>CM057837.1:72470917-73711395 GCA_030068075.1 Paguma larvata
TAACCAGCAGAATGACGAGCACGGACAGGAAGAGGGCCACGCTCCCCGCGATGATTTTATGGAAAGAGATGTGCTCGGTGTCAGCATCAGTCTCTGGGCCAGGCTCCGTGGCTCCCACCGTGGGGGGCAGGGGGGGTTTGCTCTCGTGCTTCGGCCTGGGGAGTTTAGGCTTAAATGTCGGCTTCGGGAGAGCCCTGGCCAGATCAAACCTCTCCGTGGTACTTTTGCCACAGATGCTGTAGTTCTTCACCGCATCGATCACATTTACTCCTTGCAGCTCTTTGGGACTGGCACAGATAATTGTATTCTCCCTCAGACCTTTAAAACTTTTCAGCCAGTTTACCAGGGAGCAAATATTTCTGCTGCATTCCCATATATTCCCGGCAAGACTGATGTCATTGAGAGATATCCAAGAATCCAAAATCTCTTGACCAATAAATGTGAGCTTATTGGAATCCAGGTTGAGGCGCTGCAGATTTGGGACACACTGGAAAACACTAGGTCCACTAAACGCTTCAATCTCATTGCCTGACAAATCAAGCCTTTGTAACGAGCTCCAGGTCCAGGACATGGTCTGTCCTATGACACTGATTTTATTCCACTGCAAGTAAAGGTTCTGAAGGCTCACCAACCTTGGAAAAAGGGCCAGGTTGAGCTTGGAAAATTGATTGTGCTCCAGGTGAAGCTCTTTGAGTCTGATCATGCCAGCAAAGACATTCCTGGCCAAACTTCGGATCCGGTTATATCCCAGGTCCAAAAGTTCCAGGTTGCGGCAGTCTTGAAATATTCGCACGGGGATGGTTCTCAGGGAGTTAGACCGCAAATGTAAACTCAGCAGCTTCCGCAAGCCCCGAAACTGTTCAGATCCCAGAGAATGCAGCTGATTGTAGGACAGATCCAAGTTCCGTAAATTTGTCACCGGTCTGAAGGTATTGTTGAGAAAATAGGAGATTCTGTTGGAACTCAGAATCAACTCTTTGAGTCTGCGTATTCCATTAAAAGCATTCTCATCAATATTGCTGATATGGTTATGGTCAAGGTACAGCCAGGTGAGCTGGTTGAGCCCTTTAAATTGATTATACTTAAGTTTTTGAAGGCTGTTATAGCGAAGGGACAAACCTAAGCAACCAGCAGATATACTTGAGGGTATCTCCTGTAATTTCTGAGATTCACAATATACCATTTTGCCTTCACACCTACAGCCTTTAGGGCATCCTCGCTCGGCAGAAGAAAGCATTGTCAGTAAGACAGTGGGGGCTATAACCAGTGCTACAGCTGATCCGCTCAGTAGCCTAATTACATTGAAACCTGGAAATAAAAACAACTTAGAAAAGTTATCCCCCCAAAAAGGAATTCATTTATTTTTAATCAAGCAAAAATAGGCATGTATTTTCTTTTTAAAAATTTTAAATCTAGATAACAACATTTAATATCAAATATCACCTCCTTGAAATATAAAGAGAATTGCTCTTAGGGTTTTTTTTTTTAATAGTTAAGCAAGTAAACGTGTCCACTAAGCAATTGAATTTATAGTCTTAAGGACAGAAAGATAATCTCTAAAATAATTAAGGCAGAATTACAACACAGACTAAAGGGTTTTGTTTTTGTTTTGTTTCTGTTTTTTTTTTTTTTTTAAGAAGGAAAGAAGAAAAAATGACAAAACATACCCATCCTTTGTATTGTTCAAAGGTCGTCCTTAGGTCTTTTGCTTTGGCTTAAGGGGCCACTTGCATGACAGCCCCTGTCAGCTGCACTGTAGTGAGTCAGGGCTCGCTGACACCCAGGAAGAAAAATTGGACCCCTTGGGAGATGGACCGATTTTGGAACATTATTCTTTGCCAGCCACGCAGAACACTCCAAGAACAAATAAATTCCAACACCGCATTTGTAGCAAAACATCAAAATCTTCCTAGGTAATAGGATCTTCGTGGATATTACGTTTTTGCATCTTTACAGTTTTTTGGGGGAGTCGTTAAAAAAAAAAACTGGCTTCTACAATTTCTTCTTATCGGAAAGCATGATGTATTCCTCCCGGCAACGTGGGGCTACCTGAGCTGCCACATCTGTATTCCATAGCCCAGCATTTCTGGTGGCGAGCACCCACTTCAGCCACAGAGCTGCGTTGGAGCCCAGGAGGCAGGAGAGCCCCGTACCGCACACACGCTCAGCTCACTTCTGCAGACTGTCATTCTGAAAGCTGCTCGGACTGTTGCTTTGGTTTCAGTGAATGCAGTCTTATGTAAAGCTGCCCCCAGTGGTGAAGAACATTATGGGCATGTGCAGAAATGCCTCTCTTTTATCTTGCAAATGAGCAGGCTCTCTGCTGGAAAATGAATGATTCTTTTGGGTGGCTCAATGGGAACTGAATGGTCACCGTAATCAATAACTAGCAACATTTTCTGTAATTTCCGAGTCTTGTTTTACAATTTGGCAATGTCTTTGTTGTCTGCGTCCACTTAATCGCTAAACATGTACTGCCTAGAGTTTTTCTGGAGCTTGACATTAAGTTCACAGACCGAATGTCAATTTTTCTTAACCTCGACGTAGGCTTTGAGCCGAAATTTATAAAATGAGTTATTGAGCTTTTCACAGAGAAGCATTAACTGCCTGCCCATTTGACCTCTTGGAGTCACAGTGATTGTATTATGCGAGGTGTCTCAGGATGCTTAGAACACATTTTGGAATGGGGGGATAACTAATGACATATAAATTAATATATCCAATAGCCTTTCTAGTTTTCCTACAAAAGGAATAATTGGCCTAATGACTTACGGCTGACTTTGTTGTTTTGGTTGCTATCATTTGTAATTAGAAGAGAAACCATTCCTAGTGCCAGTAGAAGAATCAAGAGATCATTTGGTTCAGTTTACTGATGCTGCTGCTATTTATTGTATTAATAATATTTACCGAACACTTCTTGAGTTGTCATAAATGAGCTATCTTGTTGTATCTTTGAACAATATTATGATGTAGGTCCCATTATAACCTTCAATTTTAAATACGAGGAAGCAGAGACTTGGAGAGGGAACTTGCTGAATGAAATTCGTAAAGCAAGTAAGTGGCGTAGCTGAGATTCAAAACCGTATCTCTCTTATACTTGAACCTCTAACCACTAGATGATCCTGCTTCAACAACGGTGTTATCTTCATCTTAAAATGAGTCAAATGAAAATTAGGCTGATTAGGACACTGGGACAAGGGAACTGTAATAAAAAATAAAATAAGGTAAAATAAAATAATATAATATAATATAATATAATTCTTGATTCCTAGAATAGGTTCGTATAAACTTCTTTGGTATGATTCTTTGAAGAAGTATTATAAAAACTAATGAGAAGCAGTTTAGTTTAGTGATTAAGAGTATGGATTTTTGCACCGAGGATCAAATCCTGGCCACAATAGGTTGCTTATCTTCTGTATGCCTCATTTCCTCTTCTGCAAAATAAGAATGATAACAGAAAAGCATTCCATAGAAGGTTAGAGAATTGTCGACTTAGTATCTGTAAAGTACTTAGAATAGTGTGTGGACATGATAAGCCTGTGTTCGCTGTTACTTTATCAACTTTATTTGCTGTCATTGCCTATTGTTTAGTATTAAATATCGACTCTACTATCATTAACTCACAAAGAGCCTCTTCAAGGAACATATTTATATTGTTTACAATGGATTTCTAGGATTCTCACTCAGTCTTCCCTTCTTTTAACAAGATAACCTCCTAAATCTCCATCATTTCAACTTTATCTTTAAAATGAATCTTGTAGTTGTATGGATCATAACTAGTAATTAACGTTTGATTCTTTTCTTTCCTAAAGCAAAATACGGTAACATCTGTCCCATAGAGAAAATAATTCTGTTTAAAGATAAATAGAATACTTGAAAAAGTTTGCCTTGTTTGTCTTTGTTAGGTGAATTGGGTGTGGAAAACCCCAGAGAGCTTTCACAGTCTCTAAGAATGAGAAGTTTCACATTTTCTAAGAATTTTAGCTGTGGCAAGGGGTCCCACAGAAATGGTCCAGTGAAAGTCACCAATTCCTCAGATAGTATGCTATGAAAAGGGCAGTGGTTCCTGGACTCTGGCAGCTCCCCCCAAATTATCCAAACTATCATTGCATTTAAAGCCCCCAGAGAGCTTGTTAAAAAGATAAATTTCTCAGTCCTTCCTCCAAGATTCTGTTTCATGGGATGGAAGAGACTGTACTTATCAACATATTGATGGACAAGTAAGTTTAAAAAATGCATTGTAAGGGAGTGATTAAAAATAATAAATTTTCTCCTAGTTAGAAGAGAGGGTATACAAATTTATGACATTGTGATGCAAGTTCAGTGAGGATAAAGGCAGTGTTTTGTCTGTTTCAGTGTCTCTAATACCTAGAACAGTACTTGATGCATAGTAGACACTCAATTATTGAATAAATACATTTTATGGGGGTCACAAGTACATTCGATATAAGACAAACTGGGTGTGTAATGCTAGTCTTGTGTACATGGGATTGATTTCTGCAGAGTTCCCGAGCCAATGATACTGGATACAATTTTGGAGAAAGTGTTCTTAAAGAATGCGTGTAAAAAAGGCAAGAAACTAGAAAGTGGAAATATTTAGATGGTCGGCCACTGGACCTCACCTTTTATGTAGATGTCTCATCCTCATAGTTAAATTACAAGTGTCACAAGAACAATAAATATACTTTTGAACATTACCTTTGACATGTTACAACCTTTATCATCTCTCATCCAAAATGGGGCTTGACAACTTATATCTAATAAAAAATACTGAAGGGAATCATATCTATAACCTCCCCTTCCCTCATATCTTCGTTGCTTGAGAGCCTCTGATTTTTCTCCTTACTTTCCTTGCTTCTCCATGGAAAGAAGCCTTTGAGGTGTCTGTTTTGCCTAACAGCTACCGAGGGCTTCTTTATGATGGCCGGAGGTCCCATCCACTTGGTGCTGCTTCTTTTCCCCTCATTCCCTGGTGACAAGAACACAGAGTAGCCCACTGACAATATCATTCTCTCACTTTACTTTTCCTGGGAGAAATCTTGGATTAGTTACGGTGAATAACATTTTCTGCTGTGTTCCATGCCTTGTCCTTAGTTTTCAGATATTTTTCTGATACCTTGGCTTCTGATCTGATCTTGCTCCATAGTTCTGACTTCACATTCACCCTTCTCATCTCATAACTGATATTTCCTCTAAATATTGATCATTGTTTCTTTCTCAACAGTATTCAGTAGCCATTCTCGGACTGGGTCTGACTCCAGGTACTCTGTGTGGTCCCTACATTGACACTCACCCTTAAGGTGGCATCACCACTAGGTCTGTCTTGGTTCAATGTAATCAAAAGCATGGAGGAGGACCATTTATGGGGTGTGAAAAAATCACAACATAATAATACAATTCAAAGGAGCCTAATACTTGAAGCTGCAGAAATTAACCCAAAGACATAGAGAGGTCTTTCAAAAGAAATAAAAAAACAACTTTATGTTCTAAAATATTGTAGTAATTTGCTATTGCACTAAAGATTTACCCTCCTTTTACTTGTTGACTATAGCAAGATGATTAGTTCTGATTTGCCTTTCAACAGAACCAAAATTATACTACATTACGTGTTTAAAATTCTCTTGCACTTACACCACATGCAGAACACACCATAAACTACCTGAAAAGTTAAATTTCCCAAGTTAATCTAGAACCTTAATGAGTTATACAGTTATAAAGCTCGGTCATGCACCTAAAGACTTTTCAACACTGTACTTACAGTGTACTTACAGTACTTCAAATAGTGGCACAGATTTTGTTTAAATTGGGTAAATAAATTCAATCTCAGTATATAATCTCCAATTTCAGTCCAATATGAAACTGAATTGCCAAAAAAACAAAACAAAACAAAAAAAACTAGAAAATCAGGGCTTAAAGTCCCAAAGATTTCTTGCATTTAACAAATACATAGTTTAGGTACCCACTATGTACTAGATGCTGTTCCAAATACTTGGAATACATCACTGTAGAAAACAAAGATCTAAGCATATATTCTAAAGAGATGACATAAACAAACAAAAAACATAAATAGTATATCATTAGGTAGCAGCTACTATAGAGAAAAGAAAAGTGCAATTAGGGAAGATTGGGAGTATAGAGGGTGAGGTAAATTGTGAAGTTCTTATTTAAATTCCAGTTAGTTAACATATAGTGTAATGTTACTTTCAGGTATAGAATTTAGTGATTCAACACTTACATACAATAGCTGGTGCTCATCACAAGTGCACTCCTTAATCCCCATCACCTCATTTAACCCGCCTCCCCACCCACCTTCTCTCTGGTAACCATCAGTTTGTTTTCTATAGTTAAAAGTCTGTTTCTTGTAATGTTAAATTGGGATGGTTAGGGCCACTAAGAAAATGGCTTGAGCAAACCCTGGAAGGAGATGAGATTGTTGACCTTAAATATGTATGGGGAGCGGCTTGTCCAAAGGTCTTCAGGTGGGTGCAGGTCATATGTTCAATGAATAGCAAACAGGCCAATTGGTCTAGAGTGGAGAGAGCAAGGGGTAGAGGAATTAGAGATGAAGTCAGAGAGGTACTAGGTCCTGGGTCATGGAGGGCTTCATATACCATTGAAAAAACTTTGGCTTTATTCTCAAGAAAACTGGGAACCAACTCAAGATTTTTTGCAGAGTGAAGCTATGATCAAGTTACCTATTGAAGGATCACTCACACTGCTGTTATGGGAATAAGCTCTAAAAAGACAAGAATAAAGCAGGAAGGTCAGTAAGGAGGCCATTGCACCAATCCAGGAGAGAGATGATGGTAGCTTGGACCAGTGTGGAAACAGTGAAAGTGATGAGAATTGGTTAATTTTTGGATATATGTTTAGGTAAAACTAACAGGAGTTTTCTAGAGGTGGAAGTATGAGATAAAGAGAGAAATTATAGATGATTCCTTTTTTATAAGCTGAGTAACTAGAGGAATGTTGAAGCCGTCAGCTGTTTCTTTGGGTCAACTTTTGGGAATAGGATCAACAATTCTCCAAAGTAATTTATAAATAAACTTAAGAAACACTAAAAAAAGAGTCAATGCATTTCAATTAACTTTAAGTTTGGCTCTCACTTTTCTTCAATTTTTGCGAGGCTTTAGTTTTTGAAAACATCTTCATGTTAGCCTCAAATGACCATAATGTTTTTAAAAATATTTTATAAAATGATTAGCAAAATTAGCCACTAAGCAATAGCAACATGGATTTCTATTCAGATGGCCTAGGCAGAGGCAATGTCTTTGCACATGGCCTTGGAAGGCAAAGAAACCAAAAGCTTTGATGAAAACTGAAAATTACGTCAAGATCAAATACAGGAACATTTGGACTAATATACTGGAAAATAAATTCAGTGAATACAAAATGTCTTTCTAAAATAATTTAGAGAGTGACATATACTTTTTATTGCATGTGTCAGTTGACATTTGGAATTTGGAGCTGATCCGGCCAAACTGCTCTGGGTTTCAGTTTGCTTATCTGCAAAATGGGACTCATAAAACCTGTGTTATAAATCTCGAAGGCTTTTATTTAGGATCAATTTCCATAATTTATGTGTAAATACTTTGTAGACTACAAAGTGGTATAAAATGTTTCTGGAATCAGAGTACCTATGTGAAAATTGATTCTCTTTGATTCCGTCTAGGTTCTTTGGTCATCAGCATATACTGCAACAAACACGTATCAAGAGGCACTAACATGACCAAGACTGGAGTCAGAATTTACCAATTAAAAAAATTCTTAATATTTCCTTTCTACTACAATTTTAATATCACAACCATTTATTATATAACATACATTATTGCCATTTAGTGTTCTAACTCATGAGATGCTTTCACCAATAAATACATTTGGTCTAGATATTATAAAGAGCTTAATGTTTTTTACTCAGTTACTTTATCATGTTATAGAGTTGTCAGAATAACAGAGAGTTCCCTACAGCTATGAATATGCTTTTCTTTATTTCTAGTTGTTAGAATACGCATATGCATTAGTACATTTGTAATTATATCCTGATCTTTCATAAGAGCATTATCATGTCTCTGAAATATCCTGAGTTTCCATCTGCTTGCTTCGAGGGCTCTATTAAAAGCCCTGTTTGGTCACATATGGTTATGAGTGAACATCTCTGACTTAGATAAATGGAGAAAGAAGGTTCCAGGTCTGACCATGAAAATGGTCATTCAGCATCTTTCTGAAATGAAGCAATTCAAATGAATTAGACCTTATAAGGTTACCTAACACATCTCCTTCTCCCTCCCCTGAAGGCACATTTATGCTGTAGCACCAGTCTGTATTTTCAGGTTTCTTTCTGTCACTTCTTTCAGAGGTAGCCCTAAGCTAAATTTGGGGATAGGAAAAAATAACAAAGTATTAAGACTTAGTGGTAGGCTTCTGAAGACTGAAAAGACTGTGCAACATTGAGGAAACAATTGTTTTTATTTTTTAAGTGGAATTTTAAAAACATCCACAAAAGTAAAGAAAATAATGTAACAAACATCAACTTCAACAATTATCGTTATTTTGCTAATTTTTTTCATCTATCTCCATCCCTCTTCCCACATACACACACCATTTTTACCCCCTAGAGTATCTTAAAAGAAAAATCTCAGAAATGATATCACTTTACCTATACTAATATACTCATGCATACTAGTATGCAGTTCTAACCAATAGAGACTTTCAATGTAACCATCTAGCATTATTGAACCTAACAAAGTTAGCAATAAGTTCATACAGTTGGCTTGTAGTCAGGAGTTAAGCAAAACACAGATACTGCCTTTGATCTTCATGTTTCTGAAATCTCTTTAATTTTGTAATGCCATTGATTTGTTGGGAGATACCAGGTCATTTGGACTATACCTTGTTCCATGCTTTGTATTTGGTTGATTGCTTCCCCTTGTGTCATTTTATTGGCAATGAGGGAGTTTTAATGACATATATGTTGAGCAAGAGTCCCATTTATTAATTTAAGCAGGAGCAGGATATCTGGTCCCACATGGATCCATAGGACATGTATTTACTTTTGGTAGCAAATCTGAGACTTGCCAAACTTTTGTGTAAAAAGGGACTTAGAACTCAGGAAAAAAAAGTTTTCTATTTTGTGATATTTATAGAACCAGGGAATTCATAATTGATTAAATGGCAAGTTTGGGAGGGAAAAATAATATTAAGGTGCCATGAGTCTATGTTGGTTTAATGTTCATATTTCTGTTCTCCATTTTCCATCACACTTGCCTTTTTGCCTGTAGTCAGCAAAAGCTATTATTTGATGCTCCTTGCTAAGCGAATTTGCTAATTTTGTATTGATGTTGAGGTGCTCTTCTAACAAAGTCTCAAAAAGATTCAAGACAATAGCAATCAAAAGTCATTTATAGTCATTTGTGTTGAGAGAAATCAGTTTTCTAAGCTTTTCATTTAGAAAAAAATTCCATGAAGGAACATGGCAAGCACCAGTGACACTGAAAAATTTAGAGTCCTATATATACATTCTCAAATTTCTTATAATTTATCATAGTAAAACAAAGGAACTTTAGAGTAACTATAATCATCTCATCACCAAATCCGCACCTTAATATGTGATGTTCTATTTTCTGCGTATGGCTGTGCTTTGAATATAACACCAATATTGTTTAAATGGGATCATAATAAACTTTTTGCTATATTTCATATATATTCCAACATGACAAGAAGTTTTAAAGAAAAAAAAATCTGTTCTGGTCCACTTAGGTTACTTTGACAGAATACCACAGATTGGGTGACTTTTTAACGACAGAAATGTTTCTTACAGTTCTGGAGTCTGGGAAATCCAAGATCAAGAAGCCAGCAGAGTCTGTGGCTGTTGAGAGCCTGCTCCCTGGTTGGCAGCGCTGTCCTCTTTTCCCTGTAACTTTACATGACGTAAAGAGCGAGATGTCTTTCAGGGGCTTCTCTTATAAGGGCACGAATCCCTTAATGAGGGCTCTCCCCTTATGACCTAATCACTCCAAAGTGCCCCACCGCCACATACCATCACACTAGGGATTAGGTTTCAGCATATCAGTGTGGAGGGGCAGGGGGACAAAACATTCATGCTAGAGACATAGCATGTTCTACTGTGTTTTTAAAGGATCATAAAGAATAGTTTCAACTGGGTACACTAGTATATTTTAAAATCCACCTCTGTGACAAATAGATCAGCATTAAGAATTAAATTCCCCAACCCCCAGACGGTGAAAGATAATAGAAATCTTGATTTGGATTAAAAACCATAATTGTCCATTGCTTAATTTTATTTTTGTCTCTGAAACAGTAAGTCTGATATTTTTAATCTTATCCCGCAGACCTAAAAGATATTAAACTTCTGAGAGGAGAGAAACTCTGCATAGGTTTGCAACGTAGTGTCAGAGAATAGGAGCTATGGGTCCTTATATTACACCAAAATGTATCAGTCTATTTGGGGACTCTCTTAAAGGTCCGGAGAAACCTTCCGTGTATTGTTAAAGATTAATCCTGATGGAAAAATTGTTGCCCTTAAGAGCACAGGAGGAATGCTTAGGAATCTCTCGTGGCTACAGCAGAGCCCCCATGTGGCAAAATTGTGAGTCAGGCAGAAATTGACTTAGTCCCTGAAAGCAAATGCCACAGGTACTTAATAGAAATAAAATTTCTTTATTTGGTCCTGAGTTGAGAATTTATTTATTTACTCAGTGAATATTTATCAAGTCCATCCACTGTTCTTCGTGCTGAGGATACAACAGTGAATAAAACAAAGCGCCTGCCATCAGAGGACTTGCATTCTAGTTGATGGGATAGTAAAAAGTAAACATCATAGGTACACACGACAATGCCAACTAGAGATGAGTGCTGTGAAGACAAATAACAGAGGATAAAGGCTAGTGACAGTTTGATAGAAGTGTCAGTAAATCTCCAAATCCCTTTTTTTTTTTAATGACCTTTTCTTTTTTTTTAACGTTTATTTATTTTTGAGACAGAGACAGAGCATGAGTAGGGGAGGGGCAGAGAGAGAGGAAGACACAGTATCCGAAGCAGGGTCCAGGCTCTGTGCTGACAGAGCCAAACTCACAACTGCGAGATCATGACCTGAGCCGAAGTCGGCCGCTCAACTGACTGAGCCACCCAGGCGCCCCTCCAAATCCCTTTCTGAGGGCTTCACGTTTGAGAGCAAGTAGGAGGTAACTTGTGACCTTCTGTTGCCTGAGATGTAGTCTCTCTTTGGAATTTTCATTGATCAGCACCAACATCTTTACAGTGGCTTCAGGCAGACACTGCTCCCCCTCTGACACTTTAGCGCAAGAGTAGGCATGTTCTTTTTTTGCAACAAGTAGCACAGCTGAAAGTTTAAACAGAATTTGAAGTAATTAAAAAAAAATAAAAAAGCTAGGAGATAACACAAAAAAGAACAAACAGAAGCATAACTCATAAAATGAATCTTACACAGAGTTGGCTTTCTCAGACCTGGGTTTCTAATTAGGGGCTGGCACCGGGAATATTTGCCCCATCAGACGTGATCCCACGCGAAGATTGTTGCAGGCCGCATCAGTTACATCGGATCCTCATACAACAGGCCCAGTGTTCAGACAAGTTTCAAACATATGACAACAGGAGAAGCCTTTCCTCCAAGTATCTCCTGACCTCTTAGTGCTTTTCTTCCTTCTCCAGTACTTTGTCCCTAGATGCCCATCGTGACCTGGTTCTTCCTGGATATTTTTATAAATTATGCGGTATTAACTGATAGCGGTTTATGGTGTTAGTTTTCTCAATGTGCTTGAAATTAAAAAAAATGTTTTTAAGGTTTATTCATTTTTTCAGAGACAGAGACAGAGTGTGAGTGGGGGAGGGGCAGAGAGAGAGAGGGAGACATGGAGCCTGAAGCAGGCTCCAGGCTCTGTCTGAGCTGTCAGCACCGAGCCAGGGCTCAAACTCATGAACCATGAGATCATGACCTGAGCCAAAGTCAGGCGCTTAACCAACTGAGTCAGCCAAGCGCCCCTGTGCTTGAAATTTAATAAGTGACTGAAAAATGAAAAATATTAAGGAATCATTGAGAACTGAATTTTATGTACATAGTCTGAAAAGCAAATAAGAGAAAAGACTTGTATTAAAAACATCTAAATTTGCTCCTCCTTCTCACTTCTTCAGCCATTACCCTTTACAGAGTCAGCGACTTTATTTTAGCTATTATTTTTTTCTCATAATATTTCTGAATTTTGTTGATATTTTCATTTCTTGCTATTTTAACTGAAGGTTAATATCATGTTCTCTCTCACTTTCCTACTTCTTATGTTAATACAGTACTAAATAGTATCTAAGATGACTCTGGAAGCAACGAACCTGCTGGATTAAGTGGTGTACCAGATTACATTTGCATTCTCGTTCAACTTTTTGGTTTTCTTGCGGTTAAGAATTGTCCCTGTTTTCTCTCTCCCTCTTTGTTCTCTCTCCCTCTCTCTTAAATTTGCTTAGTTTTTGTCTTTACCTGGTGCTCATTGTTTTTCCCAGGATTTTAAAAGATTCGTTAAGTGCTTAATTTTTCCAAACACTCAATGGATTCAGATAATCCCTTCCCTTCGCACCATTCTGTTTCTCTAATATCTCATAGTAGCTGTATCTAATAATGGCTGCTAACCTAGTAGTCCCCTTCTGCATTCTCCTGTTTCCTGGATCCCCTATATTTGTTTTCTTAGCTTACCACTCACTTTGTTGAAACATATCCTCTAGTAGATTTCTAAGAAAAGGCACATGTGATCTAAAGCTCCGTGTCTGAATTTTTTTGGTTTATCTTAACTAATTAATACATTGGCTGTAAATACAATTCAAAATTGGAAATGATTTTCCCCCAGAATCTTCTAGCCATTGCTCTGCTGTCTTCTCATACCCACTCTTGTTGATTGGCACTCCTTTCTGTATAATCTTTGCAAGCTTTTGTGATACTTTATTTTCCCTGGTATTTGGAAGTTGTAAAGGATCTGCTTAGATTTGGGCCTTTTGTCATTCATTGTGCTGAGTGTTCAGTGTACCACTTTGTGTCCTTTGGTTCTGTAAAAATTTGTTTTATCTTTTATTTTAATTACCTCTCCCCATTTTCTCTGTCCTCTCCTCTCTCTTTCTCTCTCTCTCTCTGCTCTCTCTCTCTCTCTCTCTCTCTCAAACTTTTATTGGGCAGATTTTAGATTTCCTGGATTGATTCTTTCTTGTTGTTGTTTTCTCTTATTTTCCAATCTCTTTATCTTTTTTGTCTTACTTTCAGGTGATTTCCTTGGCTTTATGTTGCAATATTTTATCTATCATCTATCTTTTATCTATCTATCTATCCATCTATATCATCTATTTATTAAAAATTTAGATCAGGTATCAGCAAACTGTTGTACAACCAAATCCAAAAATGATGCTCTTAGGTCAACTGGTACAAAAAATATTAAATTTTTATAACCAAAGGAAAACATTATTCTCGTTCATTTGTATGTTTTCTGTGGATGCTTTAATCCATCAATGGCAGAGTTTAGAGACTAAAAAGCTTGCTAATCCTCTGCCTCCCCCAGTCTAGGTGATCAGGTTTATCATCTCCAGGAGATCTTTTCGGTTCTCTTTTTCTCCTTCTTCATCGCATACTGTTTTATTTTCACAAATGTGACATCTTCCTTTTTCACTCTACGGTATTATATAGAGTGTTTTGGCACTATATTTCTGCTACAATGTCACTGTTTTCTCTGAGGTATTAGTTAGTTTGTTTTGGACTCTTTCGTATGGAAGCTTTTTTCAAATGTTCAGTTTCTTGTGTTCTTATTCAGATTAATGAGTGAGGCACTAAAACCTGAGAGAGAGTTATTTGTGTATGGGCAAGGTTTTGGCTGCAGACTTTGTGGGAGCAAATTAAAAAGTGAACTTGCCTTTTCACTAAGGAATCTCCATGTGCATGAATATAGATATTTTCCCCCCAAGATCCCCGACCTCCTTCCCTGGAGCTGAAGGCTACTGGTGTTCTAGGGATACAGCAGGAGAAGGATGCTGAGGTCCCCAAGTTCATTGTGTGCATTCTCATTTAATTTTCATTTCCAAGCTTTGGCAATTTGCCTCTTATACTTGGGTCTAGCTCCTCATGTTTGAATTTACAAAAAATAAACTTTCTTTTTCTTTACTGGAAGAAAAATATAATGTCTTCATCAACCCAGGTTCACTATATAACCAACATCATAGACTGTGTGGCTTACACAACAGAAACTTATTCTCACAGTGTTGGAGGCTAAAGTCTGAGATCGAGGTGCCAGCATGTTTGGATTCATGTTTGGATTCTTCTTGCAGATGGACATATTTTTGCTGTATCCTCGCGTGGTAGAGTGAGAGAGAGAGATCATCTCTCTCAGATCTCTTCTAATATGGGCACTAATCCTATTCATGAAAGCTCCACCTTCATGACCTAATTACCTCACAAAGACCCCACTTCCAAATACTATTGGGTATTAGGGCTTCAACATATGAATTTGTGGTGGGAGACAGGGGGGCACAAACATTAGTCCATAGCAGATGGTTTCTTGGTTTCTTGGGTTGAGGATGTGGATCTGGCTCTTTCCATAAATACTTTAAACCAGTCCCCATATTTTTAGTTACCTCACCTTCTGGGGGCTCTCATGACTGTTGCACAATATAGGGTCTTCCTGCAGTAAGCAAATAGGTGTAGCTTTCTTGACTCTATTTATTTGTAATATAGTCTATGTTTTCCAAAACCTCGAAGAGATCATTCATTCATTCTTACTCTTTATCGTCATTTGTACTCATTTCTCATTACATGAGTTTTAAGGGGGAAGTGGCAATAAAAGTGTGCACTCTGTTTCAGATATGAATTTCACATGACAGATTACAGGCACGGCAGTGATGACAGGGGGTGTGGGAACATTTCCTCGAAAGAATGACTTTATAATTTTAAAATGAAATAAAGAGAATTTTATGTATGTGCTTTCTTAAGAAGCCAACTATACTCTGAACTTACATATGGATTTGTTTTTCTGCTTTTTTTGTATCAAGATTTTGGTTTTAATTATTATCACAGTTTAGAATGAACTTTCAAACTAAAAAATATATACTTTACTCTTTTCAAATTTATGTTTGCAACTTAATGTAACAATTAGGAAAACTTGAACTTGATATGTATGTACATGGTGTGGGGGGTATGTTGTGTGCATTTGTGTGTGTGTATAAGTGTATATGTGTGTGTTTACATTTCTAAAAAATATATTTCAAATAAACAACTATTTATTTATCATCCAAGTTTGTCTCTTCTGATAGCTAAATATGTGCTTGTATTAAAAAACTAGGAATAGGTATAACATAGTCATATAAATTATTTCTTCTATTCATGGACTGTATTCAAGGCCAGACTTTTGCTTAAAGGAGACAGTATACATTAATTCTATGTATTTTTTTCTCTTTATGGCAATAGTTAAAATCATGCAAACATTTTTGGTTTGGTATATGTAACTTTCAATCTTGGTAGTTTTCTTCTGAGGTACTCTAGGTTTCTTTCTAGAGAAACTAAAATAAGGAAACATGTCATTACATGTTTAGGCCATTAGTCCTAATTCTTAAACTTTGTAGGTTTTCTGTGGATACTTCTAAAAGGCTTGAGAGGTTTTGTATAATTTCAAGTAGCTTACAAGCTTTTCCAAGTTAAACTTGGAAAATATTACAGTAATACCAAATGATCGTGATATAAAGGCTTAGAGAATCATAAATCATAAATCGGAAAGGATTTTGAGATTTTTTTATCCAAGCCACATTTTACATATCAGTAAACTAAAACCCCGAGAGATGAAATAACGGGCTCTATTTATATATGACATGGCTACAGAAACTTTGCATGCAACCTAGATCCTTTGACATTAGCGTATTTTTTATAACTGTTTTGTCTTCCTTGAATCCAAACCAAAGTCTTTAAATCACGTGAAAAATAATAGCAAACATTAAAAGATAGCTTTTTACCTACCCTCAGATAGATTTATCCAGACAACTAAAACTTAAAATCTGTTTTGTTAGATAGAAACGAAATACATATTTTAAACTATTCTTTAAGTTTATTTATTTTCCATTATAAAAGCAATACATACATATTACAAAACATAGTAACCATGCTCTCACCATCCAAGGGCACCCCCTACTAGTATTTTGGCAACTATACAGATTTTTCATTAACTTGAACTTAAGGCATCATGTTCCTTGAGTGGGCAAAACAATTATTTTAAATACCTTTCACTCTTGGAAATTTAGTTTATGGAATAATCTTTATTGATGTTGAATCATTCGGGCTCATCTTCCATTTAGCACTGAAATGTAAACTATTATCTCTGAAAAGGAGATGAATAACCAGTATTCTAAAACACATGGTCTCTTTCCTATATGGTTAACAAAATAAAAATATTATCATGCCAAGGGATTAGGCAAAGAGAGAGAAGAATTATTTTTTTACTTTTTTCTTAATTTTTTTTTAGATTTGATAAGTCTTCAATGGAATTACATGAAGGTCAATTCCAGAATGGTCTGACTCCCTCCCTAAAACACCAGCACTGATTTGGTTATGTTATTGTTCTGCTTAAATCCTTTAAATAGCTCACCGTCACCTCCGGTGAAATAGCAGATTCATCTTCATGACACACAAGGTTCTTCTGATTTGATTCATTTCGTTGTTAGATAAAATAAAATAATCAACTGTCAAGTAGAGCAAGAATCTTATTGGGAAGGAAAGTAGCTTCATTGAAGTGCCTTGCGCTTTGCTATTTTCCATCCGTATCACCTTTCTTGTGTTTGCCTCTGTTCTGCCTCCAAGCTCTAGCTTATTTATAGTGTTTGCTTCCTATGGAGTTGGCTTGCCATGTTGTCTTCAAAGCCTACATGCTACTTCGTGACTCTTTCAGCTTCACTCCAAATCAGTTTATTCTTACAATCTTTTCCATTTAAAATTTTAGAGAAGACAAAGGTGATCCTTTTGTACCATGCCACCTCATAGGTTGCTATCTGCTTTATGAGTTGGTTGTTATTGAATAAAGTGATCACTCTGAGTCTAATCAGATGTGACAGTTGAGAGTCATCATGAAGTTGGCACGGTCATATTGTATAAGAGGACTTGGCGGGTGCTTTAGGTGGGGCCAATTGCAGTTATGAAAGACAGTGAATATAACCTGATTCAAAGATCCTTTGCTATTTGGTCCAAATCTACGCTTTGTCATCACTTCCAATATGCTATGCAACCTATGATTCAGTTACACCAAGGTATTTATCATACTCTGAATAAGCCATGTTTTAATCATGCCTTAAGTCACTGTTTATGCTATTTTCTTTCATATTAATAGCCTTTCCCCATCATCTATCAGGTGAAATTGTCTATAAAATATGCCTCAAATGTTATATTCTTCATAAAACCTTCTCTAGGGATTTTGGTAACTTCCTCGTTAGCAATTTTGGGTTATATACTATAAGCATATGGCATATAATTACATTGTATTATAATTGTTTATACGTAAGTGTTTCCAACAGAGTATCTTTAAATTTAGGGATGGTGTAATTTCATTCATTTCTAAATATTTACTATTAACAGATAATTTATATTCAATGTGTGTTTCTTGAAAGGAAAAAACCAAGATGATTCAAGGGGAGATACTTCTACAATAAGGAAGAGTCCCTGGAAAGAGTAGCTGTGGCTGATTCACAAGTCTGTGTCACCCAGGATATGCTCAAGTATTAAGGGGAATGTATGTACTAGGTGTGCTGAATGCTCAAAATTTGGGTCAAAGAGCCAGAATACTGGTTTTTATTTTTCACCATTTGCCATCTCTGTTTGACTAAGAAGTGTTGCAGATGGATTTTTATTGCTCCTTCATTCTCTTCCAACCTGAGAAATTTTCCTCTGAGGGCACTTTCGTCTGTGTCTGAAGGCAGTGACCTTGTATTCTCAGAAAAACAACTCTGTATTTGGGGTTGTTTGTCAACACATGCAGCAGCAGTTTGGGGACAAATTCTTTTATTCGCGGCTGTTTACACCTTCTGTTTCTTACCTATAGTATTTTTTCAGGGAGCTTTTTGCCTCCAAGTGAACTTTCATTAAGGACTTTACTGGAATATCCGTAGCTTTTATTTATTTTTATTTTTTTTTAACTTTTTTTAACGTTTATTTATTTTTGAGACATAGAGTGAGCAGGAGAAGGGCAGAGAGAGAGGGAGACACAGAATCCAAAGCAGGCTCCAGGCTCTGAGCCGTCAGCACAGAGCCCGACGCGGGGCTCGAACCCACAGACCGTGAGATCATGACCTGAGCCGAAGTCGGTCGCTTAAACGACTGAGCCACCCAGGCGCCCCTATCCGTAGCTTTTAAAAACAGCTTGATGACAACGTCAAGAAGGCTGGCTTTAGAAGCAGGCTTGAAAAAGCCTGACCTAAGGGATTGTTTGTAATCTGGCCCTTGTGTTTATGCTTTCTGCCAGTTCCCATTCTAGGTATTGGAGGTAGAATTAAGAGAAAAGAAAAGACATATTTCTACACTCACAGTGTTTATAATGCAGAACCCCATACAGATAAATGACTTGTTACAACGTGGGTAGTGAGTGCAACCACAAGAAAAGCACAGGATGCTATGTGACTTCATAGAAATGGCACTTATTCAAATTCAACTTTCAGAGGCAAGAACTGAGTTAAGTCTCAGCAAAGAAAAACTGCAGTATTAGAAGCAAATGACTACAAAAAATGAATGACTAATACATTTAGCTAGAGCAGTACTGAACATACTTTCTGATTCATTTTGTAAGTTGTCAGTTTATTCTCAGTAGAATTGATTCAGACAAGCTACGAAACTTAACCTAACTAGCATTCAGCATGGCCAGCACCTCTGAGTGAACATCTGTAATACTGGTCAATGAAAAACCAGGTAAGAATTATTGGTCAGGGTTTTCAAAAATCCATTCAGGGCATCTTTGGAAGTCTGCACTGCCCTTTCCTCGGAAACGTACATTAAAACAGATGAGGTGCAATGGTGACAGCTTGGATAAGATTCTTGTCCACGAATACCATAACTTGACTGAGACAAATGTGGACCTGTTGTCAGACATAATTGTATCTGGCAGCTCGTATGCTGCAAAAAAACCGGCATGGAGTGCCATTGTCACCGCAGAGGCTTGAGGTCGAAGCAAAAGCACTTAAAACCATTGTGAGATGCAGTATACTGAAGGGAAAAGTTTTTATCTCATAATGCAAAATCAATATAGAATCCTGATCCAACATTTTTTGGTCTTTTCCCTTGGGAAAATTTGGTGTCGTAGGCAGTTTATGCCAAGCAGCTTGCCGTGTGACATGCACTAACTTCCTTTAGACTTTTCAATATCACAATCAATTTGAGGTTATCAGATAGAGCTTCTAGCCAAAGCTTTCAAGCAGACAGTTCCCAGATGTGCTATGTGTAGTGAAGCCAAGGTGATGTCTTCTGGAATAATAATGTAATTCTCTACAAGACGCATCCCTTATGGAAAACAAAACAAAACAAAACAAAACAAAACAAAACAAAACTCATGTTGATGTTTTGAAATTGGCCTTAAAATGTTTAGTCACTTTCTCTGATAACCTTCTCCGTGTCTACTTTATTTTTTTTATTTTTATTTTTTTAATTTTTTTTTAATGTTTATTTATTTTTGAGAGATATAGAGACAGAGTGTGAGCAGGGGAAGGGCAGAGAGAGCGGGAGATACAGAATCTGAAGCAGGCTCCAGGCTCTGATAAACCATCAGCACAGAGCCCAACGTGGGGCTCGAACTCACAGACCGTGAGATCATGACCTGAGCTGAAGTCGGCCGCTCAACCAACTGAGCCACCCAGGCGCCCCTCTGTGTCTACTTTATGACAAAGAATAGTTTGGTTCTGATTAATTTAATCATCTTATTTCATCAACTTGAAAATAAGGATCAAGGAAGCCTTCTCTTTTCTTTTTTTCTTTTTTAATTTTTACAGGGAGAGAGAGAAAGAGTGTGACAGGGGCAAGGGCAGAAGGAGAGAGAGAATCTTAAAGCAGGCTCCACACTCAGTGCAGAGCCCGATATGGGGCTCGATCCCACAACCCTGGGATCATAACCTGAGCCGAAATCAGGAATCAGACACTCAGCCCACTGAACCACCGGCACCCCAAGGTATCCTTCTCTTAACTAATCTTCCAGAGGTAGTGGCACACATATTTTGATATGTGTCGGGGATAGATAATCTCAACTATTAGATATTGATGGTGTTCTCTGAACTGTAATTGATGATAGAATGAGTTGAAAAGTTAAATCATGATGCCAATTCATCAGATCTATTAATCTCACAGTTACTAATATGAGGTATTGAGAATTCCAAGTTGGACGAGAACATAATACAGATAACTTCTTCAAATATTCACTTGTTCAGGAAACAAGGGAAAAGGTGTCATCCCTTTCAATTCGGTTCACAGCAACTATTTTTTTTTAAAGATGAGAAAAATTACCATTTATTTGTATGTTATGGATTGTCCACCTTAAATATCTAGGAAATTATATTAGATTTGCTTGAAAATCAGATATTAGAACATTAGATATTAGACTGAAAAATTATTAGGAGCAGAAAAACAGTAATCAGGAAAATTAAAAAGTTACATACACAAAAGGAATTGCTTCCTATTTGTTTTCAAACTGATTATTGTTAGTAAAACAGAAAAACAATTATAAACTGGTAAAACAGAAAAAGTCTTGTGAATTCTGGTTACCTGTGACTAATCGTAAGCAGTGTGTACAATTTATACCAAGAAAGTAGAAACAAAAGCAGCAATGATAACAAGAATGTTGCTGAGGAACAGAATGTAGAGAAGGAATAGGTTTCTGGATTAGAAGATTCAACAGGCTAAATTCATCTGTATATAAATTCAGATTAATATAAATGAAATGTAAAAAATTCAACAGGAATTTTTGTGTTTAATTCTGTGCCTTAGTAATAGTTTTAAGTATTCTGTTATATAAATTTCAAAACATATACAGAAGTAGAGAGAATAATGAAATGAACTTCCGTGTACCCTTCACCCAGTGCCAGTGTCAAAAATTATTAGCACATAGCCAACCTTTATTTATTTACACCCCCAATTATCACTGCACCCTCATGGATTATTTTGAAGCAAATCCCAGGCATCATATAATACACACATATGTAACTCTAAGAGATAAGAACTCAAAAAAAAATATTGCTGTGATAACTTCTAAAAAGTTAGCAAAAAAAAGTATTGCCGTGATAACTTCTAAAAAGTTAGCAAAAATTTGATGACTTCAAATCAAATACCAATCAACATCAAATTCAGTATTCATGCACACAACATACATATTTGGCTGTTTTGTTTTTTTTTTTTAAATCAGGGTACAAACTAGATCCTCACTTTGCATTTCATTAGTATACATTGAAAATCTCCTAAAGGAGATCCTAAACTCTTCTCTCCATTTTTTCCCTTGTACTTTGTTAAAGAAACTGAGTTATTTGTTTTGTGGAATTCCCAGCATTCTATATTTTGCTACATGCATCTCCATGATATCGTGTAAAGATTTCCTCTGACCTCTATTTTCTATGTATCTATAGATATAGACATATATATACATATATATAGGCTTATATATATATATATATATACATATACATATATGTATAAGCTATATATGTAAGCTTATGTATATAAGCATATGTATATAAGCTATATATCTAGACATAGAGGTTTAATCAGATCTCAATTTGATGCTTTGGCAAGAATACTTCATTCAGGATGTTGGGGTTCCTTCTGCTACATCAAACTAAAGAGCCCATAGTGACTAATGTCTCTTTATTATAATGTTAGGATTAATCTACAGGTTTTTATGTGATTGGCCTGATTCACCCATTATAAAACTTAAAAAAAATTAATGTTTATTTCTATTTGAGAGAGAGACAGAGAGAGATGGTGCATGATCGCGGAGGACAGAGAGAGACAGAGACAGAATCCAAAGCAGGCTCTGGGCTTTGAGATGTCAGCACAGAGCCCGATGTGGGGCTCAAATTCACCAACTGGGAGATCATGACCTGAGCCGAAGTAGGACGCTTAACCAACTGAGCCACCCAGGTGCCCCTGATTCATCCATTATAAATTTAGCTCCCAGTTTTTCACCTGATAGTTTATCTGTTACAGATGATTATTACATAGATCTGTTTGTTCAATGGGCATTGCACAATGGTAAGATTCTAATTCCATCATTCCTTTTTCATTTATTGGCTGGAATTGTTACATAAAGAATAACCTTACTATATCAAGTGTTTATGTTGAGGCACATACAGGAAAGGTCAGAAAAAAATACCTGGTTATCTCCCTTTACATTTTCAGAATAATAGGTCGATTCTCTAGAATTCTCTGGAGATGATTATTGAATTGTTTTTAGGTATCATTATAACCTCATGGATCTTATCGTATTTGGTATTTTTCAATCCACTGCAGTTATTGTTCTTTATGATCTTGAATTTATCTCATCTTTGCCAATAGGAATCTCTTCAAATTTTTTTTTCAGGTGGATAAAAGTTTGTTTTATTGAATAACCAACCTGTGTAATTGCTGAGGCCACTTTTGTATAGGCAAAAGAGAGGGTGTTTTATTTCTTGGTCTCTTCCTCCTTGGACAGAGTCTTGATGACTTTCTCCTTCTTTGCCTGGCGCCACTCTTCATGGTGCTTGTGTGCTTCCTTGTTCTCAGCCCTGCAGGCTTCGACTTGGTCAGCTCAAAGCTTCTTGTGAGCCTCATCTCATGTGCCTTCAGCTTGCGGATGTGTTTCATGAGAATTCACTTGTTTTTGAACACATCCCCCTTCGCTTTGTATAAGCTGTGATACATGTGGTGGTCAATCTTCTTAGATCCGGGTATCTTCTGAGTAGCTGGTACAGGATTCTCATCCTCCTCATCCAGGTCCCTCGCTCAGGCATTTGAGCATTGGCAGTACTTTTTCTCTTACCAGTGCCCATATGCCTGCCCTTCTAGAGGGCCAAAATGTTTTTCCAGCCCTGAGCCCAGAATGGACCGTCATAGGCCTTCAGACGCTCAGCCCATCTTTGATCACTTTCTGGACATGCTGACAGGAGTTGGCATTGGCGACTTCACTGGTCTCATTGTGGTCCAACCAGACCTTCTTTTTGCCACAAAGGAGGAAACTGGGGGCAAGCCTCTTCTGAAGCCTGAGCATACTCATGGCTGCCTTCGCTGTGGTGAAAGGAAAGACAGGAATCTGTTCATTTTTGTTCCTAAGCCCTTTTGAAATGATCTCTGTGGTCACTGATGCATCCTCATGTTTTGGCATGACAGGCAGTCCCAAGGTCTTCTCTTCTGTTTTCTGCCCAAACCAGGAAGCAGCCGTGTCTTTAAGGCATCTTAGTACCCTTTGTGGGACTACAATTTGGACACTGGGGAAGCTCATTGCTACCTAATTGGTCACTGTTTCTAGGACTTTTCTGTAGATATTTTAAGAGAGGAATACTTTATTTGTTTATATCGATAGTTCCATATTTTCCATATTTCCAATTGAAATATCAGTTTATGGGGTTTTGCTTGTAATTCATTCATTTGGTATGTTTATCTCTTTTCTCTTAAACTGAAAATCTTTGTTCCATATGACTGCAATATACAATAATTTAAGAATAGCTTTAGAATAACAGCAGTAATAAGGGTGCCTGGGTGGCTCAGTCAGTTAAGCATTCACCTCTGGTTTTGGCTCAGGTCATGATCTCACACTTCATGGGTTGAGCCCCGTGTTGGGCTCTGTGCTGACGGTAAGGAGCCTGCTTGGGATTCTCTCTCTCTCTCTCTCTCTCTCTCTGCCCCTCCCCCACATGCTCTCCCTCTCCTCTTTTCTCTCAAAATAAATAAACTAAAAAAAATAAAAGAATAACAACAGTAATATTATTAACAATGTGATTATAAAAACAATTTAAAATTTCTTAAAGTTCTTGGTTTATGCTACTTAAAAATCAAGTCACACACAGTTATATTCCCTTGTTTCATTGCTTTTTGTTTCTATGGATTTTTTTTTTAGTTCAAATTAACTTTAATAATTGTTTTTAACATTAGTATAGTTACAAAGTCAAACCTCCAAGTGAAGCACATTTGGAGAGCTCTACCTTCCTACCATGTCCCTCTTTCGTGGATATCACCATTTTATGTTTTTGGTTATTCTTCCTTTTTTAAAATAGATATAGCTATAACTCTCTACATACATATATTACTATTTCTCCTTTCTTTGATAAAAGGTAGCATACTATAAATGCTTAAACACCTTGCTTCTTTTTACCAAAACAATATATCCTAACGATATTTACTAGTACTTCTCTTTCTTTCTACAAAGCACCTAAAAGTCGTGGTACTCTTTGTGGACCAACTCGCAGTATTTACATTTGTATTTTAAAGTAAGTGTCTTGTGCCAAGCTTGTTCCTGCTCTAAACTATTGTTTATGACAGCGCTTAGCAGGCACTGTTCTAGTGCTTGATATGTATTGCCTCCATTAATCCTCATGACTTCCTCATCAGGGAACACTTGTGCAATCACCATTTTATAAATGAGGAAATTGACACATAAAGGGATTAAGTGACTCTACCAGGGTTTGTAGGCAGTGAATGGGTGGGGCTGGATTCACACCTAGGTAGTCTGACTCCAAGGTCAGTGCTGCAAATGACCATGTCTTACTTCCTGTCCCTCCTGGAATATAGGAAAAAAAGAGAAATAAACAGAAGAGGAGCACCAGAGTGGCCTAGTTAAGCGTCCAACTCTTGATTTTGGCTCAGGTCATGATCTCAGGTTTGTGAGATCGAGCCCCGTCTCTGGCTCTGTGCTGGAAGCACAGAACCTGCTTGGGATTCCCTCTTTCTCTCCCTCTGCTGCTCATGTGCAAGCATCCCCTCTCCCTCTTATTATAAATAAATAAAGGTTAAAAAAAGAAAGGAGATAATACAGTTGAAGAAAATATATGAAAGAACACTTTATATTAAGAAATTTTTAGACATTGAGATTTTCCCCAACTAATATATCTTATTTGATTTTAGTAACAATATATAGTTTGATCTACTTCACAAATTTTTGAATTTTCTTCAAGGACATGGTTGAAGATCTCTTGGTACCGAATACTTGACACATGAGGTACCTGAAGTCTTGGAAGAGTTAGGTGATTACAACTGGTTGATACTAAGTAAGGCCTGCAACTCTTGCCTTCTGTCTCACACATTGAAGGATGAGAGTTAAAACAGAACTTTGGGGACTTTGAGACCCACAGTATCCAGTGGCCACTCTGAAGGTATTATATTTAATTCTAGACCCTTCCAAGCCCCAAAGAAAGCTGCATCTAATTCTGCATTATCATACCTGCTTCTTAACAGGTCATTCTCACTTATTTTTTCCTTTCACTTTTCCTTCTACAGCCCTTAAGGACGTCACAGTTACATAAATACATGACTGCTCAATAGACTACTTCTAATTTTATTGTGAATTTCTTCTTCTTTTTTTAATGTTTACCAAAGCTCTGATCATTTTTCTAATCTTCTTGCAATGAAAAGCCTATAATACGTACATAAAATATAGTCTTTTAAATACCTGCTTTAAGGGAAACAAGATTTTAAAAATTTGAGGCCACAGTTAATTGGCTTCAATTATATATAAAGAGCAGAAACTTCTGAATCCTTTGCCTTTCCTTTCTTTGTTGAGATTATTATGCTTTTAAAAATCTGCGTAAAAAATCTAAAATGGAAACTAATAAATATTATCAGAAAAATAATTTTGAATATCTTAATTAAAATATGAATCCACACAGATATGGAGATAAAAGTAACTAGTTCTTCAGTTACTATATTTAGGATTCTATAGTTAAGTATTTTATTTTTATTATCTACTTATTTTTTTAACTTTCTAGTTACAAAAATCTGTGTTTATACTATATTAAGTTGATATTATTTTATATGTTTTTATGTTTTTCCTTGTGTTTTTTAAATGACTTAAAAATTCATCTATGAAGAAACAAGCCTAACTTAAGTTAGAAATTGTATAATATTGTATTGTACAGATATTGTATGTGTTTTTGAGGGGAAGGGTGAAGGGAGGAAAACTTGTAAGATAGAATAAACACTAATAAAAAAAAGACATGAACAACTTAAAGAAACACAAGAAATCAGGGTTCTGGATAATCTCAATAACTTAGAGTGATAAGGTGGATAGAATATGGTTTCTGGTATCTATGAATCGTGAGTTCCTTTCAAACTCCTTTACTTATAACACTCGTCAAATTATTAATGATCTCTGGAACTCGACTTCCTTATTTCTAAAAATTAGCACATGTAAGTTGCCTCTCAAATTGTTTGGAGAACAATATGACAGCAACTAGTAAATTTATGGATAAGGTATATAATTAATATTTTTGTTTTATTCATATATATTTCATTCTAGAATTGATTTAAGGTACATTCAAACTTTTTTTGTGTTATAATTTACTTTCAAAAACAGTCTGTAGATGATGCCAATTATACATAAAATTAAAAAATATATATACATATATGGAATACCTGCTTTGCCAATAGTGTTAGGTCCAAAGGATGAGTAAGATAGCATCCCTAGTAGGAGAAACCCACCAGTTTTTTCTTTCTGCCTCTGCCAGAGGTCTTCCTTGGGCTTAGTTTTGATTGGCTATGACTCTTTTGACAATACCTGTAATGAATCAGAAGAACTTCATATATAGTCTTAGTATATAGTATATAGCAAAATAATTGTAGATTGTTTCATTCAGTACTGAAATGATCTACTTTCATTAAATTCTAGTATATTAGGTCTCCCTTATTTTTCTTTCCATTGTTTTCTTGGAGGGAGTAAACTTAAATCTCTAATCTTTTCCTAGAGGTCTTATTTTTCTTTGCCTTTATCGTCATCACACTTTATTGGCAGCTAGTATAATACTTGTCTCTGTAGCTATCTTGCAGTTACAAGTATAAATTCCTGTCAGGCATATTGATTATGGTTTTTATTTCTCCATGGTGCTTGTTTCTAGTTCTGTTCACTTGGTTTTCTACTTTGAAATTTTGCTGCATACAATATTCTCTTGGCCATCTCCTCTAGAAAGTTTGCACATTATTACATGCTTCAGAATCATTTCATTAAATTCCTTTTATTGATGATCTCCTGGTTATTAGGATGTTTATATGCAATTATTTGAAATAATCTAAAAGAATGCAGGGGGCCCAATGTAGCTATCGCTATTAAAATACATCTTCTCATTGGGACTTGTTAAATAGTTTACTTACTCTCCTATGTAGACCCGTAATCACTGCAAGCAATGAAAAGATACAGGACATCTTGGTTGCTTCTGAATTTTAAATTGTTTTCTGATGTCTTTTCAAATCTTCTATAGAGCTTTGTGGAGCTTTCCTACAATAGAAAACTGCATGCAAGCACCCAAGGGTCAAGCCTTTCCCAACCTAAGCTTAATGGCTTTGCTGTGTGAGCTAAGATCATTTATAAAAATCACAGAAGAGCAGATTCATCTGTTACCATGTATAGTAACATCTCAAAGAGACAGCTAAACATGACAGTTAAGGGGACTTGCAATTGAGAGAGAGAGGAAAAAAACAAACAAACATGAGCTGAGTTAAGAACCATATAATTATGCTCATTCACACTGTGACTAGCTTTAAAGCGATTTATTCAAAATGGTTACCCGTGTACTCTTAGTCACCCCCTTTCTTGACTACATTCTAATTCTGATTTGGGCATTTGTCTCTCTAGAATATATTGGTTCTTCCTCTTGAAAGAGAATTGTGCTATTTTTTCAGTAAGGTTTAAATCAGTTAATCATATTTCCCAATTATCCCATAACATTAGTTATTTGAATTTCAAGTTGCAATGTTCTTAGAGAAAGCTTAATATCTTCATTATACATACAGTCACGGTTAGCTAATTAGCATCCCGAATGCTGCAGTTTAACCCTGGATGCCACTATTCTTGGCTTCAGTGATATATTGGGTTTTATCATTTAAAAAAATTTAACGATATTTGAAAATACTATTGTAGAATTCTACTTAATAAGAACCCCCCTTCGAAAGTGTCCAGGCACCATATAAATGCATTACATTCTCATCTATCAGTGTATAAATAAAAACATCCTTGAATGTTTTCCAAAAGAGTAATACGATTTACAATACAGTTAATGAAAATTAAGCTATATTGGTTTTCCTGGAGGAAAATTGTGCTACATAATTAATTTTAAAAAGCACTGTTTATTTCTTCAGTTTGTTGAGAAACAAGAAACAGATTCAAAATAATAAAGCTAAGAGAGCACACTGCATTTTGACATTGTCTCTAATTAAAAGATCAGTGCCTCAAAAACAATTTCATCTCATTTGAGTTGCCATTTTAGTTGCCATTGTACTTAAGGCTTTTTTTCTCCATTCCCTAAATAGGGATTCTTATCTTTTAAATAAAAGATGTAAAGGACTGCAATTATTTCTGTTATTAAAATAAGCGTCTTGCAATTTTACGTATTTTAACATTTAGGTTTTGATATTTTGGTTTAGTGATTCTTATGCAATGTACAAAAACATAAATCAGCATAAGTCAGAGAGGCGAAGTGATGGGCACTGGATTACATGCTGGGCAATGGCAGAACTGGTACCAAAACTCAGGCTTCTGAATATCCGGTCTAGTGCTTTTTCCCTTACCTAGACTTTTGGGGCCTTGTGATCACTTGATCTGCAGTATCCCATAAAGGTAGCTCATTTCATTTTGGCACTCAGTAATATTCCATTGTCTGGGGTGCCTGGTTGGCTCAGTTGGTAGAGCATGTGATTCTTGATCTGGGAGTTGTGAGTTCGAGTCCCACATCGGGTATAGAGATTACTTAACAAAAATAAAATAAATAATAATAATATTCCATTGTCCAGATGCACTGCCATTTACCCATTTATCTACCGAAGACCATCTTTATTGCTTCTGACTGTTGGCAATTATGAATAAAACAATTATAAAATCCATGTGCGACTTTTTGCATGGAAATAAGTTTTCAGTGCCTTTAGGTAGAGTGAGATTATTGGATTGTATCACATGAAAGAACATGTTTAATTTTGTAAGAAACTGCCAAACCATTTTCCAAAGTGGCTATGCCATTTTGCATTCCCTCCCACAGTGAATGAGCATTCCTGTTGCTCCACATCCTCACCAGCATTTGGTGTCAGTGTCCTGGATTTTGGCCATTCTAATAGGTGGGTAGCGGTATCTCATTGTTTTAATTTGTGTTTCCTGTTGACCTTAGGTGTGGAGCATGGCATTTTTCCCATAGTAACCTTTTAACAAAGTTATTCCCTTCTGAAAACTCATCATCAACTCCCCATTGCTTTTGAAAATCTGACTCTATCATGGCTTGCATGATTTGGCATTTTGTATTAGGTATATATTGTTGCTGTAACAAATTCCTACAAGCTACATGCATTTAAAACACAGGGCTTAAAACAACACAAATTTATTATCTTAAGGTTCTCATAAGTCAGAGATCCATGGGTCTCACTGAACTAAGATCAAGGTGTCAATAGGACCGCGTTCATTTTGAGGTTCCAGGAAAGGATCTTTTTTGTTGATGAAGGTGTTGTCACAATTCAGGTCCACAGGGTTGTAGGACTACATGTCTCTATTTCACCTAGGAGCCACACTTAACTTCTCTTTTTAGTTTTTGTACATTGACCTCTATACCTCAGAACCAGCAATAAGGCATCAATCCTTTTCAGGCTGCCATCTCTCTGACCTTTCCTCTGTAGTCACATCTCTCTCTGACCACAGTCTAGGAGGTTTTCGACTCTTAAGGAATTGAGTGATCAAACTGGGTTCCCTCTGTAATCCAGGATAATCTCCCCATCTCAATGTATGTAACCTTAATGACATCTTCAAAATACCTTTTGCCATGGGTTTACAGATTCCAGAGGTTATAATAATTTTTGGAGGGCCATTATTCTGTTTATCACACAGCTCATATTACCTTGATCTCTATCTCCCCACAATGGCTTCCTTTCTTTTTTCAAACCTGTGGAGCACCTCCCTACCTCAAACTTTGATTTATATGGGCTTTGCTCCTTGGATTTCTTCTTCTGACTCTTTTTATGGTAGTAGACTTAGTCAAAGCTGGTTCTGAAAGTAGATCCACTAAACCCATAGTTGGGATTTGCTGAATTGAAACTACAAGAATTTGGGGAGGATAGAAGTTATAGACAAGACATTGAGTCTGATGCTAATACAATTTCTCAGACCTACATGTTTGGACTGTTAGTCCTTGGTCCCTGATGCACTAGAAGAGGACAAGTTCCTGGCACATGATTTTTCCCCCCCCCGTAATTGATATCCACTCTCGTATTGGGGTAAGAGAGAAGTTACATGAGAGTTTATCAAAAGTAATCATGAAACTGCATTTGCATTCCTCTTCTCTAATGCTGGATCTTTTGTTTTAACATGAGGGGTTAGTAGGCAATGATTTTGAAACAGAATCATGCAAAGAAAGAGGGCATCACTACTGAGAGAGGATAAGCGCACCAGTTACTTTTCAGACAAAAGTTTATTCTAAATTATATTTTCCTGACTCTCTAAGGATTTCTTTCCCACCTGAAGATGGGCTCTTAAATGTCAACCTTGATCTTTTTGCATGGAGAGTGAGCAAATATATATTGCATAATTGTTAACTGGGAAATCAGTAGAGCATATAGAATAGAGCCAGTGGTGTGTCAGGCCTCCCAGTCTGATGAAAGTCCACAGATATTCATCACCTGGTATTAGAAAATACAGTACACCCCTTCGAAATGTCATTGCTATTTTCAACTCAACATTAGTTTGGGACTGGTGAATCAATTAATCAACCAAAGTCTCTTAAAACAGTATAGAGTTTTAAAAAGATAACACGTCTGCCTCAGGATTTGAAATTCGATGGACTGAAGAAGAAAAGATTTTCCTTGTTTATATTCTGGATATGGATTTAATTTCATTTAAATTTCATTTCATTTCTGCACATTAACTAAGGAAAATGTTATATCTCAAGATATGACCTGATATGTAACAGTAGAATGGGCAGTCTAAAATAGGGTATGATCTGGAATTCAGGAAATGGGATGTAGGTGTGGAAGAAGATGAAACATTACAATGAATCCTAGCCTTTCTGTAAAATCTAGTTACTGACGGCTTCCATTTGTTAAGCCTGTTGATTATTGAGGGTGTTGGCAGAGAGTGGTATTTAACGTGTGATGGAGAATCCATGGGAAGCAGTGTTGAGGAATAGACATCTACACTCACTGGAGATGGGAATGTAGTCAGAGTGAGGCAGTACCCTGCTTCTGAGGGTCTAAAACACAGAATTCAACAAGGGTCCAAGTATCAGGAGTATGATCTTGGTGGAGGCTGAGCTTGGGAATGGGGCGAAATACCTGGCTGCAAAACCAAACAACCATAGGGTTAATTCGATGTTCAGTCACAGGTGATTGAGCTAGAGCTTCTTCAGTCCATCCTTGATGAAATCACAGCAGGATTTATCATAGCGAGTTCATTGGGTTATAAGTGGAGGTTTAGGAGCAAAGTCATAGGGAGATGAAAAAACTATTACAGAACATTCTTCAAAACTTGTGGCTTTCTTTCTTTCTTTCTTTCTTTCTTTTTTTTACACTCATTTCTATCCCCGGTTCCTTTCCAGTCTTACTTTTTAACCCACTTCTTTCCTTTTTCTTTCTCTTCTTTGGTTCATGGCAAATAGGATTAAAGGGTAACAGTATAGGGGCAGTAAGGAAAATCAGGTAACCTTCTTTTTCTTTTTAACTTTTGGGAAGTCCTGCCATAGACATTTCTATATATTTCTGAAAGGGGATGTTACAAATGATCATCATTGAACAAAGTCCTATTATCCAGTTGGACAGAGATTGGATCATCAGTCACTGGTGTAAGCAGTTCATTTTCTTAAGGAAACATAAGGTATCTGCCCTTTGTAGCACCCACTGCAACACTAGAGGTGCATTACAAAGAATCTTCCCAAATTATTTCCTTTTCTCCTTCTTTTATTTTTTTTTCAGCAGGAGTTTATGTTATTTTTCCTCTTTCTTGTGATTTTAAAATTTGTACTGAATGCACAACAGGGATAAAATACAACTTTTTTCTTGGCGCAGAGACTTGCCACCCAGTTGGCATTTTTATTATAAGAACAATTACCTGGGGAGGTGATTTACTGGCAAGAACAAAATCAGTATATCCTATTATCTCCCAGTGTTTCCCTAACAGACTCGCTAGGACATAGTGTTTGGAATTCAGAGGGGGCTTGAGTATAGAATTTGGGCATTCTGAAGCCTGAACAAGGAAAAATGAAAACTGAATCTTAAAATCTGTATTTCTTTGCAGTAGATACAGCTGCTTATCAAAATGTAATACTGTAAATAACATTTTTCCTTAAGATAAATAGGTAAAGGGATATTATATATAATTATTAGCTTCAGAATAATTCAACCGACATAAATAACATCATATTTTCATGACTTGTCTTATTAAACTATGTAAAATAGCAAAGAGACTTTACTTGACTTTGCATGATGCATTAATGCCGTAGGTGCTTGGGTGGCTTTTAGTATGTCATACGGAGTGTTGTCAAACTCTGTAATAACCTGGGGAAATGAATGAACCCTCAAAGTAATATTTTTTTTCTTTCCTTTGAAAAAGTTATTGTAAACAGTTTATGACACTCCACTGTTGCCTTTTCTTTACCTCAGCTCGTTCCCATGTCCTTAGGCAGTTACCTAGTACTCTCCTGGTATCTCTGGGTGGTCAAGATTGTTTATTCTTATGCATCACTGATCCCCATGATCTTGACCTTTTATGAGTTATCCATTGGGGTGTAACAGAAAGCTGCAAAACCTAGTGATTTAAAATAAAAACATTTATTATCTCACAGCCTGTGTGTGTCAGGAGTTAGGGAATAGCTTAACTGTGTGTATCTGTCTCTAGATCTCTCATGAGGTTTCAGTTAAGCTGCTGATGGAGGCTAGAGTCACGTGAAGGCTCGAGTGGGGCTGGAATACCTGCTTCCAAGATGACTCACTCACATGATTGTTGGCAGGAGGTCTTTCATTAGGGCAGCAGACTTTCCCCAGACTGAGTGATGCCTTTTATCACTGAGTCTTAGAAGTCATACACCATCATTTCTTTCTTACTCTATTAATTGGAAATAAATCCAGTTCACTTTCAAAGGAAGGAAAATCAAGCTCTCTTGAAGCGAGGAATAATGAATAATTAGTGGACATATTCTAAAACCACCAAATCTCCTACAACCCACCTATGTCTTCATTCACCTGTCTCATGACTTATGACTTCAGTTTGTGATGAAACTACTAATAATCGAGAGTAATTGTGTTAAAATATTTAGTTTCTCTGTGCAACATAGTATAAAAATTAAAAAAGAGCATACAGCCAGTTCATGTTGTGGCTCTGCCATTTACTAATTATATGACTTTGGAAGAGTTATTTAACCTTTAAAAGCCTCTTATCAACCATTAAATGGGGATTTTGATATCTACCCTGCAGGATGTAATTAAGTCAAAGTCATACATGTAAAGTAACTAAAACAGAGTTTTACATGTAACAGGTTCATAATCGGTATCTATAATAACAACAACACCGATTATTATTGTAGCCATTGGATTGTATTTGGGAACTTTTGATGACCTTGGCATAACTCAAAGAAATTTCTAAATGGTGGAAATCACTGTGCAAATGGGCATGAAGCAATATTTATTATCAGAGCTTCCCTCAGTCCAAAGGCTCACCTCTACCCCCCCAACTCAGCCAGTCCCTCCATGATCCCACCCTGAGGCTTCAGTGTATTTGATCAAAGTGTCAGTCAGTACTGGGCTCTGGTTCTGAGCCCCTGCTCTACAGCTTATAAGCTATGTAATTTTAGGGAAACTTTTCAACCTTTTAAGTCATCTTTCCTCATATATAAATTTAAGGATACTTATTTCCTTTTTGTGGCACAGCAAATCAGTTGTAGTAGAAACAACAGTGGCTTAAAAACTGATTTCTCCTTTTTTTTTGTTTAAGTCAGCAGCTCCCAAACAGGGCTGCTCATTGGAATCCCTTGGGACACTTTAAAAAAATCCTGGTGCCTCGTCCCATCCCAGAGATTTTGATTTAATTGGTCTGGAGGCCACGTGGTACCTACTCATCTGGGGTTTTTAAAAACTCCCTGAAATTTCTAACATGTGAAGAACCACAGGTTTAGATTGATAATTTCATCTCTTACATGAATCGTTAGACTAAATGGTCTAAATACATTAGATTGCAATTAAAGTGGTCTAAAAACAGTTATTTATCTTTCGCATGTTTTTGATCTTTCATTTTTGTTTTTCCTCTCGATAGTTTTATTTTTTTTCTCAGTATATGTTTAACCCATTTGTTCAGTACTTCCTAATTTTATTATTCTTGCTTTGCTCAAACCCTGAGTTTCTTGTGCTGAGGCCATATATTCTTTTTTTTTTTTTTAAATAGGAAAGGGATAAGCAAGTATAAATTCATGGTGTTGCTTCTAGATGGATTATTCTTCCAGCAGGAAAGATGACACCATGTGGCCTTGGTGGAAGTAGATACGCATCCTGCATGCTTCATAGGAACCATTGATGAACGGTGCCATTGGTACACTGGACTAGGTATTGGCAATAGTGCACATAACAGATGGAGCTGAGGGTAAGCAGTCAAGTGTTCAAGCTCTGTCTCTGAATTGACTAATGGTTTTGATGGCAGAAATTCAGGGCCAAAGCACTGAGATGCCAGTCTTTATGTTGTATTGAATGTCTGCAATTAAAGCTATGAGACCACTCCCTTTCTGCTCTAACTCAATCTTAATTAATTTTGAATTAAAACAAATAGTTTCCATGACCACATGAGGTACATTTTGGGTTTGGTGATCAGGATTAGTGTAATGATGTCTCCACCCCTTGATTATTCCCCACAAAAGACCCCTAAGAAGCCAATTTAAAATGCCATCCAAAGTGGCATGTTGCTGTTAAGTATTTTGATATGCATAGAGCATTTTCATATCCGTGTCCTATGTAGAGAATCTGCAGGCGTCCTGTTGGAAAACGCCAGTGACCTAATGTAGCATAGAATCAGTATGGGCATTTGGCACTCATCCACAACTCTAAGAAGGTCATTTGTGAGGGCTTTCAGAACTAGTTCAGGGAAGGTCTTGTCTAAAATAAAGACACAGTTCAAGGCATAGTCTTCAGATGAAAGTTTTTAATCATACCTTGTCTGGTTATTGTTCTCATAATGAGCACTGCTGGTTAAAGCTCAGACCTAATACACTCAAGATCATGGATTTAGTTTCCATGTGAGTTACTTAGATTTATTCTATCTCATTATTACAGATTGTTCTTTTAATCCTGCTAGGAAACTTGCAGATACATTCTTTCTGACAAAAAAAAAGTACGTAATTATTCTCAGACTTTGTATGCCAAATACCCTAAATTCCCTACATTGGAAGACCATGTAACTTAGATTAGTTGCCTGCATGTATGGACACCAGATTCGTAAAAAGATTCATAGCTATAGGAACTGGGTAATTCTAATGAACTGACTAGTAGTTTCATTGAATACATGAAAACATATAAAAATGAAAACACAATGGTCCAAATTTTTTGGGATGAAGCAAAAGCAGTCATAAGAAGGAAGTATATAGCAATACAGGCTTACCTCAAGAAGTTAAAAAAAAAAACATCTCAAATAAACAACCTAACCTTACATCTAAAGGGGCTTGAAAAAGAACAACAAATGAAGCCTAAAGCCAGCAGAAGAAGGGAAATAATAAATATTAGAGTAGAAATAAATAATATAGAAATTAAAATAACTGATAGAACAGATCAGTGAAACCAGGAGCTGGTTCTTTGAAAAAATTAATGAAATTGCTAAACCCATAGCCAAACTTACCAAAAAGAAAAGAGAAAGAACTCAAATAAATAAAGTCACAAATGAGAGAGGAGAAAGAAAACCAACACCACAGAATACAATCATAAGAGAATGTTATGAAAAACTATATGCCAACAAATTGGACAACCTGGAAGAAATGGAAGAATTCCTAGAAACATGTAAACTCCCAAACCTGAAACAGGAAGACATAGAAAACTTGAACAGACCAATAACCAGCAAAGAAATTGAAACAATAATAAAAAATCTCCCAATCTTCCCAGGGCCAGATGTCTTCCCCAGGGAATTCTACTAAACATTTAAGTAAAAGTCAATACCCATTCTTCTCAAACTATTCAAAATATATATATATAGATAAGGAAGGAAAGCTTCCAAACTCATTCTTTGAGTCCAGCATTACCCAGATACCAAAACCAGATAGAGACCCCACTAAAAAAAAGGAACTACAGGCCAATATCCATGATAAATATGGATGCAAAAATACTCAACAAAATACTAGCAAATCAAATCCAACAGTATATTGAAAGAATCATTCATCACAATTGAGTGAGATTTATTCCTGGGTGGCAAGGGTGGTTCAATATTCACAAATCAGTCAGCGTGATACACTATGTTAATAAAAGTATGGATAGAACTATATGATCTTCTCAATAGATGCAGAAAAAAGCATTTGACAAAGTACAACATCCATTCATGATAAAAACCCTCAGCAAAGTAGGGTTAGAGGGAACATATTTTGACATCATAAAGGCAAAATATGAACAATCAACAGCTAATATCATCTTCAACAGGGAAAAATGGAGCTTTTCCTCTGTGGTTAGGAATAAGGCAGGGATGTTTACTTTCACCACTGTTACTTAACACAGTACTGGAAATTCTAGTTACAGCAATAAGACAACACAAAGAAAAGGTGTCCAAAATGAGCAAGGAAGAAGTCAAACTTTCACTTTTTGCAGATGACATGTTATTCTATAGAAAATCTTTAAATGTAATGTATCAGTGCCATTATTTAAAACACTGGCAAATTGTGGTCCCTACCTATTTTTAGGTTTACTTCCAAGGCCTCAAAGTCTCTGAGCACAGCTATCAATTCTGACACAGTTATCTTTTTATTAATAAGAAGAGATAAGGCTCTGTTTGGATAATGAACCCTAAAACATCAATATCTTAACTTACACAAGTTTTTGCTCATGCAAAGTCTGCTGTATCCTCAGTGGTTCCCTAGGACAGTCTCTTTAGGAAGTGACTTAAGGAGACACTCAGCTAAGCATCTTGTGAAGCTGTCATCTCAACAAGTAGCTTCTAGGTCCCTACAGCAGGGAAAAGAGAGAAACCTCCAGAACGTACACTTATTCTGTTTGCAGCTCAAAATTTAGAACTCACTGGGGAATGTGTACCCAGGAAAAAGAGGATGAAAGAGGACCTGGTAAGCACAGAGTACACTTCGCCACGCTGCCACTTCATTCTCTTCATTTCCCTTCTCGGAACTTCACCTCATACTTCATTGCTTGCAGGTGTCTCCAAACTAGTCTTCTTGGCTTTGGTCTCTGGCATCTTCAATACATTCTAAACACCGCTGCCACAGAACTCTTATAAACAATGCCTTTGTCGTATCAGTTTTCTGCTGCAGTATCTTCAGCACCCCCTCTCCATTAAATATAATCAGTTTAAATTCCTTGGTTGTGTCAGATAAGGCTTAACAGTTTGGCTCGAGGCTACATTTTGAAGCTTATCACTGTGCATCTCCAGTATGAAAACTCAGCTTGAATTCTCAACTCCAGCTCTATTTACGGTCTCCTAAACACACCGTGCTCACGTCTACCTCTGCATGATTATTTTCATGATTCCTTCTATGCTATCTGTCCCTGAAGTGTTTCTGGTCCAGGAACGGAAAGCACCTGCTTTCTCTCTGCTGTATTCCCATTTCATCTATTGTTTGTGTCATTCAGTTGGCATGGGCATTGACTGGTATCATTACTTAACTTCTCATGGGCATTTATCTTATCTCTTCTACTAGTTCATTTGCAAGACAAGAGCTTTATCTCTGCATATCTCAAATATCTTAGAAAAATGCTAAAAACAGTCATGTATGGTAAGTTTTGTTGAGAAGAATGGATGTGCCTGAATGATTGAGTACAGAGCCCTAATTTGCTTTACGTGATCCCTAAGCTCTGGTGTCATGTAGTGATGTATAACATTAAGACAGGATTTGTGTTCTTATTTCTAGTATGTGTTGACAGTGTAGGATATTTGGCTTAGAAGTCTTAAAGTGAATATTGTATTTCCTAATGGAAGTATCTTTGCTTGGATTTATGTAAATGAAGTTTTAAAGTGTCTTCATTTAGTGGCCCAGGAAAGTTCATGGTTCATGGTCGTGAATTTTTGGTATTGGATTCTGCTTTATATCAATGTATTAATATCATGATTAACAAATCACTACACAGTTAAGAGAGCTTTGGAATCAGAGAGCTTTGGGTTCAAATTATGGAACCAGAACATGTGACTATGTGCTTTAGGGACGCAACATCTCTGTTGAGTTTCATAAAATGGTTCTAATATCTACCTCCATCACAGAACTGTCGTAGTAATGAAGTAACATAGTCACCAAGGCACTTAGCACAGCTCCTTACAGATAGTTATTGTTCAAAAATAGTTAATTCTACCATTAATATGTATGCTATTTAAGAAAATATAAGTATCACTTTATTTGAGTCTAAAAAGCAACATTGTTTTTGTTATTTATCTTCCTGGAATTTCTTTGCAAAAGAGGCAGGCAGAGCAGCCCATCCACAGAGGCTCCAACCAGAAGAATTTGGTGTCAGGTACCCATCAAAGCTCCCATGCTGTGGCCACTGTGCAGATAAGAAATAATATCCATTCTGTGGCCCACTGGGCTGCTGGACCTGTTCCCCGCAGTGACTCCAGGGCTGGGGGAGAGGGAATGAAAGGTATGGATGATTGTGGGAGGAGGCTGCGATGGAACATCCTTAATTATGTTGCTCATAGAATCAAGTAAACCCATAATGGCTATTGAAATACAAAGGGCAGCTCCATTTAGAACATCAAAATAAAGACTAAGAAAAAGTTATAAAAGGAAGACACTTTGGATCATGCCCAGTCTTGTTTTGTTTTGCTTCCTAGCAGAGCAGCTGAATGAGAATTTAATTTGTTGTGAGTGCTGGCAGTGCACAGGGAAAAAAATAGAATTTACAAATGTTTTGAATTACTGGGAAGCTTGTGAAATTGTATGCACTGTTCAGTTTTATACATTTTTATGAGTGAGATACCTTGTTGCAATAGTTGGGGTTGAGGCTGCTGTGAGCAGTATTTGTAACTCCTTTGTATTCTAAACAACTTAACAGATTTATATGAGGTTTGAGGAACAAAAGACTTCAGCAAGTACATAAAGCAAAATGTGGCAGATTTGATATGATACTGAATCCAAAATGCGCGTTCACAGAAAGGGGAAAAATAAAACGAAGGGACAGTGGGTACGGCAAATGGCAGTGTTTTCTTCATTTAGTGTATCCAACCTTCTGCTTTTCCTTTTCTGGCCTTTGAAAACCTAGTGCCCAGTAAGAACTACCAAAGATTTCTTAAGCTATATTTTCTTTACTTACTGTACAAACAAATAATTTCTATAGTGAGGAATTATTCAAAACACTGATACGTTGGCAACTTTAACCATTTAGGCTTTCGAACTTTAAAAAAATAAACTTTAAATATTATAAATACATACAGATCTGGATTATAAGCAAAGTTTCTTAATCTGCATCCAAAATTTCTTAGATTTGGATGCAAAAAATAAATCAATTTTCTTGAATTTTTGGTAGGATCTAAAGTATTTACCTAAGGTTGGAACTTCCTGTGTTCTAAGTCAAGGCAAAAATAGAGGATATAGAATCAAAAGAAGTGATTGTAAGCTGAGTTCAAAGAGTCAGTAACTAAAAATGATCATGGAGCTTGCATTGGAAAGCTGGATTTATTTCCTGTTTTTTAACATTTATTTATTTATTTTGAGAGAGAAACAGAGAGAGAGAGCAGGGTTGGGACAGAGAGAGACAGAGACAGAGACAGAGACAGACAACCCCAATCAGGCTCCCTGCTGTCATTGCAGAGCCTGATGTGGGGCTCAAACTCATGAACCATGAGAGCATGACCTTAGCTCAAAGAGTCAGATACTCTGGGTGACTGAGCCACCCAGGTGCCCCTGGATTTATTTTCTTAAAAAGATTTCCTCATTGCCTCCCTAAAAGCAATGTAAGTGACTTTCTTATATATACATGATGAGAAAATGTTATCAGGCTTTTATCTTTCTACTCTTCTAACTACACTGGCTCCAGTGCAAGCACCGACAGGTAATAGTTTATGAAATTAAAATTAAACGCAACAGGCATTGGTGAAAGAGGTGCTGGAGATAGGCTCAGAGCTGAAGCTACCCCCTGGCCCCAGTCCACCTCAAGAAACATAATTCAAGTGAAAAACAGTTTTCTTGTTGTATAAAAGAACAGTTTCAAGAGAGGAATTCTTTCATGTACCCACCATCTCCTGCTCCATCTCTTTAGAAATTATGGAGTTGGCATTACCTTCTGGGTCTTTGTCGGTCTACTACTTAGAACCTGCTAAGATTAAGCCAGCAGACAGTGCCTAGAATTGTGATATGATCAAGTCTAGGCAGGAGTCAAAATGGAAACAGAGGCAGGGAAGTTGGGGCAGAAAGAGAGAGACGTGGTGTCAAGTGATACAGAGACAAAAAAATGAAAAATAAAGAGAAGAGGAGGAAAGGGAAGGGGAGGGGAGGAGAGAAGAGGAGGGGACGGGAGGGAAGGAGAGGGGAGAGGAGGGGAGGGGAGGGGAGGGGAGAGAAGGAAAAAAATAAGGCAGCCCAATTCAGTAATCAGTTCTGAGCATCTTCAGAGTAAAAGCAGAGAGCAACTTTGCTCTTTGGATTACAGGTCTCAGTCTTCCCAGGTACCTTACTCTAATCTTTAAAAGAACAAACCAAACAAAACTGTTCCTGGGGAAAGCATGGGTTTATCCGGGGAACCTAATAAGAATAGATCTCCAGAGTTCAGATGTCACTGAACAACTGCTTTTCCTTTTCCTCCTTAGCTGTGTCTGGAGACCTCTCCTCTTCTCTCTTCCTTTTCTCTTTCTCCTTCCGACTCTTCTGCTTCGCTTTCTTGCCATTATTTGTGTCTGTTCTCACTTAACAGCAACCATGGCCTTTCTTGACCCTGCTATAGTTAAACGTTGCTAGGGTTGCATGTAGAATTGCTCTATTTTTTTTTCTCTTTTATTCCTAATAGGTCCTAGATTTTAATCATGGCCATAGGTGATTTGAAGACTAATATTTTCTAAACTTTGGCTTGTGTGAGTATAAATGTATATAAGAATATATCCATATTATATTCTTAACCAAGATCATGCCAGTGCATTATTGGAAGAACTAGGTTAAACAAGGATCACACATTATGTAGGAAAAGGCTAGTTACCCTTAGAAAATACCTGATTTTCCTAACGCTCTGAAAACTAAACTACAAACATAGATATTTTCCAAATGTTCTTTGTATCAATTTGATTTGTTTTCACAGAAGATTTGGTGATCTGACCCACAATTATGGTTTGTTTTTTCATTTAATCTAATCTATGCTTAGTTTCCTGCTTTACTAGTTTGAGTATTTATTTCTTTAACAATAAGTTTTCAGAGAGGAGTTTTTACAAATGGGCGCTACACCCACTCTATGGCCCATCTTACCACCTGTCCAGATCTTTCCCTAAAGATGTAACAGAAGGGAAAGTAGGAAAATACTACATATTTCTTCTGGAAGAGGATAGATATTTATTATATAAACACTTAGGAATACCCTTCCCTTAAGAGACTGAGGGCATGGTCTCACTCTGTCTTAAACAAGGATCAGGCCTGCCTGAGGTAACTTTGGGGATTTAACATATCAACCAGTGAGCCACATACTGCAAATCTGCAAGCACATGACTCTGAAAAATAACTAAAGGTTTATAGTATATGTAAAACTCTGAATGTATTTTTTTTAAAGGACTCTTTTGCTATACAGGGTGTCTTAGCAGTGATGGTCTCTGCGCCGAGTGGTTGATGACTCATTTTTATTATTCCTTCTTCCTGAGAACTGCGTTGGTGCCTCAGGCGCAAATGAGGATATTTCAACATTTGTGGGTCAAATGATATTTTTTGTTACTCTGTTCTGTGTTTGAATATTGGGACGAGAATATAGTGTAATTTTATTGTTTTAAAGTTTTCTGTTATGTTTTCATATTATTGAATAACTACTTTTCATGTAGTCCAATAAATCAGATGTTGGCTATATATACAGATAGAATCAGCAAAAGGCTTAAAATAACCCATTTTAATGATCACATTTGTAATGATCACATTTAATGATCATATTTATAATGTCATTTAAATACTGTTGGGTGACTCTCAAGTGGTTGACTGACATTTTCTTTAACTGTATTTCCTTATATTTCCTTTATTATTATTATTTTTTTATAATCAGTGACTAAAAGCAAATGTAACAAAATGGACAGTCATAGTCCACTGAGTGTGATAAAATCTAAGAGTGGGATCCGGGTCTGTTTTTCAGGTACAGTCCTTTTGAACAATTATGTAACCATTATGTTCACCCCTCCTGATTTCTCCAGGTTCTGAGCCTGCTCCCCTCCTATTTGTTTTCCACATGAACTGTCTCCCATTTCCATCTTCCCCTCACTGTATAATTTGTATAATTTGTTTTCTCTGCTTGGAACATCCATTCCTCTCCTCATTACCTTATAAACTCTTCCTTCTTTAGGGCTAGGAGCACAATGTCCAGAGAGCGACTGGCAGTCACTCCAACTCCATCCAACTCATCCCATGATGAGCTCTCATCACACACACACTTGTTCTTCACAGCATTGTTGCCACTGCTGTTTCACTTTATTTATGTGATCCTTTGGTTCATGACTTTCTCCCTAGAGAATGTAAGTGAAATGAAATAGGAGCAGTGTTTGTTTCTGCTTCCTTACCATAGTCCCTGGAACAGAGTATTACATAGTTGTTGAATGAATGTTTAAATGAATGAATGGATGAGTATAGGAGGTAAGGAAGTTTATTATTAGTGATTATTATTTAAGATACAGGATCTTTTCAGTCTGATACTTTCAACTGTGCCAGTATCTCTTTTGGAAGAAATAAAGCAAATAATATAGATTCTGCCATGAAAAATTTAGTTCAAAGATGAAACATGAAGTTTAGTAGAAGGATTTTAAAGTCTAAATGGAGGGGCATCTGGGTGGCTCAGTCGGTTAAGCATCTGCCTTCAGCTCAGGACATGATCTAATGATTCATGAGTTCAAGCCCAACAATGGGCTGTCTGCTGTCAACAGAGAGTTCGCTTTGTGTCGTCTGTCCCCCTCTCTCTGCCCCTCCCCTGCTCGCATTCTGTCTCTCTCTCTCTCTCTGAAAAATAAACATAGAAAGAAAGAAAGAAAGAAAGAAAGAAAGAAAGAAAGAAAGAAAGAAAGAAAAGAAGGCAATTTAAAAAATAAATTCTAAATGTAGAGATAGAAACGAAGGTTCAGTTTATTCTATCCATATAACATGTGGGTGTAACTTTATGTATACATGCATTTATTTATACATGTAAACAGAATAATTTAAAAAATATTATTAAGTGCTTTCTATATATGTAGGTTATCTACTGAATGTTAGAGAAGATAAAAACAACTAACGTTTTTGAATAGTTTCTGCAGTAGGTACTTCACATAATTTATCATGTTTCCTATAATAGTTCTACTCTTACAAAATAACTCAAAAAGGTTCAGTATCTTTCCCAATGTGACAAAGCTCATAAGTGGCCCAGTTGGGAATTGTTCTTCTTGGCAGTCTTATGAATGCATCTTGCAATCTTCCAGTTATGGGGAGCATAACTGATCAGCGTATGTAATTGACCAGAGTTTCCAGGTTGCTATGCTCTAAAATCCTTTGCCATACTCGTTGGGTTGAGCACTGGGTGTTGTATGGAAACCAATTTGACAATAAATTATTAAAATAAATAAATAAATAAATAATAATAAATAATAAAATCCTTTGCCATGTTTTTACCTAGGTCATGCTTTCCAAGGGCTGCTTCTAGCCTATGACAGAGAGCAGCAGAGATTCTAAAGTAAACTTGTTCCTAGGAAATAGAGACCTCTGCATTGACTGGCTTGATGTCTCCCCAATGGCCTTATTAATAAACCTTCTTTAGATTGTGCAGTCTAGGAAGCTTTTACCCAAACTTCCCTCTTTGTCTCTACAGACTTGGCATCTGACAGGAATCCCAGGATTTCTTCCCTGATCAAAATTCTTACATATTTAATGTTGTGTTGGTATCTGCTTCCTGGAGGATCCAGGTAAAGCCATCCATCCAGCAAGAAGCTCTTGAGAAGGGGAAGAAATAACATAAGCACAGACATTTGGAAGAGCGCAGTGAGGTTTCAGCCAAGACAGAGGTCATACTTTCCAGGGGCAGACTTCAAGAAGGAGTTTGAATTTTGCATTTTCCTTTCAGCATTGGCCCCTCCTATCTGAGTAGGAGAGGCAAGAGGAAACAGTATGGGAAAAGGAAGAGTCATAGCAAAACCTGTATTTGCCAGATGGAGAGTCAGACCCCTTGAGTGGAGCATAAGTGTGTGTGGAAGAGAAAAAAAGGTGGGTTGAAAGAAGAAACAGTGAAGCTCATATTGTATAAATTCAGGAGATGATGGATGGCAGGAATTAAGACCATGAGCCTCAGAATCAGAAAGATCTTAATTTGAGTTTACCATTATAGCTGTCTGAAATTAGAAAAATTTAACCTTTGTTAGTCTTGTTTTCTCACACATAAAATGTGTTTAATACTACCTACTTCATAGATTTAATGAAATAATGTATTGCAAGCAGAAAAAAGAAAGAAAGAAAAAAAGAAAGAAAGAAGGAGAAAGAAAGAAAGAAAGAAGGAGAAAGAAAGAAAGAGAGAAACAAATAAGCAAAAAATCATGGCTCTTAGGATTTGGGAGTTCAAGTGGGTGTTTATTTCTCAGGTAGACATTTAAAAAGGATATTGCAGAAGGACTTCCAAAAAAACACAATATTTTCATTGTGTTACAAAACTAGTTTAGCTAGTTGTGTTTCAATTTAAAATGCGATGTCAGAATTGGCACCTTGCACAGTGCTAGAATGGAGGGTACTACAACTGTGTGCAAAATTTTTTTCAAATCTTTTTATGAAATGCTTGCATGAAATTTATCCCATAAAATGATGTGATAGCTATGTAGTGAAAGAAAGTTAATTTTCCTAAACTCCAGCATTCATAGTTATTTCAGAATCCTTGGCAGATGCCAGCTATGGGAAAGTTCTCTTTTCTGACATTTATCATTCTGCAGTTTTTCAGTGAAAGGACTTCTAAAATAGTATATGCACTTCTGTGACAGGCTATTTACTTAATTTTGTAGGTGTGTCTTTTTCTTTAAGTTTATTTATTTTGAGGAGGGTGGGGGAGAAAAAAAGGGGCAGAAAGCGAGGGAGGAAAGGAATCCCAAGCAGGCTCCATGCTGAGAGTAGAGGACCAAGCCTTGGGACTGGATGGATCTTATAAACTGTGAGATCATGACCTGAGCCAAAACCAAGAGTTGGAGGCTTGACTGACTGAGCCACCCAGGTGCCCCCGGTGTGTCTTTTTTATCTCTAAATTTTGACGGAAATTTTTATCCTTTTGTTTTTTGTCTTATTGAGATTGCTTATTTTAGAAGTACAGTTTTTCAATACAGTAATTCATGATTGTGTGTCTTGCATTCATGGAGAACAGGATTCCCGATTGAATGGAATACTATGACTACTGATATCAGTCAACAAGATTCACAACAGAAGACAGTCGCAAAGAAACCGAGTTGAGATTTTTTTTCCTGATTTGACTTCTTTGTCAATTATACATTGGTATAATGTATTTTAACTCATTAATACTCTACTCAGTGGTTGAGGATATGGCACTGTCTTTTGTATGTGAACCACTTCATACCATTAAATTATAAGGGGAATGTTTGATCCTTCATTTTTAGAGTATTTCTGTCTATTTATCACACTGAAACACCTTTTTTACTTTTTCTTTTATCAGGCCACAGTGGCCTGAAAGTGTTAATGCATCCACTATTGAGCCAACTTTTTGCTAGAAATAGTGTGAATATACATTAAAAATATTTTAATGTTTATTTTTGAGAGAGAGAGAGACAGAAAGTGTGAGTGGGTGAGGGGCAGAGAGAGAGGGAGACAGAATCCGAAGCCGGCTCTGCACGGTTAGCACAAAGTCTGATGTGGGGCTCAAACCCACAAACTGTGAGATCATGACCTGAGCCGAAGTCCAACGCTCAATCGACTAAGCCATCCACGTGCCCTGGTATACCTTTTAAAATAAATATGAGTGTTAGTAGTTAATATAGTTTATATAAAATTATATTTAAAATGTACATATATTTTTCCTTTTAGAAATCCAAACTTCTATTATAGTGATTTTTAAAGTTCTAGCAATTTTAGTTTTGAAATAAAAATATTTCATGTTTAAGAAGACCGGGAAATAGTGTCAGTTTAAGTGCCCTTCGCTAGTGATCAAAAAGCTTCTTAGTTACCACCAAAACAAAAAGCAAAACAAACAAACAAAAAAATGGCAGTTGATTTTTTTCTTGCTTTAGATGCAAAGACCAAATAATGAAACTATTAAGGGGAGATTGATTGAAAGGAATGTAGAAAAACATGAAAATGATTCACTCTAAAAAGACTCAGGATTTTGAAACAAAAACTCCTTAAGAGTAAATGTATTCTTACGGCATTCGTGGTCTTCAAACCTCAGGAGACCCAGCATGTTCCACAAGTAACTTAAGCTAATTGAAACAACAGGAAGAAAAGCCTCATCACGTTTTTGTTTGCACATTTGTGAATTGCAGGCTAAACTTGGAAATAGTCTGTTTGACTCTCCTTGCTTGTCCTAAATGTAGAAATAAAGTCATTCTTTATAGTTTTTTCTTCTTAATTTTATAGATTTGTAGTATATACTGTCTACTAATAATTTACTAAATGCCATAGATAAATACTCATTAAATTAGAAAGACAATGTTTCAGACTTCTTGAGTTTATTTCTCTTTTATAGTATTTTTGTCTGATTACTTAATTCTTTCTTGGTTAATTTTAGAACCTAAAAGTAAGAAGCAATTGCATAATATATTTTGGAATAATGAAGAGAAATGAAAATAATTCATGATAAAGCTTCAAATTACAGATTTAAAAATATTATATTTTCATTATTTATATAGATGTGATAATTACTTATCTTAGTTATCTTTACATCTTATAAATGACTATCCTGGAAGATTATTTAAAAGCCAAATTTCCAGCTTTCTAGGTAGTCACATGACTGTAAAGAGGAAGGTGTGTCTTTATTTGCCTCCATTTGAAGCTGAGAAACACAAAGCCCTGTCTGATACATTAAACAGCAAGGTTGAAGTCAGACTCCTAGTTTTATATTTCTATTCTACAACGTATCTCACTAGAGGAATCCAAATATTGTAGACTTACCAGAATGTTTGGAAATTTCTTAATGTGGAGTGAACATTTGTATATCTTTCTTTACTAAAAGGATGAGTTTGTTTCCCCTGAAGTCAAAGAAAAACCCAATGATTTGAGTTTTCTATATATTTTAGAGATTTTAGAATATAAAACACCAAATGAAAGATTGATGATTGTTTCAAACTCCATATAATCTTTTGTCAGAAAAATGCATTGTTGCCTAAATTCTTTGAACACAGCAACACAGTAATTTAAATCAGTTGGAGAATGCAAATTATCTTTTGATGTTTTCTTGGTGTTTCTTAAGACTTTTTTAAAGGAGGATCAGATTTGTTGGACACTTCACTTCGACTCTGTGCTTTCTACCAATGAGTTTTATAAAAGTACTTTGGCTGCCTAAACAAACAAGAAAACAAAACTAAATAAAACTGTCAATGCAAAAGTAAAACAAACAAAAACCATGTTTCTAAAGTGCATTTCAGAACGGTTTTATATAGGGGTGCCTGGGTGGCTCAGTCGGTTGAGCATCAGACATCAGTGCAGGTCATGATCTCAAGGTTCCTGAGATCAAGCCCCACATCAGGCTCTGTGCTGACAGCTCAGAGCCTGGAGCCTGCTTCGGATTCTGTGTCGGCCTCTCTCTCTGCCCTTACCCCACTCATGCCCTCTCAAAAATAAATAAACATTAAAAAAAGAACTTTTTTTATGTTTTTTTTTTTAACATTTATTTAGTTTTGAGAGACAGAGTGAGACAGAGTGAGACAGAGGGCGAGCAGAGGAGAGGCAGAGAGAGGAGACACAGAATCTGAAGCAGGCTCCAAGCAAACATTCAGCACATAGCCCGATGCGGGGCTCAAACCCACAAACCGTGAGATCATGACCCAGCTGAAGTCAGATGCTTAACTGACTCGAGCCACACAGGTGCCCCAGAACGGTTTTATGTGAGAAGTTGGTTAGCAGCTTCTTGTCTCCAGTTGATTGTCCATCAGATCTGTGATCTGGTTTCTTTTGTCTTTTTACATTGTAGATTTTTAGATCAGTACAGGTACTTTAGGTCGTTGGTGATTCTAGATAGAATCAGTTATGATCTCGCTGTTGAATTTAGGTAGAGGAACTTACGATCAAAGGGGCCTATAAAGAAAACATAAACAAGTATGCAGCAAAGGAAAAAATTGAACTACACATTCATAATAATGGCTCCTGATATACTTGCTACCTCTGGAGTGGGACTTTTGCATCAGTGTGTGGAGTAACAATAAGGAGTCAATGAACAGAAGAGAGATGCTAAAATTAGATTGAGCAGAAAAGCGTGGCTAAATCTTTTAGAATGTTCACCAATACTGAGATACTGAAAATTCTTCAATTTTCCATTGAAGAATATGAAATTGGTTCACAGCTCTTGGAGTGATACTGAATTTGACTGAATGTTTAATAAACAGGAACAGTTAGAGTTCAAGCGAATATGTTTGTGGTATATTTTGCCTTTATTTATTTTTCTCATAGGATAAAGGAAATTGAATTATATTAGACTGTGCAGGATAATGTATGCTATTGTAAATTCCCACATTTTACAGTAAATTTGACATTACAATAAAATATTGTCTGTTAATAGTGGTAACAAAACATCCATTGGTAGATTTTACTGTGATATTGCACTTTCGCAAATCTGAACTGAAGAACAAGATAGTAATGACTAGCATCAGAAGTAGTTTGTTGCTAATTTCCCAATTTGCATAATGTATCTCTTACAAACTGGATTGTCAGTTTATAGGAGACACCAAATGTTCATATAATGAAGTTTAAAAAAAATTCTCAGCTGAAACATGGCTTAGTTGCCCAGCCAACTGGGTGGCACCCTGTTTGCTTGGGATATTGCTATGGTAAATCCAGAAAAGTGTTTAACCCCTTTAACTAGGATTATCAAATGTTAACCAGCCAATAATGTGCTAGAATTGAATGTAGTGTTAAAAAGTATTAGTACAGTGTTGATGTTTTAAATCAGTATTCTATGATTACATAATTTAAATTACAAAAAATATGCTAACATAGCAACATTTATTTGAGGCCTCTGAGTGGGTATTTGGCTCCTGCTGCTTCTAAGATTTCTAAGACACTATGAATTATACTCAGAAGTTACTCTTGGCAAAAAGATTAATGCCAATACAAAGTAACATTTTATCTCCCTTATGCTCATAGTAAGCTCTTTGAGGGTAGGAGCTATGTCTATTTGTTATCAATGAACAGAGATGATAATATAGTCTGCCTGTGGTTGCCTATGAATAACAACAGTTTTGGTAATCATTATCATTATCATAAATACTCAATATCGTCAATGTATTGAGCAGTCTGAGCCCTTACGGAGTGTGTATTTTAGATATTAAAAAAAAACCTTCAAATTTAAAACAGCAAAATATTTGACATTATGCAATTCTTCCTGCTGAGTTAAAAGACTTTTTGGTAGCACCTTGGGTTGGTCTCCAACAGTGAGAGATTAGTGTGTGGCAGAAATGTGCATAGAATGAAAATTGAAGCTATTCTTTTGAAATGTAAATATACATTTTTACACCAAAAATATTGACTTCCAAAGATATAGCAGATGCACATTGCATGTTCAGAGTATACTACTTACTTTTTACTTTTTTACATACTTTTGTTAATTGATACTTGTTATCTGTTCCCACTAATGACAGGATGAGGCCTAAATTTATACTTTAGCCTTGGTCAAAAGAGCTACTGACCTAATAGAAAGCAGAAGAGAGGAGTCAAAAGACCTTGGGTTCTTCTTTCCTGTATCTTCATTCTCTGAAGCCAAAGTTACACCCCACAGAAAGGACATGCGAAGTGTGAGAGTTGCTGGAGTCTTAGTTTAATCTCTCCTTCTGTCTAATCCCTGTATAAGGCCCTGGATAATGCCTTATTTCCCGTTTGCGAATACTAGGGCAATATCCTTAAGAGCTTCAACCTTGTTATTGATTTGGCATCAATCACTTATTAACTTTTTGTGAATTTCTCAGCAGAAACAAAATAAAAGCAAATCTACCCAGTGGAGCTTTCCGAATAGAACCTCAAACGCATTTACTTAATATCCAAGTGCTAATACACACGTAGTTTTAAACAGAAATATTTCAAAGGAAAATGTTGACACTGCAGCTAATGAAAATATATATGGTCATGTTAATTTTTCACTCATAAGTTATTCCTTTAGTTTTTCTTCCAGTAGGGTTTGAGCTATGGTAATTTTGATAAAACTGAAAGTTCATCATTTAAACAGTTCTGCCATGGAAGCACCAGAGAATTGATAATACTCTGTTGCTTCTAGCTAATATTACCATTCACTGCGAGTTTTTGGGACACATGTATGTATGAATTTTTATATTTTTTAAAGCCAAATAAAATACATGTTTCAAATATTTAATTTCTATTTTATACTTCGGTATCCAACCAACTGTCATTAAGTCAACATTTATTGCGTACTCACTCTGATAGATGAGAGGACATTTTTTTTAAAGGTCAAAAAAAGAAATAAAAAGCTTTAAAAAAAAAACGGTATGTTGAGCAATTATGCTTATGCTTCAGGCACTTTTCTAGGCTCCCAGGGAATATAATGGTGAAGACCTAATTTCTGTCTTCAGAGATTTTACAGTCAAGGGAAGGACATAAACACAAAAACAAATCATTGAAATATATCCATTTAAGTGCTAAACTAAATACACTCTTGGCGTAGAGGGTAAAAGTCCTGGACCAGCAGCCAGGAGTTCTGTTAGCATAAGCCCTGCTGATAACTAGTTTTGTGAACATGTGAAGTCACTTGAACTCTGAGGACCTCATTTTCTCAATGTGTAAAATAATATAGGTATGTTCTAGATGAATTTATGTTTATTTTTATATTTTTTATTTTTTCTGGTGATACAGGCAATTGAAGGTGTAGCTAAGACAAGAATGTATGCAACTAAAAATGAAATCGATGCATTAAAAATCAGGAGTTTTAAGAGTAAGAGCAAAACAAATGTTAATTTTCCTGAAAAAAAAATCTGTATATTATATGTATTTTTCTTACAGTGTTCAATATACGGTATATTTTAATAATATGCCATCTCTACAAGAAAGTAATTTAATTTTTCCCTTAAGCATAAAATCTCTCTTTGATATCTCGGGATGTGAGCTAAAAAATTGTTAAAATCAATACTAAATGATATAACTGGAAGTGAAAAAGAAAATGTCTAATGTAAATACATCTTCTGTGATTTTTTTAATGTGTTTATAGCTTTGATATAATTGCATATGGCAATTATTTGATTACATAAGTTTTGCTAGGAACATAATTAAGTATAATTATGAAAATAAGAAAATTACATGCATAAAGTGACTAATTAACAACAATTTATTTAAAGAAATTGAGAATATTCAACAAGGAAAAACACATTAATGAAACACTGTGAGAAAACCACATGTTAAAAATTACTATTCAGTATTGGGTCTCTGATTAGTTACTGACAAGATGACAAGAACTGGTATATTTATGCCTTTTTTTTTACATGATGAAAGAAATGCCTATTCCTGACCATACTTCTGTCACATATCTTGTATAAAATATGGTAAAAAAATTTTCCTGGAATAATACAGAGATGTATTACAACTATAAACACAAATAAGTATTCGTATTGAACCATAGCATTCTTACATGTTAGAATCAGAAAGAACATTAGCAATCATCTTTTTGGTATCTGGGTTTTATAAATAAGAATATTTAACAGATTAAATGATGTTTTTATAGCATACCAATAGTGGCACAGTGGGAATCTCAATCCTAGTCCTTTCCCACTAGTTTTTTCCTAAAGTATGCCATTTTAACCTCTGGGAAGAAAAAAAATAGAAAAATTCCATTACAGTAGAACTATAAAGTGTGTAAATTTAAAAAAAAATCCATATTTTAATATGACAATTATTTTTATATTAGCATTTGTTTGCACTTTCTGGTATATGAAAAGGGCTTATATGTGTGTATGTCTTAAGATATCTTAAGTTGTTTTATTTGTCTGTATCTATACAAACTACATAAAAATTACTTCCATCTTACACCAAAAACTATAAGATACCTAGGAATAAACCTAACCAAAGAGGCAAAAGACCTGTACCCTGAAACTGTACAATACTGGTGAAAGAAATTAAAGAGGACAAAAGGAAATTGAAAGACATCTCACACTCGTGGAGCTAAAGAATAAATATCATTAAAATGTCTATACTACCCAAAGTAATCTAGACATTTAGTGCAATCCTTATCAAAATACTAATAATATTTTTCACAGAGTTAGAACAAACAATCCTAAAAATTGTATGGGACTACAGAAGACCCCAAATAGCCAAAGTAACCTTGAAAAAGAAGAGCAAAGCTGGAGGCATCACAATTCTGGACTTCAAGTTATATTAGAAAAATGTAGTGATCAAAACAGTATGGTACTGGCACAAAATAGACAGATAGATAATAGAACAGAATAGAAAAACCAGCCATGAACCCACAACTATACGGTCAATTATTCTTAACCAAAGGAGGAAAGAATATCCATGGAAAAAAAGACAGTGTCTTCAACAAACGGTATTGGGAGAACTAGAAAGCCACATGCGAAAGAATGACACTGGACCACTTTCTTACACCATACACAAAAATAAATTCAAAATGGATGAAAGATCTAAATGTAAGATAAGAAACCATCAAAATCCTACTGGAGAACACATGGAGGAACCTCTTTGACCTCAGCTATAGCAACATCTTACTTGACATGTCTTCTGAGGCAAGAGAAACAAAAGCAAAAATGAACTACTGGGATCTCATCAAGATAAAAAGTTTCTGCACAGTGAAGGAAACAGTCAACAAAACTAAAAGGAAACTTTGGAATGGGAAAACGTATTTGCAGTTGACATTGGAAAAGGGCTAATGTCCAAAATTTATAAAGAACTTCTAAAACTCAACCCCTCCAAAAACAAATAATCCAGTTTAAAAATGGGCAGAAGACATGAATAGACATTTTTTTCCAAAGAAGACATACAGATGGCCAACAGACACATGAAAAGATGCTTCAACATCACTCATCATCAGGGAAACACAAATCAAAACTACAGTGAACTATCACTTCACACCTGTCAGAATGGCTAAAATCAACAACGCAAGAAACAACAAGTTTTGGTGAGAATGTAGAGAATGGGGAACCCTTCTGTACTATTGGTGGAAATGCAAACTGGTGCACTGTGGAAAACAGTATGGAGATTTTTCAAAGAGTTAAAAATAGAACTACCTATGACCCAACAATTGTACTACTAGGTGTTTACCCAAAGAATACAAAAGTACTCTTTCGAAGGGATACATGTATCCCAATATTTATAGCAGCATTATCTACAGTGACCAAACTATCGAAACAGCCCAAATGTCTATCGGCTGATGAATGAATAAAGAAGATGTGGTACACACACATACAATTACTTAGCCTTAAAAAATAATGACATCTTGCCATTTGCAACACCATGAAGGGAGCTAGAGTGTATTATGCTAAACGAAATAAATCAGTCAGAAAAAGACAAATCCCAAATGATTTCATTCAAATGTGAAATTTAGAAAACAAAACAAATGAGAATAGGGGAAAAAAAAGAGAGATGGGGGCAAACCGTCTAGAGAAGCCAGAAATAGACTCTTAACTATAGAGAAGAAACTGATGGTTAGCAGAAGGGAGGTGTGTGGGAGGGGTTAAATAGGTGATGGAGATTAAGGAGGGCACTTATTGTGATGAGCCCTGGGTACTGTGTAGAATTGTCAAATCACTACATTGTACACCTGAAACTAATATTACAGTGTATGTTAACTAACTGAAATTTAAATAAAACCTTAAAAAGACAATAAATAAATAAAAATTATCTCCTATTAAACAGATTTTTTTTAATTTTCTTTTTTTAATTAAAAAAATAATTTGAAAGAGAGGGAGAGAACACCCAAGGAGGGAAGAGGGGCAGAGGAAGAGTGCAAAGCCTGACATGGGACTTGATCCCGTAACCCTGGGATCATGACCTGAGCCTAAACCAAGAGTTGGATGTTCAATTGACTGAGTCACCCAGGCGCCCCTTAAACAGGGCATTTAGAGAGAGTTTGGGTATAATATCGCCTGTTACAGTGTTTACAACTTTGCTAAGTAGAAACATTTTACAGATAATGAAACCAAAATAAATTATTTTAGACCAAGACAAAATATAGGTGTGACTTGCCTAGGGTCAAATCATAAGTCAATGTTAGCCTAGAATATGTAATTATCAGATCAGAATAATTTCTTCAGTTTATATTAGTATGAGATACATGCCTAGCAAACCCTTAAAATCTGAAAATCAGGACAGCATACATATTTATTACATACTTGAATAACTTAATATGCCTCATAAATTGAGTGAAGAGTCTGATGAAGTGGTAGCATTTGGAAAGAATTACCACAAAATAAATAAGAAGTCCATCATCAACCTATTATCTCAATTACCTATAATTCCTACATTTTACTGAATTCTGTAGTAGACTGGTTGTGCTAGGCACTCTATGAATTTTGATATGCTTCCTACCAGCCATGTGAGATGACCCCCATTTCTGAAGAAATCGTTAATGTCCACATCAGCTTACTAGGAGGTTTCATTAGCCTTCTAGCTTTGAATGTTGTCTATATACTGATTGCAGCTGAATTAGACTCCCCATCCCTGTCTCTCTTAACTTCTGAGTAGTGTGTCTAATGGACTATTCAACCTTTTCACTGGCTTCTCCAACAGATTTTTCAAAGTAAGTGGCTCTAACACTAAACTCTCAATTTCCTCTACAAACCTTCACTTCTCAAGTCTTTCCCATCTCAAAAATCAGAAACTATTCTACCAATTTTGGCCTGTAGACAAAAACACTGGAAATCTTTCTCAATTTCCCTCTTTCTTCCCTGTCCCTCATCAGCAAATCCCATTGGCTCAATCTTCAAATATATATACTTGGACTGCTTTTCATGATCTTCACTATTATCATCCTGGTATAGGTCAACATTTTGTCTCTTGACTAGATTATTGTACAGCATCTTAACTATTCTTTAAAGGTAGTTGATTCTACCCTTGCCCCACCGTAGACTGATTATGCTGTATCAAGAGTGATCCTTTTAATAAGTAAGTAGATCACATTATTCCTAAACTCCTGTAATTGGTAGAATTCTTCAGGGAATTATAACAGATTTATAGAGATTATGGAGACTAAATCTCAAGAACCTCAGTATGAGTCAGCAAGTTGGAGACCCAGGGAGAACCAACGGTTTGGTTGCAATCTGAATCTGAGGATCTGAAAACCAGGGGAACTAATGATATAGTTCCAGGAAGGCAGGTTTGCGACCAAGGAAGAGCAAATGTCAGTTCAAGTTCAAGGATAGGAACAAGTTGATGTCCCTGTCTGGAGGCAGCCAGGCAGGAAGAATTCTTCCTGCCTTGCTTGAGGTTCAGCCTTTTTGTTCTACTGAGGCCTTGAATGGATTGGATGAGACTCATCCACTGATTTACTCAGTCCAATTTAAATGTTAATTCCACCCAAAAACATTCTCATAGAAACACCCAGAGTAATGTCTGGCCAAATATCTGGTTATCCCATAGCCCGGTCAAATTGACATGTAAAATTAACCATCACAAACCCAACTCTCTCTAATCCTATTTTTATTACTCTCCTCCACACCCATTCTGTTGTGGCCACTCTGACCTCCTTGATTCTCCTCATTTTCCTCTAGCATACTCTACTCTCCAGGCTTTCTGCTTGCTTGTGTATCTTTTTCTGAGATGGTCTTCCCTTGAAATAGCCTGACTCATCTCCTCACTACTCTTACGTCTCTGTTCCATGTCTCTTCCTCAAAGATGCCTTCCTTGACTGTCCTTCCTAGAGTATTATTTCCTGCCCGTTCGGGGTTTCCCTTAATGTGTATAATTTTTCTTTATAGCACATATCTGAGTTCTTTTCTATTTAATTATTGTTCTCTCGAACACAATTTCCTTTAGTACAATGACTTTGCCTTTGTTCATCGTGGTATCCTAAGTGCCTGAGACAGTCCTTAGAACAAAAATTTGTTACATGAGTTAACTTCCTTACAGACTAATAAGGGAAATGATTTGCATATAATAGTTTAAGAAGATATGACTACAGTGAATTCCCTGCGACCACACTTACAGGATATTCTTGGCTTCCTCCATAAGAGGGAAAAAGGCTATGAAGTAAACCAACCCAGAGAGAATTAGCATTTTATCATTGTATTATTCTCTTGGCTCTAAGGTGGGCCTTTTAGCCAGCCTGGATTGTTTATGTAAAAGCAACAGACAGGGCTTACAATGTGGTTACTCATTGAGGGATACATGAGTTTGAATATTTACAGAAGATTTATTTGAGAGGAAAGCTAGATAGATGCAATTCTAGATTGTGGCTATAAAAATTTCATATACTCTCAGGGTAAACAAATAATTTATATAACCACAAGGGAAAAGGATTAGAGACAGTTTAATAGTTGTGATTGTCTTATGTATAGTAAATACTGTAATGGCATAGATACTATAAAAATGTGATGGCCGCTTGTACAGAGGAACAGAGAAACAATACTTAGAAAGCACATGCACCTGAATAGGCATCTGTCAAAACAGGAGCCATTAGGGAGCCTGTTGGTAGCATTTTAATACCCCCATTACTTCTGCTGACTGCAGGATTTGCCATCTGTTATATTTTTGTTATATTTTTGAATGAGGTCGGTCCTTAGAAGTACTATCAATTCACTAAGATATAAGGAGAGAGCTCCAAAACCAACCCTTTATGTTGGAGATTGGCTTTGATGTTTCAGTAAGTTTTTCAGTATTTAAACAAGAAGTAAGTAGGTTTTTCCTTCGCTATTGGATTTCAGGAGAAGAATTTCCTGCCTTTGCTAATATATTCTCCCAGATTATCACTAAAGTCCCTTTAAATTCTAAGAAGCCAGAGGTCCCTGGTGATTCCCTTGTACTCATTTCTCAGTCTGCTGGTCTTTCAACATATTTCAGTATCCTCTTATTCATACTTGAATAAGAACAAAATATTTTTTTTCTTTTAGGATTATTAGCAAATTTAACAGCATACCTATAACACATCAATTGCTCCAGAAAATAACATGATAGGACTATTGAAATGAAATCCAATAAAAATTAAATATTTCTATGTATAGAATGTAGATAAAATTCAATAAAAAATATTTCTATGTATACAATCTGGAACACAGTTTTTTTTTAAAGGTTTGTTTACAACATTATTTTGATATTATTGATAATAAATCTAAAGATATGTATTAGCAATCTTGAATATACCCTTGCATGGTTTGGCTTGAGATCTTAGTTTTCAGATATAGCTGATTATTCATTATAATTACACTTATGCATATGATGTAAACATGAGCGTTTAATAGATCAGGCAGTTTTTGCAAAAGAAAACAAGAACTAAAAAGTAAATATTTTAAAAATTGCTACATAGTACCTTTCTTATACTACTTGTCACTTTAATGGGGAAAGAGAATAAAATCAGTCAATCATGTATTCATTCAGCAAACATTTGTCTGGCCTTTACTTTGTAAGGTCCTGTGTTAGGTACTGAACAGGTCTTTGGAAAGTGAGAATATGCCAGAGAAACAGAGAAAGACAATGTGGAAAGCTGACATCCACTAATGTAGTAGAGTGTAAATAATTCAAATTATTATAATAAAACATTTTACTGAATTTCTCATATTTTGATATTAATTGTAACAACTTATGTCTAAAGCAATACTAGTTCTCAACCTAGCTATGGATTAGAAATCTTGGGGAACTTTTAAAAAATACCATGCCTTCACAATTGCAGACTTGAAATTATATTATAACAATTTAATCATCAAGACAGTATGATACTAGCACAAAAACAGACACATAGATCAATGGAACAGAATAGAAAACCCAGAAATGAACCTACTACTATTTGGCCAACTAATCTTCAACAAAGTGAGAAAGAATATCCAATGGAAAAAAGATAGTCTCTTCAACAAATGGTGTTGAAAAACTGGACAGCAATATGCAGAAGAATGAAACTGGACCACTTTGTTACACCATACACAAAAATAAATTCGAATGGATGAAATACCTAAATGTGAGATAGGAAACCATCAAAATCCTACAGAGAACACAGACAGCAACCTCTTTGTCATTGGCCATAGCAGCTTCTTAGTGGACACATCTTCAGAGGCAAGAGAAACAAAAGCAAAAATGAATTACACATTGGGACTTGAGATAAAAAGCTTCTGCACAGTGAAGGAAATAATCAACAAAAGTAAAAGGCAACTGATGGAATGCAAGAAGATATTTGTAAATGACTTATTGGATAAAAGGTTAGTATCCAAAATATACAGAAGAACTTCTAGGGGCATCTGGGTGGCTCAATCAATGGAGTGCCTGACTCTTGATTTGGGCTCAGGTCATGATCTCACAGTTTGTGAGATCAAGTCTGAGGTTGGACTCTGTGCTGACAGTACAGAACCTGCTTGAGATTCTCTCCCTGCCCCTTCTCTGCTTATGCTGTGTCTCTCTCATACAAATAAGTAAGTTTTTAAAAAATAACTTGTAAAACTCAACACTCTAAAACCAAATAATCCAGTTAAGAAATGGGCAGAAGATATGAATGGACATTTTCCCAAAGAAGACATCCAAATGGCTAACAGATACATGAAAAGATGCTCAACATCACTCATCATCAGGGAAATACAAATCTAAATGATGATGAGATACCACCTCACACCTGCCAGAATGGCTAACATTGACAACATAGGAAACAACAGATGTTGGAAAGGGTGTGGAGAAAGGGGAACCCTCTTACACTGTTGGTGGGAATGCAAACTGGTGCAACCACTCTGGAGAACAGTTTGGAGGTTTCTCAAAAAGTTAGAAATATGACCCAATGTTTGTGCCACTAGGTATTCATCCAAAGGATTAAAAAATATAGATTCAAAGGGGTACCTGATTTTTACAGCAGCATTATCAACAATAGCCAAACTATGGAGAGAGCCCAAATGTACATCAACTGAGGAATGGATAAAGAAGATGTGGTGTGTATATACATACATATATAATGGAATATTACTCAGCCATCCAAAGGAATGAAATCTTGCTATTTGCAATGATGTGGATGGAGTTAGAGTCTATTATGCTAAGTGATAAAAGTCAGAGAAAGATAAATCCACATGGTTTCATTCATATATGGAATTTAAGAAACAAAACAGATGAACAGAGGGGGAAAATAAAAAAGAGGGAGGCAAACCATAATATATTCTTAACTATAAAGAACAAACTGAGGGTTATTGGAGGGGAGAGACGTAAAGGGGATGGGCTTAATGGGTGGTGGGTGTTAAGGAGGGCACTTGTTGCAAAGAGCACTGGGTATTATATATAAGTGATGAATCACTAAATTCTATTCCTGAAACTAATATTACACTACATGTTAACTAATTAGAATTTAAATAAAAACTTGAAATATTAGAAAAAAAATACCATGCTCATGCTGTAGGTGTGGAGATTCTGATTTAATTGGTCTGGGGTGTGGCTGAGTCATGCTACTGTTTACCAGTGATTTACCAGGAACCAGTAGCTCTCAGTCTTATTTTCCAAATAGTTCCTTTTTCCAGATACTGATGATCTTGTGATACCGAGCTATGTAAAATTCTTTGCCTGTTGTTCAGTGTAATGTTGACACAATAAGAGCTACAGTTTATTCAGCATCTAAAATGTGCCACACATTGTGTTAGAAAATATACATATACATTTACGATCTTTGCAATGACCCTGCAAGTTATGTAAACATTTTTAGACTTTCTGTGAACACTTGGAGGTTAGGTAAATTGTGTTTGTTTACCCAGATAACTAGGGCCAGGATTCTAACCCAGACTCATCTGAATTCAAGGCTTCTTTCTAGACTATACTGCCTTCATGTTCCGACCTCAGGCTGTGTTTCTAGACTTCACTGTGACTTGCTCTACTTTAAATTTTCTACACTATGGGCAAAGAAACATTTTCCTCTTTACCCATACTTATCCACAACATTCTCACCTGTCATTTAAACAACTCGTTGGTTTGTGGAATGACCTTGCCAGTCAATTTAATTTATCCTTCTTGACCATCCTTAAGACACAGCTCAAATGCAGCCTCATCAGTAAATCCCTCCTGGATCTTTCCAGCTGGAAGTAACCTCTTCTCCTTCTGATCTTCCAAAGTGTCTAATCTGTACCTGTTTCAGGTGCACTCATCATTTTCTACCTTAGGGTTATTTGTGCATGTGATGAACACTCTTAACCTGCTTATGAGATCCTTGAGATCACAGCTATGTCTGATTCATCTTTTAATTCTGTATTAGACACCGCAAAATGCCTAGCTCATTGTAGATGCTGAAAAAAATATATATGCTTGGGGAATACACGACAAATGAAGAGAGAATAAACAATTTGATTAAGGTCACCTACAAATCTATACTTGGAGAGAAAAAGAACTCAATTACACACACAATATGAGATAGAGTGCAAAATACCCTTATTTTTGAAAATATCTCCATTTCGTATAAAATGATTTGATTCCAAAATGTGTCTACTTTTAAAAGGGATTTTACGGATGCTTTGATTTTATATGCAAACCCAGAAAGTAAGTGACCAATAAATAAGAAATAAAGGCGTTTCTCTGTTCCTAGTCATTTGCTTAAGCAACCGGAGAGAGAATAGGAAACTGCATATATGTGTGAGGCTGTGGGATGATAGTATAATTGCAAATGGTTTCACAGTAGCACTCTTATTTAGAACATCTCCTTTTCACATTTATGCAGAAGAATTTCACATTCGATGCATTTAAAATGCATTTAGCACATATACAACTTGTACTCATTAGGAGAACACTAATGCATGTGGCATACTTATCAGAAATTATGTACCTTTTTTCAATATCTAGAAGAAACAATGCTCAGATAGCCTCTAATAGCAAAGTAGAGGGGGAAAAATGAAAGCAAAATTATTGCTTAGGATGTCCTTGGTAATTGTAAAGAATTTTTTGCCTTAATATTTATTTAGAAAATTATTCTGATTCCTACAATGGGTGATTTCATTTTATTTGCTCTAGATAGCATCACTTTGTACCTGTCAGAAACAGCCCAGGAATTCTTTTTCCTGAGGCATGAGTTATTATTTATGCTACAGGTCACAATTGGCTTGTTGTTTCTTTTATACTGGTTTGTAGTAAAATAAAAATATTAAATGTAAAATAATTGGTCTTAAATTAATGTTATTGAAATTATGAGTTATAAGTTAAAAATGCACTTAGGTGTTCTGACAATATATATAACTGGAACATAGAATGTTAACATCTAATTACAATTACAAAAAAGTTTTTCGGAATTTACAACATATTTTATAAACCTTAAATATTTTGTTTTTCTTTCTCAGGTATCAGAAATAGGCAAGCTTCTTTTTGTAAAGAGCCCAAAACTAAATATTCTAGGCTTTATAAGCCAGGCACTTTCTGCTGCAAGTACCCCGTAGCACAAAAGTAGCCAGAGATAATACATAAATGAATGAGCATGGTTGAGTTCCAATAAACTTTGCTTATGGATAGCGAAATTTGAATTGCATATAATGGTCACATCATGAAACATTATTTTTCTTTTGATTATTTTTTTTATTCTTGAAAAATATAAAGACAATTCTTAGCTCGTGGGACACACAAAAATAAGTCGTGGGCCAGATTGGACTCTTGGACCATAGTTGGCCTACTTCTAACTTAATTCTAACTATAAGTCAAAAAAATGTACTTTATTGTCCTAAGACAATTTTGAGTAATGGTGAATTTTTGAAAACATTACAAGGGATGATGAGATGAATTAACAGAAATATTATTGCTATGCAAAGTCTTAAAAACCCAGTGTGAAATTAAAAATTATCATAAAAACAGATTTTACCAACAGCAGGAGTATCTGTAACAGAGAAAAGAAAAAAAGATTTACATTTAAACTGCCCAGTGCACTTACATTTTACAATACTATTACAAGTGTTGGTAAATTTAAATTATTGATTTTACTATTGACTGTCCGCATTAGAAAATATAATACATGTATTCTGAAAAATTTATATACGTTTTAACATTCTTCGTCCCTCTAGTGTTTAATTTACACCACTTCACTGTAAGGGGTGATAGCATCAAACTGTTGTATCACTTTATCTTCTTTCCGAAAATGCTTAACTTTTTGTTCCTGTTGACTTTTAAAAAATTCTTTTCAACTTTATTCAAGTATAACTGACAAAATTTTAAGAAATTTAAAGTGCGCATTGTGATGATTTGAGATGCCTATACATTATGAAAGGATTCCTCCCATCAAATTAATATATCTATCATCTTGTACCTCACTTTTTCTCCTCCTCTCTGTCCTCCTCCCCATTTTCCTTTTCCTTCATTTTTTTCTTCCTCTCCTTGTCCTCGTCCTTGTCCTCCTCCTCCTCCTCGTCTTCCTCTTCCTTCTCCTCCTCATCCTCCTCCTCTTTCTTCTTCTTCATAAGAACATTTCAATTGTACTCGCTTAGAAAATTTCAGTTATACAATGCAGCATAGTGTTATCTATCGTCACCATGTTCTATAATAGCTTTTCAGACCTTATTCATCTTAAAGCTGAAAGTTTGTACCCTTCGACCAACTTCTCCTAATTTCCCCCACCCCTCATCCCTGGCAATCACTTTCTTACTCTTTGTTTCTGAAGTTTGACTTTTTTTTCTTCTAGATTTCACATATAAGTGCTGCCATGCACTATGTCTTTCTCTGGTTTATTTCATTTAGCATAAGGCCCCTACTAAAAGTAATGCTGCAGTGAACATGGGGGTGCAGATATCTCTGTGAGATTCTAATTTCAATTCCTTTGGATATACACCCAAAAATGGAATTATTGGATCATATGGGAGTTCTAGTTTTTAAATTAAAAAAAATAGTTATTTTTGAGAGAGAGAAAGAGACAGAGACAGAGTGTGAGCAGGGGAGGGACAGAGAGAGAGAGAGGGAGACACAGAATCCAAAGCAGGTTCAGGCTCTGAGCTGTCAGCACAGAGCCCAATGCAGGGCATGAACGCCCAGACACTAAGATCATGACCTGAGCTGAAGTTGGGTAACTAACTGAGCCACCCAGGCACCCATGGGAGTTACATTTTTAAATTTTTGAGGAACTTCCATACTGTTCTCCTTAATGAATATACCAATTTGCATTCCCGCCAACTGTGTACCCCTTTTCTCCACACCTTGGCTAACATTTATCTCTTGTCTTTTTGATGATAGTCATTCTGACAGGTGTGAAGCAATATCTCATTGTGGTTGTGATTTGCATCTCCCTGATGATTAGTGATGTCCAGCACCTTTTACTGTACCTATCTGCTATTTATATGTCTTTGGAAAATTGTCTATTCAGGTCTTCTGCCCAGTTTAAAAAAATTTTTTTAAATAATTTGTCTATTTAAATTCATTAGTTAACATACGGTGTAGTATTTGTTTTAGGAGCAGAAGCCAGTGATTCATCACTACATAAAACACCCAGTGCTTATTCCAACAAAGTGCCCTCCTTAATACCCATCATGCATTTAGCCCATCCCCCCACTCACTTCCCCTCCAGCAACCCTCAGTTTGTTCTCTTCTGTATTTAAGAGTCTTTCATGGTTTTCCTCCCTCTCTGTTTTTATTTTAATTTTCCTTTCTTTTCTTTATGTTCATCTGTTTTGTATCAAATTCCATATATGAGTGAAATTATATGATATCTCTCTTTCTCTGACTTATTTTGCTTAGCATAGTACACTCTAGTTCTATCCACATTGTTGCAAATGAAAAGATTTCATTCTTTATGATTGGGTAGTAACATTCCTTTGTATATATATAGCACATCTTCTTTATCCATTCATCAGTTGATGGATATTTCAGCTCTTTCCAAAAGTTGGTTGTTGTTAATGGCACTGCTATAAACATTAGTGTGCATGTGCCCCTTCCAATCAGTATTTTTGTATCTTTGGTTAAATACCTAGTAATGCAATTGCTGGTTGTAGGGTAGTTAAATATTTTGTTTGAAAACATACTGTTTTCCAGAGTGACCCACCAATTTGCATTCCCACCAACAGTGCAAATTGTTCCCTTTTCTCTGCATCCTTGGCAACATCCGTTGTTTCCTGAGTTGTTAATTTTAGCCATTCTGACAGGTGTGAGGTGGCATCTCATTGTGGTTTTGATTTGTATTTCTCTGATGATGAGTGATGTTGAGCATCTTTTCATGTGTCTGTTAGCCATCTGGATGTCTTCTTTGAAGGCATCTATTCAAGTTGTCTGTCCGTTCCTTAAGTGGATTATTTGATTTTTAGGTGTTGAGTTTTAGAAGTTCTTTATAGATTTTGCATTCTAACCCTTTGTCTGATATGTCATTTGCAAATATTTTCTCCCATTCTGCCAGTTGCCTTTTAGTTTTATTGATTGTTTCCTTCATTATGCAACTTTTTATCTTGATGAGGTCCCAGTAGTTCATTTTTGCTTTTGTTTCCATTGTTTAACCATGTTCCCAACTGAGACATGTCTAGTAAGAAGTTGCGGTGGCCGAGGTCAAAGAGATTGCTGCCTGTTTTCTCCTTGTAGGATTTTGATGTTTTCCTGTCTCACATTTAAGTCTTTCATCTATTTTGAATTTACTTTTGTGTATGGTGTAAGAAAGTCATCCAATTTCATTCTTTTGCATGTCGCTGTCCAGTTTTCCCAGCACCGTTTGCTGAAGAGACTGTCTTTTTTCCTGCTTTGTCCAAGATTATTTGGTCATACATCTGTGTGTTCATTTCTGGCCATTTTTAAATCAGATTTTTTTTTATTGAGTTGTATGAGTTCTTTTTATTTTTGAATAGTAACTCCTTATCAGCTATATAACATGCAAATATTTTCTCCCAGTACCTAGGTTGTATTTTTATTTTGTTGGTGGTTTCCTTTGTTGTGCAGAATCTTTTTAGTTTGCTGTAATTCCACTTGTTTATTTTTGCATTTTGTCAAATCAAAAAAACCTTTGCAAAGATCAGTGTTGAGGATCTTACCTCATATGTTTTCTTCCAAGAATTTTATGGTTTCAAGGCCTTAAACTTCAATCTTTAATACATTTGGAGTTGCTCATTCCCTTTTGAAGGATCAATCTGTCTTTGACATTTACTCTCCATTCTTGTATATTCTCAAACACAAGTATATTGTTTTCTTTTGGATTTGTACCCACTTTACAAAACTCTAAGAGTCTAGGACTCACCTAATAACAAATATTTTTATAACCAAAGGTGGTACTGTATTGAAAAATTGGAGGGGAGTCAGAGAAAGGTCTTTCCATCAGGTTGTATAGGTGCAAGTTGATATTCATCTTAGCCCTTGGGTTTCAGTAATAACAAATTACACAATAACAGAAGATCCATAAAATAATGTTTAGTTAAAGCAGTATAGTTTTTACATGACCACTTGAACTTAGTTTCCTTGTCATGAATGATGTTCGACCTAGTCAGTTCAAAAATGTAAGTAAGTATTTTTGCAAAAAATATATGTGACTTTCATCTTGACAATCTATATCTGAGCTCTGCCTTGACTCAGACCCTCATCCTCATTTCTCACCCAATCTTTGAGCCATACCGCATCTCATTGCCTTTGATTCAGATTTCAGTTGCCTCATTGGTCAAACGTAGAATGATGGTAAAATATGGAGTGGAGTGAGACTTGAGCAGGCAGTGAAAATATCTATTGTGTACCTTAAATAGTAATGAAAAATACCCTCACATAGTGAGCCCTATGTGATTAAATACCAAGTTCTTGAGCCAGGTATTAAGAGTTGTGAGTTCAAAGGAAGCATAGGCTTAAAGGTAAGTAGACCTGGATGCATGCAGAGTGATGGGTATTTCTGATGAAATGGAAGGAAGCAGGGATATTCAGAGGATGTTTTAGAAACAGTAAATGGATGAGCCTAACATTATGATGAATAGGGCGTGGATATATAATACCAGGGGAGGAAATTGAAAAAGTATCTGCTGAGCCAGGTTATTTATGAAGGCCATTTTTGCCATGGTGAATGAGGAGTTTGGGCTTCTCTTGTGGGGTTTTAGAAGCCATGAAAATTTTTTGATAGTGAGAGACATAATAAAAGCAGGATATAATACTTTGTAAATATTAATTTGAAATACTGAAATGGCCCTAGAAAATACTGTTCGACTGCTTAATTATTGCTATGATGGCAATGCATTTCTTTTCAGTAATCTGAAGGAAACTTGAAATTGTCTTTTGGAATAAAGGAGAAAACTGTAGGATTAAGAGAATTGGCCATTTGAAACTAAACCAGAAAGCAATATTTACTTTTCCAATGGCCTGAGGTCCCTAAAATGAACAGGTTTGGTAAGTTTTCAGTTTTCAGCCATGATCTTAATTGACTGCTTTCTCATAGTTCATTTACTCTACTCAGCTAAGAAAACAAACAGGGGCACCTGTGTGGCTCAGTCAGTTAAGCAACAGACTTTGACCAGGTCATGATCTCATGGTTCATGAGTTTGAGCCCTGCATCAGGCTCTGTGCTGTCAGCTCAGAGCCTGGAGCCTGCTTTGGATTCTGTGTCTTCCTCTCTTTCTCTCTCTGCCCTTCCCTGACTCACACTCTGTCTCTGTCTCTGTCTCTCTCTCAAAAAATGAATAAACATTAAAAAAAATTTAAAAAAGAAAACAAACAAGGAACAACAAAAATATTTGCCTTGTCATCTAAGAATAATAATCAAAATACAGTAGTATTAAGGAAGTGATCAAACTAAAAATCATATATAATATGCTACTTCATTCAGGCATTCTCTTAAATCAGGTGCCATACAGTATTGAAATTGATTAGCAAAACATACCCACAGAATGAATGAAACACATAGAATTGCACAATTTTTTTTACCTAATAAGATATTAAATAAAATTTAGATTTTAAGAAAGAAGTCAAAGTTTCTGACTCTTAAATTTTCATAGTAAAATGAAAGATATTGATTGTATATTCTTCCCTTTTGACACAATCTAGTATCCTATAGGCACACGACAGTTTAGAAACCAGGGATAAAGATCAGCTCTTAATTATAAAGTATTGATTATCTTAATTAATTTTCAGTTTCAAAACTAATACTCTGAAATAAGATGCAGTATTTAGGTCAACAGGGAATAGGTAAAGGATTATCACTAGAGTTTTAATATTATTAGATTTTTAATATGCATTTATTCCTTCTAAAATAGCTTTGAACAACATTTCTTCTTCATATCTTTTCTTTTATCTTTTATATGAATGTCTGGTACCGAAACATATTTTAAGTAGTTTAGGAATATGGACCGTATGTAAATTTTTAACTTGACTTTCCACATGGATCTGATTTGATTTATATTCTCTCTGTACAGAAAAAGCTTCCATATCTTCAAACTTCTACATGTTGCTTTTTCTCATGAGTATGGAAAGATTCCCAATGTCCAACGTTAAAGCTTTCAAAAGATTTCAAAATCTATATTCAATAAATTTTATTAGCTGCATTAGTTTCCTAGTCTTTCATAACAAAGTACTACAAACTAGGTGGCTTAAAACAATAGAAAAATTTTCCCCTGATTTAGAAGCTAGTCACGTGGTGGTACAGCTGTCCCTCTGATTGCTCTAAGGAAGAATCTTTCCTTACCTATTTCTAGCTTCTGGTAGCTCCCTGAAATTCTTAGCATGGGAATTCTTAGCATACCTTGACTCATAGCTGCGTCACTAAAATCTCTATCCAACTTCACATGATCTTCTCTGTGTCCCTGTATCCTCTCTGTGTCCTGTCCTCTTAGATTTAGATTTAGGGCCCACTCCAATGCAGTATAATCTCATTTTACCTTGATTTATTGTATCTGTGGAGCCTGTATTTCCAAATAAAGTCATGTTTTGACATTCTGGGTATACATGAATTTCGTGGGACATTATTCAACCCACTACACCAGCTCAAAGTTTCAGTACCTTCATTCAAACTTATTGATGGGAAAGAAATACAAGTTGCTACAGTTTACTGCTTTTCCTCTTTTCCCATTGCCTGATGTCTTTTTGTCCTGATTATTTCTCAGTTATTGGAAAAATTTGCATACCTCAAATATTCTACCAGACTCCACCAAACCATTACAAAAGAAATTATGCTTTTTTGGCCTTTTCTCTTCATGAATGAAGTGTTCCATTATAAATGCATCTGCTTTTTTAGTTTCTTGATTTGAAGGTATGTAAATGTGTAATGCCTAAAATAAATAAAAAGAACAGATGGCAGGACCTTAAAGATCAAATTAGCTTTGTATCCATCTGGAATCTGGGGATGGCTTCATTATTTCCTTCTAATTCGTTCATTCTTTCCTGAATTCTCTGGTGGAAGATTTTATGCACAATTGTGCAATATAAATACCTTAGAGTAATAATAAAATATGATTCAGTTATAAAATAAAATCTGAAAATAATTCTGTGGAGCTCTAATAGTATCATTGTCATTATAGTTACATTTGGTGGTTTTCCAGAATTAATATTGCAGCATAGATACTCCTCAAGGACACACCAAAAAATCTATTTGGTGTCCAAGGTGTTTCAACATATCTGCTGTTCTGATAAGTCAAGTTTCAAATATGTCTTCAGTAAGTACTAAATTACCGTACATTAACTTTAACAATGTCAACATGTTCTATTTTATTAGCCTGATGCGAATCCTAGGTAACCTCATAATATGAAGTATATTTTATCTGTAAGAATTCAGTGTTTGTTTAACAGGGACATTCTTTAAGCAATGCTTAAGGGCCACAGGAAAAGTATGGAATATTTTCACTGGCACTAATGCAAAGTGTACTTTAAATGAAGTTATATCTCTGATCCTGTACTTCTCATTTATGATGGGTGAAAATATAAAGGGAGAGGAATGTGCCCTTCACTGTCAGATGAGAGGAAGGATCAGGTTTACTCTTCTGTTATTTTACTAACCCTTTTTACAGGACTGACTAGATCGTTCCTATTTTAAATCAAGAGATCCTCACACTCAAACTTGCAGTTGCTTGGGCATAAAATTAGGCCTGTGGCCCATTAAATTAAGTGTAACTGTCTCCAAAAATCCTGCCCAAATACCGTGTCCATTACATATCATCATTCCACAGAAAAACCTGGAAGGAGTTCCCTATTGAAAATCATTTGCTTGAAGTCTCAAGTCTTTCACTTGGTTTTTAGACATTCCTTCCTCAACTTTGGTCTCCCTACAGATCACATTCTCCCTACACATTGCCCACATTTCCTTTCCTGAGCTCCAGTTTGTATTCCATCTTTAGTCTGGGATGTCCTTTCCCTCTGTCTCATCTAAACTGGCTGAAGTCTTTTCAGCCAAGACATTTTTTCTGAGCTGTTCCAGTCTTTGTAAATTATTCACCTATGAATTCTTGTTACATTTTAGAATTCATAAAATACTGTATGATACTGTGTGGAATAATGGCTTTGTCATTCTTTAATTGTTTTGCATCTATTCCCTTAACAACTCAAAATAGAGTTTATACCTGCAGGACATGTGCACTGAACTCCTTTTATATCTCCCACAGAATCTAATGCCATTTTACATGATGGTAAAAAAAAATAACAATAATTTAAATATACATATTATTAGAAGAGGCATTATTATAAGCACTTCCTATTTCCTAATGAATATATTTTTCAGAACAAACCTCTGAAGTCAGGAATTATTTTTAGTCATTTTAATGATGAGGAAATTGAGGCACGTTGAAGTAAAATAACACACCAAACAATCACGACAAAGAATTCAAATGCCCATAGTTTGTCTATGCTTTTAAACCATTATATTATATGGGGTCTACATATTAGATAGTCATGAGTATTTGATTGATGAATATAAATTAAGAAATTCAGTATATACATTTAGAATATGATTGTCACCATGTTTTCTGCTTAATTTTATTTCTGGTTTCATGGCAACTTGGATGGTCGACATAACCCTAAAAAGACTTTTATGTAATGGGGCACAGGATAAGTTTACGTTTTGACAAGAGTCCTCTGTTTCAAACACAGAAAATATAAATCATATAATCAGAAAATGCAAAACTCATTGCTGCTTTCAAAAACAAATAATAATATCTCCATGAAGTGGAAACAACGCATAACCACAAAATCTTAGGCAAAACTAAGACCATTGGGAAATGCGTCATACTTTTGGAGGTAGCCTATAATAGCTCCTTTGTGATAATTGGGGATTAATAGATTCCATGCAAGATGGGCCATTAGGTTCAAGTTCACTGTTTAAAGCCAAAGGCTCCTGTGAGATTCTGTTATTTGTGAATGGGAGTAAAACATGCTTTTGAAAGTTGAGCAGGGACTACTGCTTATAGTACATTGCTGGCTCTAGGAGAGGAAAATGCACTAGCGAGACCAGAGAGCAGGAACAGAGTCAGGCCACCCCGGGCTCCATAACTGGATTTGTCATATTTCTAAGATCACCTCAAGAGAGACAGCACATGGCTGTTATGTGGCCTGGTTTGGGACTGACTGATGGTCCTTGTAACAGTGGCTTGGAGGAGCCCACAAGCTTAAATTCAGAACATAGAAAGAAATCTATTCCTAAGAAAAAGAGTCACAAAATCAATATTTGTGGCATAAATTCATTTCTCATGAAAATAACTTTATGGCACATTATAACTAAAGACTTTCATTTTTTTTTAACTTCTATTTATTTTTGAGAGAGAGAGAGAGTGAGATAGATTGGAAGCTGGGGAGGGGCAGAGAGGGAGGGAGACACAGAATCCCAAGCAGGCTCCAAGTTCTGAGCTGTCAGCACAGAGCCCGACATGGGGCTCGAAATCACAAACTACAAGATCATGACCTGAACCAAAGTCAGATGCTTAACCAACTGAGCCACCCAGGCACCACTATAACTAAAGACTTTAAAATAAGTTTATTGGGGGGCACCTGAGTGGCTCAGTTAGTTGGGCGTCTGACTTTGGCTCAGGTCATGATCTCATAATATGTGGCTTCGGGCCCCACATCAGGCTCTGGGCTGTCAATGCAGAGCTTGCTTTGGATCCTCCTCTCTCTGCCTCTCTGTCTCTTTCAAAAATAAATAAACATTAAGAAAAAAATTATAAAAATATGTTTATTTGAGGTGTAGAATAAAGGAGTCACATCCATGGAAAAGGATAGAAACTTTTAAAACAAAAGCAGAGCCAAAAACATGAACAGTAGCTTAGAACTAATGTGGAAGACAGCATTAAGATTAAAAAAAAATATTAAAATGTAGTTGGCAGACAAGGAAAAGGGTTATTAAGAAGGTCTAACATAAGTATGGTAAGAGTTCCAGAAGAAGAGAAATTAGGCAAGTAAACTAAAACAATATATGAAGAGAGTTTTCTAAAACGAATGAATAAATGAATGAATGATGATTGAACAAACAAAACTGTGAATACTCAGGTAGAAATTGTATTCCAGGTACTAAGCAAGAACGTAAAGGTAAGTCTATACCTAGTCACAGTACTATGAAGCTATAGAACATCAAAATTAAAAAGAAAATCCTAAAATCTGTTAAAAATAAAGATTATCAACAAAGGAAAAATAATATGACTGTCAGATGATTTCTTAACAGCAAAAATGGACACCAGAAAGAGCAACAACATTTTAAAGTGCTAAGTGAAGACAGTTATCAAACTAGAATTTGTATTTTAATAAGTCTAAACTATTCAGTATTCAAAAGACCAAAATAAGGATATTTCCTGCATAAAGTGATTGAGAACGTTTACTCCACTAAAAACACTATTATAAGATGTATTTCAATAATAAGAAAAGTAAATCCAGAATGAACGCATAGAGTACAAGAAATAACAGTGAGCTCAAAAACTAAAGTTAAACTTAAATATCTGTCTGTGAAAAATAAGAATAACTAGGTTTTTTATTGTTGTTAGAAGGATGAAATTAACATTTTAGACAAAAATTTAAAATATCCAAAAGTAGATAAGTAAATTGAGCTTAGGTCTTGTTCCTGGAGGAAAAGAGAAATACCAAATAACTTTAAACTATTTGCTAGCAGAAAAATATGCACATATGTTAAAAATTAAAGGTAACATGAAAGGAAAGATATAGCCTATAGATCCCAAACACACTGAAAAAAATGATAACAACTTTATGAACCAAATAGAAATCAGGAAAGAAAAAAAAAGATGAAGCAAATATGAAGTAGCAAATCAGATCATAGAAATAAATCCAAACATATCAATAATCATTAAAGATGAATATGGATTAAAGGATAATCCAATATGATTTAAAAAATCCAACTATATTTTGTTTCTAAGAATCACACTTAAAATAAATCTAGTCAGAAAGTTTTAAAATTAATAGAATAAAATATGTCATGCAAATATTAATCACAAGAAAAATTTTAGATTTTTCTATTAAAATAATATTAGTAATGTTAGTTAATAATGAAGATATTTATAATAGCATCATTAATGTCAGAAAACATTACATTTATGGAAGAAACTTGTACTAAAAATAAGGTGACTCTGCCTAATAATAAAAGGAAAAATCCATCAAAGAGATAGGATACTGACAAACTTGTAAGAATCTAATGCCATAGCTTCAAAATATATAATGCAAAAATTGACAGTTATAAGGAAAAATCGACAATGCACCATTCAAATGGGAGATTTTTAGTATTCTCTATCAGAAAATGATACATCAAGCATGCAAAAAGAACTAAAGAAGATTTAAGCAGTAAAAGTAATAATTTTGATCAAGTAGATATTAAAAGAGCATGTTAATCGTGATAGTATATTCATCATTTCATATATAGGTCATGTCTACTCCATTTCTTTCCTTCTCACCAGCTAGTATGCCACCTTTACCTCTTCCTGTCAGTGCAAACACTACTCATTTTTCATAGCCCAGCTCAAGTTTTATTTCCTAAAGGAAATGTTCTTTATTGTTTGTATGGATTCTTTTTTCTTATCAATTACACCAGGGCACTATAATTTGTTCCTTAATTTGTCTCTTTAATTGCAAACTGTTTGTGCTGCTTAGACTTGTATATTTCTCAGTTGCACAAAGTGCCTGTAAATACTGTCTTTAAAGCCTTTTCTAATTCTCACTCCACTCCTTTCTAGCACCCAACATAACTTTACTGTTTGAAATCAGATTGGTTATGAACCAACTACAGCAATTGGGGGAGGGAAACTTGACTCTATGATGTTAGAACCATAGTAGAAAGTTATTTTTAAACAAATATTGCAAACAACTGTTTGTGAGGGAATATCAATTTAATCCTGTTCTGCTACAGGAGAGAGGGGGGAATTACATTGTAAATCAACCCTATAATGTAATGAAAAGGAACAGCATGAAAGTGTTCCTACTGACACATATGGTTTGATTCATGAATCGATTTCTTCATACCTCTTAGGCTACTGACTGACTCCTCATATAAATCTTTCTGAAGATTCCACAAAGGACTAGCCAATCCACAGATGACGCAAAACATTTATACAAAACAAATTTCCAAGGTTTAAACAAGAAGCTGCTGCATGTATGTAAAAGCAAGTGACATAAAGACAATAATTTGCAAACAAGGTTCAAGGAACTCTGGGGATTTCATTGAACAGTATGAGGCTAAGTGGCTTTCTCGGTCATTTATTTTACAAAGCCTTCACCAATCAATAGACTAGTCAGTTACCAAATAAATTACTAGTGTTAAACAGCAGCAAGAAAAGGATACACTATTTTCAGTCAGGTAATGACTAAGAATAACCAGGGAACAGAACCATACCTATAATTGAGTTGCCTACTGAATATTATTTGGAAAAACCACAAACTACTCAAAAAGAACAAGGGTAAGGATTGGCACTAAGTTTAGGAAAGAAACTTAATTTTTGTAAGTAGTGAAACTCAAAAGAGCACACAGTGTTTATTTAAAATAAATCTAATCTTATTAAAGAATTTATGCCTAAATTTAAACCAATGGCATTACTAGCCATCTATATATACAAGCTTGGAATTTTCTGGCAAGGGGCAAAACTGGGCTCCCCAGATCCAGAGATCTGTAGTTTAGTTATCACTGTTCTCCAGTGCCCTATTTGATATCAACCATTTATCAAACAAATAAACAAGCTGTTCTCTTACCATTCATCCTCTTTTAGTAAAAAAAATATAGATATATATTTATTTATATATAATTGTATATATTTATATATAAATTTATATATAAAAATATATAAATTTATATATAAATATATACACACACATATATTTAGGTTCTCTTTCTAAATCAAAATGCTGATAAATACTGCATGCACTTCCCTACCAAATCAACATTCCAAAAAGTGATCCATGTAATGAGGAGAGAATGGAGATGAAAGTTGCCTGGAGACCTGGGTGGTTGAAAAGAACAAACAGAAGTAAAAGGGTTACATCCTTCTCTGTTAGTAAGTGATTTTCTGTCTATGAAGTTAGGTTTTTTAAAAGCATGCCCAAATTTTCTTTGGTTTCCATGATATTGCCTAATCGAGATGTTCTCTTCACTCCAAAAATTCCTTCATTGACCTCCTTCTATTTTCTTGTAGTTGCATCCTTCCTCTGCATCCTCAGAAATCTGTTCTTCCCTATGAGCTCTTCCCTCGCAAAGAAATTAATTTTTATGGCTTAATCTCATCATCTATTTGAGTGATGAGTCACAGAATACTCTTGAAAAACAAATGTTTATCAGCCATAGCTCCCACTTTCTGTCCGATCTTTTGCTTCTAATTCTTATACCTTGATATCTTTACATCTGTGCGAATGCTCTCCAGTGGTTTCAGTTCTAACTGCTCCATTAAAGAGTATGCAGTTAGTGGAAAGAACATGAGTTTGGAATAAAAGGGATCTGGGTTTGAATCCTGAACACTACTGACCATCCTTGATCTTGAGCCCTTTGACTCTAAGCGTTTTTATTTTTCATTTATAAAGTAGGATGTCAATGGACTCTCTTTCCATTTCTTCCATGGAGTAGCTTTCTCCCTGCTTTCTGTTTCACTGCTTACTTTGGGCTGGCTATTTAGGACTATACCCACATCTTTACTACACACGACAATGATTTTCTGACCATTATCTCTCCTCTGCAGTACGTACTTTCTGCATTTGAAACTCCAGTCCAGTCTAGTCTGTTCTAGAGAACTATCTGGCTATGAAGGGACACTTGGATCTGATGTGACTAGCCTCTATTTCATGAGCTCTTACTTTGATCACTAATCACTATTGCCACTAAACAGTGAATGGAAACTCAGCTGCTCCTCCACCTGAGCCAAGCTCTTTCTTCTGTGTTGGGCTAATTCATATTGAAATCTCTTAGTGAAGACAGCTTGAAGATACCATGTTTGGGTCTCTTCAGTCTCAGTGTTTACACTTCTTTGATAGGGAAATCATCTTTTCCTTCCCCCACTAGGCTTCCAAAATAGTCATCCCTAATTAATAATTTCCCAAGTCTTCAATGCCCTGATCCATAATATAAACATTTTACTTAGAATAAAAACACAACAATGATCCTACTTCACCTCCAACTGCTAAGTAGTTAAACTAATCGCAGCTTTTGAACCCCCTTCCTATCCATCGCACATCACCTCATATATTCACGTCATCATCCTCACGTGTAGCCCCTCATCAGCAAAACCAAGGAAGTGCTCCTATCCTTGCTTTGTGGTTACATGCCACACTGACCAATTGAGAGTTAGCAGTTTCCCTATCTTTGCTTTCTGTATGATTTACTAGCACTTATTCCTAATGTGATTCTGCCCACTTCCATTTCTCAGTACAGGACCTTCCCAATTAAATATTCAAATTGGTTCTTTTCAGAGTTTTTATGCTTATTCCTTATTCCTGTCTTTTATTGTTAGCAAGCTATTACTGTTTCTTCTTTTCATTGTCATTCTTTCCATCTGATTGTACTTTAACATCTCTTCCTCATTCCAACACTAAAATATTATTTGAAGAGTTGATGTGCTGATTAAGAAAGTAGCACATGGAAAACTCTATAGAACCACTTAGCACGTGGCAATCAAAATTGGTTTCCCTTACTCTTTTGCAGGGAGGTATAATCTTTCCCGTTTGAAGCTCATAGAGCTTCTTTTCAGATATCTCTTATAGTTATCATACTTTATATCATATTCAGCTATATAACTGCTTAGTTGTAAATTCCAAAAAATTGTCTACATATTCCTCATATGTTATGCTATCACGGGACCTAGTATATGTTAGCCCTCAGTACATGGTTATTGATTTGAAATGATTTCTTCACTTATTACATAGAGAATGCTTCAACTCAACAAACGACTACTATGAATGGATTTGTGTAGATGGACTTAAATCATGACAAGTTTAAGTTTATCCTTAAATCCTGGGGAGTAGGGATTGCCTACATAATGCTGTTTCTATTGCAATTCTGAAATTTGGATCTAGTGGACAAAATTATCTCATAATTTTTGTAATTCACTTAATGCAGCTACTATTTCCAAAATAACTTTCTTTAACACAAACATAGTCAGACTTTCCTAATATGAATGAATTGGAAGGAAAACTAATTAAATTGGTGAATAATGCTTTACTTTTAATCCCTTTAAGAAATATAATAATTGCAACTATTATAACTACTCAGACATTGTCTAGTGAAGTTTTAATTAATAGATAAGGGTGATTCCTAATTAGCTCATCAAAATACTAGTCTGAACAGTATCAGCCCTACATGTATTGCAATTACATTGTTTGAAGTCAATAGATACTTCTAAAGCACTTCAAGACCAGTCTGCATTCTTAGAGGAGTAGAGGTACCCTCAACCTTTTTTCTTATGTGGTTAACTTATTTAGCCAGCCTTCTCTTCTTAAGAGGTAAAACAAACAAAAAACAATAAAATAGGTTTGATATCTCAAACTCTGACCTATTCTGAATTACTGTAGTTCAAATTATTGTGGTTTCAAAATAGATATCATATCCTCCTCGGTAACTGTTCAGGGTTGTAGAATTGTAAAGCTAAAAGGAAACCTTCCCCTTGTGTCAGTTATTTAAACTATGTCATTTTACAGATGAGGAAGATATTGATTTATATAGTTAATCATGAGGCAAGGGCCAAGCCAGGCTCTCTTTGAATGTCCCTGAGTGTTAATTCTGTGCTTTGTGAAAATCAAATGAGTAATGCAAGTTAAAAATTAAAAAAAATCTGTCTATCTATCTATCTATCTATCTATCATCTATCTATCTCTAATCATCTATCTATTATCTATCATCTATCAATTGGATATCAAGTGTGAAAATGAAAATACATTTGAAGCTTAACAAAAAGTAAGAGCCTTAACTATTAATTTGATATAAAGACCTTAGACAATTGATATAAGGACCTTAGACAATTCTACATTGAAAATAAATAAATTAGAATTTCTAATTCATTCATTTAGTGAAAGTAAAGCTTTCTGAGAAAGCTATTCTGAGAAAGATTTTGGCACACGACACTCAAGTGTACACTTTCATTCATTTATTCATTCATTCAACATTGATTAGGTGTTTTTTTTTTTGTTGTTGGTTTTTACACTGTTTTCATAATGCATCAGGTACTTCAGGTGCTGGGAATAGAAAACAAATAAAATAGAAGTGGTATAATAGAAATTTGCAAGGAGCATCAAGGCAGTACTGAAGAAGGCCTCCCAATTCAGACTCCTGTGAGTGAATAAAAGATAACTTCCTGGAAGGGGCAACCTAGGACCTAAGTCCTTAGGGTAAGCCAAAATTAGCCTGATTTTGTCTAATATCAGTAAAGGAAATTAAGGAAGTACAAGCTGAAAAATATTGCATCTTATTCAGTTGGTCCACCCTGATCTAGGACCATTCATCTTTTATTTGGCAGTTAGGGCCTCTTCCATTTCAGGATGAAGAAAAGCATTGGAGCTGAAACACTATTAAGGTAATTCTTCAGCTTCAGCTTCCCAAGTGGTCAACATTTGACCTATTTGGGATAGTATTTAAGGCAACATTAGAGCTTTCCTATTCAAATGACGTGAAGGTTTTCATTACTGGGATTGTTTAATTAATAGGTAAACACCTTCCACCCCAAATTAGACACTTCAAACTTCTAAACTTCACAGACAGTTATGAATGGGGAAAATCTAAATTCAGGTTAGGGCTGATACTTTCAAAAGTTCAGATCATCACTGAGGAACACAATATACAGAATTTTAAGACAGAAGAGCATACTTTTATGTTTATTTATGTGTAGAAGATATCTGCCTGTTATAATTTGTTCTCTTTCTCTGTCCATATGTCTCTTCATTTTGCTTTTCCAATTAGTGCTTTCCTGAATGTTCTTTTTTGAGACTTTTGAGGAAATTAGGAGATTGACATCTGAAGAGTCACCCTAAGTGCTTTTACATTTCACACTTCTTGCCGTCTGACTATCATGGAACAGTTGTTTATGTCCTCTCTTTTATGGGACATTAAGTATTATTTTGGATTCTAGCCTAGATAGAATGGATGAAAAATTTTATTATTATGAGGTTTTGTGTCTTTTTGCTTTGATAAGACATTTATTAGATTACATTTCAGAGAGATGCATGCTTAGTAATTCTGTACATTTTTATGACTTCTCTGTAAAATACTCATATCCATGTCATATGTCATCTGAGAACTAGAATTTTTACCTTCTTTTTTTTCCATTTTCTAGGGTATGCCCTCCTTTCTGTAGTCACATTTCTGACAGCTCTTCCTTTCCTCTCTTTCTAATCACCAGTATAAACCTCTAGCTGAAACATCATCAAGCAGATGATCACTAGTAGTCATTGACAAATGTCACAGAATGAAGAGAATCAGATTTGAGAGGCTCAGTTCTGAAAAGCAAACCAGGGCTCAGATTCTCATTTAAAATCTTCTGGGGCCACGCGGCATTATCACGGTCCATTCTTTTTGATTCTTTCACAACTTTCAACGATTTTAAACAGAGCTTACCCTTGATCCTATTTCTTTTCTTTTCTTCTTCTTCTTCTTTTTTTTTTGAAGTACAACTATATTGACATATAGATAACAGAAGTCACAAATGTCTTCTCCAAATAAAAACAAAGGGACAGTGAAATGATAGATTTTGGAGCCGCAAAAGGACTTAGATATCATCCATTCCAACTTCTTATCAGCACCAGCATGGGATAGTTCAGTGATTTATCTGAGGTTACAGATACTTGCTTTTATCAGCTGGTTCCAGAACATAGACCTCCTGAATTCTGCTTGGTATTTATTCAGCTACATCTTAGTGTTTCCACATCAATGTATTCAATTTATCTAAAATTTACAAAGTAGGTTCTATAGACTAAGAATTGATAATACAGCAGTGTAAGACACCAGCACACATATGCTTACATATATGTGTATACACAATTCCTCTGCTAGAGAATCTTAAATTCTAAGACTGGGGGTGGATAGGAATGGGGCATATACATAACAGATATGCTACTGAAACCTATGGTAATTATCTCTATTTGATGAAGACACTTTTTTTTTTCTGCTGAATTTAGACATGACGTCAACATCTGCCTCTGCATAGCTCTCCAGGCATCTACTATTTATCTTTGAGTATTATCATGCACAATGAAACTTTTTTTTGCCATCCAAGGATTAGTAGTTTTCTTAAAGAAGTAGCACCTAGAAGACAAAGGAACATAATTATAATAACAATAATACAAATAATAGATACTATTTATTACTAAGTTGAAGGTCCTAAACACATTATTATTAAATCAAAATTGCTTATATATGTATCACCTAACATGTACTCATGTGTTCTAAATTTTAGGAAATATGAATCTATATGATCTCCACTGTGCTGTGTGCTCTATAAGTGATTAGTGGCTTCCCTCCCTCTGTTTGGTCCATGGTCGTGGGTCTGCTTTGTATTCTTTTAAGTCATGCATCATTAAAGACTTCATAACTTTTAGTTTTATCCTAGAATCTCTACTAAAAACAAACCACTTAGGTCTTATTTGTTCTATAGTTTCTTTTGAAAAACAGTATTGCCCTCATTGATGAAATGAATGATGGAGGAGGAAAATAATGACGGACGCTCTTCAGATGTAAACCTGTACTGTCATTGGGGTTTGGATTAATGGAAGGAATGACTCATGTGGGCTTAAAAGCTACGAATAGGGAGAAATCTGTAAGCAGAGCCATGGACAAGTGGAAGCAGAGTCAAGGAGGTGTTTATAGACTTTGCCGATTGTGTCCTTCCTCAGGGTCACAATGGTATGTGTTTTGGAATCAAGTGACTATTTCTCAGTGGGACTGCCAAAACAGCAAGTTCTGAGGATGTAAGTTTTTTTAAATCTTTGGGGAAAAATAGAGAGGGTGGGGGGGACAGAAAGAATGGAAGCTTAGTGTGGGCTGCTGACAGGAAACACATTTTATAAAACTGCTTTTTCTTGAATGGCAATTGAATCAACTCATTGTCATCTAGCTTTAAGTGAATGAGTTCCTGCAGTTGGCAAAATTGAATAGGAAATGCTTTAATTTTCTTTTGGCTGTGGTCCAACGACAAGAGAGACTTTTCAAGTGTGGATTTACAGAGCTGTGCTGAATGACTCCAGTGAACTCTATGTAGGTTAAGCTCTTCAGGGTGGGGTGGGGGCACTGCCTACTAAGAGCAACTTTGTGTACTAAGAGCAACTTTGTGAAAGGGTTGGGTGAAAGCTTGGGAAGTGTAGGAATGGCAAGTGATGCACAGACCAGCTATCTTTGTCCCTTTTGCTAGATGAAATGTGGGTCAAAAGTGACTACTTTTCCTTAGTACAGGGAGAAAATTTTTATTCAAATTGGGTGTCATTTTGCCCTTAACGAAAAGGCTTTTGATGGTTATTTATAATGGTAATATTTTGGTTGTGACATATTCAACAGTAATTTTGATTGGTTGGGAGAATCTGCTGATAAGTAGATTCAAAGAAAAGGACTTTTATAAAGGCAGCTAGTTTGCTGATCCATGTTTTTTCTGCATGTCGATCCAAGAAACTCTCTGTACCTTCACAAATCAAGAAAGATCTGGGGTAGATTTCACTTTTATGGTCTGCTTATTCAGGGGCTGGTAATCCAGTGTGAGTCAGGATTCTGACCATGATTACTGACTCACTGGAGAATTGGTCAGTTGGGAGAGTATAAATTGCATTAAAAAAAAAGAAAAAAGTCTGGGGGAGGGAGGTGCCATGACTTCACAAAGTCAACAAGTAATTTTTTCCAGAATGTATGTTCAGGAAAGGAAAGGAGAGCAGGATGTGGTTCTTTTCCTTTAATATTTTCTTACTGGATGTTTTTTAAGGTTTCTGAATATTTCATTCTAGAAGCATTTATTCCATATTTTAAAAGGAACTGAGTTATTTGCCATGTACTCATAGCGGTTTGACCACATTTGATATTTGAACTCTTAGATGGAATCACCTACATTTTACTTTACAGATCCCGCTACAGGACTTGCCTGGCAATACAAGCTTTTATATTTCCCCATTTACTTTTACACTCTCCCCATTTTCTAGTGGACAGTCTGCTGCCACGGCCATTCTCAAATCAAGTTTTGAGTGTTAGATACTCAGGGTGATGCATCTCCATTTGGGGAAATTTACTATAAGTTTTGTTGTGAGAAATGGCTCTTTACCTCACTCTCCTGCTAGATTCAGTGACTCACCAATGAATGAAGCAGAATTAGACTGAAACATCCGTTTGACTCAGCAAACTCCTTCCTTGGGGAACTGAAATTTAAGCAGCATGGTGTTGCAGTTTTTACACATATCAAGGCCAGAGAAATGTGAGAGGGCCACAGTGGTGCAGTGGAGCTGGCTATTATAAGCGGACTGTGCACAGCTCTTCCTAACGCAGAGCTCAGTGATATCACCTTGGTAGCTTGATGTGGGCCATGCTTGGAGTATTTATACTAGGACATTGGCAAATGCTACAAATAATTATTGTTGTTTTTCTTTCCCTCCCTGGGGAGCCAGCTGTTAAACATTTAGCAGCCTGCCATTAAGCCAGTTAGTGTACCTAAAACACTTTTTTTTTAATTTGTTCCTTAGTTCAGGTGTTCTCAAAGTGTGGTCCTTGAATTGGCAGTATCAGCATCACATGGAAACGTGTTAGAAAGCACATTTATCTGCCCCATCCCTAACCTACTGAATTGGAAATTCTAGGGAAGGGGCTCAGGAATCTTTTAACAAGACCCCTTTGGAGGTGAATCCTCTGTATGCTAAACATCTATAAACGTGTGCTAAAGTGTGATAACCGCTGCCCGCTGCCCTAAGGACTAAATGATTGAGGAACAGTAAATTATGTTTAACTAACTGTATGTTGGCTATGATTTAATGATTAATTATCTCCTCCTGTCCCATTGCATTTATTAAGCTTTCACAGGATAGTGTCAAACAGCACTGTTAATTATAGTGCCCACAATGGGTTGTTGGGATGTGTCAAAACTATATCACTTTTAGGGCTCAGCAGATGGAAACACCCCACCCACCATCTAATGCTCACATTCTTTAACTGAAAGCCCTGCCAAGAAGCAAGGGATGTGGGTAAGTATGGTAACTAGACTCCCATATTTTTCACTGGGCTAAGAGTCAGAATTTCCTAGAGGTCTTGTAAAAGCACAGACTGCCAGTCTCCACCCCCAGAGTGTCTGATTTGGTAGGCCTAGTGGTTGATAATTTGCATTTCTAAACAACTTCCCAAGAGACATTGACGTTGCTGGTCCAAGGACCACTCCTAGAGAACCACTGCTCTAGAACATTTTTTGAATGATCTGTTTTTGAGTTTCTGCTTCTCAGTTTTTTCTTCTTCCCTGTTCTACATTTAGCTTAGCTGTGATTTCTCCTCAGAGAAGGTACAGCCCACATCATATGGGGCATGGTTTTTAATGTGCAGGAGCCTGCTGAGCCCTTCATTTCATTTCCTGTCAAGATATTATTCAGAGTCATAATGCACTTTGTTATTTTTCTTCATTCTTCTACTAAATTTTTACAGCGTTGGCACTTTTGCTGTTGTGTCCAATGAAACTCATCTGCTTCCTCATTGCAGTGTTTTTGGCTTTATGAGTCACACCTTTCACCACCAATGGCTCATTCACTAGGTTGAACAAGGTATTACCTCCTTTTTTGAATAGAATGTATTTATTTCCTTTAAACAAGAAAACTTAATCCACCTGAGCTTCATCTTCTTATTTCACTCTTTACAACAGAATAGGAGGTCTTCCCAATGTGTAAAAACACAGTTTAAAGTACTTATTGCTTTTGAACTATGATGTGGAGTTAAAAGGCTTAAAAGATTGTCATGATGGCTCTAGGAGGCCTCGAATGTCACGGAAGTCTTCTCTAGTTGAAACGACGAGGATGTCTACGTCTTTGTTCCTATACTCTTACAGTGCAGCATTTGAATGGGGGTGGTAATGTTATCTGTTTAATTTTTTGAAGTCACATCTTCGAATTACTTGTTAGGTTTTCCACTAATCGGAGTGAGAAAACTTTAGTTTATGATTGATTTCAGTTACTCAGTAATTCTTGTGACTGGAGCAGGTCATTGGATTTTCTGGTATCACTTTCTCACCTATAAAATGGAAATAATGACATCTGTACTGTTTATTTAATTTAACTAGTGTGAGGATCACAATGATATCTAAAAGACTATGTAACTGTGAAGCATTTTTTGTGTTCCTTGCAGCACTCAGCATGATCAGGACACAAAGTAGACGCTTAAACTGTGATATCTGTCTTGTGTATGCATGTGTAGGGTCTTTTAAAGATATTTGACATTCAAAATGACATTAGGTTATGTACTTTACAGATAACCTGAGTGTGGGATGCAAGTGTAGAATAGTAGGTACAATAGCTAGACTTTGGATGCAGGAATGATTGAGGATTGGATGCAGGCCTTGGGATTTTGCTTAATATTCTCTACATGGAAACTGGGGAGATATCAAGAAATTGAGTGCATGCATTATTTGAGTAACAGGAGTAATGGGGAGGTGGGAATACACCCTGTTGTTGGTGTTTGGTAAGGTGCCTCCTCTTTTCGGCCTGATAACTAGGACCTTTTTCTTGACTATAAAGGTGTATTGACTGGGACAAAGGGCAAGATGGGTGGGCTATCTTAGGTATTAAAAACAGAAAATACCAAATTGGGATTCACGTGTATGTGTTTGTGTTTATGGTAAATATTTAAAATAGGGTTTGGGAAATCCTATAGAGTCCATCTTGAGAAAACACATGGAAGTCTTCTAAAATATGTCTGTCTCTCTGTTCAGCTTTCATGGTGTTCAAAGAATTAGATATTATACACTTGGGATTTTGTAGTACCATGGCCCAGAATTCATGTCAGTTGTATATTTGAAAATTACTTATTCTATCCAAATAAAATAGCATAAAAATGCTAGAATAAGTGTATGGGGACACTCTGCCTCAGTACTTATTAGCTTACTGATGGTGGGTAAGTCATTAACCTGTCTGAAACTTACTGTCCTAGTGTACTGAACAGAAATAACAATTCTTGATTTGTTTACCTTCACTGAATTGCAGATGAAATAATATGTATGGAGGTATTTTTGTCAACTGTAACACAGACTAGAATGCAAGATTTTATTTTGAAAAAAACTTATTCTAGAAGGCTTTATATGTATTCAACACAATTGTGTTTATTATGGAATTAAAAACAGGGTAGAAATGATTGGGTTGACTGAAAGAATCTTAAGGTGATTTCTGTGCCTACTGAGCAACCTCATGCAGTTGGTCTTGACTCATTCATCAAGCCTCAAGGTAGACTGGTTGGCTTCAGTTCTGCCGTCCCTATTCAGTGTCTTTCCTGTGACCTAAATGAAGATATAGAAGGCATACTCTTCAGATTCATGGGTGATCCAGACCTGGGAGGAGTAGCTAAAGCCATGAATACAGATCTGCAATTCAAATTGATCTCGAAAGGCAGGAGCAATGATCTGAAAGCACCAGGAGAGAATATAACATGGATATAAATACAGTTCTTCATTTAGAGTAAACATGATCTATTACGCAAATTCAGGATGTTGGTGATTTGCCTTAGAGGAAGTTGATATGAAACCATCTGGGAGTTTTAGATGTCTATAAGCTCAAATAGAATGTGATGCATTTGCTTTGAAAAGAAAAAAAAAAGTACCTTGAATAGAAAAATATGGGTGCTCACTAGAGTGATCCAGTGCTCAGAAATCTAGTTTCTGAGAGGATTAGGGTTCTGGTCTAGTCTGTCCCAATATCTCACAGTGCGACCTTGCTCAGATCCTTAAATGTCTCTTGACTTCTGTTCCTCTATCCTGTAGAATGAGAGTTTGCACTAAATTATTTTCAAGATTGTTTCCAGCTATAAAAATCAGTGATTCTGAGTTAGGTCACAAAAAAGCATTTGTTTGTTTGTTTGTTTTGTTTTGTTTTGGAGGGAGTGTGGAGGTGTTTTTTGAGCATTGATATATCTAAAGCTAGTTCAAAAAAATTCAGTTATAGAAAAAATAGCTGAGACCTAAAATGAGAATATGTATGTATATATCTTTTTATTTTCTCTGTAATTATGGCATTTAATTTGATTTTGTTTGCTCAGCTAATGGCCTACTAAAAATAATGTATTTCTTCTTATTTTGCTTAACTGGTATGCCTTAAGAACTTTTCTGGAACTTCATATCTTCCTGTTACTTTCAGGTACAAATCCCAGCAGGGTCCAGCTGGCTCACTTTCCTTCCAAGACAGATAAATTGAACTGTATGTGCTTTTACAGTGTGTGGTCTTAGATGTCTAACATGAGACTTTCAAAATTAAGGTCCTGTCTACTTCTTATAGACATACACAGGGTCTCAGACCTCTCTTTGTAGGAATAACCATTTATCATCAAAACTATGGAGTCGTTTTGGTGCCAGAAATATATGTTGCTGCTCTCAAACTTATAGAAGGATTATTTCTTTAATATAATCTTTAATTGAGCAGTCAATGACTTAACGTGTTGCAGTGCTTCTAGGTTTTAGAATTTGCTGGATATTTCTCAGGAGAAATCGTTGCATGCATAGGCATGTTGTTCAATGTTTTAATGCATCTGGTAAATTTTGCCCATGTTATTTGTTTGATAAAGGGTTTGTAAAATATTCAATATACTGAATTTTGGGTTGTTTTATCTGTATGTGCATTATCCTTATTAGTTTTTGAAATACTGAACTGGAACTTAATTAGTTAAAAAATGGACTTTAATCAGAATATCTCTTCCCCAATCATACCAAATAAAGAGAATTTATCATATTAATTGTGTTGTGTTAGGGAAGATAGCATCTTGTTTACATGCTTCCTTTTCTTCTCTCTGCTTTCTTTCCCTTTTCTCTCCCCTCTGCTTTCCTCCATTCTACCTACTCTTCTCTCCATTTCTTTTCCTTTTTTGTTTCTTCTGTCTGTAAATATTTATTGAATCATCACTGTGAGTAAAGCAGGCTGAGATTTATTCACTAGTAAGGTATCTACCTTCATGGTGCTTACAATCTAAGAAAGGTATAATTTAAGTTAAAAAAAATGGAGATGCAGAGTGATAGAACAACCAGCTCAATGATAAGGGTCATAAGAGGTATCCCAGAATAAATAGATTTCAAACCTGAGAACTGAATGTTGATTTATTGTTAGCTAAGCGAAGAGGTTGAGCTTGGTTTGAATTTAGGAAATATTCTAATAGAGAGAAAGCATATAGTAAAATATTAAGATGAGGAAAAAGTAGATAGCACAATTAAGAAACAAAAAAATCTGTATGGTTGAAGCCTGGTACACAAAGGGAGATTGGCCAGAAATAGAATTGAAGGGGAAAGATCATACAGGGGCCTTATGGGTTATGGAGTCAAAGAATAACAGTGAATCACTGAAAGGTTGAAAGAAAAAAAAAATAACATGATCAGTTTTCCCTTTTTTAAAGAGATCACTTTTTCTGTGGAGGGACAAAAGATTGATTATGCAAATATTGTTATAGCCCAGGTAAGAGATGATGAGATGATAATGATGAGGCAGCATTGGACTGAGCAGGGGATTGGGTGATGGGCACTGGAGTGTCTGTTTCATCTGGATAACACTTTAGAGTCTTTATTTAATTTTCAGGTAATTGTCTTTAAAGGTATTGTTAGAAGGTAGGAGTTAAGATGGTGTAGTAGTAGGAGGACCATATGCTTGCCTCATCCCTTGTACATAGCTTGATAAATATCAGATTATTCTGTACACCAAATATTGATCTGAAAAACTAGCAGAACAAATGGTATAACTAGAGGGTGAGAAGAGGCCATCTTTTGGAAGGTAGGAGGTGCAGAGAAACATGATTTGAGGGAGAAAAGGATCATGGGTACTGTGGAGGTGAGAGAGCCCTGATCACAGAGAGAGGCAAGAAAGAGAGAGAGCGGGAAAGAGAGGGAGAGAGGAGTGCACAGAGGATCACACAAGGAAAACATATCCCCAAAGCCATTGACTGGGAAAACGAAAGGAGCTGAGTTTTTACAACAGTGGAGCTCAAAGACTGTTGTTTTAGATTTATGTGCTATGGCTGGTGTTGAGCTCAGCGGGTGCAGTAATGTTCCTGTGGAGAAGAAGGGGAGAGACCCTGGAGCAAATGGAGCTGTCTGAAGAACTCCTCGGATGCACTGGGGGAGACAGTTCCCCCTTCTTGGAGTGCACCTGAGAGAAGTGACATTGCCTCTCAGAGGATGGTAAAAAGCTGGTGGCCACTATTGTGCTCCCTACCCCTTAGGTATAGGGGCAGAGATACCTGCTGAGGGTGGCTAGCCTGGACCCAGACTTTTCATTGTGCTTTACTCTGAACTCCGAGCTCCTGTATATCAATGACCTTCTAGGACAAACCAGCACCAGCCCCAGTGGAGGGGGACCCTCCCCCAGAGGGCCAGTGTGAGTCTGTGCTGTACCAGGTCTCTCAGGTCTCTAAAGTTTGGAGTTTTGAAACAGCCAGCATACCTAAGATTATAACAAGTGCTCTGTGCTACTAGGCAGGCAGATGACTCAGACATACGCAAGGTGAAGGCAGGGGTTTGAGAGATGCCTGGGACACATGAGGAGAGATTGTTTGCTGTTCTGTAAGCACTTCCTGAAGAGTGGTGGGCACAAACCCCCCTCTCTGGGGATGAGGGAAAAGGCTAGTGCCAGTTTTCTCCCCCATCTTTCAGCATGGTTGGACTTCCAGTGAACAGCACAGTACTGGCAGTGGAGGCCTGAGCTACTTACCCAAGCCACCTTCCTGTGCTCTGCAGATACTTCTTTACTAGGGCATGTGTGCCTGAGAACCAAAGCAGTGGGCTCTTTCCCCTTAGACTAGCATAAATCCCCCTAAATGCACCGAGTCTACTGACCATACAGTAGGGGAACTAGGATCGGCCGTCTTTTAGCAAGCAGACCAGACCACACCTACTTAAAACTCACCACACTTTGGCCAAGGTCCAAACACTACCACTGTAGGCATGGAAAAACTCTGTAGAGGACTTACCTGAGGGAAAGAGTGAATAAAACACAGCAGCCGAGTGCACACAGCATACACCAAAAACACTTCCTGAAGTGCCAGGCCCTGGACAGTATATGATCTCTTCTCAATAAAACCATTACTCTCAGGAGCAGGAAACATAACAGGCTTTCCTAACACAGAGAAAAAGAGAGACGCTTAGACAAAATGCCAAGATGGAGGAATTCATCCTGAAAGAAAGAACATGAAAAGGTCATGGCCAGGGATCTAATTGAAACAGATATAATATGCCTGATTCGGAATTTAAAATAACAATCATAAGGATACTAGCTGGGCTTGAGAAAAGCAAAAAGACACCAGGGAGTCCCTTACTGCAGAAATAAAAAGACTAGTCAGGCTGAAATAAAAAATGCTATAACCAAGATATAAAACTTACTGGATGTAATGATCAGAAGGATGGAAGATGAAGAGGAATGAATAAGTGATATAGAGGAAAATACTATGGAAAATAATGAAGCTGAAAAGAAGAAGGAAAGAAAATATTGGATCACAAATGTAGACTTGGGAACTCAGTGACTCCAAAAGCATAATAACATTCATATCATGGGATATGACTTTGGCTCAGGTCATGATCTCACGGCTCGTGTGTTTGAGGCCTGTGTCAGGCTCTGTGCTGACAGCTCAGAGCCTGGAGCCTGCTTTGGATTTTGTCTACCTCTCTCTTTCTGCCCTTGCCCCACTCATGCTGTCTCTCTTTCTCTCTCTCTCAAAAATAAATAAACGTTAAAAAATTTAAAAAGGAAAAAAAGAAACTTCATGGGTCAGAAGGGAGTGTCCTAATGCACTAAATGGGAAAAAGATGCAGCCAAGAATACTCTATCCAACAATGCTGACATTCAGTAATGGAAGGAAAGATAGTTTCTCAGACAAAACTAAAGGAGATTGTGGCCTCTACACCAGCCCTACAAGAAATATTAAAGGGGACTCTTTGAGTGGGAAAGAAAAACCAAAAGCAACAAAGACTGGAAACAAACAGAAAATCTCCAGAAACAATGATTTAGCAAGCAATACAATGGCACTAAATTCATATATGTATGAACGTAAATATGTATGAATGCAAATGGACTAAATGCTCCAATAAAAGACATAGGATATAAGAGTGGGTAAAAAAAACTAAGACCCACTGATAAACTGTCTACAAGAGACTCATTGAAAGTGAGGGAATAGGGGCACCTGGGTGGCTTAGTCGGTTAGGTATCTGACTTTGGCCTAGGTCATGATCTCACTGTTCCCAAGTGTGAGCCCCATGTTGGGCTCTGTGCTAATAGTTCAGAGCCTGGAGCCTGTTTCAGATTCTCTGTCTCCCTCTCTCTCTCTGCCATTTCCCATGCCCTGTCTCTCTCTTCATCAAAAATAAATAAACATTAAAAAAAAAATAAAGTAAGTGAGGGGATAGAGAACGATTTATCATCCTAATGGATGTCAAAAGAAAGCTCAAGGACTCATATCAGACAAACTAGATTTTAAATCAAAGACTGTAACAAGAAATGAAGAAGGGCACGATATCATAATAAAGGTGTCTATTCAACAAGAAGATCTAACAATTTTAAATATCTATGCCCCCAACTTGGAAATGACCAAATGTCAATTAATAACAAACTCAAAGAAACTCATTAATAATAATATAATTATAATAGGGGATGTTAACACACCACTTACAGAAATGGATAGAGCATATTAGCAGAAAATTCAACAAGGAAACAATAGCTGGACCAGATAGATATAACAGATATTTTCAGAACATTTCATCCTAAAGCAGCAGAATGCACATTATTTTCAAGTACACATGGGACATTCTCCAGAATAGATTACAAACCGGATCACAAATAAGGCCTCAAGAAATATAAAAATATTGAGATCTTACAATGCATATTTTCCAACTAAAATGATATGAAATTGGAATTCAGTCACAAGAAATAATTTGGAAGGATGATAATTACATGGAGGTTAAAGAACATTCTACTAAAGAATGAATGGACTAACCAGGAAATTAAAGAAGAAAAATAAATACATGGAAACAAATAAAAATGAAAACACAATAGCCCAAAACATTTGGGATGCAGCAAAAGCAGTCGTAAGAGTTAAGTATTTAACAATACATGCTTACCTCAAGAAGGAAGAAAATTTTCAACTATACAACCTACTCTTACACCAAAAGAAGATAGAAAAGTAACAGTAAATGGAGCTTAAATCCAGCAGAAGGTAAATAATAAAGACTAGAGTAGAAATAAATGATATAGAAACAAACAAACAAAAGCCCAGAATGGATCAATGAAATTAGGTGCTGATTTTGAAAATTAATAAAATTGATAAGCCCTTAGCCAGACTTATCAACAGATACAGAAAAAGAGATAGGACCCAAATAAATAAAATTATGAATGAGAGTGGAGAGATTGCAACTAAAACCACAGAATTACAAATAGTTAAAACAGAATATTACGAAAAATTGTATGACAACGAACTGGGAAATCTGGAAGAAAAGGATAAATTCCTAGAAACATATAAAGTACCAAAACTGAAACACGAAGAAATAGAAAATTTGAACAGACCAATAACCAGCAAGGAAATTGAACCAGTAATAAAAGTCCCCCAACATACAAAAGTCCAGGGCCAGATGGCTTCCCAGGGGTATTCTACCAAACATTTAAAGAAGAGCTAATATATTCTTCTCAAACAGTTCCAAAAAACAGAAGAGGAAGGGAAACTTCACAACTCATTCTACAAGTCCAGCAGTATCTTGGTTCCAAAACCAGACAAAGACCCCACTTATAAAGAGAATTATAGGCCAATACCCCTGATACACATGGATGCAAAAATTCTCAATAAGATACTAGCAAGTTGAATCCAACAATACGTTAAAAGAATCATTCACCAAAATCAAGCCGGACTTATTCCTGGGTACCAAGGGTGGTTCAATACTCAGAAATTAATCAGGTGATAACCACATTAATAAACAAAAAGATAAGAATTATATTATCCTCTCAACAGATACAGAAAAAGCTTTTGACAAAGTACATACTTTTTTTTTTTTTTTATAAAAACTTTCAACACAGTCGGGATAGATGGAACATACTCAACATTATAAAGGCCATGTTCAAAAGACTCACAGCTAATATCATCCTCAGTGGGGGGAAACCTGAGTTTTTCCTCTATGGTTGGTCAGGAATGAGACAGGGATGTCAACTCTCACCATTGTTATTTAATATAGTACTGGAAATCCTAGCATCAGCTATCAGAAAACAAAAAATATACAAATAATAGGTATCCAAATCTGCAAGGAAGAAGTCAAACTTTACTCTTCATACATGACACTAAAAACTCCACCAAAAATTTCTAGAATGGGTATATAAATTCAGTAAATTTGCAGGATTCAAAATAAACACACAGAAATCTGTTGCATTTCTATACACTCATAATGAAGCAGCAGAAATAGAAATTGAGGAATCTATCCCATTATAATTGCACCAGAAACCATCAGATACCTAGGAATAAATCTAACCAAAGAGGTAAAAGATTTGTATTCTGAAAATTATAGGGCAGTTATGAAAGAAATTGAAGATGACACACAACAATGGAATTATATTCTGTGCACGTGGATTGGAAGAACAGATTTTGTTAAGATGTCTTTACCACTCAAAGCAATTTACATATTTAATGCAGTCCCTATCAAAATACCACCAGCATTTTTACAGAGCTAGAACAAACAATCCTAAAATTTGTGTAGGACCACAAAAGACCCCAAATAGCCAAAGCAGTCTTGAAAAAGAAAACCAAAGATGAAGGCATCACAATTCTGGACTTCAAGCTATATTACAAAGCTGTGGTCATCGACACAGTATGACACTGGCACAATAATAGACACATAGATCCATGGAACAGAACAGAAAACCCAGAAATGGGCCCACCACTATATGGTCAACTAATCTCTGACAAAGCAGGAAAGAATATCTAATGGAAAAATGACAGCCTCTTCAACAAATGATGCTGGGAAAAGTGGACAGCAGCAGGCAGAAGAATGAAACTACACCAGTTTCTTACACCTTACACAAAAATAAATTCAAAATGGGTGAGAGATCTAAATGTGAGACAGGAAACCATCAAAATCCTAGAGAAGAACACAGGCAGCACTTCTTTGTCATCAACAATTTCTTCCTAGACATGTCTCCAAAGGCAAGGGAAACAAAAGCAAAAATAAACTGTTGGGACTTCATCAAAATAAAAAGCTTCTGCACAGTGAAGGAAACAATCAGTAAAACTAAAAGGCACCCTATTGAATGGGAGAAGATATTTGCAAATGACATGTTGGATAAAGGGTTAGTATGCAAAATCTATTATGAACTTCTAAAATTCAATATCCAGAAGACGAATAATCCATTTGAGGAATGTGCAGAAGACATGAATAGACATTTTTCCAAAGAAGACATATAGATGTCTGGCCAACAGACAAAAGAAAAGACGCTCAACATCATTCATCATCAGGGAAATACAAATCAAATAAGATATCACCTCACGCCTGTCAAAATAGCTAATATCAACAACACAAGAAACAACAGGTGTTGCCGAGGGTGTGGATGGAGAAAGAGAAATCCTTCTTGCACAGTTGGTGGGAATATAAACTGGTACATCCACTCTGGAGGCTCCTCAAAAAGTTAAAAGTACGACTACCCTATGACCCAACAATTGCACTACTAGGACCCAAAAGATACAAAAATATTGGTTGAAGGGACATATGTACCCTGATGTTTAGAGAAGAATTATCCACAATAGCTAAATTATGGAAAGAGCCCAAATGTCCATCAATGAATGAATGGATAAAGAAGAGGTGTGTGTGTGTGTGTGTGTGTGTGTGTGTGTGTGTGATGGAATATTACTTAGCCATGAAAAAGAATGGAATCTTGCCATTTGCAATGATCTGGGTGGAGCCGGAGTGTATATGCTAAGTGAAATAAGTCAGAGAAGGACAAACAGCATATTATTTCACTCATGTAGAATTTAAGGACAAAACAGATGAACATAGGCAAAAGAAAAAAAGAGAGAGAGAGAAAGGAAGGCAAACGATTAAAGAAAATCTTAAGTACAGAGAACAAACAGTGTTGATGGTAGGGAGGTGGGGAGGAAATGGCTAAATGGGTGATGGGTATTAAGGAGGACACTTGTTATGATGAGCACTGGGTCTTATATGTGAGTGATAAATCACCGAATTCTACTCCTGAAGTTAATAATACACTATATGCTAACTAACTAGAATTTAAATAAAAACTTGAGACATTAAAAAAATTAAGCTATTATTAGAAATCTGAAACATCCTTTTTGTTCCCCCTTCTTTATTATAATTCCTGCTAAGAGGACATGGAGGCTGCCCAAGGAATAGATTTGTAGCTGTGAGTGGTGGAGGAATTCAGAATAGATTTCTCGATGCTGTTGGTTTGAGTAGAAGGAATAGCACCAAAGTAAGAGAACTCTGAATTTAACCCCCAGTCTTGCTCCTAATGAGCTCTCTGACTATGGGTAAATAACTTAACCTCTCTAGGCATTCCTTTCAATTCCAATCTTCCAGGATTCCGTGGATGCCTATGTAAAAGAACTCTAGGGAGGAAAACTCTCCAAGTGTTTATTTGCATTTTGAATATCTTAATACTGTTTTAATCCCTGTTCGGATGCATGTCGAAATTCTAGATTCAACAAGTGAAAAGCCTTGCTAGCAGTATCAGAAGTCTGAATCTTATTCACTATTAAGTGGTAATTCTGGAAATAATCAGACTGTCTGTTTTGCACACTTGTTCAAAGATGTGAGAGGAGATTTGGGCGTCTGCGAAAGATTTTGGCCACAAATCTCAAAAATTTAACTTCTGAGAATGGAAATCATTAGTATTGAGAAACTGGGCTAACGTGTGTAGTCGTTTCCAAATGTGAGTCTGCTGACTGGTATCTATCTGAATACACAAAAATCTCCTGTGGGTTCTTGTTAAAAGTACAGGTCTCATCCTCATAGCTTTTGATCAGTAGGTGGTCTACTGGGTGGGATGGGTGCTGTGCTCCAGGGCAGTGTTTTTGTGGGTGGTTCATTAAATCACACCAATCTTGCAAAATACTTTTTGAAGTGTTCGAGACAAAATAAATTAGAGAGACACTGTAATGTAGTTTATTCTGTGGATTAATGCATTTGCACATAAGAGATTCTGAGATATTTTAAATGTAATAATTTGCCTAACTGTTTATTTCTGTTTGTGTGACCCAATTTGCCCCTCAATGGATACTAGGATATCTATTACCAGCCCACAGAACTGGTGTTCCATGATGGAAATTTACAAGATAGGAGTCGTTTTTTTATAGTCACTGAAATATTGTCATCCGAGTGGTCGACAGATAATCCTTTATTGTTGAAACAAAGGCACATACTTGTGAAATTGCTGAGGGTCTAGGTGTAAATATTTTGGCTGCAAAATAGGCTAATTTCATCATCAACAAGCTATGTGACATCAGTACTATCGTGTGGGTTGTGCATATTAATTACATTACCGTGACTCTTCACATTCACTCTATGTGAACTGCTGTGCAGTGTGCAACCTGACAGACCTTTTTGGCCTCTCTGACATGTATTGGGGCTCACCCTGTGACTTTGCTTTCACTGGCATCAGATATCAACCATGGGACCGATCTGGCCAGAACACTGCCTTCCGAATGGTAGCCCCTAAAACTCTGTTTAGAATAGAATGGCGCAAAATAGTTTGGTTTCAATAAAATAATGAAGCTGTTTCTAGAAGCCATTGACCAAGATTTAAGTATTTTAAAATGAGTATATTTTTAATTGTAGTCCTGAGAAAAAGCTGAGATTCATCATCGGACATGTTACTGACCAAAATGTAGTTCTTTTGTCATTTCATAACTTTGATCACCACGTGGCAGGCAACATGCTTGGCATTGGGGACATAAAGGGGAAAAAAAGGCATAGTTTATTTCAAAAAGGGTAGCGTAAGTGAAACTGGCACATGCACAGATGGTTATAGTATACCGTGGTAATAGTTACAATGGAGGTAAGTGCAACGGGCAAGTAGAGCATAAAAAATAAAGTATCTAAGTTGGCCTGGGGGAATCAGGAAAATTTTCAGATGAAACTGCTTTGGTTTAGTTTGGTTTCTGATTTTCTTCCGAAACCCTGTGCTGACTCTGCTATTCAATTACCAAGAGAAAGTTTAGATTTTGCTGCCTTGCATGTGCTCATATGCTTTTCCAAAATAAATTGTGTTTATGTAATAATTTTTACCTTTTCTCCTCACTCATCATTTCCATCCTGATATTACTTTGAATTATACCCCCCACAATAGTCTTAGTTTCAGCTGAGTATTCACATTTCTGGTACAAGCTAATAGAATTTTTCATTTGCTTTTGGTTTGCAGATGTTGAGCACATGGCTCTTAAGCGTGGCATTATTCTTAGAAGGATGACAGTCTTCAAACATTTTGATTAGTACCTCAATTTTATCCACTTCTCCATATTGAAGTGAGTCTCTGTTTTATATCTTTTTAGCTTCATCTCCTACATAAAGCTCTAGTATTCAGAAAGGCAATTTTTGTCTCTAGTTTTATATCTACCAAACTACTGTGAGGCTTTCAGAAAGGTTTGATAGCTTTTAGTCCCAGAAATGGAATGTTACTTAGTTTTTCAAAGAGCCAAGGAAATATACCTGCATCGAGAATAAACACACCTTGCCTATTTGCAATATTTTGCATCTGTATAGCATTTTATAACTTGTAAAATATTTTACTTTATTATTTCATTTAACTCTCACGGTGCCATTTGAAATGGGAGGAAACTGAAGCTTAGTGAGGTTTAATTGAGTTAGTCCAGATAGGACAGCTAGCCAGTGCAGAAGCAGGATTCAGAGAGCCGACTGCCTCCAGTTACGCAGCTCTTTTCACTATAGTGCACAGAGGGATCACTTTTCTAGACGTAAGATATAAAAGGAGAATTAAAATGAAGGAGCAAATTTTTATTTGGCATCTCAAATGCAAAAGTTGTGTCTTTGTTAGTGATTTGCGTGGATGAGATTGTATAGCACATAAGAGGACGTAAAAACTCACCATACTAGGTTGGATATAGTAGGTGAGTTTGGTGAAGCAGGCCAAGAAGGTGGAGCCGATTCAGTGTTTAATGGAACAGCACGGCAGGCAGCAAGATGAGTTTACAAAGGGAGCAATGAGGGGTGAGGGGAGGGCGCAAGTAAGCAGCAGGGCAGAAGACAGGGGAATACAGAATGAAGAATGGACCTAGACAGGAAGCCGGCCAAAAAGACTAAGTCCTGAGGGAAGACTGCAGCTGGATCCTGTGCCACCTTCATTCTCAGGTTGAGGTCTCTTATATACCAATGATCCAGAGCCAAAATTGGTGGCACAGATGCTGGTCAGTAAGGAATCTGCAGTCAAGATGTAATCAATTCTAGACAAATCATAAGTAATATGGTACAGTTCAGTCACACAAGTCATGTCACCATTTCCTGATAAAAGAACATGAAGGGTAGAAGTAGTAATTGGAAAATGCTGAAAGGTTTAGGCTAAGTTTCTTGAGATGATGTGAAGGACGAAGAACCAGATGAGGCTGTGACTCTGGCACAAACCTGGCATTGTATTATAAGCCCGTGGCAATGATCCGATTTGCTTTTTTTTTTTTTTTAAGTGCAATCAGTTTGCAGGTTACCAGGATACCATAATAATCAAAGACTTTAACTTTCTCAATCCTTAACAGATCAATGAGATAAAACATCTGTTACAAATTATTTAATATTAATAATATACAAATCTCTTTCTTTTCTCAAGTGCTCATGTAATCTTTTCAGAAGTTAGGATTGAGATTTGTTTTTGGCCTAAAACTCAGTAAGTAATACAAATCATAATAATTGCATAAAACCATAAATAAATTAAAAATTAATTTTTTAATGTTTATTCATTTTTGAGAGACAGAGCACAAGCAAGAGAGGGGCAGAGAGAGAGGGAGATACAGGATCTGAAGCAGGCTGCAGGCTCTGAGCTGTCAGCACAGATCCCGACACAGAGCTTGAATCCATGAACTGTGAGAGCATGACCTGAGCTGAAGTTGGATGCTTAACTGACTGAGCCACCCAGGCACCCCAATAAGTTAGAAATTAAAACATGTAAGCAAATAGAGATTTTAGCATTATAATTCTATAATTGACATACAATAAATTGAATATATATAAGGTATATAGTTTAATAAGATTGATATTATAACTATATTCATTAAACCACCATCATAATCAAGATAGGAACATATTGATTATTCCCCAAATTTTCCTTGTGTCTTTTGTGATCTGTCTTTCCTCCCTCTCCCTGTCTCTAAAAATCTGTCCTAAGTGATTCTTGGATTAAAGGAAAGTTTAAATGCATACAACATTAGACCGACTACTCAAGGCAATTTCGTATACATTTGTTGAACTGAAGAGGTAGACAGCAACAATTCAGAGAAGGGAGATTTCAGGAAAATAAGATACGTTTAGAAACAAGTGTTAAAGTTGGGGAAGCTTGAATTCAGCCTGGAACAGCTAGAATGAGTTGGGAGATCGTTTTAGTTTTGGAGTAAGGAGACTACAAAGCTAAGCCAGGAATGAAGTCTACACCATCCTGAGAGAGTAAGAGGACTTATTCGACTCAAAAGTAGTATACTGATGACCTGTAGAAAATTTGGCCAGCTTGTGGAGGATCTTGAAAATGAGGCTGAGTATAGATTTAAGATAATGAGGAAAAAACGAGGGATTAAAAAAAAAGACTAAGGAAAGGGATCCACCATTCATTTATCATTCATATATATATATACATACATGTGTACATACATACATATGAATAATACATATATATTCATATGAATATTCATTCATATCTTCATATGAATATATATTCATATATACATACATGTGTACATACATACATATGAATAATACATATATATTCATATATATATATAATGCATGAACTGTTTAAGTGCTAATGGCTATGCTTTTAGTATGCAGCCATTTGGAACAGTATGGTCTGCTCTGTGTGTATATGTGTGTGTGTGTGAGAGAGAGAGAGAGAGAGGGAGAGAGAGATGTGTTTTTTTTTTAAATAAACATTTTTTAAGAAAAATTTAGATCTACAGAAAAGTTGCAAGAATATGCAGAGTTCCCATATGCCCTTCATCCAGTTGTTACCATCTTACATAACCATAGTGCGTTTGTCAAAACTGACATTAGTACATTACTATTAACCCAACTCCAGACTAATCTGGATTTTCTTGGTTTTTATGTGATGCCTTTTTTCAGTCCCAGGATCCCATCCAAGAGATAACACTATATTCAGTCCCCATGTCTCCTTAGGCTTCTTAGATTGTGATGGTTTCTCAGACTTTGCTTTTTTTAAATTATCTTGACATTTTTGATATTTTATAGAATTTCTTCCATTTGGTTTTGTCTGAGGCTTCCCTCATATTATCTGTTTTTGAAATAACAAATGAAAGTTCCATTTGTAAATCAAAAGAAAAGTTTAACTTATTTAACTTTATGTTTGAATTTTGTATACCTTTAATCTTTTTTGAGTGGCAAATCTCATATTCTCCTCGAATCATTTTCAAGCTATGTATTGCCTCCCCTATTCGTCATAGGTGTCACAGTTCTTATTTCAGTGTACCAGAGTTCCCTGGGAAGCAAGATTTCTAATCAAATCAGTGAGGATGTGAATGACAGATTCTAAGAAATTCTTCCAAGACCTTAAGGACTCAGATGGCCGTAATTCAGTCACCTCTGTGGTTCAGTAACAGAGACTACATGCTTAGTTGTGCTCTGAATCAATCATGTTGTAGCTTGAACTTTGTCCAGGTTGCTAGCTGCACTATCACAGATTGGTGTGATTGGGATGACCATGTACAGGACTGTCCACATAGGCTGCTGTGCTGTAGTAAAGGCAGATGTTTTCAGGAATTAAAACACACGAAGTCGAACAAGGAGATCATGAGCAAGAACCCTGTACTGTTGTGTTGTTGTTGTTGTTGTTGTTGTTTTTAAACAACTTCTTAATTATTAAGAAGTAAACTTGGGCCCACTCCCTGGAAAAAAGGGGCCTGACATACCCATAGAGTTCTTTCTTCTGGGACTGAAGAAGGAAGAGTCACGTTTTCTTTCTAACTGTCTTCTATATAAATTTGAATTCATTCTGGCTTCTAAACACCCTTGAGGAAAATATGGTGGCTTTTCAACTTTTATTTCTGGATGAGTATATGTTCCAAACTTATACTTCTTAGGTTTGATTCTGATACCTCTGGTTACTAGCAGTGTGACATTATGTGTGTCATTTAGCCTATCGTCTTTGGTGTTTTGATCCCTAAGTTTGGAAAATATATACCTCCTAATTTGACTTGAGAATCAATTGGGATAAAGCATGTATAGCACCAAGCACAGTGTGTGACACAAAAACAGCCCTATGAACATGAGCTGTTCTTATTATTGCTGTTACTCCTAGGGTCATGCATGATAAGCTGATAAAAAATGGGTGCATTGGCCACAATTCCAATAAAGCAGACGATGTTTCGGATGTTTCGACTGCACTCACTACCTCATATCCTACTCAGATATGCTAATGACGTATACCTCCTCCAGCCTCCAACCGCCTTAATTCCGGGGCCCTTTATCACAACCCATATTCACCCTTCTGCTTGCACAGTTTTAAAGAAGAAATAATATTTTTAAAAAGTTTTTAAAAATCCACATAAAACACGTATTTAAATTAAGAAATCAGAAAAAGATTTTGCATACAGGATTTTGCCTTGGTGAACACATTCAGTTCATGAGGAAGTGGAATTTTTAGGAATATCAGGTTCTGTTTTATTTTTTTTTAAACCAGCTGGAACCAACTTCTACTGTTGGCATTCTCTCAGAGTCACTATTCAGTTCTTACCACTAGCAAGGGGTATGGACAAGTTGTTGATAAAGGAATTTTCCTGACCCCTGGAGACAATTCTGCATTTGGAGGAAGCCCTGGGAGACTGGTCTGGGACTGTACCACTACCAGAGCCATCGCAGGCCCCCTGCCAGGACTCACAAATCCTAGCAATGCAGGGAGCAGCGATGTTAGTTGTCTTCTCAGTATGCCCTGCCATACCGCCTTTCTTGTTCTTTCTGTTATTGCCTCAATTAAAGAACACAGCTTTCTTTGTGCTGGCCTGTGGATCAGATGCTTCAGAGCAGCAGGAAGAGGATAATCCCACACCTACAGGAATGCAAAGGTTCTTTCCTTGCTAAATCAGTCAGCGAGGCCCGCTCTGCACAGTCAAGGCAGCTTCTGTCCTGGCAGGCCTTGCTAGCAGACAGGTAGTTCGAGAGTACTCATCCACAACCGTTTATATTTCTTCTCTTCCCTGTTATCCTTATGAGAAGTTCAAGTGGTAATTTTCTTTAATGTGACATATGCCCTATGGTTAAAAATAGTGACTGATGATAATAGTCTAATATTGAAAATATCTGATTACAAGAAGTGTCGCTGGTGTCTCATTTACCATGGCATCGCAAAAGAAGAATTCTAGGACATACAAAGCATATAATGGTGTGTTTCAAAGAATTCTTGATACATACAGGCAAATAGTTACATTTCATTAATGTACCTGTAAAACTTAAAAAGTCATGGGCTTCCGAAAGAGATACCCCTGAAGATGTTTAGGGATCAGGGAAAGAAGTTGGTTAGAACTCGTGTGCCAACTATGATGGGTGGTGATTGCCTGAAACACTGATAAGGATTCTGAAGACCCATTTTAACTCTATGATAAAAATGCCGTGCGTGATTAAAAATGTCTGCCATGAGTGTGGGAAAAGGAAATGACAATTTTATATCAAGTATTTGTTGTGTTTAGAATCACCATTTATGCTGGGCCAAAGCATGGCAGCTAAAATTATTTATATTCCAGAGGGTGAAAAAAATAAACATTATGCTTTATAAAATATAAAGGACAAATGCAAATTACAGAAACAATGTTCCACCCATTTATTTATTCAGCCAAAACTTATTTAACAACTATAGGCATACCACAAAGAAGTTGTGAGTTTGGTTCCAGACTATTACAAAGAAGTAAATCTCACAAAAAAATGAGTTGAATAAAGTTTTTGGTTTCCCAGTGCATATAAAAGTTATGTTTACACTATACTGTAGTTTATTAAGTATGCAACAGAATTATGTCTAAAAATATGCATACTTTAATTTTAAAATGCTTTACTGCTAAAAATGCTAGCCATCATCTGAGCTTTTAGCAAGTCAGAATTTTTGCTGTTGGAAGGTCTGACTGATCAGAGTGTAATCGTTGGTGAAGGTTGGGGTGGCTGTGGCAATTTCTTAAAAGAAGACAACAATGAATGAATTGATCGACTCTTCCTTTAATGACCAATTTTTCTGTAGCATGTGATGCTGTTTGATGGTATTTTACCAACCGTGGGACTTCTTTCAAAATTGGAGTCAATCCTCTCACACCCTGCTGCTGCTTTGTCAGCTAAGTCTATGTAATATTCTAAATCCTTTGCCGTTCTTTCAGTCATCTTCACAACATCTTCACTAAGAGTAGATTTCATCTGAAGAAACCATTTTCTTTGCTCAGCCATGAGAAGCAACTCCTCATCCTTTCAAGTTTTATCATGAGATTGCAGTGATTCAGTTCCACCTTCAGGCTCCACTTCTATTTCTGGTTGCCTTGCTGTTCAATCACATCTGCAGTGACTTCCTCCGCTGAAGTCTTGAACATCTCGAAGTCACCCAAGAGGGCTGGAATCAACTTCTTCCAGATTTTTGTTAATGTTTATATTGTGATCTCTTCCCAGGAATCACTGATGTTCTTAAAGCCATCTAGAATGGGGAAGACTTTTCCAAATGCTTTTATTTACTTTCCCCACCTCCACATCATACATCACTATACATGCCAGCTAGAGCCTTATGAAATGTATTTCTTAAATAATGAGACTTGAAAGTCAAAACGACTTCTTGATCCATGGGCTGCAGGATGAATATCATGTTAACAGGCTTGAAACATTAACTTCATTGTATATCTTTATCAGAGCTCTTAGATGACTAGGCAAATTGTCAACAAGCCATATTTTGAAAGAATATTTTTTTCTGGGCAGTAGGTCTCAACCGTGGGCTTAAAATATTCAGTAAACTGTATCTTAAACAGATATGCTGTCATCCTGACTTTATTGTTCCATTTACAGAGCACAGGCAGAATAGATTTAGTATAATCGTTTTCTTTCTTCTTAAAGTTTTATTTTAGATGTTTTTAAAATTTCAGTATAATTAATGCATAGTGTTATAATAGTTTTAGGTGAACAGTATAGAGATTCAACAATTCTATACCTTACTCAGTATTTATTAAGTTAAGTGTACTCTTAAGCCCCTTTACCCTTCTCTCCACCCACCTCCCTTCTGGTAAACACCAATTTGTTCTCTGTAGTTAAGGATCTGTTTTTTTGTTCGTTCATTCGTTTGTTTCTCTTTTTTCTTCGTTCATTTGTTTCTTCAACTCCACATGAGTATAATCATGTGGATTTTTCTCTCTCTGATTAACTTATTTCACTTAGAATTATCGTCCCTAGATCCATTCATGTTGTTGCAAATGGCAAGATTTCATTTTTTATGGCTGAGTAATATTCCATTGTATATGTATACCGCATCTTCTTTATCCAATCATCTATCAGTAGACACTTGGGCTGCTTCCATAATTTGGCTATTGTAGATAATGATGCTATAAACATCAGGGTGCATGTGCCCCTTTAAATTAGTATTCTTGAATTCTTTGGGTAAATACCTAGTAGTGCAATTGCTGGATTGTAGAATAGTTCTATTTTTAAGTTTGAGGAGCCTCCATACTATTTTCCAGAGTGGCTGTACCAGTTTGCTTTCCCACCAACAGTGAAAGAGGATTCCCTTTTCTCCTCATCCATGCCAACACTTGTTGTTTCTTGTGTTGTTGATCATAGCCATTCTGACAAGTGTGAGGTGATACCTCATTGTAGTGTTGATGTGTATTTCCCTCATGATCAGTGATGTTGAGCATCTTTTCATGTGTCTGTTGCCCATCTTACATGTCTTCTTTGGAGAAATACCTGTTCATGTCTTCTGCCCATTTTTAATTGGATTATTTGTTAGATTTATCATAATTCTTAATGGCCCTAGAAATTTTGGAATGGTAAATGAACACTGAATTCAACTTAAAGTCTTCAGCTGCATTAGCCCCTAACAAGGGAGTCTGCCTGTTTTTTGAAGCCAAGTATTGACTTCTCTTTAGCTATTAAAATCCAAAATGCATCTCCTTCCAATAGAAGGTCGTTTGGTCTAGATTGAAAATCTCTTGTTTGACATAGCACCCTTCAGGTCTTATCATAGATAGATCTTCAAGAGAATTTGCTATAGCTTCTGTGTCAACACTTACTGCCTTACCTTGCACTTTTATGTTATAGAGACAGCTTAAACCTCATGAACCACCTTTGCTAGCTTCAGTATTTTCTTCTGTAGTTTCCTCAGCTCTCTCAGCCCTAACAAAACTGAAGAGAAATAAGGACTTGTCCTGGATTAGGTTTTGATTAAGGGACTATTGTGGCTGGCTTAATCTTCTCTCCAGACCGTTCAGACTTTTTCCATGTCAACAATAGGGCTGTTTCACTTTGGTGTCATTCATGTGTTCACTGGAATAATACTTTTAATTTCCTTGGAAAACATTTACTTTGTGTATAAGACATAGCTAACTGTTTGACACAAGTGCTCTAGTTCTCAGTCTATTGTGGCTTTTTGCACCTTCTACACTAAGATTCATCATTTCTAGCTTTTGATTTAAAGTGAGTGACATAGGAGTCTTTCTTTCACATGAATACTTAGAGGCCATTGTAGGGTTGTTAAGAGGCCTGATTTCAATATTGTTGTGACTCTGGGAATAGGGAGGTCTGAGGGGAGTAAAAGAGATGAGGAATGGCAGGTCAGTGGAGTCATCAGAACACACATAACATGTATCAAGTTTTCTATCTTAAATGGGCATGGTGTGTGGTGCCTACAAACAATTCTAGGAGTGACATCAAAGATCACTCACCACAAATCAAAATAACAGACAAAATAATAATGAGAAAAGCTTGAAATTTTGTGAAAACAACCAAAATGTAACACAGAGACATGAAGTGAGCAAATGCTGTTGGAAAAAATGGTGCCAATAGACTTGCTTGACACCAAGGTTTCCACAAACCTTCAGTTTGAACAAAATGCAGTATCTGTGAAGCACAATAAGGTGAAACACGATAAAACAAAGTTTGTACTGTGTGCTAGGTGCTATGGATCTAGGGCTAAATAGGTTCTTATCTATCCTCAGAAGCTTCTGTTGACTACAGGAGATGGTGTGAAAACTATTGCAGAAACATAAGATTGCAGTAATAAGTGAGCGTACTAAACCCAGTGTTCACAGAAAAGAGAAAGCAATTAACTCTGTTTAAGTGCACAAAGTACATCTTCAAAGGGGTGACAAGCATAGTGTCCTTTCAGTTTTTAGAAATAACAGTAAACACTTAGGAATCATTTGCTGTTACAATTCAAAGCAATCCTATCGAAGATGGATTGTGCCCTTCAGTATGTAATAAAGCTATATGGTTAAGGATGCTGTTGGTTTTCTATTATAGAAAATTAACACCTTTCTGAATTTTCAGTTGTGGTGAACTGAAAACTTGGATTCTTCAACTTATTCTTACCCTTTTCACCTTTCCCACACAATTCCTATTCAATTCTACTTCTTTGTTTTGTATTGACTTATGTTCTCCAAACTTGTATACTCACTCAGATATGTATAGTTGGAATATGCTGATTAAGATATGGGACCTGATGGCAAAATATTATATATTTGGAAATAATTTAACATTACATGCCTTATATGGGTTTCTGGGCTTTCAGTTGGTTAATCTGTCATATTTATACTTCCCTTTGCTTTAAAATGACAAGCATGGCTAATCACAGATTTGTTTGTTTATTTTTTGTTTTTGTTTTCCAAGTGTGTCATTAATAACAAAACCTACAGATCTGCAGCTTCCGAGTCCAGGAACCTATGTGTGCAGATAGACTCAAACGTATGCTTATGATTGAATGTGCATGCACATATGTATATAGAGATTTAAATTAGAGGTATAATCTCTAAGCAACTGTCTCTAAGCAATCATATATGCTGTTAATACTTTAAAAAACACTTTGTGGTGGATGGATATAGACTAGTAAGTTAAGCGTGGTAAAAGTGAGGTAAAATATAAATTAATGCTTTATAAGAGAGATGTATTATTTTTGTGTATACCGTAGTGAACTTTGTCCAATATTTGGACTTTTATTTCTAAGAATTGTTTCTTCTACAATACCCTTTTGTATGTAAATTATTGTTATTTGGGTTATAGTCAGAGACTAGAAACAAGTTTTATAAATGATTTTAAACTATTGTTATTGCATTTTCAGATTATAATAGTAATAAAAAATTGAAATAGAAATCATACCATAAACAGTAGAAACCACCCGCAATTCCCTCACAGCCTATAACTAACATGGACATTTTTTCCTTTTGTTTCTTTTCTAATATGTGTGTAATACATATTCCTTTAGTCATTTAAGTCATTCAACAAATATTTATTGAGCACTTAATAATGCTCAGGTTATATGTATGTACCTGCATGTATATATTCTTACCTGAAATATAATCTATATATGAGATCATGCTAGTAAAATAATAATTCAGTAATTTTTAGTATATTTGCAAATCTGTACAACTATCATAACTATCTAATTCTAGAATATTTTCATTACCACAAAAACAAAACAAAAACAAACCCGTACTCACTAACAATCACTTTTATTCTTGCGTCCTCCACCAGCCCTAGCATTCACTGATCTTCTTTCTATCTGTATGGATTTTCTATTCTAGGCATTTCTACAAATAGAAAAGGCATCTTTTGTTACTGGCTTCATCTGATTGTTATATTATTTTCAAGGTTATGTAGCATGAATCAGTACTTACTTTATTTTTATGCCTGAATAATATTCCATTCTCTGAAAGTGCTCTATTTTGCTTATCCATTCATCAGTTGATGACATTTGGGTTGTTTCTACTTTTTTGCTATTATGAATAATGCTGTTATGAATATTCATGTACAATTTTTTATGTGGACATATGTTTTCAATTCTCTTGGGTACATAAATAGGAATGGAATTGCTGGGTGAGATGGTACCTCTATGTTTAGCAGTTTGAGGAACTGCAGACTGTTTTCCACAGCAGCTGCAACATTTTGCATTCTTATCAGCAATGTGCATGAGTTTCAAATTCTCCATATCTTAGCTGACACTTGCTATTTCTGTCATTTTTATTATATTCATCCTAGTGGTGTGAAATGGTATCTTATTGTGATTTTTGATTTGCATTTCCCTAATGAACAATGGTGTTGAGTATCTGTCCATGTGCTTATTGGCCATTTGTATATCTTCTTTGGAGAAATGTCTGTTCAAATCCTTTGCCCATCTTTTTATTTCTCTTTTTCTTTTCCTTTCTGTAACTAATCTCTATACCCAACATGAGGCTCAAACTCAAACTCATGACCTGGAGATCAAGAGTCACATGTTCTACTGACTGAGCCAGCCAGGCGTCCCTCCTTTGCTCATATTTTATTTAATTTTTATTGAGTTATAATAGTGCTTTATATATTTGTATAGTAGATTCTTATCAGATAATGACTTGCATATGTCTCTCCATTTTGTGCATCCTTACACTTTTGATAGTATTGTTTGGAGCATGAAACTTGTAAATTTTGTTGAAAATGTATTTATTCATTCTATTGTGGCTTATGTTTTCATTTTATATCTAAGAAAGTATTAACTAAGCTAAGGTCACAAGCTTTATACACTTGTTTTCTTATAAGTGTTTTATATTTCAGCTCCTACATTTGGTCTTTGATTTATTTTGAGTTAGCTTTTGCATGTGGTGTGACATAGAGGTCCAATTTTATTCTTTTGCTTGTGGATATCCAGTCATCCCAGCTCCATTTATTGAAAGTAATATTCTTTCCCCTTTGAATTGTCTTGATACCCTTGTCAAAAATCAATTGACCATATATATATGAGTTTATATCTGGACTCTCAATTCCATTCTATTGATATTATATACATACACAAACCTATTAAAATACAAACTACATAAATTTAAGAAACTGTGCATTAAGTAGACCTAAAGCAAATGAAGAGATTAAATCAGTAATCAAAAAAATTACCTACAAAAAAAAATCCCAAGATTAGATACATTCATACTGCTGAATTCTTCTAAACATTTGAAGAAGAATTAACACCAATTCTTATCCAGTTCATTTGTATGCAGTTGTTCCTATTATTTGCTTATAGTCTTTATTTATGTAAAGCCAGTAATAATGTCTCTGCTTTTATTCCGATTTTTAATGCTGTTGACCCTTGAACAACATGATGGTGAAGGGTGCCAACCCTTACCCAGTCAAAAATCCATGTATAACTTTGGCTTTCCCAAAGTCATTAGTAGTTAATTGACTTAGCTACTAATATTGTTGGCAAGAAGCTTTATTAATATCACAGTTGATTAGCACATATCTTGTATGGTATATTATATATATAATTTTTTTTAATTTTTTTTAACGTTTATTTATTTTTGAGAGACATAGAGACAGAGTATGAGCAGGGGAAGGGCAGAGAGAGAGGGAGACACAGAATCTGAAGCAGGCTCCAGGCTCTGAGCCGTCAGCACAGAGCCCGACGCGGGGCTCGAACTCACAGACCGTGAGATCATGACCTGAGCCGAAGTTGGCCGCTTTACCGACTGAGCCACCCAGGCACCCCTATATATATAATTTTTATAATAATCTAAAGAAAATATTATTAAGAAAATCATACGGGAGAGAAACTATGTTTACATTATGTACTACAAAGATCCACGTGTAAGTGGACCAATGCAGTTCAAAACTTTTAAGAGTTAACTCTAAATTGAGAATTCTCCTTTTTTCTTTCTTGAGTTAGTCAAAGTCATAGTGTCAACAGAGCCAACTTTTGATTTTGTTGATTTTCTCTCTCACTTTTTTCATCTTCTGTATTATTTATTTACATTTTAATTTTTATTATTTCTTTTCTTCGTGATTTAGTTTAGTTTGTTCTTATTTATTCAGCTTCTTAACGTGGAAGATTCTGCTCTTGATTTGAGATCATATTTCTTTTTTAACAAAGATGTTTACAGTTTCAGTTGTCCTTCCAGAAGTTGTTTTAGGTGCATCCCAAAGGTTTTAGTATGCAATGTTTTTGTTTTAATTCATCTCAAAGTGTTCTGATTTCCTTTGTTTATTTTTTTGTCCCCTTCATTATTCAGGATTGTGTTTTTAATTTCCACATATTCGTAGTTTCCCAAAGTTTCTCTTGTTATTGATTCCCGATTTTATTCTATCATGGATGGGGAACATACTTTGTATGATCCTCATTCCTTTTAAGTTAATCAACACTTTATATCTGCTAATGTACGGTCTATCCTGGGGAAAGTTCTGTGTGCACTTGAGAAGTGCCTTCTATTGGTTTTGTATGGAAGGTTCTAAAAATGTCTGTTAGGTATAGCTAGTTTATAGTGTTGTTTGGTCTTCAACTTCCTTGCTGATTTTCTGTATAGTTATATCTGTTATTGAAAGTGAAGTATTGAAGCCTCCACCTGTATTGTTGAATTCCCTGTTTGTTTCCTCAATTCTGTCAGTTTCACTTAATCAAATTATCTCCTCCTACCAGAGATTGCTTTTGTTGCTATTTATTGTTCTTGTTTTTATGTGTTTGTTTAGTGACTTTTTTGAATTAATTCTGTAAAGTGTGTATTATTTGTCATGTAAGGCCACTGAAGTCTCTGTTTAGTTAGCTCAGTGGTCAGCTAATGATTGGACGGGATTTTCTTAAATTCCTGGAAACAATAAATCAATCTGCTGAATTGCTGTGTGTATATGCTAGGATACCTACATTGCTCATCCAAGTAGTTAAAAATTCTATCTTAGCCTTCTATTTCCACCTGGACAGAGCCTCAAGGTCAGGCACAGGTGACAGTTTAGGATCTTCTCAGCTCCTAGTATGTATACAACAGTGTGCATGAACATAGCTCTAACCATGCACTTGGCCTTGGTTCCCAAGACTATATCAGGAGTTTTTCAGAGCACTCTGTGGGTATATCATTTTCCAGTTTTTACTTCTAAGCTTTTTCATTTACCTATTATTTGCCCCAACTGTTATCTACCACTTCAGGCAACAGAGAAGTTATACCTAGGAAAGAGGCTGTACATACTGGTTGGGTTCCAATTTTGGTAAATGAACAAACATACAAACAATAAACAAAACAGCCTTGAGACAGAGAGGTTTTATAGGGAACAACCAGACAAATCAAGAATGATTATTCTCTGGGACTGGGGCTTTAAAGTAACTCCAACCCCATGCTTCCTCCCTAGTGGCTACCAGGCTGCTGATTTTTATTGTGAACATACATTATTGGTTTTTAAACCACAGAGCTGGGGATAGAGGCAGGGTGTGAATAAGGAAAATTAATGTAGCATATAATTTGCTCTTCTTATCAAGATTTAGCATTTATTTTCTGGAATACATGCTCCCAGATTGCCACAAGTATTTGGTTAATTTCCAGAGTTCTGAAAACAAAATTTATTATAACCATTTTGCTGGTGTCCTCACTGCTTTTATGGAAGAGAGAATTGTTGGAGGTCCTTACTCTACTATTTTACTAATGTCTATCATTTTTTCTTTTAGTATGGAGAATATTGATTAGGTTGAAAGTTTTTAAAATGTGTTCATTGACCATCTACATGTGTTTATGCTGATTTTTTCTATTGGATTATTTTATTACTCTTTTGTGTGTGTGGGTACTTTATTTGTCACATATGTTCAAATATTTTCTCCAGATTTTTGTCTTTGAACATCATTTAATGTTTTTTAGATGAAAGAATGGTTATATAAATCATTCATCATAAGCTTGATCTAAATGAAATACTAGAGGAAACTTCTAATTCTTTGTAATTTTTCATTCTCAGTCACTTTTTAAGCTCCTTTGTCTTGCATATTTCTCAAAATTTGATGTCTTTCTTACTTTTTTTCTCTACCCTAAATATTTTCCTAGGAATGATGCCACTAACCTAGTAGCTTCCACTCTTCCCTAAACTGTTGCTGCTTTTTACATGTCACTACCCAGCTCATACCTTTCATGAGCTCTTGTTGTATATATCCAACTTTCCCAAGGGGACCAACATCCTCCTGGTCTCTTGGCCACGTAACCTGTAAAGTTATCCTTGATTTCTCCCCATCTAGCTGTCATCAGCCTTATGCATGTATTTTTTAGTATCTCTACAATGTGTACTGCCCATTCTGTCTCAATTGTCATTGATTAATTCAGGCTTTCATTATGTCACGTGAAAGCTTCTTGCCTGAATTTCTTTGCCTCTCTACTTACTAACTCTCTGTCTCTCTCACACACACATACACACACATACACTCAGTCACTCCTTCCCCCAGAATAATCATTCTCTAATGCAAATTTTATCCTACCCCTTTCAAATTCATACTTAGAATCTTCCAAAAGGTGATTTCCTTTTAAAATTATTTTACTGTCTCGATCTAACTATGATCCTTTGTCAAGGGCAGAATCCATGTTATCTTAATTAAAAAAATATATTTATGCCCAGTACAGTGCCTGGAATATACTAGAAACATAATTTAATTTTAATGAAAGAATTATCAGTAACTTGTAGGAGACTTTATTGAATTTATTAACTAATTGTATATAAATTTCCTCCTTTCATTGAAGTTGTTATTTCATGCTGAATGGAATCATCCTCAGAGCTGATTTATTAAAGCAACATTTGTGAGTTAAGCCTTCCTAACTCTAGTGGAGGCTCAGGTGGTTGACAAGCATGACTTAAAACATAGATTTCCTATCATTTCACAAATTGAGTAGACACCTGATATCACTAAATAAGATACTGAAGTGCTTTTAGCGATAATGAATAGGACGGAGAAAAGACACTTGTATGTTTTATTAGACAAGATCCCAAAGAGGCAGCTGACAGTATAAAATGCAGCAATTGGAGTGTAGATTTTGCAGAGAAACCATCTTAGATTAAGACATAAAACAGACATTTTATGAGCCAGTCTTTTAGAAGATCAACAAATTGAATATTCCAAAGCTCTGAACATGTTGTACTTGCAAGCATTATATCCTTTCCCCTTCTCATTAAGCAAACATAGCGATGATAGCCCGTCTGTACTTTATGTTCCCTGGGTAGGCAGCTACAAAGACAACCATGAACAATTGTCATAAGGTGTTAATGGAGCCTATTAATTCAAGGAACAACCAAAAATAATTGCTGCTTGAGTGTCAGCAAAATAGTGATATAAAATAAAGGTTATGTAATGTTCAAAAAGAAATGGGCAACCAATCATTGATACCTTTATGTTAATGCACTAGCAAGATATATCCAGTAAAATTTGGGAGAGGACTAAAAAACTTACGATAAATTTGTATTTATAAAATCGAATTTCTAAACTGGAGCTTGTAAATCATTTTTTAGTGACAGATAAACAAACCTAGAGAAATAAAATGACATTCTCAAGATAATGAATGGTATAGTTTTGAACTCTACGCATCCTTAATAATCATAATAGTTAAAATTAGTAGATAACACTTAATGTTCCAGACTGTATCTTTATTTAATCCATACTTTATGAAGTAGATGCTATAATTATCCAATATCACATTTGGAAACTAAAGTATAAGTTGAATAACTTATCCAAAGTTATGAAATCAATAAATTATCAAGCTATGATTCAAACTCAGACAATCTATCTCCAGTTCATGAATTTTTAACCATTGTGTTATAATGTCTTTCACTCTCTTTTCCTCAATGAATTCAGGTTTAGTGTTATTGTCATAGAAGAATATTGTATAACTATATTTTGTCATGACGAAATATCAGACTTCTGTGGGCTTTCTGTATTTAGTAATCAAAATTAAGATAAGTTCTAAAATATGTTTATATATAACCTATAAATATTTTCCTTGCAAAAAATTAACATATGGCTCTTTAGCCTCAATTTATTGATTTCAGTACAGGTATGGATTTGATTCCAGCTTCATTTGCTTTATGGTCTTTGGCAAGTTACCTCATTTCCCTATAGTTAAACTTCTCGATTTATTTTTGTAAGGAGAATATACTGTCCTGTCTGTAGTATGGCTGTCTGCAGTAAGACTCATGAAACCAGCAGTGAATGGGCCAGCAAACTAGATCATTTCAGTGTGGGATAGCTACCACAGGAGTAAATTCAGCTCAGAAGGCAGGAGCCTTAATGTGAATGGTACGGCCAGTGAAAATACTCAGAAGTGAAATCAATAGCCAGCATCTCAAAAACTGAACACAGCGTCTCAGTTAGCTGAACAGACCGTGTAATCTAAGGCAAACATTAAAGTGTTCTTCAGTCAGAGATACAAACAGGCAGTCTGATTCAGAAAGATCTGTTTACTCACAGCAGAGCTTCAATTTCATCATCTTCACATCGAAATAACAGTTCCTATCTTGCTTGGTTATTGAGAAAATTCTTAAATGGATTAAAATGTCTTGCACAATTTATGGGGCGGCTGGGCGGCTCAGTAGGTGAAGCGTCCAACTTTTAGTTTCCGCTTAGGTCATGATCTCACTGTTTTGTGAGTTTGAGCTCTGTGTCTCCAGGCTCTGTTGGGCCCTGTGCTGATGGTGCAGAGCCTGCTTGGGATTATCTCTCTTCTTCCACTCTCTCTGCCCCTCCCCAGTTCATGCTGTCTCTGTCTCTCTCTAAATAAATAAATAAACTTAAAACAATTTTTAAAAACATAGTGTAAATTTCAGTGATTTTCAAATGATAGCTTTTGTAAACGAATGGGCATTTTTTTACTGTTTTTCTTTTTTTTTTTTCTTTTTTTTAAATGTTTATTTATTTTTGAGAGAGAGTGAAAGACAGAGTGCAAGTGGGGGGGGGGGCAGAGAGAGAGGGAGACACAGAATCTGAAGCAGCTCCAGGCTCTGAGTTGTCAGCACAGAGCCTAACGTGGGGCTCGAATTCAGGAGCTGTGAGATCATGACCTGAGCTGAATTTGGATGCCCAACCCACTGAGTCACCCAGGTGTCCCAAGTGAGGGCATTTTTGATTGTCCGAAAGACTTGTGACCATTATTGGATTTTTGTCAGTGGGAACCTGGCATACTAAATGTTCTGTGATACCCAGGATAATTCTGTACAACTAGGAACTCCTCTACTCAAAACTGCCATTTACTTCTCTGAGAAATGGTAGAAGAAGAATCACAGCTATTTTATTACTAGGAATTCTGTCATAGAGATGAAAGTTCTTTAAATTCCTCATGCCTAAGGTGAGAATGGGCTCTTAATTCTATGGTCTGTGATTCTATTCCTTTTCTTCTCTTCAGCTCTGAGTTGAAGATTCTAAGTATCGAAGACAATTATTCTGTCTCCTTTATTGCTTTTCTTCTCTAAACAATGCAAGTGCCTGCAGCTGTGTTGCTAGTCCTTCCTTGATTTGAAACATCTTGAAAAGCTTGTTATATGGCATTGTTGATAGGGTTCTCCATAATGCCTTGTCTGGACTCATTCTAATTTTTCACTGTTTCCTTAGAATATATGCCCTTATTTAGTACATTATGCCATATGGAGTGGTACCTGCAAAATATATTGTGACCTTATTGTTTTCTTTGACCTTTAGTGTTACCTGAGTATTAGTCAGCATGTACACTGCTAAATTCAATGTGTGTTCATCTGAAGTTTCAATATATACATTCATACCAAATTGAGTCTTCAAATTGTGTAATATGCAATATGTTCCAAATACTGAGAATTCAGAGATAAAATGAAGAGGGTGAGAGAAATGACTAAACTAGTAGTCTGAGAGTAGTAGCTAATTCTACAAGAGCGATCATCAGGAAAGTTCTGTGGGAGGGATGCAAGATAGTGGAGGGGTAGGCGTGTAGGATGAGCACATAGGCAAGAAGCTGATTAGCTAGGAGGATAAAAGGACATGCGTAATTTGCAAGGAGGCTTTTGAGATCACGGTGAATATGGAGAGAACAGTATCATACTTGCTGTTCTTACATTCATGCATTACACAAATGGGGGATAGAAACAGAGCCTGGCAGGGGTGAGAGGCAGATCATGCAGGGCCTTAAGTGCCATTTTAAGGAGTTTGGAAACCATCTTGTTATGTATGCGCAAACATTGAAGTATTTTAAGTAACAAAATGTCACACTCAGTTTCTGGCTGAAGTGTGGGAGGCATTTTGGGGCTGTGGGAGCAATATGGGAAGCCACAAATCCTGTTAGGAATCTCTAGCCAAAGTGGTAGAGATTGGGGCCTAAATAACTCAATGGATGGGGGATCCAGACTTGAGAGATGTTTAGGAAGTAGAATCAACAGAATGTGGGGACAGATTGGATGTGGGAATCAGAAAGACAGAGACAGAGAGAGAGAGAGAGGGAGAGGGAGAGAGGGGGAGAGAACGAGAGAGAGAGAGAGAGGGAGAGAGAGAGAGAGAGATCTAAGAGATTCTAATATTCTTGGTGGCTAGAGGGTGTTATATTCCAGAAAGGGAATGCAGGGGAGGAATGGTTTTAGAGGTGTAGAGGAATTGATGAGTTTGCAAGATCTGCAGCTGAGTCTGAAAACCTCCATGGTGTATTTGGACATCTAGGTGTTAGAACTAGATATTTGACTGCTTTGTTTAAAATAGTATTTACTAAATTGTATACCTAAAACTACTATTACCCTGTATGTTAACTTACTGGAATTTAGTAAAAACTTTAAAAAAGAGAAGCAAATGGACTAGATTAGAACTATTTCAGAGCCCCAAATTAATGCATTTGAAAAGTCTGTGGAAGAAAATATACTTCGTGGATAGATGGGTTGTTCAAAATTAACCATATATCCACATTATTCATTATATTGAAAGAAAATTACAAAGCAAAAATCATATGATTGTAGAAAGAGACATGAAAAATATTTGATAAAAATCAATAGTCATTTAAGGTAAAAACATATATACAATAAGAATAGAAGTAACCCTAGGTATGTTAAAGACCTAAAATCAAACACATCATCAAATGTTAAGAAATACCAAAGACCGGCCCTTTTATGTAAAATGTAAATGAAGGATACTTTCTATTATCACAATTATTCTAAATTGTTTGGCATTTCTAGATACTAACAAGTAAATCAAATAAATCTTATAATTAATGGGAAAAAAAGAAATTAATCATCATTGTTTACAAGTGATTTGATAGTAAATCTGAACTCAGATGAAATCTTGTAAGAAAACAAAAATGATAATTTAGTGAGGAGCCCATATACAAGAAAACATTAGTAAAATACAATGTTAGTAATTGGAAAAAAAAGTCTCTTCACATTAAAAACAAAAGCATACAATAACTAGATATAATTTTAATAATTATATAAACCTGTGTTTTAAAAATTATTCAGGGAGATAAAATAAGAATTAAATAACTAGAAATAAATATTACATTTCTAGATGAGAATACTTAATACCATAAGGATGTCATCCCTTGACAAATAAATTTATAAATTTAAAGCATTTCCAAAGTACCTGATTTAAAACACACACACACACACACACACACACACACACACAATACAACAATTTTGAAATTTGTGTAGAAAAGTAAATAATTTCCAAATGATGTCAAAGTGAGTTTTAAGAATAAGTATTTTATGAAAGTTCGAATAAGAAGAAAGTAACATGAAGATAAGTGTCTTTACATAATACATAGTGGTTCAAGTGATCAAATGCTAACAGCCCTCTATCGTAACAGCCAGTATTACCATATTCATGCTGCAGGAAATAATTTGGTTTTAATAAAGTGACATTGTGTATCAATTAAAATATATGATTTTCAAAATAATATTTGTGGTTTTTAAAAATTTTTTCAACATTTATTTATTTTGAGAGAAATAGACAGGGCATGAGTGGGAAAGGGGCAGAGAGAGAGGGAGACACAGAATCCAAAGCAGGTTCCAGGCTCTGAGCTGTCAGCACACAGCACGACGCGAGGCTCACACCCACGAACCATGAGATCATGACCTGAGCTGAAGTTGGCTGCTTAACTGACTGAGCCACCCAGACGCCCAAAATAATATTTGCCTCAAGGTTTTGACTATATTTATCAATGAATTTGTTTTTTTATAGTTTTAAATGAGCTACTAGCAAAAACTCATTCTAAATTTTTGATTATACATAATTATGTAACATTATATTCAAAACTAATTAAGTCAACATTGGGAGTACTTAGGACATTTTTCCTGTAAAGTAGTCTATACATTACTTAGGCTTGAGTAACTCTTTATGAGAAAGTAACCTTTGGTCTTCTAATATTGACTACCTGTCATAAATCTGTCATTTGTCTAAGCTCTGGGAATGCCTGAGTGTCTATAACAGACCTAACCCCTGATCTTATACAGTGTACATTCCTTAGGGGAGCACGTGTAAACAAATAATGCTAATAAATAATTTGTGTTTAATTGGTATGAGGAAAATATAAAAAGCAATGAGACAGAAGACTACTGTGACAGGGGGAACACCCTTAGATCCATGGACTGGGAAGTCTTACCTGAAATGCAGATATTTAAATCTTAAGTGATGAGATGGAATCAGACAGGCAACAATTTGGAGGAATCGTTTCCAAGCATTGATCACAGCTGGAACCAGGGCCCTGAGGGGAAAATTCTGGTATATTTAAAAAAGAGTAAGAACGAGAGTCAGGGTGGAGCCTGGTGGACCTGGTAGTGGCGATGGTATGGTATGAGACACGGACGGAAAGTGCTGGACCATGTAAAACATTGTAGGAGGCTTTGATTTTATTCAAAGTATAAGAGGAAACTGCTGGAGTGTTTTAATCAGGGAGATTATATAACCCAATTTACATTTTTTTCAAAGATCACCCTGATTGCTTTGTGGAGACTGCTTTACAGGAAGAGGGTAAATGTGGAAGTAGGGGACCACTTGGAGACATATCATAGCAGTGATCCAGGTTTAGAATACTCTTATACATATACATTTTTAGAAAGAGTGATAGTGGAAGTGATGAAAAACAGATGGATTGAGGGCATGTTTTGGAGGTTGAGCCAATACAACCTGCTGATATATTGAATGTTGGCTGTGGGAAAAGTATTTAACATGAACAGCTTAGTGGATTGGATAGTAGTACCACTGACTGAAGAAAAGAGCTGAGGGAGAAATAAGTTTATTGCTAATTTGTTTTGAATTTCTCTCCTACAGTGGGTTAAAATCAAAAGTTCATGTTGCCATGACTCTGTTGAGACTTTTCAAGAAACATAAAATTATTTTCCCATTGAAGTCGCTATGATGTTAACTCTTTTGATGTGCTAGGGATTCTCCACCCCCAGCCAAATATTCTCACTTACTCAATGAGCACATGGTTTTGAGTCTTTTCAACCATCCGTATTTCTCTCCTCTGGATAATTCCAGTTTGTCCTTCCTCTTTCTATTTTTGTCTATTTTGGTTTTTAACAATTTTCTTGAAAAATAATTGATGATAAACTGTACATATTTTAAGTGTACAATGTGATGGATTTTGGTATGTGTATAACCTCTGAAGACCATCATCAAAACAAAACAACAAACATTTTGAAACCCTTCAAATTTTTTCATGGCCTCTTTGCAACCCCATAGAAAAAGCTGCTTTCTATCACTATTGATTAGTTTGCATTTTGTAGAATTTTATATGAACTAAGTCATACAATATGTCATTTTTTTGGTCAGGTTTTCTTTGCTTAGCATAGTGTTTTACAAATTTATCCATGTTTTTACACGCATCGCCATTCCTTTTTGTTGCTGAGTACTATTCCATTGTATAGATATAACATGATTTATTTATTTATAAATAAATAGATGTCTGTTGACAGACATTGGGTTGTTTCCAATTTTTGGCTGTTACAAATAAAGTTGTTGTGAACATTCATATACAAGTATTCATATACAGGTACAAAAATATATGTTTTAATTTCTCTTGGATATTTATTTAGGATGGAATGGCTGGTTTGTGTGATAGATATATGTTTAACTTTTTAAGTACCTGCCAAACTGTTTGCTGCAGTGACTGTACCATTCTTTATTTGCATCAGCACTGTCACTGACTTGCTAATACTTGGTATGGTCAGACATTTCTTTTTAAAAGTGTGGTATTACTCACTGGATACAATATTTCATATGTGATCTAAGGAACAGAGATATATGATTAGATTTATGAAATATTTGTTGCCTGGATGGTCTGTTATGTGCTGAGTACTTTGCTAGGACACATCCTTTGTTATTATAGGTATTATATGCCTTTGAATGCAATCTAAGTAAAATAGAGTTGAATTCTTAGCAGTCACAGCATACTATTTAACCACATTGAACTTACAGTCTAATAAAACCTCTGGATCTATTCTTTTACATTTTTGCTGATGAGACATGCTTTTTATACTCAGTTTAGGCAGTGCATTTCATAGACCTATTATATTTAATATACTTCAAAAGAGAATTTGTGATGGCTTTTCATGAGAGCCCCAAATACAATAAAATAACTAAATTAAGCATAGGGATGCTAGAACCAAGCAAGCAAGAGTGATGAGATAATACTAATAGAAAACCCAGACCAGAGGAAACTCCTGAAAATGAGTTTCTTGATAGCTTAAGTCAAAATGGATGTGACAGCTCTTATTAACAAATGCAAGAAAGCCTAGCAGAGGGTATGAAAACTCAAACTTCTTTCTAATTCAGTTCTCAAGGGAAGAGTCTGAAGTCCAGGAAGGAAAATAACTACCTTTCTGGCTCATTAAATCTGTGAGGGTTTGTTTGTTTTATTTTGTTTTGTTTTTCAGAAAACAGATCCTGAGATTTCATTCAATACTGAGAGACAGGGATTTGCAGCTAATGGACACAGTCCTAATTATTTCATTCAGCTAAACATTAGTTTTCCAAATACAGGTATCAAGTTTTGACCCATATTCCCTATGGGCACCAACTGAAGATTTCTGAGGCTAGAAAATAGTTTTTAAGTGTTCAGGAAAATCACCTTTTTTATCCTTTATTTTTGCCTTTTCTATCTGTACTGCTTAGGGGGTTTTCTTTTGTTTTATTTTTTTCTAGCCCATATTTTTTCCAGCCACCCCTCTTGTGTAGATTTGTGTTTCAGTGGTTTGGTCTATATCAACACTGAGACGTCTCTTTCCTGAAATATTTACCCATAAACTCGAAGCAGTTATACCATTCAAAATATTTCTAACTTATATGTCAGATTCATAGAAAATGAGATGTCAGGAAAGTCTTAGCCTTTGTTGGCCACATCTGTGTGTGGAAGGAAGCGTGTTTCGTTCTCTGAGAAAAGTTAGAATAGTTCAGTTTAGGTCTCTCTACCCACTTTTAGTTCCTTATAAAACTACAAATTTGGTAAGCAAGCCAATTTTTTATCACTATTTTAAGAAATCTTTTTATAATATGTCTTTTCTTTAAGTATACAACATAGTTTAGTAGTTAGGAGCTTAGAGTCTGCTGTCAGACCAACTGCCTTCCCATTCTCCTGCTCAGTGTGTGATATTCAGTGACTCTTACCTCTCTGAAACTCAATTTCCTCATTGCTTAGATGGGGTTGCTAATACTGTCAACTATCTTTCAGGGTTATTGAAAAGAGTAAATGAGTTAATATATAGAACTAGGTCTGGCATGTAGTAAGTGCCATATTGTTAGGAATTGTTATTTACGTCATGTTCTAACTTCAGCATTTAACAATTTAAAATTTTCCTTCTCTCTGTTGCTTCTCTATTTCCTAAAAACCCTCACATGATCAATTATCTGCTTAGTTGGTAGTTCATCATTAAGCATTCTATGTTGCTATATTGGAATGACCTTTTCCCTCTAATTTCCCAATGTATTGCTTTGAATCGCAAAGGGTGTAATAAGAGGGCATCACTAATCTATTCAAATAAGAAAAAAAGAATTAAGTGGGAAAGCTAAAAAAAAAAAAAACTTTCTTGGCACTGTACATCACAGGAGCTTAGTCAACACATACTTTTCTAGTTGTTCCCGCTATACCGATTACGTTTTATTCTCTCTCACTGCTCCCAGTACCAATACACGGACGTACATTTCTTTCCTGGAAAATAAATATTATAACTCTTTCAAAACATTATCTCCTGCTGAGGGGGATGATCATTTTCAAGGAACCAACTCGTTTTTCAACTGGTATTTTCTGTTACCTAGATCTGCCGATTCCTCTTAGTAATTTGAGTTTACAGATGAATATGTACAACTGGGGACTTTAATTTTCTGATATAAATAGATATCTTAGGACATATTTCCTAATGATTTATTCCTCCTTAAATTGCCACCATTACTGCTTTAGCTTACCAAGAATACAGAGTATATTATTAAAAGAGAAATCTAGGAAAAAATCCATTAATACATGATTAAATTTAGTCTTCAAAGAAAGATTTTTAACTGGATGTTTTATTCTTTTTCTTTGTTTTGTAAACAATAAAACCAAAAACTAGCTGTGTCAAGGATCCCCAATCAAACCACCAATCAAACCATGTTTGATTTGGTAGGAGGACTCCTAGGATACAGGAAGGATACAGTTGTACTCACAGCTATATTTATTACACTGAAAAGATACAAAGCAAAATCAGCAAAGGGGGAAAAAATGAAAGTGATAGATTTTGGAAGAAACCATGTTAAAATTTTCAGAACTTCTCTTCCAGTGGAGTCACACAAGTCATATTTAAATTCTCCAGCAAGAAATTATGATATATGTGTGAAATGTACCAGGGAAAGTTGGGTTAGCCGAGAAGTTCAGTTTTTACTGGGAAGTGACCATGTAATCAAACTTTGCTTAACATGTACCAAAATTCAGACTCCCAGAAAGAAAGCATACCTTCAGCATAAACCATATTCGTTGTATAAATGCTTAAGCACAATGAAACTGCTCTTATTAATTCATTAGGGAACATTTATTATCAGTCTAGGGAGACTGTTTGACATTCAAGATTTTAGATCCCAGTCAAAGACCAACCATGCAAACAGGTCTTTCTGGTCTCAGGCCTGCTATGTTAACTATTTTCTGTACATGAGTTATATTTAGCACATTTCTAAATCTGTATAATCTTTTGACAACCATGATGCTACAGGTTTATGTCTGAAAATAACTGTAGATTTTATATTACAGAAGTTTAATAGAAATTAATCTGTCCAGTCTCCCTTTGGAAAGGAGAGATAATGCCATGATTTTCTCTCTCTAATATTTTATGAAAAGAGTGATTCTTTCACTAGACTTGTCAGAGATTGTACAAAAAAAAAAGTAAAATAAAGTGTATGTATGGACATAGAAAGGGTCACTAGGGAATATACAGGGTGAATCACAAAGGATTTGATGTTCATTCTCATTATTAGGAAGCAAGGGACTGAGTGCTGCCAGAGTGATATTGATTGTAGGGATGATGCTGACATTTGCTAAAGGGAGGTGAGGGCAACTGGAGATACCAGGGCCAGAGTCACAAAGTCCAGTGATTTATAAACAAAAACTCAAAATGAATCTGTTTAAAAGATAAAACCAGGGAATTCTTGGATTGTCAGAGAGTTTCAATATTGCGGAAGTCAGTTTAAGAGTTTGTAGTCTATTCTTTTTGTTTCTTTGGGTGAACCACAGAAATATATCTAAGATAAAAAACATTTTTCATATACACATATATGCACATCTAATTATAGCAGGCAACAGTTAAGAAAAAAAATAAATCAGATACCCAGTGGAGGTCAAAGAATACACTTTCGTCAGAAAATATTGACAAATATCAGTAGCAACAGATGAGAAAGAAAAACAATATATGCACATTTCTGTTTTAAAACAAAGAAAAATCTGACATCTTTGATTTCCTGGCTTTAGTTTATCAGGGGGCGTAAGGAAGATACAACTTTTTGGCCAGTTCAGTGCAATCATTGTTTAATGCCTATTATTTTTCCATTGGCTATTTGGGAAGTAGTTAATCCTAGTTAGTGCTTAAGGGCATGAATTTTGGAATCGGAAACACCTTCGTTGAAAACTTGACCTTATTCTGTATGCTAGTATTGGGGCTGTTGATGGACAGCACAGCTTCTCTATGCCTCAGTTTCATAATCTGTAAAATGAGAATTGTGCTGAAAACTAAATGAGATATTTATGGAAGGTGCTTGCTTATGTGCTAGGTGCAAAGTATCTGTTCAATAAATGGTTCACGTTTGTGGCTGTTTCTACAACATAATATGTGCTATAGATATGGTCTCTACCTTTAAGGATTATATATGGTGAAAGAGACATACAAATAACTTCTTCGGTATGCAGGGATAAAAGCTGATATGAGATGCAGAATAGGATAGAAGTGTAAGGTATTACTTTGTCTTTCCAAAAATATTAACTTCTTCTCCAAAGGAGTGGAGGAGAGGAAGTGAACTCACTGCAGAGTCTTAAAATTTACAAGTAGAAGTTCTGTAGGTGAAGAAGGGAAACGACATTCCAAGTGGAAAGAATTAATATCCAAATGTATATTTGGAGATTTATAACCCATTGACTATTAGTGGATTGTAAAATATGAAAGTTAGAGGCAGAAAGAGTGGAAAGCTAGAACCAAACCAAAATGAACTAATAATCTTCCTGCTTGAAAAAACAAAAACAAAAACAAAGGTGAATTATATATTGTGAGAATACACAAATAGTTGCAACAAATGTGTTTTTTAAAAAATGAGGCATATTAAAGTAAATGATGAAATGTTGCATATTACAGTTTTATGTGTTTTGAGAAGCATACACTAGTGGAATTCACATTCCTAACAAGATACAGAATAGAGATACAGAATATTTACAGTATATCATTAAGTTCATTCGGCCCCCTTGCAGTAACATGCTACATGTCACATTCCTTCAGGTTCAGATTTCTTTTGCCATAGACTAGTTTTGCCCAGCTTAGAGTTTCATATAAATGAAAAGGTAAGGGTCCTTTCACTCAGCAAAATATTTGTGACATTCCTCCTTATTGATGCCTACATCAAAACTTTGAACCTTTCATGGGAATGCAAACTGTTCCAACTACTGTAGCAAACAGTATGGAGGTTCCTCAAAAACTCAAAAATAAAACTACTCTACAATTCAGTAATCACTTTATTGGATATTTATCAAAAAAATACAAAAACACTAATTTAAAGTGGTATATGCACCCCTGTGTTTATTCCAGCATTACTTACAATAGTCAAATTATGGAAGCAGCTCAAATGTCCATCAATAGATGAATGGACAAAGAAGATAAGAGACCTATACGTGATGGAATATTACTCGGCCATGAAAAAGAATGAAATCTTGCCATTTGCAACAACATGAATGGAGCTAGAGAGTATAATGCTAAATGAAATAAATCAATCAGAGAAAGACAAATACTATATAATCTCCCTCATATGTGAAGTTTAAGAGACAAAACAAACAAATCCAAAAAAAAAAAGAGAGAGAGAGAAAAAGAGAGAGAAAAACTAAGAAACAGACTCTTAACTACAGAGAACAAACTGATGGTTACTAGAGGGGAGTTGGGTGGGGGATGAGGGATTTGGGATTCAGATTAAGAAGTGCACATATCATGGTAAGCACTGAGTAATGTATGGAATTGTTGAATCATTATATTGTACACCTGAAACTAATATAACACTGTATGTTACTATACTAGAATTATAATTAAAAATTTAATAAAAAATAGTTTGAATCTTTTAATTATTGAGTAGTATTCCTTGAATGAATATACTAGAAATTTAACTAGTCTTATGCTGGTGGAGATTTGAGGTGTTTCCAGTTTGGGGCTCTAGTGATTAAATTGACAATGAATATTTTTGTACAATTTTTTTTGTTAATATATGTGTTGATTTCTTTTAGATATATACTGAGTGGAGTTGTCTGATCATAGATACATGTATAATCTTAGAAGAAGTTGTGAAATATTTTTTCAAAGAGGCAGTACCATTTTATACCGCCACCAACAATGTTGAGTTCCAAGTTCTTCCACATAGTGGCCAGCATTTGTTGTGGTCATTCATTTTAATTTTAGAGATTTTTGTGGTTGTTGAAATGGTATTCAGTTCCATAATAATATTTGGTATAGTTTTTAATGTGTTTATTGATCATTCATATATCTTCTTTTGTCAAATATCTTTTTGAAAATGATTTTATCCACATTTATTGTTTTTGTCTTTTTATTGTGTTGAAGAGGTTATATATTATTTATACAAGTATTTTGTTACATGTATGCATTGTGAATATTCTCCCAATTAGAGATGTGTCCATTCATATTTTAAGTATCTTTTTATGAACAATCTAAAATGTAATTTTTTTATATTATCATGTCCAAGAAACCTTTGCCTTTTGCAAGGTCGCCAATACATTATATTGTGTTTTCTTCCAAGAAACTGTGTTCTCCTGGGTTTTATAGTTATAACCCACTTCAGATGAATTTTTGTGCATGGTATAAGAAAGTACTTGAGGTTAACTTTTTAAAAATATAGATATTTAGTTATTTCACCACCATTTATTGAAAACTTACTTTTCCCCATTGATTCTTCTCGAGACATTGCAAAAATCATATTAACCATATAAACGTGGGTCTATTTCTGGACTCTGTTTTTTTATGCTCATTCCTGTGGTCCTCCTTTCCCCACCCCTGTGATTCAGTTTGGATATTTTGTAGTGATTTTTCTTCAGATTTACTTATCTCCTCTTCTTCTATGTCCAACTTGCTGTTAATCCTATACAATGATTTTCTAGCTTCAGATATTGTATGTTTGTAGTTTTAAAATGTCCACCTGGGGTACCTGGATAGCTCAGCTGGTTAAGCATTAGACCTTGGCTCAGGTCATGATCTCACTGTTCATGCGTTTGAGCCCCACATTGGGTTCTCTGATGTCAGTGCAGAGCCTGGTTCAGACCTTATGTCTCCCACTCTCTGCTACACTCCCCGCACCCCTGGCTCGTGCTCTCTCTCTCAAAAATAAATAAACATTAAAAAAATGTCCACCTGATTCCTTATAGGCTCAAATTTTCTGTGGAAATAGCCTATTTTTTCATATTTTTGTTCATTTATTATTCATTTTCACTGAAATATTAATCATAGGTATTTTGAAGTCCTTGATTATTAACTCCATTATCTGGAAAATTTCTGGATCTATCTCTAGCAGCTGTTTTAATTGTTATCATTTACCTTTTGTTGCTCCAAATAGGCCTACTTAATTTTTGTTGTAAAAACATTGTGGATTATATATTTTAGAGGCTCTAGATTATTTCAGTCTTCTTTTAAGACTATTGAATTTTATCCTGACAGTGGGTTAAATTATTGACAGATCATTTTGGTTCTGTCAAAGCTTGCTTTAAGGTTCTCTTTGTAATTTTTAAACCATGCATTTTCCCCCTTTCCTTTTTACTCTATGAATAAGGAAACCTCTCTCATGGATTTGTGTTTACTAAGAAACAGTATCTACATACTACTTTTGAACTCTACTCTATTTGGTATACACTTTGTTTTGTTTAGCTGGCTGAATCCTCCTTCAGATCTATAGATGGATGACAGATTAATGAATATGGTTCAAAGAACAACTTGGATGTCTAGCAGGCTTTTATTTAATATGGCTTAGCAGGCCATAAATATGATTTTTCATTCCTATTTTTTGTCTGGGACGTTGATCAGATGAAGTATATAGCAAAATACTACAATACTTACTCCACATTGATAGAATCTTTTTGAACAACTCCACTTATTGAAGTTTACCTATTCAGACATTAGCTCCTAGAATGCAATGCATTATCTCTAGTTCCCTTCATTTTCTACCCAGTATCCTCTGAGATGTGGAATCTCAAACTAGATGTAAAAAGAGCTACTGATCAGAAGTGGGATAGACAACACTTTCCCTGCCTAAAATAGTTGGACCTGAAATGAACTACAGTTACCTAAACTTCCATCATTCTTATACCGTTTTCACAATTTTTTTCCTTATCTAAACACTACCTATACTATTATTTGTCTAATATTTTCCTTAAATGACCTTCAAATCAGTTTACTTTTTAGTAACTCATCCTAAATAATGATACTCAATACTTCTAAACATAGGTTAACTGTGAGACATACTTATTAATATAAGTACTGAACTCATCCTAAATAATGATACTCAATACTTCTAAACATAGGTTAACTGTGAGACATACTTATTAATATTATTATTAGTTTTCAACTTTTTAAAATATGTGTTCATGGGGATTTTAGTGAAAACTTAGCAGAGACTGAATAATATGTGCTAGCAAAATGAGATTTGGTATTTCCAAGATTTAATTCTTCATTGACGATGGAGACATAGAAGCTTTTGAAAGTTTCAACCTGCAAGTGGGTTGCTTATCTCTGCTGAGCTAATTACCAAACATACCAAGAAGAAAGTGGCTAACAGTAACTTGTACAGTGTTGATAGTCTTTTTGTGGTAAAATGTATATCAAAAGCCAGTTGAAGTACATATCTTAATGAATATATAATAATTTACAAGAGCTCTAATATCTGGTTTGTTGACATTATAAGATTGAAAGGAATGTTAAATAAGGTAATATATGTGAAATTATTATGGAATTTTATACATGCAAATAATTGTTATGTTAATTTTTAGCTTAGCTTAGTTTCCTTGTTCCATGAGCTTAACTCATCTTTCCTAATTGAGCTGAAATAAATAACCTAAGGTCTTGGATAAGGAGAATCTTAGAAACTTTAGAAAGAGCAGCCCTAAACCCATGGTTTGGTTTTCCCTTAAAAAACAAAACAAATCAAAACAAAACAAAACAAAAACACCCAATTCTCCTTTAAGACAGGAAAATCACAGATATATAGCTATTGACAGTGTCAATGTGTATTGTTGGTTTTATACCAAATTCAAGGTCACAATGGCACTGTGCTCTCCCAGCTTTACCTAGGGAAAAAAGTTATTGAGAGGAACAAATAAAGGGAAATTGAATGGTTCTGGGTTAAACTGCTGGAAAGCACTTAAAGGGTTTTCTTTATTTTGCCATTTATTCATGCACAATGACTTTAGTATTTAAATGTGTTCCTTTTTATTGCTGAATCCATTGAGGCAGTGAACTGTATCTTTGTGGGGCTGCTAGTGTGGTGTAAATGCAGGATTGCTATCCTGGGAACCATAATTTAACCACCACCTAGCTGAAGGTATTTTGCCACCATACTAGTTAGTATTCAGTGATGTATTTAAATTACTTTCCAGCTTAAAGAAATATGTCTCTTCTGCTATGGGATTTAGTTGAGTTTCAAGAATTGGGAATAAATACTGGGAATAAAGAAAAAAAAAAAAACAATCTCTTGAGGCCCTGTGGTGGTCAACAAATTGACTTTTCTGCCCTTACTATTCAGTACGAAATAACAAATTTACAAGCTCTTCACTAATTCCAAGTTTTTTGTTTTTCAAATTGTTTCAACAGACTCTAAAACCAAAGAATAGTCATGTGTTTAAAGACTAGAAATACAGAAGCAAAAATATAATGCTGAAGGATAGTAAAAGTGATAATAATGAAAACGTAGATAACTCAGAATACCTGTGGACTAGATTAAAGCATTGATACTGTTGGAGAGTGATGGCTAGATTATCCTGCTGAGATCAGTTTCACTTTGTCACATGGCTCATGGACTCAGAAGCTTTTGTGCTTTTGGATATAGCTGAGTTTTATTTTATTTATTTATTACTTCATTCATCCATTGTTAATATTTACTGGTCTTTCAGACTGCTTTTAGACTTCCTTAATACTTGGTTTTGATTCATGACATTTTCCCAACTTGTTCAAATAAAGACTGGTTGTTGCTTAAGGATTAAAAATTGAAGCATTTGATTAGAGTTTTATGGGATCTTCTCTACAATTCTGGTTCTTTTACCATGCTATCTCTGTGCCCTTCTAAACCTTGGTCTAATTTGCTTTAACTAGGTTTTTCAGGGTCTATTTCTGGCGAGACAGTTTGATCTTAAATGCTTAGTATTAAAATGTACTAGCCTGTAATTAAATGGTTGCCTCAACAGAAGGTGAGTGGGATACTTTGATCTTTAGTGGCCCAAATTCCAAATTTGCTTGTGTGTATTAATGTATTTGTGACTAATGTCTAATGTGAGAACCAGCTTGTTATAACTCCAGTAGGGGTAAAGTTTAATGATGTGATCCCAATACAGGGAATAAATAGAAATGCTCTTTATTTAGCTGCAGAAATATTACTATACTGACACATCACAGAGCAGATGTCATGAGCCTGGTTAATAGGCATCTAAATAATAACACAAGTTCAAAGGAGGTTATAATAAAAATGTTAAAAAATACTTATACTTTAAAATATTTAGTGTGTAATATGATATAAAGAATATGGACTCTACCACTCATATTTTTTGAATATATCTGAAGCTATATCTACTTCTTTAAAATGTAGATAATAATTTCAAGTTTTACTACAAAGCTGTAGTGATCAAAATAGTATGGTACTGGCACAAAAATACATAGATACATAGATCAGTAGATCAGGATAGAAAACCCAGAAACAAACCCATGATTGTATGATCAATTAATCTTCAAGAAAAGAGGGAAGAGAAAAAGACAGTTTCTCCAACAAATGGTGTTGGAAAAACTGAACACCTATATATGAAAGAATGAAACTTACACCATACACACACAAAAAAAACTCAAAATGGATTAAAGACCTAAATGTGACACCCAAAACTATAAAAATCCTGAAGACAGCACAGGCAGTAATTTCTCTGATATTGGCCGTAGCAACATTTTTCTAGATATGGGTCCTGAGGCAGTAGAAACAAAAGCAAAACTAAACTACTGGGGCTACATTAAAATAAAAAGCTTCTGCAATGTGACAGAAATAATCAACAAAACTAAAAGAAAACCTACTGAATGGGAGAGGATATTTGCAAATGACATATCTGCTAACGGATTAATATCTAAAATACATAAAGAACTTATACAACTCAACACCCAAAAAATAATTGAATTAAAAAATAGGCAGAAGACATGAAAAGACATTCCTCCAAAGAAGCTACGCAGATGGCCATTAGACACCTGAAAAGATGCTCAACACCACTTAACATCAAAGAAATGCAAATCAAACCTGTAGTAAGATATCACCTCACACCTGTCAGAATGGCTAAAATAAAAACACAAAAAACAGCAAGTGTTGTCAAGGATGTGGAGAAAAGGGAATCCTTATACATTGTTGATGGGAATGCAAACTGGTGCAGCCACTGTGGAAAACAGTATGGAGGTTCCTCAAAAACTTAACAAAACTGTCCTCTGCTCCAGTAATGTCACTACTGTGTATTTACCTTCAAAATACAAAAACCTAATTCAACAGGATATATGCACCCCTATGTTTATAGTGGCATTATTTACAATAGCCAAAATTATGGAAGCAGCTCAAGCATCTACTGATAAATGAAGTGATAAAGAAGATATACATATACATATGTACATATACATATACATATACATGTACAATGCAATATTATTTAGCCATACAAAAGAATGAAATCTTGCCATTTGAAACAAGGGTGGAGCTAAAGAGGATAATGTTAAGCAAAATAAGCCAGTCAGAGAAATACAAATACCATATGATATCACTCATATGTGGAATTTAAGGAACAATACAAATGAGCAAAGGAAAAAAAGAGAGAAGCAAAACCAAGAAACAGACTCTAAGCTATAGAGAAGAAACTGATGGTTAGCATATGGGAGGTAGGTGAGGGGATGGGTGAAATAGGCAATGGGACCTAAAAAGTACACTTATCATAACGAGCACTGAGTTATGTATAGAACTGTTGAATTATTATATAAAATAATAAAAGAATGCAGATAATAATATTCTACTTCAGAGTGGCTACTGAAGTAGAAAAAAACCCATAAACAGAGAGTAGCAGAGTTCCTGATGTACAATAGATATTGGAAAATTGGTTGATTGTGATTTAGACACGTTTATTTTGGGCTAAAAATTGCTGCCAGCCAGTTTCGTGGTAGAAATTTCTAATTATAAAAATACTATATCACTGGGTGACCATTTGGTATCTAAAACTGGTGGATTATAAACCATTTTCTCATATCAGCTCTGTCTTTAACTAGCTGTTCAATTTTGGTGAGTTTCTTAGTTTCCACCTTTATAAAATGAAGTAATTTCTGTCCATATTTACTAATATTCTTACGTTTTTTGTATTCTGTTGGTCAATGAAAAGCAACAGTTAAAACTTTTCAATACTCCTGTGAACTTCTAAAAAAGAAATTATCTGTATAGAATGACTTTTAGGCAAACTCCTGCCCAGACTTGGACTGTGCAATCTTTTTAAATTTGTTCTAAAATATAATAATTATTCCTGATGCTATCCTTCATAACTTTGCCTAATACTACTGCACGATAGATTTTGACATTTCAAAAACAGGTAGGTGAAATAGGTTACCAAGTGGTTCGGGATTGATAACCTTAGATCAAGTATGTATGTTTGTGTGACAACATTGAAAGAAAAAAGAAAAAGAGCAGGAAATATTGGGCATCTGAATACTGTGGGATTTAGACAGGGGTATGTGGTTAATTTTATTACTCAAAGTATGGTTCATGGACCTCCTATGTCAGTGTCACCTGGGACTTGTTAGTAATGAGAATTTCAGACCCCACCTAGACCTAAAGAATCAGATTCTACATTTTAATAATATCTCCAGGAGATTCTTATGCCCTTCAAATTTGAGAAAATACTGTTCTGGAATACTTAAAATTATGTTTTATATGAATTATTGATACTGGGCCATACATTGAAAATAATGAAATATGAAGAATACTAATATACACTGTGATAATAGCTATTCTTATAAATGATTGTTGATTTCAAGTACCTTTTTTAACCTCAAGACAAGACCAAAATTACCCATTTTCAGGAAAAGATAATTCCTTTTTTTTTAATTCTTTTTTATGTTTTTATTTATTTTTGAGAGCAGGAGACACAAAGCATGAGTGGAAGAGGGTCAGAGAGAGAGAGGGAGACACAGAATCTGAAGCAGGCTCCAGGCTCTGAGCCATCAGCACAGAGCCCGACGCAGGGCTCGAACTCACAGACTGTGAGATTATGACCTGAGCCGAAGTCGGACACTTAACTGACTGAGCCACCCAGGCAACCCAGGAAAAGATAATTCCTTTATCTTCCACTGCCTGATGATCCCATTTTGTGTCTCACGTTTGCTCTTACCCACATTTTCTTTGCTGGGATATTGCTTTTTTGTATCTGAGTGCTTTTAAATTAGTATCTGCTAATCTAATAACTGTAAGGTACATTTTTAGAACCCGGTTTTTAGCAATATAGGAGCAACGTAATATAGCAATAAAACCTTAGGGTTCAGGTGTACCTATCCCCGAAGCCTGATGTCATCACATACTAGCTCTGTGTTCATGAGGAGGAGTTCACTCCTCTGAGCCTCAGTTTTCTTATCCCCAAAACAGACAATAATTACTTAATAGGGTGCTTGGTACATTATAAGTAAACTATTAACATTTGATGTTATCGTTGTTATATTATTATTTTTTAGCCTCTACTCTTGTTTTCCATATACTCTGCAAAATATTGGTCACATACAGTTTTATTGTTAATTCAGGAATGATGTTTTTTTTCCAGAAGCTTACTTTTTCTTTAACTTGAGTATTTCCAGCCTGTAGAGTTATAGAGGTGGGGATAGAGGATATATATATGTATATACATGTATATAATATATATATATATGTAGAGACACCACCTAACTGAGGCACAATACCTAATAAAGAGTCACCATGGGGCACCTGGGTGGCTCAGTCAGTTAAGCAACCGACTTTGGCTCAGGTCATGATCTCACAGTTTATGAGTTCAAGCATCGGGCTATGTGCTGTCAGCACAGAGCCCTCTTCAGATCCTTTGTCCTCCTCTCTCTTTGCCTCTCCCCCACTTGTTCTCTCTCACCTCTCTCTCTCTCTCAAAATAAATTAAAAAAAAAAAACACAACTTAAAAAAAAGTCACCAGGTATGACTTGCAATTGCTACGTATCTTTTAATATCTTTTTACTTTCCCAGCAGCAAGTGCCACCAAGCTAACATTTAGCATCCTGCCCATACCAGAATGCTGATTACTTAAATACGTAGATACTTTCAACTGATAGTTGATAGCCTTGCTGCCTCTAGCGCCTAAGTGCTCCTGCCCACACTGAAGTGCTGGTACGCAGGCATACCTGCTTGCCAAATATTTTGAATAAAACTGCCTCTATTCCCACCCCATGTTACCATTTACTGCTTCATGCTCAATATTAGTGTTATCAATACATAAAATATTCCACTTAACTATAATATCAAGAACTCACAAGAATCAGTATCTTCTGTTCTTCCGCAAATCATTATAAAAATTAAAATCTTGTTAAATGGTTTGTATGCTAACATTGATTTAGCAGGAGAAATAGCACATTTTTATGAATTTATATGCCTTTAATCCATAAATATTGACTTTAGTTTTTTCATGAGAAAAAAGTTTTAGTAAGCATATACATACAGCAAAAAGATGTTTTACTTATAAAGTGGTAGAGGAAAAGGATTTTTTCACATGCTTGTACTAATTAATACACTTGTTATCTATAAAGTATCCCACTGAGCCTAAAATGTGCTTACTACATATGATCCCCACCTACTTAATAAAGTACTTAAACGTTTTTTAAAAATTTATAGCCCAGCTTCAGCCGTACCCATCTGTAATTATCTGAGATCCCCCAACTTCCATATCTTTAAAGAGTTCTGTAAGCTAGGTTCACACCAAATTGACTGATACTTCCTTACAATCAGATGGAAGAAAATCAAGTTTTGGTTTCTTATATATAGGTTCGTGTGAATGACTGGCCCAGGACAGTTGTTGTTTGAGTTCATTCTTTTAGCGATTGCTAGTGTGGTTTTTCAAATGCAGTATGTGCGCGTTTTTGTGTTTTTCTGTTAACCTGTCGCGTTCTTGCTGCATAACGTCATATCTGTATTTTATGACCCATGATTTCTAGTTAGTTCATTTAGCTGTTTCCCTGAGGATGATGGAAGGAGGAGTTAATATCCTTAGCTTTCCAACAGCAGACGTTGAAAAGGATCATGCCTGTCTCTTACTTACTGGCTCTCTAAGCCACACTGCAAGAAATATTACAGGCAACAGATAGTTTCATTTTCAATTTAGACACCCATTATTTGATGTTTACAGGCCATTCCTAATTCTGAGCCCAGAATTTATGGTTTGTTCTGGTGATTATCATCGCAGCAATCTCCTGCAACTCCACTCTGCTTCATTGGGAGCTTTGTGCTGCTTTATCAGTCTTCCCTGACGTCTGGAACGGATATATAGCACCACGTCCAAATCACCCCAGCTCAGAGAGACTTGGTTTATGACTCCCAAGATATCTGTCTCTTCTGCTGGGGAGGCCGGTTTGCACAGCCTCAATGAAGGGGAAAGCTGACCCTTGGGAAGAAGAGGGGTGGTCATTAAACAAATAAAAAATTAGCATTTAAGACTCTGAACCCCTTGTGACCAAAATTAGATGATATCACTAATTAAATTAAGTTTACTGATTTTTTTCAGTGCCAAATAATAATGAACCAAAGGAGTTCCTGGTTCGCCTTGAAAACTTAAGATCAAGAGTGACGTACAAATCTCCTGATTAAATAGTGGCAGTGATTGCTTTGGAATCATAGCCACATTTCAAATGGTTATTTTATAGTCTCCCTTTTGAATATACAGTATTTCATTTTGCCTCTAAGATACATGGATATTTTCAGGGCTCTGTTCGATAGCGTTAATTAAATTTTACTGAAAGTCCTTAGAAATCTCTGTGTATTAGTGGTCTGTAGAAGAATCACTCCCCCTTTTGCATTTTTGAAAGAATGTGGTAGCAGATGCACTTATGACATGTGCCAAAGGCCAAATAATATTTCATTTTAAATCTTGCTGATCATATAGAGAATGAGAATAGCTTCTGCCACCAGTATCTGCCTACTTTTGTGCTTTTCTGGTGTCCTGTCACTTGCCTCTCATCCCTTCCAGCGGGATTAGAACTAACAAAACTAGACAAGGAGACTAGGCATGGTCCTAAAAGGGCTTCCTATTCTTTCTTTCCTAAATTAAAGATTGTTCTGTACTTCCTTGAGAATTTACATTCTTCCATGGAAGGAGTGACAAAGCAGAGAGGGAAAGAGAGAGAAACCCACAATAGAGGCCTATAAATGAGTCCTCCCCAACTTGTGTCCAACCTCACTCACCAGGCAGGTTGTTCCACCTTGAGGGACCAACAAACTCAAAATATTCCTCCACTAGTGTCTTTCTTTAAGAAATAAAATAAAAATGTTCTTTCTTGTGGGGAAATACAACCAGAAGGCAGTAAGTGTCTCCAGTAGTACTATTCAATAGATGCCAATCAGATCTGAAGGGACCCTAAGAAGTCTGTTCCTTTACCCCCTTTTACAGAAGAGAAAACTGAGACTCAGAGACAGTATGTGATTTTCCCAAGTTTATACATCCTGTAAGTGGAAAAGTTAAGACTTAAACCCACTTCTCTGACTCATTATATAGAGATTTATTCCCTCTACATCAATGAATGAAAAAAAACCTAGAAAGATGTATTTAGAATTAGTCTTAGAACTATCAGTTTGAATAGAAGGATTTTCTTTGAAGTTGCATTGGGAGTTTTAAATTTGCATCATTCATTCTGTTAGCAGGGTGCTAGGTGAGTCTGGGATACCACTCTAAGTTGGAGTCACTGACCTTCGGTCTTAGCTGTTTTGATGACTTCGCCTCCCCTTGCCTGACTGAAACACCACCCTGATGCTTGGTCTATGAGAATGGTCAATACTTTGCATATTTCTTAACAAATCCCCTTCTTCCTACTCTTCTTTCCCAATAACATATCCAACATGTGGATGCTTCCAAGGCAGCTTTTGAAGTTTAAAACTCAAATAACTCGGTGGTTCAAAACGCAAGTGAAATGCCATTATTATATTTTTTAATCTCTCACTGTCACTTTTTTTCTTTTCTTTTTTTATTGAAGTATAGTTGACATGCAATGTTACATTGGTTTCAAGTGTACATTGTAATGATTTGGCAAGTCTATGCATTATGCTGTGCTCACTACAAGTATGTTGACCTTCTGTCAGCATACAAGGCTGTTACAATATCATTGACTATATTTGCTGTGCTGTACCTTTTATTCCTGTGACTTACTCATCCCATAACTGGAAGACTCTATCTCCCACTCCTTTCACCCATTTTCCCATCCCTCTATATACCTCCCCTCTGGTAGTCATCAGTTTGTTTTCTGTATTAATGGGTCCGTTTCTGCTTTTTATTTGTTTATTTGTTCATTTGTTTTGTTTTGTTTTTGTAGATTCCACATATAATTAAAATCATTTAATATTTTTTTTTCTCTGTTTGACTTACTTCACTTAGCATAAAACCCTCTAGGTCCATGCATGTTGCCAGAGGATGGCAAGATTTCGTGTTTTTTATGGTTGAGTAATATTCCATTATATGTATATGTACACACACACACACACACACACACACACACACACACACACGGTCAGGGGAGAGGCAAAGAGAGAGAGGGAGAGAGAGAGAGAATCCCAAGCAGGCAGAACCATACACAAGCTCAAACCCACCAACCACAAGATCATGACCTGAGCTGAAACCAAGAGTCAGAGGCTTGACTGACTGAGTCACCCAGGCACCCCTCCCACTATCCCTTAAGTTTTAGACAGTGTAGTAAATTCTTCCCCTAACCCTGGATGAAAAATCAAGAAATGTCAAACATTTTTTTTAATTATCTTAGGTGTTTGTGTCCCTTTCTTTCTTCTAACCAGTAGTTAGAGTGTAGTTATCCAAACTGTATTGTATTTAGATTTAAACTGGGCCCAAATTTCCCACAGTTTGAGACTATCACAGGAAGGAAATCAGTAGTTGGGGAAGAGAAGTCATTAGCTATTTCTTTCTTCCCCCCTTTTCTGGCATGAAGCAAGGGGAAAGAGGAGAAGTAAGGGGATTAGAAAAGCTATTGCTTTCTCCCTGGGTGTTGAAAGCTGACTTTTCCTCTAGACTTACTGTGTCAGTTAGGGTCTCAACAAGAGAAAACAGGGTACATCAAGCTGGTAATTTGAGGAAAATGTATTAAAAGGCTTATTTACATAGTTGTGGACAAGGTTGGGGGATCAACAAAGGATGGAACATAGCAACTGTAGGGAGCCCTGCCATGCCTAGGCCTGAAGGAGCAAGTGAAGGAGTGGTTCCTGGACCCTGAGAGGGTTTCTGTATGGAGAAGACTGCCTGACAAGAGCTGTGGTCTTCAAGAGAGAAACATGGTCAACTTAGAGCAACCCCTTAGAGTAACATGAGAAGATAAATATCTTACCCTTACTCTCCTCCCAGCCTCTTCTGATTCTTACTGTACAAATCCACTTGAAAGGAGAGAACAAGGGAGCATCTTTATGAAATCTATGCTATAGGGACAGAAGGTGTGGTGAAAAGGGATGGTGAGTGGATCTGGTGGGAAAAATGGAAAAACAGGCCCCAGGGATTTCATGACCTCCATGGAGGTCCACGGAGGTCCACAGTTTACCTGTAATTCACTTCATATGAGTGGTAGATTCTCCCACAGCTGACAGCTTATTCTCAACATCAAGTAGTTTCTATAACTCCTCTTTATCTACTAATCTTGATAGATTTAAGATTAAGAAATAAAAACCAAGATCTTGGGCGAAAACCAAGACGACCAAAGACAAGTTGTCTGTTGCGTGAGGTTTATATCTAGAGCATGGAAAATGTTCTGTCATTGGAATTCAGTCACTTCTTCTGGTTATTCATCAGCAACTAGCCAGCCACCTCTCATCAGATTTCTCCAGATAGAGTTTACACCTACCCACTGAATCTCAGCTGCCAGGGATTCATACCATACTTTCTATATGGTCCCACTGAAGTCTCTTTTACCAGATTTATGTGGGTAAGGATGTAGGAAGGATGATGGGAATCCTAAATTAGCTGTGTTCCTATAATTCCTTCCATAAAATCTTCCCCAGTCTCCACACATTTTCACCTTTATATCTTCATTACAGATTTGAGGTTTCAGAGTCATGTAACTGGCTTTTAATCATTTCTTTTGAAAATCATTATCTTGGTCTGGCACATCAGTGTGAAATTCCCTAAGTGCATCTTGATGCTTTAGGTAAAGCTAAATATTTTAAATGAAAAGAAGAATGGAAAATTGCATATATTGAGTAGGGTCTGGAAGTAGGGATGTGGGGAGGAAGAGAATATTTTCAAGGAGTCACTGGTTCTTCTTAAGCTACACCATATAGATCAATATTTGTTTTGACTGCATAGAATTTAGATTCCATTTATGAGATTTTTCTCTGTTAAAGATGTATACACAAATCAAGTTTTATAACAAAAATATTTTCAGTAGGCTAAGAGGACTTGCTCTATTTATATGATATTATTGGTAAAGAAATTTTAACTGTGAAGAAAATTATTACCTGCTAATGTATTTTGAAGCAAAATTTTTCATATGCCAAGTTTCTTTAAAATGCAAACTATTTTTTTAATGTTTCATGTTTTTATTTAAATTCTAGTTAGTTAACATATAGTGTAACTATATATATGTTACTAACAGGAATAGAATTGAATGATTCATCACTTACATATATTAGCCAGTGCTCATCACAGTAACCCTCCTTAAAATTCATCACCCATTAGCCCACCCCTTGCCCACCTCCCTTTCAGTCACCCTCCATTTGTTCTCTACCATTAAGAGTCTATTTTATGGTTTTATTGTTTTATGGTTTGCCTTCCTCTTTTTTTTTCTTTCCCCTATGTTTGTCTGTTTTGTTTCTTAAATTCCACATATGAGTGAAATCATATGGTATTTGCCTTTCTCTGACTGACTTATTTTCCTTAGCATAATAATCTCTAGATCCATTCACATCTTTAATTTTTTTAACGTTTATTTATCTTTGAGAGACATAGAGATAGAGCTGAACAGGGGAAGGGCAGAGAGAGAGGGAGACACAGAATCCGAAGCAGGCTCCAGGCTCTGATGAGCCATCAGCACAGAGCCTGATGTGGGCTCGAACTCACAGACCATGAGATCATGACCCGAGCTGAAGTCGGCCGCTTAACCAACTGAGCCACCCAGGCACCCCTCCATTCACATCTTTAAAGTGCAACTTATCTTTATTTAACTTTTCTCCTTGTCAGAGAATCTGAGACTGACTTACGAACCTTGAAAGTTATACCTGAAGATAACAATGATAGAAAGTGTTTATTTTGATCATTAAAGAATAAATATATTTCATATGTATGGGCCACAGAAAAAACTTCGTTAGATGATCTATAATAAACTATATAAAGCTTATTGTTGGCTGAAGTTTGACATATTGAGTACAATTAAACTGTGAAAACTTGGCTCAGGAAATAAAAAGAGTAAGAATTACACTTAAGAAACTGGAGAAATGACAAGATAAAATTTTAATGAGATCAGTATTGTTTTAATACTCTACTTCCCAAAGCATTGTAAAGACAGAAAAATTGCTAGAGAATAGCAGTTCCTTTTAAAAGATGGAAAATAATTTGTTTGGACTATGTGTTTAATGTCATGTCATTACTTATTAGACTCTGGTAGTGGCTTTTAATATGTTAAAAAAAGATATTTGCCATAAGAACTCAAGGTATAATTGACAGCATGAAACATCATTTTCTACTTTCTTACAAATGCCCTAATATTAGCATCAAGACTGTTTTCTTTATTGGTAGGCAGTCTTCTGAAGCTGGCTGCTGGGTCAAGCATCACAAAATCAAAAAGATTTCTAGAACGAGCCAGACCACCTTCTGAAGTAATCTCTGACAATAACTCAGTTAAGACATTTTGGAAAATGATGTGCAATTTAACCATTAATTGAAATAAAAGGGCTTGTGAACTTGGGCTTGGCTATCTATATTTTGTCTACATTGACATCTGTGAAGATTATGCTCTTGTCAATGACTCAGTAACATGATCTCTACAGTCTTTCCGATGACCGTAGCATATTCTCCTTAAATAGATCTGTATTGCATTTCATATGTTCATTAATTTACTTATCAGTTCAATCGTTTTTTTGAAATTATTCAAAGAAAAAAATATGGCACATCTATTATGGCCAAACACTGCTGGAAATATAGCAGTGAATAAAATAATTTCTGCTATATACCCCCAGTGATCTTACAGATAATTGTTAGTATTGCTAATAATAACGAGAATTTATTAAATGTCAATAATAAGACAGTTACAACCTTACATGTTTTATGTACATTTATTTTATTTAACTCACACAACAACTCCTCAAGCAGGTACTGTCATCTTCATTTAGATCTGGAGGCTGAAGCTTAGCCTACCTAACTAGCATGTGGTCACTTTGTTAATTAGTCTTGGAACTAAGATTTGAAGACTATCTATCAGATCCTATTACACTAGTTTTAATGGCAATTTAACACAAATGTTATTTTTAATGCAATGCAATTGATATAAAGTGTCCTGAACAGCTGAGACAATTAGTCTAGTTTCAAAAGCAGAGATATTATTTTAGTCTGTTTATATACCAATACAACTGACTGATTTAGTCAATGTTGATTGCGATTAGGCAGACTTATTTCTTTGTTTTAAACCATTAATCCCCAAAGCTATGATTTATGCAAACAGAAACAACAAAGAATGTACACTCTCTCTCACACACACAGACAAAACCTGTGAAGCTGACAGCTTTTCTACTATTTTGCTATGTCAAAAATATTATAAAAATAAAAATACTGTACCACTAAATAAAGCCAATTTTTAAAAGAAATAACAAATAAACCCTTTAACATAAAAAATGGAAACAGTCAGACTAAAAGACAGCTCTTATAAATAAATAACTCAAATACCTATATAATTGTATTATGGTTTATCAATTCTCATCTCAGGACTCATGAGGTAAAAATGCAATTATGAGTCCGAGATGAGAATTTAGAAACCATTAATTTACACAATATCTTTGGATCCTGCCCTGAACCTAAGTAAAACCTTCCATTTTGAGTATATTCCCCTCATTTAATAGTAATCATAGCATGGTTTATAGGAACAGTCACTGACCTAGGAACTGGCGAGATCTGAAACCCATTAGAACAGGGGTCACAGCAAGTTTAGTTTAATGCTGAATCACTGAAATTAATAAACTCCATCTTTTCAATTTCTCCCTATTAAGACCAGTGTCGGTTCCAGAGTATGCTGGGCTTGAGTGGAGGACAAGAAACTCGAGCAGGAGGAGAGGGGGAAATGAGAGGCAGGGCCTGAGGCAAGCTATCACAGATCAGAATAGCTTGGGGTGGAAATAGTGAAAGAACCAGTGGGAAACAAATTCTGAGGTTTCTCCTGACTCTTCAGTCTCTTGCCAAGTTACTTATTGGTCACTGTGGTGGATCTTTGCATCTGCACTTGCACTATGTATGACTGATTTTCCAAGGCAATATCTTTAAAAGAGAAGGTCATGGTTTATATCCATCTCTGAGATTTAAGACTGGTGAGTAACATCACCAGTAAAGCAACTTGAATTTTATTGTAGTGCAAACTCATGAATATCTCTTTCATGTTTGGTGTGTGTCCATAAGCATCGATGGTCTGAGGACACATGCAACAAGAGGCAGTGTTGGGTTCTCAGTACTTGACTAGACGTACACTAGACTAAATACATCAACAGAGAACTCCAGCACCACATGATCCTAGAGCCAGGAGGGACTCTGACTCTGGAGATCAGTTACTACAAAGGCCTCCTTTTACAGATGCAGAGACTAAGGACAAGAGAGGTGATTTAACTCAATTAAGATTATGTTGTACCTTCTTGTAGGGAATGACAATAATCTGTGAATAAAAATACTGATTTGATATTGATATATTCAATACTGATATTGATATATTCAAATACTGAACTATATGACAGTTAACGGGGTGAATATTGATTACTTTAAAATATAGGGGCGCCTGGGTGAGTCAGTCAATTGAGCATCAGACTTTGGTTTACATTAGGAACTCAGGGTCTGTGAGTTCGAGCCCCATGTTGGCTCTGTGCTGACAACTCAGAGCCTGGAGCCTGCTTTGGATTCTGTGTCTCCCTCTCTCTGCCCCTCCCTGGCTCGTGCTCTGTCTCTCTTGCTCTCAAAAATTAAACATTAAAAAAACATTTAAAATATAAACACATTAATAAAGCTGTTTGAGTATTATTTACTATCAATAAAAATGTAGCTAACCATTTTCGTGTATTTATTTTATCTACAGCCATTAGCTGAGTGCAGAACACTGCAGTAGATATTAAGATTAGAGTTAAGACTTGACAGTTTAGAAGATGAGGCAGAGTATAAATAAAAGGTGACAAAACATTTTGCAAGTATTATGATTGAAAAGTGTAGGGGAAATTGTAGAAATACGAATGAGAGGAGTTTTAATTTTTTTAATGTTTATTTATTTATTTTGAGAGAGAGAGAGTGTGTGTGCATGCTCGCAAGGGGGTAAGGTGCAGAGAGAGAGAGAATCCCAAGCATGCTCTGCCTGCTGCACTGTCCTTGCAGAGCCTGAGTAGGGCTCAATCTCATGAACCATGAGATCATGACCTGAGTTGGATGCTTAACCAACTGAGCCACCCAGTCACCCCAAGGGGGTTTTAATTTTTAATGTTTTACTTTTTTTGAGGAAATTCAGAAAAGATGAAATAGAAGATGACGTGCTTAAACTGTTTCGAGTTATGAAGTAAGAATTTTGATCAAGGAATGATGAGGACATTCCAGGATAAAGGTTTAGTGTTTGGAAAAGAGTAGAGAAAACAGCCAGCTGGGGTAGTTCAGGAAATGCAAGCGTTACTAACAATGGTGACACTATTAATAGGTATCATAATAACTGCTAACATTCCTGGAGTCCTTTCTATTTTCCAGACTTGCATATTCTTCATCTGTTAGTTCCTTATAGTAGCTCTGTAATATAATTGCCATATTTTATCCATTTTTGTAGGTAAGGAAGCTAAGAGTTGGAGAAATTAAGTAATCTGGCTAAGGACACATAGCCGTCAAATGATCTTAAAGCACAAAATCAAACACAATTTCAACTGTCTCCACAAACTTCTGTTATTCTGCTCATTATTTTTAGGAAATAAATTTATATACTTTACATAAAATATTAATTTGGTTTTAAGTTACAGCTCATTCAAGTCGTTACAGTATGGTAGATAAAGCCTCAGATTAGACATAGCTCAATTTGATCTTACTACATTTCCTCCTGGGGTAAGATATTTAATTTTACTGAGCCTTCGTGTCTTCATATGCAAATGTGCGAACAGTTACTGCAAATGGCTTTTGAGACAAGACAATAAGTATAAAGTACTTAGCTGTGGTAGATATTTGACAAAAGCTGGTTCCCTCTCACTGATTCTCAGTCCACCCAGCAGGCATTGCATGGGATGACATCTTACTTCCCCAACAATATGAAAGTTCAAGACACTTGCAGTCTTTAACCTATGTCCTTGATAAAGTTATTTTTAAAAGCCTCATTTCAAGTCTCAAAGTTAATTTTTGTTTGTTTGCTTTATTTTTATTTTCATAGCACAGACTTTGTTTTAGAAATATTTTTTAGTATACCCTGTCAGGATGTTTTCCTGACATGCCATTCAGTACAGCAACATTCTAGAAGAGATTTCATTTCTTATGCTTGTCTGTTTGTATGTCTTTCATGCCTGAAAAAAGTGGACTAGAATCTGTGCCTCTGCTAAGTGTTAAGCATAAAATATTTTTAAAGCTATTTCCACAGAGAAGAACTAAATTAAGGACATTATATTTCATCTTTACCATGAAATGAAGATTTTCCATTAAAAGGGAAATGTGTCATTTTAAAAGTTTGAATACAATGGCACACGTTTAAAAAATAAAAAAAAAGAAAAAAATAATGAAGCAACAACAAAAATATCTTTCTTGCTGTTTAAATTCCATACAAGGCTCCTCTCTGCACTGAAACATTTTCATTTGATTATGAATTAGATAAATTTTCATTTATCTAATGATCCATTAGATAGGATCCATGGCATCTTCCCTTAGTATTTGAAGATTCATAGTTTTTTGGAGGTCAACATCATGACCTTTATAGTTCAAATGTCTCCTTTTATTTGTAACATTACAGATTTATATTTGCCTATGTTTCCAATGTTATGCCCAGAATTCGGGAACCCCAAAAACCACCAGAGAGCCGAGTCCGATGCAAGAACAAAGAGCCTTTATTCAAGCTAGCTCAAGCTCAATCTCATACCTGCACCGACGCAGCGGTGGGTCGAGAGAGAGAGCACGTTCCAAAAACACAATAGTTTTAAAGGGGTCTAGGGGCAGTGGGAGGGGTGATGGCCATGGCCCTAGCCGATTGGCTGAGGAAGGGTCAGGGTCCTGTTCCATAGGTCAAGCTTCTGTGCAGGCGCTGGGGACTCAAGGTGGAGGACACGGAACACAATGGAGTCAGTCCCAGTTTGCCCTTAAGCAAAATGGAATCAGTCCCAATTTGCCCTTACATCCAACACATTTTCAATAGTTGCTTATGAAAAACATTGTACAATGAAAGTAATATATTATCCTATAATTCTGCTTCTTAGAGAACATGGCCCTTTCACAGAATTTTAAAATTAGAAAGGAATAAAGGAACAATTTTGGGCATTTTATGTGTGTGGAAATTAAGGCTCAGGGATGTTACGGAATTTGCCAAAGATTAACTTTATCCAGTCTTTTCTCTGCTTATTCAACAAATAATGTTTGAGCTTCTACTCTGTGGAAAGCACTGTGCTAGATGTTATGAGGGACAAATTATGTGTAAGAAGTTTCTCTCCCTCAAGGATAACACAGTCTAGTGAGAGACGCAGGCAGGTAAGCAGTCAACTGAAGGGCAAATACTAAAGAAATGAGCTCCTCATAGGTTCTTCAGCAATTCCCAAACTGATATCGTTAGCCTTGTGTTAACCTGGGTTCCCCTTGAAAATAACCAATCCAACACCATCATCACCTACGGAAACCTGGACGCCGGCCCACATTGTCCTCTTTTCTTTACCCGCCCCCAGCATCTACCAGTCATCATCTTGCCCAGTTTATTCAGTCAGAGTCTTAAATCTGTTCATTTTCTTCATCCTGACTGCCAGTGAATTAATTTAACACTTTTCCTCTTTCTGTGCACTGTTGCCGCAACTGTCTAACTCCTCTGCCTGTCCCTGTTCTTAATCTCCTTAAATAAATTGTTCAGACTCCAGCCAGACTGATGTATTTGAATAATGTTCTGTGTCATTCCCTGGCTTCACTTCTGTGACTCTTAGTGGTCTATGCCTTATTTCTTAATGTGGCAAAAACCTCTAGAATCTGGTTTCCCCTCATACTTTTTATGCTAGTTACCGAACACTTTTTTTTTTAATGTTTTTTTATTTTTGAGAGACATAGAGACAGAGTATGAGCAGGGGAAGGGCAGAGAGAGAGGGAGACACAGAATCTGAAGCACGCTCCGGGCTCTGAGCCATCAGCACAGAGCCTGACGTGGGGCTCGAACTCACAGACCGTGAGATCATGACCTGAGCCAAAGTCGACTGCTTAACCAACTGAGTTACCCAGACGCCCCCAAACACTCTTTAAAGACTTTGCCTTTGCTCGATCTATCTCTGCCCCCCTAGAATGGCCTTATCTTTCATCTCCTCCTGGTTAACTGCTACATGTCTTGCAATATTCATCTGTTACCTCCTCAGGAATCTTTCCCTCATCCTTAATGGGAATACTACTCTCATTGATCCATGGTTACTTGGATACCTCTACTGAATACTGTGTTTTTGTCTTTTTCTAGCATGAGGTGTGTGCTCCTCAAAGGCAGGCATTAGGTCTAATGTATCATTGGCCCTTAGTATGGTGTCTGTCTGGTATTTAGTAGACAATAAAGAGTAAAGAAGTATTGAATAGATTGGATTGTTTATTGAACAAAGTGTTATAAAAGAAGTATAAAAAGTATAAGACAGTATCATGGAAGTGAGTAATTAATATCAACTGAGAAGATCAAAAAAAAGCTTCATGTCAAATTCAGTAATTTAGTGTCTGACTCTTGATCTTGGCTCGGCTCATGATCTCACAGTTCATGGGATTGAGCCCTGCATTGAGCTCCGTGCTGGCAGTGCAGAGCCAGCTTGGGATCCTCTCTCTTCTCTCTTTGGTCCTCCCCTGCTTATACTCTCCTATTTTCTCAAAATAAATAAATAAACTTTAAAAAAAAAGAAAAGAAAGGGCTCATTAGGGCATCTCATTAATGACTGATAAATATGGGAGTAGGGCCTTGAATGCCATGATCAAGAGTCTGCTACTAATTCCATCAGCAATGGGAATAGGGTGGTGGTGTTTAGAACAAAGAAGGAACATAGTCAGACCTTAAATTTCTTTTCTAGAGTAAATACCTTGAGGGTTGAGATTTTTTTTTTGTTCCTTGTTCACTATTTTATTCTCAGATAAAAGGCGACTTGTATAAAAGTAGAGCCTAATTATATGTTTGAATAAACAAAGATGTTTTAGAACAGTACTGTCTGATAAGTCTTTCTGTATCAAGCGAAATATTCTGTATCTGTTCTATACAATGTATAGCCACCAGACATGTGTAGCTATTGCTCACTTTAAGGAACTGAGGAATTGACTTTTTAATGTTCTTTATTTTTAATTAATTCATATTTAAATTTAAATAGCCACATGTGCCTAGTGGCTATTATGTTGGACAACACAATGTGTGTAGAAAGTTCTCCCTAGCAGAGTCCCAACAGAAAACAGATGGAACACTCAAATCAGGATAATTCAAGGAGAATTTATTTATAAAGAGACTTTTTCCAAATGTGTGGGCAGCTTTATGGGAACCATAAGAGAGAGTGCAATTAACTGTGGTAGTGACATGGGAGCAATGGTGAGACAGAATTGACAGAATACTCAGAGTTAAGTTTATAATCCTGGATCACATTGGAATGGTATTTATAAATTGCAATAAAACTTTTAATGGCATTTCACTGAATGAAATCTATGTTCAGAACTGTTCTTTTCAATAAAGTCTTTCCTGACAGTTTATTTACTGATGAGGACTGTGATTGCTTTCCCTATACAGTGCTGATCTGTGCTATGTTTTCTGTTTTTCACCCGGTACTCCACAGTGAGCGGTACCTTTTCCATTAGCGGGATTGTGCTGACTTAATGATGGCTCCTATCGAGGCTCCTTTAAGAAGCATCCTCTCTTGTGAGCACCTAGAGTGTAGGCAGGCTCTGACTGTTATCTGTGGTTACGTTTTAATATCCTGCCCTTTTCGTCCCTTGCTTCTGTATACACAATTCACCTTCAGTCCCAGCTCATTGCTTGATGATTTGTTAAGGCTTTGAAAACAGAAGGAATGAGGGCTTTTAAGCAGGATGGGGCTATTTCTCCTTGCTTTATTTATTTTTATGCCATGCAAAAGAAATAAAGAGGCATAAAATGGCTTGACTGAGCCAAATAAATCTGGATAAATACAGCAAGGACCTAATAAAAAGCTGGAGGTGAAAAGAAGCGATGTGGGGGTGGGGAAGATACAGGGAAAGAAGAAAGGAAGATGTTATGCTTTCTGTAATGATAAGGACTGTTCATTATTACCTAGAGAACAAAATGTCTTTGACCCAATGAAAAACTTTTAACTAAGATTAAGCTCTGAGCAGAAATTAGGAAATCATCTTTATAGTCCTCATTTAATCCCTTCAGATTGTCACCTCCTGTCATCCTTTATTGAAATTTTGTATGCCACTGCGGCTTGCTCTAAGAAGGTTGACATCTTCTAGTCGTTTTGATTCATCTCCTCACAGAAGCTAGTGAGTTTTTATGATCAACACAACAGGAATCTCCCATATTATTTATGATGTCCGGTGTGTGTTAGGGTGGGAAGTATCTCTTTGTTTGTCCCACTCCTGACTCCTTTTGACTATTTCTGCTTTCATGAAGTTGAAAGAGACAACCAAGAGCTACACTGCACGAAACTGGAAAATATGGGTTAGGTTCTTTAGGTAATATTAGAAACTAGCTTCTGTCCCATTGTGTATCTGTTTGTGCCACTGCCTTCCATGGCTCTGCATTAACTTTTCATAATTTTCCACTGCTACCATGGATAATGCTGAGTAGGAGCTGTGAAGGTACCCACAACTTTCATCTGGGTAATTGCCACCATTGCCTTTATTGCTCTGACATCCAGAATTTTATTTATCTCTATTTCTCCCTCCCTCTTCTCTCCACTTCCTCACTAGATACAGTCTCCATCACGGACACATTGCACACTCATTGTCAACAAGAAAAAGTGATTAAAAAAAACTTAGTAGTCCTCTATTGTGTTTCCCTGTAGAAGGCATCTGGAAATGTGTGTGACCAATATTTGGCTATCATAGTGCCAAGAATTGTTACTGGAATTTAGTAGACAGGGGCCCGTGGATGCCAAACATCCTGCAGTGTATGATGGTCTCAAATGATAGTGATTTTTTTTCCATCTTAAATATCAATGACACCATTGCTGAGAAAACCTAAGTGTAACTGAGGCTTAGGTGGGTACTGGTAAAAACCCTCAGCTAATGGAGGGTTTTAGCTATGCTTGATGGGTAGATTCTAAAATCTCCTCAAGAATCTAGTATGACACCTTCCTGGCATTTGGTAAGCACCTAATAAAACCATGTTGTGTGTTGATTCAAGTTGTTCATTTATAAACTAGTCAATACCATTCAGTAAGTCCTCTGCAAGTTACTTTCAGGAATAGAAAAAAAATAAGCTTAATAAGTACTTGTCAATATCAAGATTCTAACAGTTTTGTAAGAGTGATGAACATGCACAGAAACAAAATGGGTATATTGGGAAATGTTCAAAGTGCTATTGGAACAAAGAAAGGTGAGAGTTTACTCTCGAGCAGAATTGGTGGGGGAAACCCTTTATGGAAACCATTGAGGAACAGGTGTATTTTAATAGCAGGTTATTTTGGTAGACACTTGCTGAAGTCAAGAGTGCATTATATATATATATATATATATATATATAAGAACTTGGGAGAAGAGATAGACATGACTAGGAATATTGTTACAGGGAAGGATAGTACTTGAGAAGATGTGACAAACTATAGGACTAAAAAAGATAGATTGGGATAGAGTACTGATGGTCATGAACTTCTTGTAAAGAAATCTTTCCACTGGAAGGTACAGATTTATGTGTGAATGTAGTAATTGGGCACAAGATATGACATGCTGCCTAATGGTCTATACTTTGCCTCAATTTCCTTCTTCATGGAGGCTGTGCTGTAAACTCCTTCAGTTATCAGCGGCTTAAACTTACCTTCCTGATTTTCAAGGTCTCCTCTCGAGAGCCCTTTTCAGTTTATTAATTTAAATGGTAGCAATTTTCTTAGAGGTGAATCGCATAATGATTTTTTTTCAATCTTTTTTATACAAGGTAGTATTGAAAAAAAGTATGATTAGATTCAATTCAGTTGTCTCCCACAAAAGTAATATGTAGAAAATACCAACCAAGGTGACTCTCTGTGTGCTTAATAGCCTAAAGATTTAGGTTAAGGATATAACAGAGAACTATTCTGCTTAAAAAATGAAAAGGTGTTGCACAAATTATCTTAAAGAGCCAAAAACAGCGTCCAGTTCCTACTTGAAACAATTTGTTCTTGGAATATTGTCAGCTAAAATTGTGGTCAACTTTTGCAAATTGTATGAATTTGCACTGCATATTTTATTTAGTGTTTAGCAAAACTCCAATATGGCTCTGCATAACTTACACAATACACCATGAAAATGACTTCAGAAACTCCCACAGAAGTTGACAAATTGGGCATCTAATGCTTTTAAGCTAATTGCATGCTTAGAGGTTAAAAAGTCGACTTGTTAAGAATGAAGATCAGAGTTTCTTGGAGATAATGCTCTGCCGACTGCCACACTGAATGCAACCCAACCCTGTATCAGAAATATTACAGAAGCTTAAGGAAGAAAATAATGTGAGCTTTAATCACCATTCTACTTAGTCTTAAGTGAAGTGCTCATGAATCATATCCAATATCATAGCAGTTTTGAAACCTATTCTTGAATTTTCAAGCTGTTATTTTCAGGAAATTTAGAAAGCAAATTGCTAAGTGATAAAGAGTAATTTGATACCATTGCTTATGCCATTCTCTTTTCTCTTTTGCAGACTGGAAAAAAGGAAAGGAGTAATACCCTGAATATTGCAATAGACAACATGTGCAAGAAGACAAGGGACCTTCGCAGGCAGGTGAGGATGAAAGACATGGAAACAGAAACGCCATACAAAATGAACTTTTTTTCACTGCTAGCGTATTTACTTCTTGTTTTTGTTCTTTTTCAATTAATTTAGAACACAAAACAGTAACAATAAATATATGCCTTCCATATTTACATACCTCAGGCTTTTTTGTGGCAAACACAAAATAGGAAAAAGCACATGTGACTTAATATCAGGGAGAATTACACTAGAATTACACTCAAATGCTGGCCCTGCCCTCATCAGCTGTGTGATTTGGGGGATAAATTTAATCTTTCTTTTTGAGCCTCTCTGAACCTATAAAATGGAATTAATAATACATAATAGGACTGTGAGGGTTAAATGAAATGCTTATCAGTGTCTGCTATGTAGTGATTTTTTAGGGAATGTTGGTAAATTGAATCTATTATGTTAAAAACTGAGTTTTTCTTCTACATGCTATAGCGAACAGCTAGCAATCAGAGACCTACCAATTTGCCCTTTTGATTCTTTTCAGAATGCTTCAAAAATTAGTTTCTGTTTAAGATGAGGCTACTTTGTAACCTTAGGTCATCAGGAACACAGGATTAGGACGGATTTCATTGGATAATTTAGCAGTCTAGTATTATGCCATAGGTTAATTTTTTTTCCTTCTAGAAAATGAAGACTTAGCTATTTTCAAAGACGTTGCTTTCCATTATTTTCCACTCTTTAATAACCAGAGTTCTTTTTCATGCACAACTTTAACTTGGTCACCATTAACTCATAAAAGAGAGGAAAAAGCTTTTCAACCATAAGCTTTTAATGCAATATGTTATTGTAGTTTAATGAGAAGATTGAGTAAAATGGCCAGGGCGATCTTTTAATTCAGAAATAGATTTGGAAATGGAATAAATAGCGATCCCCCAGCCAGTTAATATTAGCTGTAAAAAACAATTTTGAGGGCTGGGAAAATTCCAGTTTCTCAACTTTATGGCCTTAATGTGAATTCTGTTTGTATTGTCAGCACTGAGAATCATGGAAGGTAAGAGTTGGAAAGAGCTTAGTGCAACCTGTCTTACAATGTGGATGAGAAAGCCTGCCTGTGGGTAAGGTGACCTACCTAAGGAGGAAGGGGCATCGAACGGACACCAGGTCCTAACCTGTAGCAATTCAGGAACTTTTACCTACAAGACCATCCTCTCTTCGTTCCAGGACTTCTATTCTCAACATTTTCAGGACTTCTGCCTCATCTGTTCTTCTTGGGACTTGGAAAGGTTGTTTTCATGAGCTATCAACAATTATGTCTTTCATTCCTGTCTTGTTCCTCTATACTGCCTTCAACAAGGTTATGCAGAAAATGTTAATCTACATTTATATCTCCAAAGCTTTTGGAGTCATTATTAAAAAAAAAAGTCAAGATAAAACAATTCATCATATATAGGATTACCAGATTTAGCAAATAAAAGCACAAGATACCCAGTTAAATTTGACTTTCAGATCAATAAGGAACATGTTTAAATATGTCCCAAGCATTGGATGGGACATAATTATATTAAAAAGTAGTATGTTTAGGGGCATCTGGGTGGCTCAGTTGTTTAAGTGTCCAACTTTGGTTCAAGTCATGATCTCATAGTTCACAGGATGGAGCCCCACATCCGGCTCTGCACTGACTCAGTACAGAACCTGCTTGGGATTCTTTCTCTTCTCTCTCTCTGCCCTCCCCCACTCATACCTTTTTTTTTTCTCTCTCTCTCTCTCTCACACACACACAAAATAAATAAATAAACTTAAAATAATAGTGTGTTTATATGAAACTGGAGTTTGACTAGGCATCTTGTATTTGATTTTGCAATTCTACTTGTGTTTTCACCTTACTAACAGTGCGATATAGAAAGAGCATGAGGGATTACTACTTTTCTTTATAGTAAAGGGATGTTTCCAGCATACAGAGAACTGTTGTGCTCCAGGAAGTAGGAAAATTCTCTACGGTTTCATAGGTCAACATATTCATTGTTTTGATGAGATATCGCTGTTGAACAAACCACTGCAAACAATAGCAGCCTTTTATGTTTCATGATTCCACAGGCTGGCTGGGGATCAGTAGAGCCATTTTTATAGTGTTTTCACTTGTGGTCTCCCATGTAGTGGCATTCAAATGGTGACTGTGTCTGGTTTCAGGGATGGATATTTGAGGCCTTAAGCACTTCTTCTTCTTCCCTCTTTCCATGTGGTGTCTGATCTTCTAGAACGCTTTCATGTGGCTGCTCTCTCCAGTAGGGTAGGCTGGATTTCTTGCATGATAGTTTAAGGCTCCAAGAAAGGTGAAATGGAAGCGTCCAGACTTCCTTAATGCTGAAGCTCCAAAGTTACCAGAATGTCATGTCTTCCCCATTCTATACTTAAAAATAGTTATGAATTTTACCCCAGGTCAAGAGGAGTAAGTAGAAGTTCGAAAAGTGATACATGTGTATAAGATGTCATGGGATTGTTAGAAGTTTGTCTCTGGACACATCCATGGTCTTCGATGTTAGTGAGGTAGTTGCTGTGATTCATTCTGTCTCCTTACTTGCCCTCCCTAAGATTTCATTTTCCATCCTGATGTTTATGCTTTTGCAATAATGAAAACTAGTTCCACAGCAACCTGAGGCATCTCCACCTCTTCTTATTCTTGCAAAATCTATCAAGCAGTTTGTTTCAAGCATTTGTATACACTCTTTCACACAGGAAGAAGAAAGCCCTACCCTTAAAATGTTTTTCTTTGGAATATTTAATGTTCATATATTGTTGTAGATCTGTTTCTATTTGCATGTTTGTCTTTAGTAGACAATGATCAGAACACATCTTCTTGCCCGTTCATGTAATCTTGCTTACCATGGCTTGTCCCTCAACAACACAGAAGCATCTTAGCTCTGGTTCAGAGAATCACTGGACTTCTTTGAGGAATGAGATAGATTGCTTAGATCTGGAGGGGAAGCAAATTACACATTTTGGGTCAACAATATGAAACGTCCTAAAAGATGACTTAGTGTTTATTTGTCTGAACCTTATTGCTTTTTGACTCTTTTACCTGTTACACTAGAGAACAAAGACAAAAGTCCTTGGCATGGTGTTTCAGATTCTCTGTGATTTGGCCCTGACTTTAATCAGCATTATTCGTAATGTTCCTTCTCTTTCACTTTTTCAGTTCCTCCTCCTCACCACGCCACACATTAACCTGTTCTCTGACTAAAGAGTCTGTATACTATCCACCAAATTTTCCACAACCTCCCACCCCCCACAACACGTGTATGTTTGTAAGTATAGCTTGTTTAACTTGGTGTTTTTCCCGCTCCTCTTACTCCCCGCACCCAACCCCTAATCAACCTTAGGAACATCAAGACTAATGTAAATGCTACTTTTCCCATGAAACCATTACCATTTTCACCAGGTGGAATTATTATTTTTTTTCTTCATGGAGCATTTATAGCACATGTAGTTCTTTTATAGAACTACTATAGCTTGTGTTTTTCGTTTTTAACGGATTTTTCTTCTCACTGGCTTTTAAATCCTTAAAATGATAGTTGTAACAGTATCTTTCATTTAGTAATGCTTTCCAAAGCTGTCTACCAACTCTTTACAGTAGTCCTTACATTATTGATTTTTATTTCTGAAACAAGAAATAATGCCATAGTATTATTACCTCAATGTCTCAAGTAAGTCAGTTTACTGAACAACACTTAGCCAACTGGTAGAGCTGAGGCTTGAATCCAAGTCCATCCAACCTTAGCCCAAATTTGTAAACACCATATGAGGGGTCAGGGATAATAGCCTATTCACCCTCAAAAGTCCTAGTGCCTCATAAACTGATTTTACCATTCTATTTTTTTCCTCCTTACTATTTATTTTACAAGTATTTTAATTAAAATGTTTTCTTCTTTAGTCTACTTCCCATCACTTGTTGGAGAACTGCATACCTATTAAAATTCTTAATAAGGGGGAAAGAGTTTTAAATTTCATTTCTTCATTAAAAAAATAAAGCAATAGCATATATTCCATTTCTACTGTATTGTGCAGAGTGAAACATACATTTGATTTCACTAAAGGCAGATTAAAACTTTTATTTGTGTATATTGAAAAAAAAAATAGCCCATTTTGTAAATGCCAGAGTAAGGACTTGAGATATGTCAAATTAAATAGAGTTCTCATAAAAAAAAAAAAAAAAAAAAAAAAAACAGAAACTTGACCGATTCTTTAGTTGCTCAGTTGCTGAATCTCTATATTCATCTCTTTTCCATTTTGGTAGTGCCAGTGCCACAATTAGGAAAAAATACCTATGTCATTATAACTCTTCTTCATTGTCCTTGTAATCGAATATTAACTTTCCATAAGATACAAGTCTCATTAAATTGGCACAGCAGGTCTATGTTGGTTGAATTAATTATCAGGTGATTTAGTTCGGATTAGTCAATTGAGCTTGACAGTCACATTTTGCTATTTGACTTAAAATCAAAATGGCATTAATGTACATATATATACTTTTTTCTAGTTCCCTAAGAACAATTCTTTTCTGAAATACTTTCTCTTCTTTCCATTCCTCTTCCCCTCACAATTTTGTTCTTTCTATTCTCTTATTAGGTGGTGGTAGGGGGTGGGCAGGGCTATCTTATAGTTTTCACATACAACTTTTACTTTTGGGTTTCAATTGTAGAGAAATATATTATTTTATTTGAGATCTCAAACCACTTACATCAGTGGGAAATAGAAAAATTGATGTCTCAAAGCCTTTATTAAACTGTAGTGAGAAAAGATGGAAAGCCCCTCAGTTTGATTTTGTGCCTGATATCTTTCATGCTTGGCCACAAACAGGTATTTATTGAAAATACATACCTCTAACTCCTACTGGCCTCCCACTAACTTCAGATTTTAGTGCTGCAGCTTCTAAGGTTGTCCTATTTTTACATTGGCATGTTGGATTCTTCTTTAAAGTTTTTTTATATATCACTCAAATGAAAAGAATGAATTTTTCCTTTGGGCTGGAAAATAATATGGAAATAAATAAGATAAAGGCTTCTTAGGTATTATATATAGATATAGATGCCTTTACAATTTAAATGAAAAGAAAACCCATATGTCAGAATATGCCACAACATCTAAAGAAAATTATTTAGCATACCATTCAAAGCCTTCCATATCTTGTCCCTATTTGCATTTCCAGTCCTATCTCGTGGTAATTCCTCTTTCACAATTAGCGTAGTGCAGGTGATGGCAGTATCAAAATCAGTAGTGTGCGAATCAGAAGTGGTAACATGTGATCATCACTGGGTAGTTTATATAAGACATCAGTCTGTTACTTGGCATATGACCAAACAACATTACCACCAGAAAACTGTGTCCGTTTTGTATCAGATTCCCCTGAAAGCATATCCCATATCCCGAGACCAGAACCTTAGTTCAGGTAGTTTACTTAGGAGGCAATTTCAAGAAGCAAGTGTAAGAGAACATGAAGTGTAAGAGAACAGGCAGGAAAGAGGAAAGGAAATGCTCTTTGCAGTCACTACTGTCAGTAACAGGAACTTAATTCCAATAGAATTTTGAAAGCATCGTCATGGAACTTATTTGTAAACTCATTTTCCAGTCCTTCTGTCTTCTCCTCCTGAACATAATACCACACCTCCGTAGTACACCTTTTTCATTTACTGTGTTTTAGATTTAGCAACATGCCTTAAAATAAAGCAAAAAATGTGTTCCTAAAAGGGTTTAATTAAGAAAATAATAATAATTTAGCCAAAGCATTTCTTTATTTGAGCTGTATCTCAAGCCTCACCTTTGCAACATGTTTCAGCACTGTGTATGGAATGAAGGATTGAATGAATAGCAGGGAAACCATAGTAAAGAACCTTGGGGGGGAAAAAAAGAACAAGCGAGTAAATACCATTAAAATGAAAGGAAGACAAATGGTAGCACCACAGAGGGGAAATGCACAGACCATAGCAAATGTATCCAGTACTGGAAGATTGCTAAAATATTTCATATATTTAGAAAAATTGGCACAATGTGGGAGAATAGTTCTCTCTCTAGATTTTTGTATGGCGATAAAACAAAATGTATTTTCTTAGAAGCACAAGAAGACAGGCTGACTCTCTGGATATAGCTGTAGATGGGAACATACATCAAAGTCATCTCCCGTTCATTCTCCAAACCATCGCAGTAGGACTCCTGGTTTCACTTTCCACTTAAACTGCTCTCACTAAGTTTATCGATCCATCAGACAAATCTGATTTCTTTTTATTTAACTTATCTTTAAAATTAAACTCTGAAACTCGTTATCTTTTTTGGAAATTTCTTTGCTGTCAGTTTCCTTATTCTTATTCCTTACTGTAACATTTAATGACTCTCACTCCCCCACTAAATTACAAGGGACCATGCATTTTCATCTTAATGTATTTCACAAGACCTTGCTCTTACTAGAAAGGTAAGGAAATGATGTTGAGAAACAGTTGTTGAGTTGAATGGAATCAAATACAGAAAAAAGATCAAATAAAGAGAAAAGATTCAACAAGTCCATAATATGGGTATTGTAATCATATCTACGACTATAAGTTCATTCGGAAAGCATTGACACAGATGTATTTGAATATTTCTCTTTTAGGTGGTCATTTGCTCTCTTCATTTTTTGGCCATCATCTCAGTCTCTTTTTAGATTCTACTCTTCTATCTGAATGATTCCTATATATGGTGTATTTCCTCCGTTTTAATTCTTGGACATCTCACTGTGCATCTCCCTCTGTGTGATCCTGTCTACCGCCTTGGCTTGAATTACCTCCCATATGTATGTTGGTCATTAATTGCATAACTTTAGTGCAGATCTCCCCTTAGCCTCCCTTCTATATATGCTCGTTATAAATGAAAGAAAAAAAGGATTAGGGGAGGGATGGGCATTGAAAACTGTTCCCCCTCTGAGATTCCTTCTACTTTTACATATCTGGAACTAAGATAACTAGCAGCTCCCAGGTCAAGTTCTAACTTGTAATTCCTTGCCTGACTTCTCTGGTCCGCTCTTGATGGACATCAAACACATTGTTCATTCACTCAGGGTCTCCCGCCTGCCTTGTAAGGCCTTAGCACTCTGCATCCTGTCCTAGTAAGTGTTCAGATGATATTAATCAGTTGCCATTAGTGATTTGCCTTTCTGCATGCTAAGTAGATTCTTTCCTTAGAGATCTTCCCATAGCCTTTGTGAAATTGTTAGAAACCAGAAAATTTCACATTTCTCCTGCCTAAGATGTAGGCAGAGATATTTTTCTCCTAGAAATCTATAATTATTATGGATTTATTATCCTATAAATATTATAAGAATATAGTGGTTTTTTTTCCATGCAGCAGCATTATTTAATATTCTCATGTAATCCCAAACTACAGTTTGGTTTAAACTATTGGTTTAAAAAAATACCTTAAAGTATAATTTTCACAGTAGACAAATTATAAATTTCCTGTTTGATAGCTATTTATCTCTTTGTTTTATTGTATAGAGGATATTAAATTCAATGAAGAGGTTGACTAAAAAATTGGGGAGCCATTTATAGTCATTGACATTGTTGATGAAACATTTCAAGATATTGTGATCCTTTAGGGCTCAATTTTATATAAATTCAATGCACTAATTTTCCATTGCAGTTTTAAATTTCAGAAAATACCTGCTGAATAGAGTAATTGCCTGATTGTCATTTATGAGCTTACACATAATCTAATTTAAAAGAACTAATTGTAGCAGAATGTTATACTTGTTTAATAATTTAAGGTGTAAGGGCAAGAACAATTAATGCAGATGAAGAAAATTGGACATCAAACTCATTTATTATTCTCCTTGCTCTATTAATCTGTTATCAACTGGCATAACCGGTGATCTAACTTGGTTTAATTACCATGAAGACTACAATTTAGCTAATCAAAATTTATCATCAGTTCCCCAACAAAGAAGAAAACATTTTATAATTTTGTAATTATGAAAATACATGATGTACAACGTTGTTTGTACACATGCATAAACATTACAATAGTGCGATTTTTTTTTGATGGAACATGAGTATTATCACTTATAATCTGACCCCTGGGCTAAGTGTAATTTAAGAAAATAATAGTGAATTTTGAGAATAAGCACGCTATTGCTCAATGACTTTTTTTGTTGGATATGTTGTTTGTTTTAATTTTGTAAGTGACATTCATACACAGTCTTAAGTATTACTAGTTTTGGGATTGTGTGAAAATACGTAAGATGAATTTTGTAATCACTGAGATTATAAAAATAGGAAATAACATGAGCCATTTCCTGAAAAAAATTAAATTTTTTATTTCTCCTCAGCTCCGGAAGGCTATTATAGATCATGTGTCAGACTCCTTTTTGGATACGACGGTCCCGCTTTTGGTTCTCATTGAAGCTGCCAAGAATGGCCGGGAAAAGGAAATAAAAGAATATGCTTCAATATTTCGTGAACACACCAGCAGGCTTATAGAGGTAAGCATGCTAGAACTGTAACTACCCTAAATCCAGGAGAATGAGACTCTCATTCCCCATTTACAGTTAACTTGTCCTCAGATAAAAACTTTTAATGACTTATTGCAAAAGAAGCAAAGTTTAAATAAAAAAAAATTTAACGCATGTTTTTTTCAGAGCTACACACACAAAACACTCATACACAATGGATAAGTGCAGATATTTTGTTTTATCCTTACAAATATTTTCTTCATATTCTAACATAAAAGTATCAAATACTGTACCTCATGCCATTGTATTGTTTCTCTACCATCTTTTCATGGCTGTATTATTCTTTCAGACTTTCAAATCATATTCAACTATGTAGAAAAAGAATGTAAGTTTACAGAGATAGAAGATTGAGAATAAATAAGTGGGGATAGTAGATTGGTCCATGTCCCAGTAGAGGCAAGAGGAGATGATAAAACTATCACTTCCTTCAGCTTGGAAACTGGAAGCATGAAAACGCCCCATGATTTGGGGGCAAGGTGGCATATTGCTGAAAGAGCCATAAAGTGCTAGGCAATTTCTAGGAAACAGATAAGGAACCTATTATATTACAGAGATTGGTAATGCAGCCATAATAGAAGAATGAGTATCAATGGAAGAATTTCTAAAACCAGTAAGGTGACAGTACTCACAAAGCCAGGAACCTATGGAAGAAGGGAAAGTGTGCCTGACCATATACTGGAGCTGATACACTGCTAGCACCTCTCGGTATGACTACCAGTTGTTTATGGCTGGTGTCTGTTCTCATTGGCAGTGCCATGCCATACGGATTATAAAATCTTCTGAGTGCCACACCTTCATATACTTACTGGCCATGAACTTTGTGGTGAAATATGTTTAGGGGCTCAAATTGCTTGGTAACCTTGTGAGTTAGAAATAGATACCACCTGAATTAGAATCACAGCATTTGATACAACATCTATTAACATAGAGGATTTTCCCAGCATCTTAAATGTGGATCCCCTGGGAAGTTAGTTCCCAATATAGCTAGTATTTTCGTGACAAACTTTCTGATTCCTAGTCTTCGGTATAAAAAATGAAAGGAGTTGATAAATAGATAATTACTAAGATCTTGTCAACTCTAAAACTGACCTACCTCCAACTTTGAAATTGACCTTCAACTTCCCAAGAACCCTGTGCGACAGGTTAACTGTCACAGTTTTCATTGGCTTTATATGGAAATAAAGGTACAAAACCCAAACCAGGCCAATTGGAGATGGAGCTGATTTCCAGGCTTACAATTTTTAACTAATTCATTCAATTTATTATATTTCTAGCTTTATTTATTCCCTCTTGTAGTCGTCCTCAAATATGTATGCACTCTTCCCACAGGGAAATGTTAAAAGTAAGAGGCAAAGCAGAAGGAGCAGGTCATTAAAGGCACCTAATTAAGTGTAGCTCCTGATAATCATAGACATTTTTTTCTAAAAATGTATTCTCTAAGCTACACCAAATTACGTAAACAACTTGTTGGTGAAATATTCTGAAAATAAAAGTTGGTGTCTACTAATAAAGTTGCATCCCTATTCCTATTTCTTAGTTTAGAAATCTGTTTCTTAGTTTCTTAGTCTGTGAAACATAAATTTCATAAGGTGCTCAGTAAAGAAGGGCCTTTGATCCCACAATTTTGGGGAAAAAGTTGTATCCTTTTCTCCTCGTGGAGATTTTACAGTTCTGAAAAATCCGTAGATAGAGACCCTTCAATTAAGTCAGAATTTCCCCAAATCAGTTTATCTGAGGAGTTCTTCCTTCCATGACACTTACTACTAAGGCATCACCTTGAAGGAACACTTGAAAATGCTACCGTAAGGGCTCCTGGGTGGCTTGGTCAGTTAAGCATCTGACTCTTTGTTTTGGCTCAGGTCACATATTCTACAGTGCAGAGCCTGCTTGGAATTCTCTCCCTCTCTCTCTGCCCCTCCCCCTGCTCATGCTCTCTCTCTCTCTCAAAATAAATAAATAAACTTTTAAAAACTGCTACCTTAATTTATTGAGAGTAATGGTTTATTATTATGTAGACAGAGCCCTAAGAATCTGTTTTCAACATTCAAGGATCTTGAAAATTCTGTATGTCATGTGATCACTGAAAGAATACAAAGATTGTATAATTTTGAGCTACTGGGGGACTGAGAATGAGTCTGATTTAGCTTTGAATGTCCTCTTCACCTGTACGATGAGATTATGCTAGCTTTGTGCTCTCATAGTTTTGCCTCTGGTATTACTGATATTATACCACATAACAAACTGTCTCCAAACATAGTGGCTTAAAACAGCCATTTATTATTCTTTCACTTATGGGTTGACTGGGCAGATGGGCAACTCTCACTTAGGTTTTCTCATGTTATTACTGTCAAATAATGGCTAAGGATGGAACCCTTGAGAAGTCTGACTGGGCTAGACATACAGATGGCATATTTACATGACCGAAAGTGCATGATAACTGTTAGCTGGCAGCTTAGCTCTGGCTCTTCACTGGGGTACCAATATAGGGCCTTTCTATGTGGCTTTGGCTTCTTGCAAAATTGTTGCCGAACAATTGTTGCTGGTTCTGAGATGAAAGGTCTCAAAAGCAAGTCAGAAACAGGAAGTATAAGCTTACATCCTCTTAAGGTCTGGGCCTGAAAGTGGCAGAATACCACTTCCACTGTATATTATTAGTCAAAGCTGTCTTAGAGCCTACCCAAATATGAAGGGAGGCAGGGAGGCATGAAACTTCACCTCTCAGCAGAAGGATAGCAAAGTGTTTATGGCCACCTTTGATCTACTGTACTTCTCTTCTCAAGAATTCATTTGTTTTATATTAAGTGTAGGTAAAACGGGATAATGTCTAAGGTCACTGCCAGCTTTTAAAATTCTATGATATAAGAAATACTTTTGATAATTGGGAGACTTCTAATTTTCTAAGAGATAGAGACTGGAGGAAAATAGTTTTTAAGTATACTGCTTATCCACTACAATGTTTACATATATCAAGAAAGAAAAAAAACACAGGCACCAGGGTGGCTCAGTAAGTTGAGTGTCTGACTTCAGCTCAGGTCATGATCTCACAGTTTATGGTTTTGAATCCCATATTGGGCTCTGTGCTAACAATGTGGAGCCTGCCTTGGCTTCTCTGTCTCCCTTCTCTCTCTGCCCCTTCCTTCTTTGCCTTCTCTCTCTCTTTCTCTCAAAACTAAAATAAATAAAACCCAAACAAAAAAGAAAAGAAAAGAAAACAAACAAACAAACAAGCAAACAAACACTGCATTTATCTCCCAGGAAAATTTCTTTTTGAAAGGAGCTGTCTAACCAAGGCAATAGAGAAAAATCATCATTAATTTACTAGAAACATCCGCCAGAAGGGTCTGTGACAGAGTCTGGGGAAATAGGAGAGCTGAAATACATCAGTTTCAGAAGACATTGTGAGTTTACCTTGTCTAGATTGTTTACCAATCCACCTTTGTTTTCACTACCACCTGTCTACCCAGGCTACTTATACCCATCTTATTCCCAAACTGGCTAATTTGACAGAGTAGGAAAGAAAGTCTTAGATTCTAAATGATTTCAAGGAAAAGCTATTTTCAACATTTCTGGGTTTTGATACCTCAACTGTGTTTGTCAGAGAAATCTAAAATCAGTGAACTTGTTGAAGTAAGACTTAAATGGAAAGAAAAGTCCATTTTTAAAGAATTACTATCAGATCTTTGAAGAAAAACTTCATGCTGTTAAAGGAATACTCTAGATAATGGTTAAAATCGTAACCAAAAGAATAGTTAAAACTGGATTTGAGCATGAAGAAACAAAAACAAAGCGTTAAGAAATTCTATGGGTAGAGGTGCCTGGGTGGCTCAGTCGGTTGAGCATCTGTCTTCAGCTCAGGTCATGATCTCATGGTTCCTGGTTCAAGCCCCACATCCGGTTCTGTGCTGACAGCTCGCTCAGAGCCTGGAGCCTGCTTCGGATTCTGTGTCTTCTTCTCTCTCTGCCCCTCTCCCATTCACGCTCTATCTCTCTCTGTCTCTCAAAAATACATAAATGTAAAAAAAAAATTAAAAAAAAAAAGAAATTCTATGGGTAATAATCAGGCAACCAAAAGAATTTGGGGTTTTGGAGAAAATAAATAGAAATGAGGAGCAGAGTGGCCAATAAATTGGGCCTGAACATCCCCATTGTCTAGTGGGGTCATATATGAGGTCTCCTGTTATATTATCATGTAGTTTGGTATAAAATGATCATGGGTGAAGTGATGGTTATAAAACCCTCGGTAGTGTCAATAACTAAAGAACCTAGATTCTTGAGGCTAGTTTTGTTTCATTATGCTGAACTGAGTAAATATTATGCAAAGCTTATCCCAGTTATGATGTGTAACTTGGGATCCACCAAGCCACACTGGGAATGAGAAGGAGGAGTCAAAAAGTTTGCATACGATAAGATAAAAATAGACAGGGAGGCAAACCATAAGAAATTAATAACCTTAAGGAACAGACTTAGGATTGCTGGAAGGGAGGTGGGGGAGGATGGGGTAAATAGGTGATGGGCATTAAGGAGGGCACATGTAATGAGTCCTGGGTGTTGTACGCAACTGACAAATCACTAAATCCTATCCATGAGACTAATACTACACTATATGTTAACCAACTTGAATTTAAATAAAATCTTGAAAAAAAAAGTTGGCATTTTAAAAACCATCTTTACAAAGTGATTCGCATCTAATGACAAATGTGTTCATCGAATTATACTTTGATCTTGCACTGATGGTGAATTAGGGCACAATTAAGTCTAGTGAATTCCACCAATAATACCTATTAAACAGAAAGTTTAATGTACTAATTGTATACTAAAAATTACAATATTTAGATTGTGGAGAATAAGAATTTTATTTGTCATCAATACGAACCTATTCTTTTAGCCATGTCTATGCAGCTAGTACTCAATAAATCTGTATTGAATGAAGGAACACAATCATATTTCTATCTCACTTCTCTTTCTCTCCAAAAAGTTAACTTTGGGGATTCCAGTACCTGAACTTGGAACATATGTCTGAGCCCAATTATTTAGTAGAGTGCCTTCCTACTTTAGTGAACATGAATACTTTAAAATAATTCTTCACAATGGTACTAGCAAATACCTTTGCCATCAGTTGTCAAAAGTAAACACTCTAAACCCTACTCCAGTTCTCTCAGAAGGAATTTGTCACCATTAGATAACATTTTTAAAGAACTTTGCATACTTCAGAGATACAGTTTGTAACTTTAAAGCAGTAATATAACTGCTATTCAGAGAATGCCATTGCATTCAATACATGTATTGCGTATTATAATGGCTGTTATTTAATAGTTCTTTAAAATTACTTTCTAAAAACTCCACTATTATTTTTGAATCATATTACGATTTGTTCTCAGCAATCAGTTCATGCTGAACACTACATAGTTGCTATCAACTAAGAAGGTAAAATCTCCAGTTTATCTCCTGGGTTTTAACATATTAATCCTCATTAAATATGACAGTGTTAATGATCTAAGCCTGAAAAATTTTCTGCGAATTAGAGAAGTTTCTCTGTGTGAAAAGCCAGCTTCGTCAGTGCTTTGACTTATTCATCAAAAATTCATCTGTCTTGATGCACCTTATTTTAGTAAGTTTCATGGGAGCCTTTCATCAAAAAGGAAAAAGTGGGTGGACATTTAATTATAATACTTCCCTCCAACCTACAAAGCTGATTGTTCCCACTCACAAAATGGCGAGCCAGATTTAGCAAAACCCCAGTGCCAAGAGAGAAGGCTGGAGAGGGGACTCTTGCTGTTTGCAAGAAGTGCTCATTGCACGCAGCTCTACTTCTATCTTTGCTTTTTGACAGAATCCTGTTCAAGTATCACACATTGCTTTAATTGATCATCTGTTATCAAATAAGGATATGCTCAGTTATAAATAAATAGAGTTTTTAGAGTCCCATCCCATTCTTCCTCCTCTCCCTGAAAAAGAAAAAAAATGAAAAATAAAAAGAACAAATCCATGCTTATACTGTACACAAACCAACAACTGTTCTCAGTGAGCATCTTGGCAGCTCTCCGTTTTTGATGGGGAAGGGATGTTATAGCTAAGTCAGGAATACTGTTGGTTATATAGAGCACAGGTGTGACTGCCCACTCCCTGGATTAGAAACTGTTCAGCATCTTAATCCCTTCAGCTAAAAGTCATGATGAACATGATCCTTTAAAGTCCAACTTTAGGGGCACCTGGGTGGCTCAGTTGGTTGAGCTTCCAACTCTTGATTTTGGCCCAGGTCATGATCTTACAGTCTGTGAGATCCAGCCTCACCTCGAAGTCTGAGCTGACGGTGCAGAGCATGCTGGGGATTCTCTCTCCCTCTGTCTCTCTCAGCCCCTCCCCCACTTGCTCTCTCTCTGTCTCAGAATGAATAATAGTTTTTCTTAAGTTAAAAATTTATTAAAAAAAAAAAAAGCCTAATGTGAATGCATAGTGAGTGGCCTTTCCATGTTGGAGAGATTTCTTTATAAATTTCCCATTCATGGTATTTGGAATGCAGGGAAATGAAGAGTGATACCATTATAGAAAAGTCAGAGCCTTTCCATAGTCAGGTGGAGATATTTTTGAATGAGATATTAATATTTTGGAATTAAGAGGAGGGAGAAAACTGTATAGGATTAGAGTAGTTTGGGAATTTAGTACAAAGTAAGCAATATAAGCAATATCTACAGCAAAACTTGCTGACTAGGCAGGAGTTGGATTTGAAAAACTGGAACTCTAAGTGGAGGTAATAGCATGATTAAAGGCACAATGCTCATTCCTGTGTTCCAGAAATGCAGTAGAAATGAATTCTAGATCACTAAGTTGGCTGAAGCATGAAGTGGGATAGTAGAGAAGGTTGGTGAACACCCTTGAGTGTTTGATTGCTGGGTGAAAGGTTAGATTCATCTTCTAGAACTGGATCCAGTCATGGATTTAGAAAGCTGCAGTTGCTTCTCACCACAGTAGGGTCTAAAGGTAAATCATATCTTAGGAGAGTTTGTGTATGGACTATTTCATATCTGGATATAAAAATTTTCTAACCACTAACAATTGATTAGAATCTCATAACATTGCCTGGTATTTAAAAAGACTATATATATATAAGACTACATATATATATATGTATGTCAAATTTTCTTATATATACTTATATATACTACATATATATATCTTATATATACTTATATATACTAAATATATACTTATATATATACTTATATATACTACATATATATATATATATCAAATTTCCTTCTCTCTCTGTTTAATGTATAAGACTAAATCAGGTTTTAAATATATATACTACATATATACTTATACATATATACTTACATATATATACTTATATATACTACATATATATATATATATCAAATTTTCTTCTTTCTCTGTTTAATGTATAAGACTAAATCAGGTTTTAAATATATATACTGCATATATACTTATACATATATACTTATATATATATATACTTATATATACTACATATATATATATCAAATTTTCTTCTCTCTCTGTTTAATGTATAAGACTAAATCAGGTTTTAAATGCAGTCTTTATATATATATATATATATAAGACTACATATATATATATAAGACTACATATATGTACTACATATATATATGTACAAGATATATATCCAAGATATATATCCAAGATATATACAATAAGATGTATGTATACGTAATATATATGTACAATATATATATATGTATAAGACTACATATATGTACTACATATGTACTACTATATATGTAGTCATATATATATAACATATATATATATAAAAAGACTACATTTAAAACCTGATTTAGTCTTATACATTAAACAGAGAGAGAAGAAAATTTGATTTAATAATGAACTTGGGACAGAAAAACACATGACTCAAGACTTAATGACACTAAATCAATGCTATCCAATAGATATATAGAAGGCAGGCCACATATATAATTTAAAATTTCCAGTAACCTTCCTAAAAAAAAAGTCAAAATAACCAGGTGAAATCAATCTTAATAACATGTTTTATTTAATCCAATATACCCCAAATATTATCATTTCAACATATAATAACATAAAAACTATTAATGAGATATTTTATTTGTACTAAGTCTTAGGAATGTGGTGTATATTTTACACTTACAGCCATTCTTAATCTAGACTAGCCATATTTTAAATATACAATAGCCGTACATGGCTGGCGGCTGTGTATTGGACAGTGCAGTTCTAAATAGATGATTAGCAAGTTGAGGACACGAGTATATTCATTTATTCATTCATTCATTCATTCAAGTCTTAAATGCTTACTGTGTTCTATACTCTGTGCTGGACCTTGGGAATACTGTCTAGAGCCTTTGTTTTTGTTTTCCTAGAGTGATATAAAGAGCATCAATAAATCATTGCTGAATGAATTAGTACATAAACCAAGTAAAATGATGGTGAATCTTTGTAAAAATTTAAAAGATGGCAAACAGTGTGACTTATTGATTAAAATGTAAAATATGGAAATAGACTTGGTTTTGAGTTTTAGCTTGATGTTCTTGGGAAAGTCACTCAATATCTCTGCATTCTGTACTGTAAAGAACATACTCCATTGTAAAGTGAAAACATAGTAAGGTTGAATGGGATGACACCTTAAAGTACCAAATGCCACATGATGTAAACATCATTGTTCAGCGAATATTAGTCTTCTTCTCTTTCCACTTTTAAGCATTTTTCCCCAGGGGTACTTGGGTGGCTCAGACAGTTAAGTATTTGACTTTGGCTCAGGTCATGATCCCTTGGGATTGTGAGTTCAAGCCCCACATCAGGTTCTGCAGTGGTTATGTGGAGCCTGCCCGGGATTCTCTCTGTCTCCTTCTCTTTCTCTGCCCCTTCCCCACTTGCACTCTCTCTCTCTCAAAATAAATAAATAAACTTTAAAGATTAAAAAAAAATGTAGTCATTCCCACCCACCCAAAAAAAATCTTATGTGGAAAGAGATCATTTGAGTCTCCAAAACTCCTGATGAGCAATGACATTTTCCTTGAGGAAATTACCTCATTTTATAAGGTAATTTTAAATATACTACAGTTGTTGGACCTTTGTATCCAACTTCCACATGCAGATAAGTGTTTTTCAGGTATATTAACAGGCCAAAAGATGGCATGTGCAAAATGTCCAACTGAAATTATATACCCAACGTTTTGATATACGTTTATTTATTGTATGAAATTTCTCTGGAACTGAAACTTTCCAGTATTACTTTCCATGATAGTATTTGGCCAAGAGTTAACAAGCGAACATGCTAACTAATAATTATTGATGAATAATTCCAGGCCTAGAAGCCAAACTTTATTTTAATCACCAGTCTGATTATACAATTCACTTTTCCACTCAATTAAAAAAATATAGAGAGTGAGTTCCTCCAATATGCTCTATAGAGCTAATCTATACGAGAGCCTGCATTTAGTTCCATTTTTGTCTTTTGTGCTTTAAAACATAGTAGTTCTACTCACTTGCATAAGTGATTTAGCAAATCACTAAACATCTCTGGAATTCAATTTTGTTATTTATAAATGGAAAATAAGGGATTAAATAATCTCTATTCCTGGCACTTAAAACTCTAGAAAACAAAGAGTTCTTTTATTTGTTTTATAGGTGTAGAATATTTGGTAGTAGACAGAGGAGGCTGGTTAATCAGAAGTATTGACAGAGAGGCTATTTTATTACTTTTACAGGAAAAAAAAACTTTTTTTTTGGATAGTAAAGATAAGAGCAAAACAGGGGAGAAAATAAAGTCAAATAAATAAAACATTCAGTAAACTGTGCTAGTATCATGCAAAACACCTTATACTCATTACCGTATTACATCCATGCTCACAATGATTGAGATAAATACTTTTATTACTGTTTTGCTGATAAGAAAACACTAGTTGAGAGAAATTAAGCACCTTTCCTATGGTCAAACAGCTAAATGGCAGAGTAGGGAACCAACTTGGAGATTAAAGGAATAAAGGTAGCACAATAAATCTAAAATTGAAAAGTGAGCCCAAGTTTTATTTGTGTTTAATTTCCTGATAGAGAGAAGGAGACATCTTTCTTAATGCTTTTAGATGAGAGCAAGTGCTATTAAGTGGATCAAGCTGCAAAAGTTTCAAGAGTTGATTTTATTTTTTCCTAAGAACTCTAATCTTTTTTTTTTTTTTTTTTCCTTTCTGAGTTTGGTAGACACACAATGTTGTTTTCATTTTAGGTGTACCACTTAGTGATTTGACAATTTATACATCATGCTATGCTCACCATTCACAATAGCTCTAATCTTATTCTACTTTCCCTAACTAGAGAAGCAGAAAGCCAGAAGCATGCATTTCCTTCCACATGCAGTCATTCTTTAGAATTCTTATGTAACTGCTTAGCTAATACTTAGTGATTAGGACAGGATATGGGTGGGACCCAAATGAGATCAGACATCATCTTTTTTTGAGAAAGTACACGTAGTGCATTTGTAAGTCGACTATTTGGAACTTAGGATATATTTTGCCTGTTAATTAGTACTATGTGTACCATTTAGCTTCCTCAGTCCACAAAAGCCTATTGAGTCCCTAATAGAAGTTAAAAGTTACAGAGCATTTTATTAGGAGTACTCTTCCTAACCTAAAATGTATTTAGGGTTGCCTCTCCTCATCGACCAGCTCCCTCTCAGTCTTGTGTGCAGGGCATCCCTAAGGTAGGGGCAAAAAATTCAAATGCTTATTGTAGTGGATAAAAAAGTAATAAATAAAAGGGCTCAGTAAGGCAGCTTTTGATGAAATGGAGAGTATAAGCTTAGTCTAAAGGATTGGTCTCTACTTATCTTCAATTATTGCTGTGCGTGAATGCAGGCCCTGTTTTGTCAGACATTACAGTTTCTCAAAATAACTCAGAAATACAGATTTTAATGTAAAAATCTGTTGGTTTCTAAGTATAGACAGCTAACTCAGCTTAAAACAAAATAAAATAAAACCCACAATCCGTTCATTTGTGCCAATACACAATGCCAAGGACCACAAGTTTTGCAATCTGTGTTCTAAGGTCACGTTTTGAAAATAAGTTTAAAAAAGATGGATATTTGTAAATGATGTAGATGAGATCTGGAGAATGTCTTGTTAGTAAGCATCAGTTATTACAGATAGGTGGTGAAATCCAGGAAGAGAACTTGATTTGGGGAAGTGGGCTCCTTCTGACTTTCTTTCCTATATTGGCTAACCTTGAAATAATTGATGAATTGAAAATAGTTAGGAGCACGGGGAAGATCGGCTGTTTCCTGTTATCTCCTCTGCTGCTTGCAAACACTGTTAGGGTAGGTATAGGGAGAGAGAAAGGAGGATCTTGCCAAAGGATGATTCAAATATATGTTAGATCCAGTTAAAGCTATAGCTTCGTATATCCAGAAAACTCCACAAGAAAACAATTAAGATTGGCACTTTCTGCAAGATGGAAGTATAGATTTGATGCTTTTAAAGAAATGCTCCCATTACTTAATAACAGAATCATATTTATTCTGCATTCCATTGATGACTTTGTCTAAAGTATAGGCAGCATGAAAAAAGGCTTATATTTTTCTAAATCACTCTGACATTTTTGTGACATTTTATACGTGGAGTTCCAAAAAAAACTAGAACATCCTTAGGAGGTTTGACTTTGGCACTTTGAATCTGCCTAGTAAACACCCGCTACAGATTATCTTTCCCTTCCCCCATCTTTCTTTCATTTAACTTTCTCTCTCACTCCTTCGCTCTAGCTATTGGTATAGACAAATGATTTCTCATCGTATCAAAAGAGAATATCTAAGGTTGTTCGAGTTTTCCTTTGCTAGCAACACGATATCTAAAGAGTTTGTACCCAGGTGCCCCTAAAACATACATTTTATTTTTTTATTTTATTTTATTTAAAAAAAAATTTTTTTTAACATTTATTTATTTTTGAGACATAGAGACAGAGCGTGAGCAGGAGAAGGGCAGAGAGAGAGAGGGAGACACAGAATCTGAAGCAGGCTCCAGGCTCTGAGCCATCAGCACAGAGCCTGCCGCGGGGCTCGAACTCACAGACCGCGAGATCATGACCTGAGCTGAAGTCGGCGGCTTAACCGACTGAGCCACCTAGGTGCCCCAACATTTTAATGATTTTTAGTTAGTTCACAGATTTGTGCCATCATAATCAATTTTAAAACATTTTCATTTTCCCTAAACTAGGCAATTTCTACCTCTATAGATTTGTCTATTCTGAACATTACATATAAATGGAATCATACAACTTGTCTTTTGTAACTGGCTTCTTTAACTTAGCATGATGTATTCAAGGTTTATCTATATGTAGCGTGTATCATGGAGGAATGGAGGAATCACTCCATTCCTTTTATGGGCAATTCTGTTGTATGAATATAGCACATTTTATTTATCCATTTGTAAGTTGATGGTCACCTGAGTTACTTCCATTTTTTAGCTATTATAAATAATTCTGATGCACATTTTAATACAAGGTTTTGTATAGGTATGTGTTTTTATTTATATTGAGTATATACCTGGTAGTGATATTTCTGTATTATATGGTAACTCTGTAGTAACCATTTGAGAAAATACCTGACTGTTTTCTGGTGGCATCAGGTTGTACCATTTTACATCCCCACCAGCAGTGTATGAAGGTTTGGTGCCGGGGTCCAGTTCCGGCGAATCTAGGGGTCCCCAAAGGATGGATGGTCAGGCGAAAGGAAATGAGAGAACCACAACGAGAGAGACGTAGTCTGATGACCAAGCAGGCAGTTCTGGCAATTCAGGCATCTCCACCCTGCTGGTCTCAGTGTCTTTATTTTTAAAGGTAGTGAGTGACATTATATCAATGAGTGACATTCAGTAGTTTGATCTCTTTAACAGTAATGGGTTTTTACCAGCAAGACTGCAACTTCCTCAATCCTGTATATGGGTTTCAGGATAATTAACATATAAATTTAGGGTCAGGGAGAGAACAGGGTGTTTCCTTAAGGCTTTAATGTTAATAATCTACAAACAAGCCAGGAGTCATTCTGCCTATTCTTCCAACTACAATGGGGGAGGTGCAACCCATCCCCAAGATGAAACTTTAAGGCTACTTCTGGCCAGGCTACTCTCATTCAGATGTAATCCATCAAAGCATTGTGCTCCAGGTCCTTCCCTTTTATCTAAATGCCATAAAACAAAAGAGCATTACATTCCTTGGGGCCAAGGAGATTAGCTCAAGAAATCAAAGCCTGAAAAATTATTTAGAAGGAGGTAAGACTAGGCGCCATTTTGGCCTTTGGCAGCTTTGCCTCAACCTTTTCCACACAGGGAGGGGTCTCAACCTGTGAGCCCAAAATGGATCCCAACAATTTGGATTATCCTCATCCCTGTCAATGTTTTTATTGTTCACCTTTGATTATAGTCATCCTCGTAGGTGTGAAGTGGTATCTCATTGTGGCTTTGATTTGCATTTCCCTTATGGCTAATTATGTTGAACATTATTTTATATGCTTAATGCCCATTTATGTATCCTTTTTGGAGGAAATATTTATTTAGGTTCTTTGTCCATTTTTTAAAAATGGGTATTTGTCCTTTTTATAATTGAGATGTAATATGTAATAGTTCTTTATATGTATTAGAAGCAAGTCTCTACAAAATAGATGATTTACCACATTTCCTCCCTTCCCGTAGGTTGTCTTTTCAGTTTCATAATGGTAACCTTTGAAGCACAAAAGTTTTAAATTTTGATGAAGTATATTTTTTCTATTTTTTATTTTGGTTTCATATCTATAAAACAATTGCTTTCTCAAAGGCTATGAAGGTTTACTGCTATGTTTTCTTCTAAAAGTGTATACTTTTAGCTCTTATATTTAGGTCTTTGATCAGCTTTGAGTTAGCTTCTGTATCCAGTATTAGGCAAGAGTCCAATTTCATTCTTTTGCATGTGGATATCCATTAGATCCAGCACCATTTCTTGAAAAAGCTCCTATTTTCCAATTGAGTTGCTGTAATAAATTAACTATAAATATGAGGGTTTATTTATAGACTCAGTTCTATTCTATTAATCTATGCCTGTTATTTTTTTTTAATGTTTATTTATTTGAGAGGGGAAGGGGCAGAGAGCAAGAGGAGAGAGAATCCCTAGCAGGTCCCATGCTGTTAGCACAGAGCCCAACATTTGGCTCCATTCCACAAACCATGAGATCAAGACCTGAGCTGAAACCAAGAGTCAGTGGCTAAATTGACTGAGCCACCCAGGCTCCCCATGCTATATATGCCTGTTCTTGTGTCAGGACCACTCCACCTTGGTTACTGTAGCTTTATGGTAAGTTTGAAAATCAGAAAGTGTGAGTCCTCCAACTTCATTTTTTTTTTTCAAATTAATTCTGGCTATTATAAGTCCCTTGAAATTTCAAATAATTTTAGAATAAGTATGTCATTTCTGGAAAAAAAAAGACACATCTGGGAATTTGATAGGGATTGAAGGATGGAATCTGTAGATCAGTTTGGGGAGTATTGTCATTTTAATAATATCAAGTTTTTCAATCCATGAACATGAGATATCTTTCCATTTATTTAGATGTGCTTTAGTTTCTTGCAACAATGTTTTATAGTTTTCAGTGTAGAAATTTGCACAATTTTTGTTAATTATTTTCCTAAAATTTTATTATTTTTGATGCTTTTTATTATAAATGGCATTGTTTCCTAATTTTATTTTTAAGTTATTTTTTGCAGTATATTGAAGTGCAATTTTTTTAGGTATATTTATTTTGACAGAGAGAGAAAGAGCATAAATAGGGAGGGGCAAAGAGGAGGAAAGACAGAATCTCAATAGGCTCAGCACCATCAGCACACAACCTGATGTGGGGCTTAGACTCAAAAACTGTGAGATCATGACCTGAGCCGAGATCAAGAGTTGGATCCTCAACTGACTGTGCCACTCAGGCATCCAAAAGTGCAATTTTTTAAAATATATTGATCCTACATCTTATAACCTTGCTAAATTTATTTATTAGTTTAATTTTATTTGTGTGTATGTGTGTATTCCTTAATATTTTATGTATGCAAGATAATGTAATCAGAGAATATAATTGTACTTCCTCCTTTCCAACTTGGATATTTTAGTTTTATTTTCATGCCTGATTCCCTGAGAATCATTTTATATGCTTTTTTTCTATCTGTATACTTTCTTTGGTGAACTTTATGTTCAAATATTTTGCCTTTTTTAAATTGAATTGTTTATTTATTTTTGTGTTATTTAAAAGTTCTTTATATATTTTGAATACAAGCGCTTGTGTATACGTAATTCACAGATATTTTCTGTATGTCTGCGGCTTGGCATTCTAATCTCTTAATAGTGCCTTGTTCAGCATAAAATTTTTATATTTTTATGAAGTCAAATTTATCAGTATTATTATATATGGATTGTGTTTTTGTGTCTTATAGAAGAACCTTTTGTCTAACCCAGGGTTACAAAGATTTCTCCCATATTTTCCTCAAGAAATCTTATACATTTTAGTTTTTACATTTTATTTTTATTGCATGGTAAGTTAACTTTTATATATGGTACAAAGTTGGGGTAAAGCTTTTCTTTTTTGTTTGTTTATTTATTGCTTGTGGATATCCAATTGTTTCAGCATCATTTTTTGAAAACAAAATAATTTTGCCATTGGATCATGTTTTTACTTTTAAGTATTGGTTGATCTATATTATGAGTATATTTCTCTTCTCTCTGTTTTGTTCTATTGCTCTCTGTGTCTACCTTTCACCAATACCACATTCTCTTTAAAACTGTTGCTTCATACTAATCCTTGAAATCAGATATTCTGAGTCTTCTGACATTGTTCTTCTTTAAAAGATTATTTTTGCTACTCTTTGCTCTTGTCGTTGTTGTTGTTTTTTTATAATTTTTGTATGATCCCATCAATACCTACAAAACTATTGCAGGCATTAAGATTGGAATTGCATTTAATCTCTAGATCAGTATAAAAATTGTCATTGTGAAGATACTGAATTATCTCATTCATGAATATGGTATATTTCTCCAATTATTTAAGCCATCTTTGATTTTTTTCATAATGTTTTATAGTTATCAGCATCAATTTTAATTGTTCAATATATAAATAACAATTTCAACATATTTCTTGTACCAATCTAATTCAATGTAAGATTTTCTACTTGTTTTATTAGCTGATGGGATTTTTATTTTCTGTGTGTGGACACCCTTAAAAGAATTCCAGAAAACTTGCCTGTTAATGAGTGGCTATTATTTGGAGACTAATTTAAGTAAGTTTGGTCCTGCATTTACTACTAAAACTTACAAGAATTTTAGAAGATAATGCAGATTACTGTAGTAGGAAAGAACATAGGGTCAGACAAAGAAAGCCTAACTTTAATACCACGTGAACTTGAACAATTTATTAAGCATCCTTGGGCTTCCAAACTCTCATTAGAAATATGGAGATGATAGCCTACATATCTATAAAGATTTTGTGAATTGTGAGAATTCAATGAGGTAGTTCAAGTAAAGCCTTTATGACAATGTCTGACAATAGAGTAACGTTGAAATAAATACTGGGCTATAAAATCCCAGCTCAGGAAAGAGGAAATAAAACTGTTTTCATTCATAGATGACATAATTGTCTTGGTAGGAAATATGAAATCTCCTGAAACTAATCCATGATTACAAGGTTATGGCAAAGTTACATATAAAAGTCAACCACTTTTCTTTAGGCAGCAATCGAAGTATGATTTGAAATTAAAAACACATTATCATTACATAGGATCACCTAAATATATAAAGAAAATATATCTGAAATAATAGATCTGGAAGGACAAATAAACAGCAATAAAATGAGAGCATGGGGCTTCAATACCACATTTTCAGTGGATAGAGCATTGGGGCAGAAAATTAATGAAGAAACATTGGACTAAACTACACATTAGACCAGATGGACCTAACATACATATACAGAACTTTCCATCCAGCACAAGCAGAATACACATTTTTTGCCAGCACACATGGAACATTTCCATGATATATTAAATGTTAGGCCACAAAACATATCTTAACAAAGTTAAGAAGATTTAAATCACTTCAAACATCTTTTTCTAACCACATGGTGTGAAACTAGAAATCAATTATAAGAAGACAACTGGAAAGTTTACAATATGTAGAGAGTAAACAATGCTACCAGACAGCCAAAAGATCAGAGAATAAATCAAATCAGTAATAAAAACACAACTTGAAAGAAATAAAAATGAAACACAACATACCAAAATTTATGGGCTGCAGCAAAAGCAGTCCTAAGAGGGAAATTTGTAGGGATAATTGCTTACATTAGAAAACAACCTTACACCTCAAGAAAGGAGAAAAATAATAACAAAGTCCAAACAAAGTTAGCAGAAGGAAAGAGATATCTAAGATCAGAGCAGAAATAAATGAAACAGGAAACAGAAAAATAGTAGGAAATATCAAAGAAACTAAGTTCTGATTTTTTAACAAAGATAAAGTAGAGAAAACGTTAGCTAGACTCACCAAGAAAACAAGACTTCTAACTAAAATAAATAACTTTATAAATGAAAGAAGAGACATTAGAGTTCATATCACATACATACAAAGGATCATAAAGGCTACAAAGAACAACTTATGCCAACAAATTGGGCAACCTAGAAGAAATGGATAAATCCTAGGAATATACAGTCTACCAAGACTGAATCATGAAAAAATTAGAAGATCTGAACAGATAAATGAGAAGATTGAAACAGTAAACGAAAACTCCAACAACAACAAAAATCCAAGACCACAAGGCTTCACTGATGAATCCTACCAAACATTTAAAGAACTAATGCCGTTTTTATTGTTTTTTTTAAACTCTTCCAAAAAAGAAAGGAAGGAAACAGAATATTCCCAAACCAATTTTATGAGACCAGCTTTACCCTAATACCAAAGCCAGATGAAGACACTTCAAGAATAAATAAATACATACATACATACATACATACACAAGTACATAAATAAATAAATAGTTAATATTACTGATGAACATAGATTCAAAAATCCTCAACAAAATATTATAAAACCAAATTCAAAAATATATTAAAAGGATCATGCAACATGATCAGTTGGATTCGATTAAAGTATTGCAAGAATGATTCAATATCTGCAAATCAGTCAATGTGATATACCACATAAACATAGAAACATGAAAATCATATGATTATTTCAATAGATGCAGAAAAAACAGTTGACAAAATTCAACATTGCTTCCTGAGAAAAACTCTCAATGAACTGGATGAAGAGGGAACATACTTCACCATAATAAAGGTCATATATGACAAGCCCACAATGGTGAAATACTAAAAACTTTTCTAAGATAAGGAAAAAGACAAAAATACCCACTCTTACCATTTTTATTTGACGTAGTACCAGAAGCCCAGCTGAGCAATCAGGCAAAAAAAAGAAATAAAGGACATCTGAATTGGACAGGAAAAAATAAAATAATCTGTTTGCAGATGATATATTATGCATAGAAACCCCAAAGACATTGCCTTTTTTTGGATTAGCAGAATTAATGTTTTTTAAATGTTCATATTACCCAAAGCAATCTATAGATTTGATTCCATCTCTATCAAAATTCCAATGGCATTTTTTCACAGAAATAGACAAAACAAACCTAAAATTTGGGTAGAGTTACAAAAGATCTTGAATAGCCAAACCAAACTCGATTAAGAAGAACAGAGCTAGAGGCATCACACTTCCTGATTTCAAACTGTATTACAAAGCTATAGTAATCAAAACAATATGGTATTGGCAGAAAAAGACATACAGATCAATAGAACAGAATAGAGAACCCACAAACAAATCCCCACATTTATGGTCAATAAATTTACGACAAAAGAGCCAAAAATATGCAATGGGGAACAGTCTCTTCAATAAACAATGTTGGGGAAAATGGAGAGCCACATGGAAAAGAATGAAACTGCACCACAATTTATATCATACACAAAAATTAACTCAAGATGGATAAAATATCTGAACCTAAAACTTGAAACTGTAAACCTCTTAGAAGCAAACATAGGCAGTAAGCTCTTTGGTATCAGTTTTGGCAATGACTTTTTTGACTTGACATCAAAAGTAAAGGCGACAAAACCAAAAATGAACAAATGGGATTACATAAATCTGAAAGGCTTCTGCACAGCAGGGAAACCATCAACAAAATGAAAAGGCTACCTACCAAATGGGAGAATATACTTGCAAAGGTAGTGTTTTAACAAATACTGTTGGAACAACTGGATATCCATATGCAAAAAAGAAAAAAAAGCTGAATCTAGCTAGCCCTTAAACCTTACATAAAAATTATCTCAAAATGGATCATGAGCCTCAATGGAAATGTAAAACTAAAAATCTCCCCGAAGATAACATAAGAGAAAACCTAGATAACCTTGGATATGGAAATGACTTTTAAAAACACAAAATTAAAAGCACTATCCATGAAGGAAACAACTAATAAGCTAGATTTCATTAAAATTAAACAACAACAAACTTTTGTTTTGCATTGGCAATGTTGAGAATAAGAAGACAAAGCACAAACTTGGAGAAAATATTTGCAAGAGACATAACTGATAATGGACTTTTACTCAAAATCCCCCCTCCAAAAAAAAAAAAAACAAACCTTATAAAACTAAACAATAAGAAAACAAACAACCTGACTAAAACATGGTTAAAGGCACAAAAGAACTAAACAGACATCTAACCAAAGAAGATGTACGGATGGCAAGTAAGCATTTGAAAAGATGTTAAGTATCGTAGATTAAGGAGTTGCAAATTAAAACAGCATTGAGATACCACTACACATCTAATAATGGCCCAAATCAAAATCCTAACAACATAAATGCTGACAAGGATTTGGAGCAACAGGAACTCTCAAATAGTATTGGTAGGAATGCAAACTGGTACAGCCTTTTGGAAGACAGTTTTGCAGTTTCTTATAAAACTAAACATACTCTTACCATATAATTTGCAATGACATTCTTTATTTTCCCAAAGGACATGAAAACTAATGTCCACGGAAAAATTTACACTTGGACTTTATATTACTTATAATTGCCAAAATTTGGAAGTAACCAAGATGCCCTGCAGTAGGTTAGTACATAAATAAACTTGTGATTCGTCTAGATAATGGAATATTATTCAGCACTAAAATGGAATGTGCTACCAAGCCATGAAAAGAAATGGGGGAATTTTAAATACATACTACTAAGTAAAAGAAGGCTACGTACTATATAATCCCAGCTATATGGCATACATACAAGGCTACATACTATATAATCCCAACTATATAGCATTCTAAAAAAAAAGTAAAACTATGGAGACAATAAAAAGATCAGTGGATGCCAAGAGTTGGAGGAAGATATGAATAGAGCTTAAGACTTTTGGGGCAATAAAAATACTCTGTATAATACTATAATGATTGATACATGTCATTATACATTTGTCCAAACCCATGGAATGTTGAACAAGAGTGAGCCATAATGTAAACCCTCGTTTATATCATGATTGTATGTTGTAATCTGTCAGTGTAGGTGCCTCAGTTGTAACAAATGTACCACTCTCATGGGGGGTGTCAATAATGGGAGAGATCATGCATGTGCGGCAGCCAGGGCATATGGGAAATCTCTGTACCTTCCACTCAGTTTTGTTGCAAACCTAGTATTGCTTTAAAAAAATAAACTTCATTAATGAATTACTATATTAATTGTAATTTTATTAATTTTAAAAGTTTCAGGTAAAAAAAATGAACATCTAGTGGTGTAAAAAAGTGATTCTAAGATAAGAGGTCTAATTTAAAATGTCTTTATTAGTGAACATCTTCATTTATTTCTGCTTAACAGTTGATTAATATTATTTCAATGTTTTCTGGTTATAGCCAGAATCTCTAGGATATTAACTAGATAGAACTTGTAATGCATCTGTCAACTAGCAGCATGTCAGATATAAAATACACCTAAAAAGGCAACCACTAGGGGACATTTATACTCCAATTTGTGGATTTATCTGATTGCAAAATTTCAGCAGAGTTTTAGCAACATTGATGGGGACCAAAGGAGAAACATTAAAGTAGTGGTAATTTTTAAAGGGTAACTTCGAGATCAGTGAAAATGCCTTTTCTATATAGTCTTGGAGACACAGAAATGAATCTGGCATTTGTGTTTTCAATACTTTGATGGCTTTTCATCTTCAGATATATGCATTTTATGTTACCATACTTTTCCAATTCTAAAGCCTTTTTTGCATTAGGTTCTTTTGCTTAGGTTTGGCATGAGGTGGTCCCGATACCTTTAACATCAGTGATGGGTTGATAAGCTCTGGTAAGAACTGAGTGCAGGAAGCACAGACACCATCAGTTCTTCTGTTTAGATGTCTAGACTGTTGTCAGGATAAGAAATCCTCATTGCAGACCTGATTTTATTGTTTTTATGATTGCTATAAATGTTTTTTTAAAGCAAGAAGGCAAATGAAGAAAAGCATAGTGATCACCCATGATCTATTTATCTCTATGCTTCTTTCTAGGATACCTTCCTCCCTAGGAATTATAGCAGGATGACCTACACTAGAGGAATTATTCATCACAAGTCACAGGAGTCTCCCTTTTTGGAGTCCTGTTTTCTAAATGTTCCGGAATATGAAAAGCACATTTCCATGACAAACCACCATGGTGCTTCTGGATTTATAGTCAGTGTCAGACATTTCTTCAGGGAGAAAATCATGATTAGAACTGAGTTGTGACTGGCAGATCTGAACTGCGTAGATCAGTTTTTCAGAATTCAGTATATGTTCAGAAGATTCACAGCTACAAAGCTACCTGCTGAATTTAGAAAGGACTGTAGTGGTGCCATGAGAGTGCAGCCTGAAAGCAGCGATACAAAAGCGAAATAGAAGGTCTCAGGGCTTCCATGGTGTGAGCATTACATCAATGTGATTTTAGCAACTTCCTATTCACAAATGTGGCTGTGATTAACCATTTAATCCTGAGGAACTTTCAGTTCATTTATTATTTTCCCAAGAGTAGGAAGGATTTATTTTCTTTGCTCTTATTTATAGGCTTCTCTATATCTTCTTTCTCCAAGATATAGACCACACAGAAATAAATAAAAACAACAAAGCTCCAGATACTAGACTTCTATAACCTTGAAAGCACATTCAAATGATACAAAACATTCTTTTAATTAGGTTCTATTCCATTGACCTATTAAACCAGTGGCTTTGCCACTGAACTATGGACATTATGCTTTAAGGTAAGGCACAGTCCACGAGCATTTTATGTCTGTTGTGTTTTCTATCTTCATCATCTTTATAAAAGGAATATTTTTTTCTCTTAGCTAATTCTTTATTATTTATTAATTTTAGTGACCATATATGTACAAAATACTCAAACAATAGCCTTTTCTATCAATCACAATTCCATGATACTCTTTCCTGCACATACACACATGGACACACCACAATGCATCCATTTTCAGCAGTATTTAAGAGGAAAGTATTTAAAGTTGTGCAAACAAACTTTTAAAGATTGATTCTATTGGGATGAAAACAGTTGTGCAAAATTTGACATGTGAAGAGTCAAAGGAACTCTCACTTTAGTCTCTCTCTACTCCGTTATTGTGTGGAAAGACACAGAAATTGTTTCCTAATATGCTGCATGGTGGTGACTGGACTTCTTTGTGATTCCATTTCCTCAAATACAAAATGGGAATAATACTACCTTAAAGAGTATTGTGAAGATAAAATTATATGGTTAACATGCAAAGGTTTAGAAAAGGGAAAAAAATACCTCTGCAGATAATCCTTATAGTAATAGCTATCCTGTGTAAGTGCTTTTGTGTATCAGACAATATTATATGCATTATCTCATTTAGATATCATTTGCCTCATTTTATAGAAAAGAAAGGGTAAGAACCATGAATCAGCTTACCGTGTCACACTGTGAGGGGATGGCAGAGCCAGAATGTGTGCACAGATCTGAATGGATTCAAAGTCCATGATCTTTTTTTCTTCCTTCTCTCTATTATACCTTTCATGAAACAGTCTTCTTAGTCTTGGCAAGTAATTGTGGCCTCAAAATCTATTTTTCTAATAATATGTGTTAGCGTTTAGTCCGAATGACAAACTCAACTTTATTACATCTGATTGGACAAGAGACAGCCCATAGAAGAGCCTAAGAGAACTTCTAGCTTGTATTTTTTTTTTTTTTTTTTTGCAAATACAAAAGTTAAGGCACAGTTAGTTGGTACAAGGGTGATTACCAGAGCCCCATATTGTAAATGCCATTACTATGACTCTTAATTGTATGTCATACAGTAGAGTAATGTTATGTATCTTTTCTCTCTAAGTCATCAGCACCTAGAATTCTGGCTTTATGCATAATCAAATCTTTCATGTATGGAGCACAACAGTATAGAATAGGGTAACTTCTATACTGTTAATTGATTGAATGAGTAAATGTGAACACATGTGGAGTGCGTCCTTTAGAAGCAGGCAGGCTTTTCAAGATGGTGCACAGAAATGCTAGTCCTTTAGAAATTCTTTGCATTTTGACCATATATTTCTAAATAGTAGAGTTAATGCCCGCAGATGAATATATTCTCTGGTGTCATTTTTACCAAGTTTATTGGTTGGCCAAGTTTGTGGTTGCAGAATAACCAAATACAAGGTTAATCTGGACTTTTTTACATCAGATTTTAAAATATTTAAAATCTGTATGGATATTTCTGCAGATACCAAACTTGAAAACGCGTGGGACTTGAGGATAACGAATAGCACGATGCATTTTAGGAGAGCCAGAGCCTTTGTTATAACTGATAACTAGGTACATGGAGATGACAGCATGGTGAATGAGAGCTATGGAGTGCTGTGGGCAGAGTTGACTGTGAATAGGTGACTGAGTTTGTGCCAATCCATATAAAATAATGAAACCAGGGTCTTAAATTGTGACTCTTGGCTTTTAAAGGGCTTCTGTGTTAGTGTGGTTAAAATAATTTAGCATTTAGAATTGAAGTAAGGTATCTCAGAGGTTATTAAATAATCACTTAGGGGTGATAACTTCTGAAATACTTTACTGTAATTTATTTCTCAATAGAAAGAAGCCTTTAGAACTCCTAAAGACATAGTGAGTATACTGCAGATTCAAGAATAAACTCAAATGAACAGCCTCATTTACTGAAACACAAAAGAGACTTAATTACACTGATTGCTTTTCTCTGTGTTATTTGGTATTATTATTATCAATGATAGTTGATATTTCAAACTTGCCAATCATAACCAATAACAAAAGCTAAATTTTAAAAATATAAATGAAAGCAACAACTTTTTCTACTAACCTCTGAGTAGCTGATGACCATTAGATAGTATCTAGGAAGACAATAAGGAACAGCAGAAAGAGAGCAGCACTGAGTCACAAGACGAATATCCTGTCCTCTCCCCAACTCTCCCACTAACTAGTTGAATGAGCTTGACAAAGTGCTACCAATTCCATTAAATGAAAATAGGGCAGCAGATTATCCAGAAAGTGCTTCTAAGACTAATATTCTATCACTTAATTCTGTGATACAAAGCAGAATGTCATATGCAAATGGAATGATTCTATGTCCTTCATGATAAACAACTTCTTAATTATTCAAAGGAATAGTATATTTTACCAATTCAAAGAAATGGAAACCTGTCCTAAAAAGAGATAAGCAAACCTCTCCTAACATATTGGGCAAGGAAAATACATTCTAGTGTTTCTCCAAAATGCTTTAGAATTCCTATCTCAGATTAACCACAAAATGTCTTATTTTTTTTCAGAAAGGATTTACAAAATCCCTTAATGGAGGTTAATTTACATATCAGCAGCATTTACGTACAAGGAAAAAGACATATCCGGATTACTTTTAAGATTGTATTTGTAGAGGACTATCCTCTTTAGTAGTCTTATTTCCTCATCCTAGGGGTCTATCCTCTTTAGAGATTAGCAGTAACTCTGTATTTAAACAGATAGCATGATGCCTGTTCACAGTTTAGATGTCTGAAGCAAACTCATGATCTAGGTTTATGCCTCTAAAGTACATGTATCTTATTTAAACCATATAACCAGCAGATGGAGAGGTGTTTGGTGTCAGTCAGGACTTTTGGTGCTCCTCTGATCTTACGGCATAGGTAAATGCAACCTTGGCTTTTGTGTTAGACCATCCTGGAACTACATCTCATAATTCAATTTTGTTCATCTTCATTTCACATCGATGGAAATTAGTTGTTTTAGTCTTGGATGTTGTCATTCCAAATTCATGAGTAAATGGTGGAAAACTAGAGGTAGGGGAAGCGGTATAAAATATAAGCCTACTAATTAAGCAGTAAAATAAAACAGGGAAGAATAACATATTAAAATATTCTATAGAGAGATACTGACTCATGAGCAGGTAAAAATAAAAAAAAAATTGAGCACTAGAAGAGGACCCTTTTCCTTACTCAGTGTATAAGGGAATCTCGGTAAGCATGCAATATAACTGAACAGTGGCCACATAAACACCTATCTATATTGTTGTAGTGGCGGAACTTATGTGTATGTAATAAATTGTTTTGGATTATCCTGAGGGCTTCTTTCAGCACTAAAAATCTGAATTGGTGTATTCCCAGCCCTTGGTTTACATTATCATTGTATACAGGAATTTCTTTCTCCCTCCCTCCCTCTCTCTCTCTCTCTTTCTTTCTTTCTTTCTCTTTCTTTCTGTCATTTGGGAGAGCATGTGCATGTGCACAGGAGAGTGGAGAAGGGACAGAAAGAATCTTAAGCAGGCTCCACACCCAGTAGGGAGCCCAATCTCACATTGAGAACATGACCAGAGCCCAAATCAAGAGTCAGCAGGATACTTAACTGACTGAACCACCAAGTGCCCCAGGAATTACCCTTCTTGGTCCCATACTGTATAAGCCCTCAATGAGGCCTCTCCTCACTTTTCTGGGTATCAGACATTTTCTTTTTCCCATGGTACTCTCAAAGTACTTGGATAATGCCTTGTATTTTGACTTAGTTGCCCTTTACACGATGATAGATTCATGTTTTCCTGGCCTTGGGAATTTACTTATATAGTTCTTTCCCTTCTACATAGTTAGTCCCCATCATTACCTGTAAAGAACCCTCCTTACTTTCCAGTTCCATTGCGAGAAACCTTCCCTTATTTATTCAGAAGGCATGGCTTTCAGTTTCTGTACCCCCTACAGCTTCATTAAAAATATCATAATTTACCTCATATTATAGCAGTGGTCTCCACATTGTAACATGCATACGAATCACCTGGAGGGCTTTTTAAAAACAGTTTCTTTGGAGGGTTTGGTTAAACACAGGTTCTGGTTCACGCAGTAGGATTGGGCCCATGAATTGACATTTCTAACAAGCCCCAAAAATGATGCTTGTGATGTTCACAGATCACACTTTGAAAATGACAGTGCAAGGGCGCTTGGGTGACTCAGTCATGATCTCATGGTTTGCGAGTTCAAGCCCCAAGTCGGGCTCTGCGCTGACAGCTCAGAACCTGGGACCTGCTTCAGATTCTGTGTTTTTCTTTTTCTCCGCCCCTCCACTGCCCATGCTGTCTCTCTCTGTCTCTCAAAAATAAGTAAATGTTAAAAAACAATTAAAAAATAAAAAGAAAGTGACAGTATAGTCTAAGGGGAGGAGTTTTGCTTCTCTGAGTTCAGAGCAAGATTGTTTTTCATCTTTATATTCCCCAGAGTTCCTTGCTTTAGGAGATGCTCTCTGAATAGAGGGCCAAACAAAGTCAAGTGGAATTTAATCATGCTTATTTTCTAGCTCATAAAACCCCCGTGGTGATAATTTTGTAAAGATTTGAGAGAGAGAAAGAGAGAGAGAGAGAGAATTCAATTGCAAAATGAGCTTCTGTCTGTGTTTATGAGAACAACACATCTGAGAAAAACAAGCTATAGAAGACAAAACAGAAATGAACAGAGCATGTTTTTATTCCATGTAAAGGGAACCGCCATGTGCTGGAAAATCCAATTTGTTAATTCCTGATAGAATTGGGGAAAAAAAGAATAGTTCAATGTATAAAAGAAAAAAAAATTGACAAAATTGAATATTATAATATAATCACATAAAGGTAATCTGGAACTCTCTCTCTTTGGAATGAAACATAGAATCTTGCAATCCTAAGTAGCAAATACCGCCCATGCACCCCGCCCCCCGAGGCTTGCGGATGCTATGCCAGTGTGGTATTTGTCCCTGAATTTGTTGGGTTTTACATTGTCACCCAGAAGCTGTTCTCACAACAGCCTCAAGTCTTATTTTTTTAGTTTATTAAAGTGCATGATATTTTTCTTTTTGTTTTTGTTGTTGTTTGTTTGTATAGTTTTCTATTTTTTGTTTTGTTTTGTTTGGTGGTGTTGAATGAATAAAGTCTCATGATGCCTAGCCACTCTTAGAGAAGTAGAATATTCAGGACATGGACAGGACTAAAACAGTAACACCATTTTCTTTTTAACAAAGTGCCCTGTTTTCTTCCAATAACCCAAAGCAACAAATAGAAATAGAGACAAAATCCCACAATTCTGCTCACAAGACATGAATTCCCCAAAGATCAGAATCTGGCCAGCCAGGAGGAAGCAGTCCTTGCTGCACAATTTCCATGTCATCTTGGGCGTGCCTGTTGTAGTCTCAGAGAGGTTCTGTTCTTCACGTTTTAATATAGTCAAAAATTAGAATTTTTCCTCGTGTCTTTATTTAGTCATATATATATATATATGTATATATATATATGTGTGTGTGTGTGTATATATACACACACACACACACATACACACATACATACATATATGTAATTATTATGTGAATATTTACTTATCTATTTATTTCTTTACCTTTGCGTTAGAAATTTTTAGTTGTCTTCCCCCATTGAAAATCAGTTTCCTCCAGAGAATTCTGGCCCAGAAATAGGTTTAAAAATTAAAGCCTTTTAACAAAATATCCTGATGGTTCTAGGAGAGAACAAAACACAGCATTTTGTTTCCACCTGGGCCCTTTATAACTATAACTATAACAACTATGATTATAACTATATATGAGATGCTTTAAGAAATAAATATAATAATAATGAAATTTTCAATAAAATAAGAAATATATTTTAACTAAATTACTAACTGTGGGTGCTCAATTCACCTTTCCTCCCATCCAAGTACTAACCAGGCCCGACCCTGCTTAGCTTCCGAGATCAGACGAGATCGGGCGTGTTCAGGGTGGTATGGCCGTAGACTCAATTCACCTTTCCTTTCTTGCCCATGGACAAACCTATGAAAATACATACCCTGATGTAAAGTTGAAAAAAAATAAATGTTTTTAATTTTCTGACTGGCAACTCATTTGGAAGAATTGCACTAAACTAATGATTCTCAAGCATGGTTTCAAAGTAGCAGTGTCAGTGTCAGAAGCACCTGGGATTTGTTAGAAATGAAAATTGTCATGCCCTACCTCACTCCTATTAAATCAGATGCTCTGGGAGTGTGACAGCAATCTGTTTTGTTTGATTTTATTTTTTTAACAAGCTCTTCAGGTGGTTCTGCTGCATACTAAAGTTTCTACCGCTTTATGTACAGTAGAGGTGGAATGTGTTGAGAAGTGATTATGGATTAGACATCTGGAGTAATATGGCTCAGAAGGAAGCAAGTAGGAAGCAAGTAGGTAGCAAGCAGTCTGGATTCTCTATTCAGAGATTTATAATCTGTGTTTCTCACTGGAGAATCTGGTCACATAGGTATAAGGGTGACTGAGATGACGGAAACAGTTTCCTATCCTCCTCTACATCCCCAACCACAATCATTATCTTACCTACTGTATGCATTCTGGAGACTGCAACTTGGTCATTCTTGAGACTGCAACTGGCTACAATATGGTCAGAAGTGAAATGGATTGATTTTTGTGTATGGTGTAAGATACCATTGCATTCTTTTGCGTGTGGGTATTTAGTTCTCCCAACCCCATTCACTGAAGAGATTATCCTTTCTCCATTGTGTATTCTTTGCATCTTTGTCAAATATTAGTTGATTGTAAATGCTTGGGTTTACTTCTGGGCTCTCTGTTCTGCTCCATTCATCCATGCATCTGTTTTTACATAAGTACCATCATGTTTTGTAATATAATTTACAACCAGGAAGCATTATGCCTTTTACTCTGTTCTTCTTTCTCAATATTGCTTTGCTATTGGAACCACAAAAGTTTCCATACAAATTTTAGAATTGCTTTTTTTTATTTCTGTGAAAAATGCCATTAGAATTTTTATAGAGATTATATGGACTCTGTAAATCACTTTGGGTAGCATGGAAACTTTAACAATATTAATTTTTTTTAAATTCATGAACATGGGGTGTCTTTCTGTTTATTCATGTCTCTTCAATTTCTTTCATCAATGTTTTGTAGGTTTCAGTGTAAAATCTTTCATCTCATGGTTAAATCTATTCCTAAGTATTTTATTCCTTTAGATACTATCCCAAATGGGATTGTTTTATTGATTCATTTTCAGATTATTGTTGGTGCAAAGAAACAACTAACTTTTGTATGTTGATTTTATATCCTGCAACTTTACTGAATTCATTTATTAGTTCTAAATGTTTTTTTTTTTTTTGGAGGTGGGAAGTCTTTAGGGTTTTTTAGATATAGGATTATGTCATCTTCAAACAAAGATAATTGAAATTTTTTCCTTTCTGATATGGATGACTTTGATTTCTTCATTTTTCTTCTTCTTGTTATTCTTACTTTTTATTTTATTATAATTGTTATTAGTCTCATTGCTCTTGCTAGTAGTTCCAGTACTATGTTGAATCGAAATGACCAGAGTAAGCATCTTTGCCTGTATCAGATATTGGAATAAAAGGTTTCAGTTTTCTGAAAATCCATTCTTTATGATTTTAACTGTTGGCTTTTCATAAATGGCCTTTATTATGTTGAAGAAATGTTTTTTATACCTAAGGTTTGGTAAGTTGTATTTTCATTTGCATTTGTTTTGAGATATTTTAAAAATTCTCTTTTGATTCTTCTTTGACTTGGTGGTTTTTCAAGATTATTTTTTCCTGTTATTAATTTCTTGTTTCATTCCATTGTTGCTTTTTAAAAAATCTTTTTCTTTTAATGTTTATTTACCTTTGAGAGAGAGAGACAGCGTGGGAGTGGGGAGCAGGGAGCAGAGAGAGAGAGAGAGATACAGAATCCGAAGCAGGCTCCAGGCTCTGAGCTGTCAGCACAGAGCCCGATGTGGGGCTTGAACCCACAAACTGGAAGATCATGACTTAAGGCAAAGTTGGCGGCCTAACCAACTGAGCCACCCAAGTTCCCCAATTTCATTCCATTGTTAATGGGAAAAATGCAATCTTCTTAAATATGTTAAGACTTGTTTTGTGAGGTAACGTGATCTATTCTAGAGCATGCCTTGTGTGTGCTTGAGAAGAATGTGTAATCTTCCACTGTTAGACAAATGTTCTCTATATGTCTGTTAGGCCCTGAAACTGTAAAACTTCTAGAAGAAAACATGGGGGAAAGCTCTTTGACATTGGCGTTGGCAATTATTGTTTTATATGATACCAAAAGCTCAGGCAACAAAAGCTAACAAAAGAAGGAAGGAAGGAAGGAAAGAAAGGAAGGAAGGAAGGAAGGAAGGAAGGAAGGAAGGAAGGAAGGAAGGAAGAAGGAAGGAAGGAAGAAGGAAGGAAGGAAGGAAGGAAGGAAGGAAGGAAGGAAGGAAGGAAGGAAAAGAAAAGAGAAAAAATAAAGGAAAGAAAAAAGAAAAAAATTGCAAGTACATCAAACTAAAATGTTTTCAGATAGAAAAAGAAACAATCGACAAAATGAGAAGGTATCCCTAGAGATTGGGAGAATAATTTGCAAACCATATGTGAAATAGAGCACTAAAACCCAAAATACATAAGGAACTCATACAACTCAATAACAAAAAAAAAAACAAAAACAAAACCAAAAAAACAACCTAATTAAAAATGGGAAATGAACTTGAACAGTCATTTTTCCAAGGACATACGAATGACCAACATATATATGAAGAAGTACTCAACATCACTAATCATCAGGGGAATGAAAATCAAACCACAATGAGATATTACTCACATTTCTTAGGATGGCGATTATCAAAAAGATAAAAGATAACAAGTGTTGGTGAGGATATGGGGAAAAGAGAGCTGTTGTATACTGTTGGTGGGGATGCCAACTGGCAAAGCCATTATGGAAAAAAGTTGAGATTCCTCAGAAAACTAAGATAAAATTACCATACAATCCCCGAATCCCGCTTCTGGGTATATACCCAAGGGAATTGAAATTAGTACCTCAAATTGATGTCTGCACTCCCATGTTCATTTCAATATTATTCACAAAAGCCCAGAAAACAAGTATCTATCAACAGATGAATGAATAAAGAAATCGTCTCTCTCTCTCTCTCTCTCTCTCTCTCACACACACACACACACACACACACACACACACACTGGAATATTATGCAGCCCTAAAAGAAGATCCTGTCATTTGCAACGTGGATGAACCTGGAAGACATTATGCTAAGTGAAAAAGCTAGACACAGAAAAAAAATCTGCATGATCTCACCAATATGTACTATCCAAAGTAGTCAAATACATCGAAGCAGACAGTAGAAAGGTAGTTACTAGGGTCCGGGAGACAGGGGAAATAGGGACATGTTGGTCAGGGGATACAGAGTTGGAGTTATGTAGAATGAAAGAGTAGAAGAATAATGTACAGTATGACAACTGCAATTAATAATACTATATGAAATACTGAAAATATGCTAAGAGAGCAACTTTCAGGTACTCTCGTCTCACACACACACAAAAAAGGTAATTATGTGAGGAGATGGGTGTGTTAATTAGCTGGACTATAGTAATCATTTCACTATGCATATGTATGTCAAATCATCATTTGTATACCTTTAATACAGAGAATTTTTATTAAAAATAAAATAAATTTTAAAAGAAAAGGATTAGAGAAGACATGCAATACTTCAGATGAAGTACATTTTTAATTTTTTAAAAATTTTTTGGAAAAAGAGCAGGGGAGAGGGGCACAGTGAGGGCAGAAGCTCAAGCAGGCCTCATGCCTCGCATGGAGCCTGATGTGGGGCTTGATCCTATGACCCTAGGGTCATGACCTGAGTTAAAATCAAGAGTTTGACACTCAACCAACTAAGCCAGCCAGGTGCCCCTAGATTAAACACATTTTAAAAAAATGTTTATTTTTGAGAGAGAGAGAGAGAGAGAGAGAGAGCGAGCATACGAGCGAGTGGGGAAGGGGTAGAGAGAGAGAGGGACAGAGGATCCAGAGCAGACTCTGCACTATCAGTACAGAGTTCAATGTGGAGCTCGAACTCAAGAACCCTGAGATCATGACCTGAGCAGAAGTCACTCACTTAACTGGCCGAGCCATCCAGGCACCTCAAGATGAAGTACATTTTAAGAAAAGCAATAAGATACCAGTATTGTGGGGAAAAGAAAAATCCAGCTGCTTAAAATAATCCAGAAATAAATTTACCTGTTTTACTTAAATGGTTAGGGAAGCAGGCAAAGTTACAGCCTCAGTTAAACTGAGTTTCACTGATAAGATCAGAAAGGAAATATATGGCTGTACCCAGGTAAATAGCGATGGAAATTAAAGGCAGAATATATACCTGTTTCTGTGAAGCATGTTGGACTTGGGTAGAGATTTCCTCATTTCAAATCAATGACAACCAAATTAGGATCTACTTGAAAGAGCTAATAACATAAGAAAGTTTTGGTGTCTTTAAGATTGCAAAGATAAATAATTATTTTAGGAAGGGATTTTTCTAGAATATATACTCTTTAATTTTTCAGTAAAGAACTAGAAAATATGAAATCACTGAAGAAAAGATGAAAGGTGATAAAAGATGGCTATTTTCTTGTAAAAACCATGTATGGTGACAGTTGACAACTAGACTTATCGTGATGATCATTTTATAATGTATATACATATTGAATCATTATGTTGTATATCTGAGGTTAGTATGATATTATAAACAAGTTATACTCCAATTTTTTAATGGTCACTTCCAGATATATAGATTGTGGGCATAAGAAATCCGGGATAAGAGGGAATATTAGAAAATTAAAATATATGAAAATGATAAAAGTATTCATGGAGGTAGTAAAAACAGAATTGGCAAAACATGCAATCCAACCTGTGACATAGAAAACAACTTAGAAAAGCACATTAAGAATGCAGATTATTTTTAATTTTTTTTTACGTTTATTTATTTTTGAGAGACAGAGAGACAAAGCAGAAGCAGGGGAGGGGCAGAGAAAGAGGGAGATACAGAATCTGAAGCAGGTTCAAGGCTCTGAGCTGTCAGCACAGAGACCGACATGGGTCTTAAAACCACAAACTGTGAGATCATGACCTGAGCGGAAGTCAGACGCTTAACCGACTGAGCCACCCAGGCTCCCAAAGAACGCAGATTAATCAAAGGTATAATAGATATTCAGGAAACAATACAAAGATGCAATTTATATATATCTGAAAATCAATCCTTGAGAATAGAAGCCAAACAAACTGATCAAAAAGAATAATAAATATCATAGTAAAGAACTATTTTCTGAACTAATATCTTTTGAGTTTTAAGTTTAAAGGGATCACTGTTTCATGAGAAGTTCCGTAACTAGAAATGTACTGCTTGATTTGAAAATTCCAATAATAAAGACATATATTTTAATGAGGGAAGCTACTTAAAAGGTGCAGCCATTAAGTTAGTATCAAATTTTATTTGTACTACAATAATGCCAGATAATGGAAGCACTTGTACAGGGTCTTACAGTACACAAAAAAATCGCATTTTATTAATTATACGTGTAGGTATGTTGTTATTTGTTTGTGAAGGCGGTTTTTAAGATGAAAGGACTCAAATATATCACTAATGAATCACTTTCGAATAATCCTGCTTGAAGATATCCAACCAAATGCAAAAATGAAGAGTACTTGACACGCACAATTCAATAACGCATGAGTGCTGCTGTGAGCATGATTCCACTTCATCGTAAAGAACTAAGTCACGAGAATTCATCACAAAGCCAGTCATTGATTATATTAGAAATGTTTCGAAAAAATCCAAGAGTAAATAAATGATTATTTGGGTTGTAACATAATCATAATCAGCATCTACAACCCCCAAACATATGTTTCAATGTTGGAAATTAAGGCTATTTAGAAATGAAAAAGAATATTTTATGTTCCTCATTTTATACTGAGTTGAGACAGAGGATGTGGACAGAAGGAAGAAGTAGACCAATATTTTAATATTTTTCTTCAAAGTGTCAACCCGACAAAATGGTTCAAGGATGTGTTTGAAAACTTAGGGAGATATAAAAGTTTTTTGTATCACAAAAACAAAGCAGAGATAAATCCAAACTTGTCAGTGATTAGTAATAAAGGGAATAGATTTATCTCCGTAATTAAAACCAAATTTTAGATTAAGTTAAAAAATCTAAATATATATTGTCACTAAAGGTCAAATGAATGTTAATTTCAACTGTTTAACAAAAGACAGTTTTAAAATATGTTGTAGGCCATAAAGAAACATGAATCTATTCAAAAATATAAAATTCATGAGGCTCCATCTCTCTGAAAACACCACAATAATGCCGTAAATGAATAACACATTAAAAAAACACATGTAGAAATTTACATACGCATATATATTTAATATCTGTTAGGTCAAATGAAAATCATAAGTGTATTTTCATAATTTTTAGAGGTTTTTAAAATGAAGACATCAAATTTCTGGCATATTAACAAAGTTACACTCAGTGGCACCATTTTGGCTTTTTTATTTCTAAACAAGAAAAATGAGCATCAATGAAGTAGGGGTTTAACTTATGAGACAGGAAAGATCATGTAAAATTGTATTAGTCACCTTGCACTAGGTTACCCTGCATGATAACACACAGTCTCAGCTGTGTTTTTCCCACTACATTGTTGAGAGAGGTTGGACAGGGGCCGGGAGCTTCTGCTCTACTCTATTCTGTAGTTTGGGTTCGTGTTGCTCCGTGTGTCTTTTACTTCTGTGATGCTGAGTGGAGGGTCACCCCCTATGTGGTATATATGTTCCTAAGGGAAGGGCAGACCACAAGATCCACAGAGAGGAACACACAGAGGGCTTCTTGAAGCCCCTGCTTGGACCTGGCACACTTCCTCTTCTACTAACATCCTGTTACTGAAAACAAGTCTCATAGCCAAGCCTACGTCAATGGAGCAGGGGGTTAGCTCTGCCTGCAGAGCCAATGGTCATGAATAAGTTTTTAAATGTTTATTTAAACATTTAAGAGAGAGAGTGAGGGAGAGTGGTGGGGAGAGAGAGCATGCTCTGACAGGTGATTTTTATACAAAATGCAAAAACAAAACAGAACAAAACAACCTAAAACTTTTTGTTTTTCTTTTGTGATTAAGTCTCTATATTCCATAGTCATTATAGTTATTAAAGGAAACTGCTGACAGATACAAACATGACCATTCCATTCAAATGCTTGTTACAATGAAAATGGACATTGATTGAGACAGTGCTGGATTCTTAATACTGCATTTTCTGAGTTCTGTTTTAACTTTTGTGTTAAAGTAGACACAGCTTGAACTCATATGAAATTCTGAAGTTTTGCTATCAGCGGCTTTGTGGATTGAGAAACAAAGAAACCAAAGCTGAATATTTAAAAGAATGAATATATCTGGAAATTCTGGCTATCAAAAAAAGATACTCATCAAAGATGTATTCTGTCTTAGTGTTTTAATTTTTTTTAATTATCTTTGTATCTGCATTAAATATTTCTTTATGTGCAAAATGTATGTGTTACCTCCTTAAATTGCCTAAAGGTTAGGTAATACCTACTTTTTTAAATCTATACATGATTATTAAGTGCATTTAATATTGGTAATTTAATGGAAAACATTCCTTGCTTAATGGATGTATACATTTTTGTAAGAATAAGCAAAATTATATAATATGAAATGCTATATAAAGTTTTCTATGTAAAAATATTATATTTAGGGACAACTGGGTCGCTCAGTTCGTTAAGTGTCTGACTTTGGCTCAGGTCATGATCTCACAGGTTGAGTTCAAGCCCTGTGTCAGGCTCTGTGTTGACAACTCAGAGTCTGGAGCCTGCTTTGGATTCTGTGTTCCTCTCTCTCTGTCCCTCCCTGCTCATGCTTTCTCTCTCAAAAATAAATAAAAATTTAAAAAAATTATGTATAACACTGTTAAAAAATCTCAGGCTTTGGGAGCACCTGGGTGGCTCAATCTGTTAAACATCAACTCTTTACTTCAGCTCAGGTCATGATTTCATGGTTCCTGAGATCGAGCCCCACGTCAGGCTCTGTGCTGACAACATGGAGCCTGCTTAGGATTCTCTCTGCCCTTTCCCTGCTCATGCTTTTTCTCTCTCTCGCTCTCAAAATAAATAAATAAAGTTTAGGAAAAAAAAGCCAATGCTTTAATCAAGTGGTAAATCAATAAAGTTTTAAAAAGTAAAAAACAAACATAAAACACAAATATGAGGAAAATTTAAAATAATGATGATCATTTTCTTATCTCATTATAAGATTATATATACATACACCAGAGAAAAACAAATCAAAACTACAATGAGAAGTCACTTCACACTTGTCAGAGTGGCTAAAATTAACAACACAAAAAATAACAGATGTTGCTGAGAATGTGGAGAAAAGGGAACCCTCTTGTACCGTTGGTGAGAATGCAAACTAGTACAGTCATTCTGGAAAACAGTATGGTGTTTCCTCAGATAGTGAAAACTAGAACTACCCTACAATCCAGGAATTGTACTTAGGTATTTACCCAAAGAATATAAAGATACTAATTCACAGGGATACATGCACCCGGATGTTTATAGCAGCATTATCTACCAGAGCCAAATTATGGAAAAAGCTCCATCAACTGAACAAATAAAGAAGAGGTGATACATATAGGGGAACCTGGGTGGCTTAGTTGGTTAAGTGTCCAACTTCAGCTCAGATCATGATCTTATGGTTTGTGAGTTTGAGCCCCAGATCGGGCTCTCTGCTGTCAGCACAGAGCTCCCTTAGAATACCTCTGTCTCTCTCCCTCTGTGCCTCCCCTACTTGCACTCTCTTCCTCTCAAAATAAATAAACGTAAGAAAAAGGAAGAGTTTACACACGCACACACACACACACACACACACACAATAAGCTTTTATTCAGCCATAAAAAAGAATGAAATCATGGGGCACCTCAGTGGCTTAACTGGTTAAGTGTCTGACTCTTGATTTTGACTCGGGTCATGATCTTATGATTCATGAGATTGAGCCCCTTGTCAGGCTCGGTGCTGACAGCGCAGAGCTTGCTTGGGATTCTCTCTCTCTCTGCCCCTCTTCCACGCATGCACGTGCATGTGTGCACTCCCTCTCTCTTTCGAAAATGAATAAGCTTAAAAAAAAAAAAGAATGAAATCTTGCCATTTGCAATAGGATGGAGCTAGAGAGTATTATGCTAAGTAAAATAAGTTAGAGAAAGACATACTATATGATTTCCTTCATGTATAGAAGGTAAGAAACAAAACAGTCGTGGTGGTGGGGGAAGAGAGGAAAAACAAGCAACAGACTCTTAACTATAGTGAGCAAAATGATGGTTACTAGAGGAGATAGTTTAAATAGAGGATGGGGATTAAGGAGTGCACATGTGAAGAGCTTGGGTGCTGTATGTAAATGTTGAATCGCTAAATCGTAAAACTGTAATTAATGTTACATTGTATGTTAACTAACTGAAAGGTAAGTAAAAACATAAAAAAATATACATACACTTGAGTAAAGCCATGTATTATACACACACACACACATATATATATGTATTATGTATCACACACACACACATATATATATGTATTATACACACACACACACACATATATATATGTATTATACACACACACACACACACACACACACATATATATGTATTATATATCACACCTGAGTGTGATTAAGTGGCCATTCTCCTGTCTTTATTATGTGGAATGTAATTTGTCTCAACCCTTGGGGAATCTACATTGACAATATGAGTGAAATAACTTAAAATTATATTTATTTTTTCATAAATACTCTACTTCTAAGAAGATGTTATTTACAAAAGTATTTATCTCAATTATAACCTCCAATGGAGAAAACAATAAGAGAAGTTATGGTATAAAAAAAGAAAGAACAATCATGGTATATTGTGAAATATGCTGCTATAAATTTTTTATGAAAAGTTCGTGATAACACTAAGGACAAATGAACATGAAAAAAACAGTATAATTGCAACTTAAAAGAAAACTACACACAAGAGAGAAATAAAAGAGATCGACAAAATCCAAAAGGAAATAAAGAAATGTTAATAATTTGGGGGAAGAGAGAGGCTATTTGCTTTCCTTTTTTTTTATCGTTTCCAAATTTTCTTTAACAAACATATCTTAGTTGAATATAATAAGAATATTTTAAAAGATATGGCTTTACTTAGGGCACAAATCCAAACAGATTCCTTGTCAAAGAGGATGCTCTGCATGCATGTTTGTCAGCGGAGTGGTAAATTGGGAAATTGTTCCCTCTTTGCTAAGACAAGGGCTTAATGACAATTTAGAGAAAGAGCACGGTCTAGCCTTTTCTCTGTGTAGCTGCCCAGCTTCAAGCTCGCAGTGGGCTGTTCAGTGCTTTTGTTGAATGAATGAATGAATGAAAGACTGTCTAGTCTATCTGACTCAAATCTGCGGGAGACTGCTTGAACAGCTTCTCCAAGCCCCTCACTGGCGTAGCCAACCTGGGCAAAGTAAAATCAACTGTTTCCCCTGAAGTTAAATTCCAGTTGTTATTAGTAGCTGTTATGAACTTTATTTCAACTTAACTGGGTAGCAGGGTCTTGGACTAGTAGCTTTACCATAAGAACTAATTTTCTGAGCTTTACCTATCACTTTAAAGAGAAGACTGTTTCTCATTTCCTTGAAAACTCACAATGAAGCTCATCTAAATCCTACCCAACAGGAGAGCTCAGAGCTTTCTAAAAGAACATATTCTTTAGAATTCTTTGGCTTGGGATGTCATCATGAAATGACTCTTTCTTAATATAGGTTAACCTTCATAAGTATCTGTTGGTAGTCAAGTACCAAGTATGTTCACTTTTTTTTTTTTTCCTTTTCCATAGCCCAGTATGTGCCATATACCATGATGAAGTAAATGTATATTGTTTTTAGCTAGGGAAAACACAACTTATGTTTTATTCTACCTCAGAGAGTGAAGTTAAATATTTCTCATCAAATTGTTTTGTCGATAGTCATATAAATTTGAAGTTTTGTAAAACAAAATGTTATTTACACTTAGTTATTAACAGCTTTAGCAGCAATTACAGATGAAATGGAGACTGGAGTCTTAAGTACCAAGGTTATACTCAAACTCCATTAAAAAAAAAAGGAGGAGGGAGTGAAGGGAAAGAGAGAGGGAAGGAGACAAGCAGGAAGGGAGGAAGGATAAAGAGAAAGAAAAGGAAAGGGACAAAGAAGTAATACAATGGGAAAGTCACCCATATTCAACTGGAACTTGCTTTGACTTAAATGTGCTAATTGAACTAAACCAAACTGTCTTCTCTCTCAATGCATTAGCAATATTGTAATTAAAAGAGCACCTTCAGTTCCAGAGGGTAATGACCTTTTTAATTGAACTTAGGGATTTGGATTGCTCTTGAATAGTAGTGAATTTAAATGCTGAATTCAAACACCAAATTTTCTTCTGGTAAATGTGCAATTAGGAATCAAATGTGAATTGCCTTAGCAGTTTGCTCCTGTTTTTTAATATATAGCCTTTCTTGGATTTCAAAGGAAGATAGAATCTATAGAAATATTATTGTGTATAGACTGACACTTGACTGATGCCTAATAGTTAATTGTCCAAAAAAATTCTACTTTTGAAAATATTCGAAAAATTTTATAACACATTACCTAAAATAATTACCTAGAGTCTCTTGTAATTGTATTATTTTGTAAATATGCATGTTTGCATACTTTGAGAGTATTTGGTAGTCAAATTCTAAGACTCTATGACAATAAATAAATAAATAAGTAAATAAATAAAATTTTAAAGTTTAGTGATTCTTACAAGATGGATAAAGTTTATTTTTCTCACATAACCGCCAGGTTAATGGTAGCTCTGCTTCACACAGTCAGGGACTCAGGCTAATGGCGGCTCTGACTTCCTCACTATATGGTAGCTAAGATCAGTCTGGTTCTTATCACTCCAATCTACAAGACAGTGGGGGAGGGAGTATGGAGCAGATAGGGCTGGTCTTAAGGCTATCGATGTCATACAACACCTCTGTTTACCTCCTATTAAAATTAGTCACATGACCTGATCTCTTCTAACTCCAAGGGAGACTGGGAAATGTAATGCTGCCTGCCATGTGCTAAGCTGTAACTATTACTACAGAAGAAGTGGAGACTGGATTTTATGGACAGCTAATCACTCTGTCACAATGTATATATAATATTGTCTTCTACTTTCTCATGTAACATTATTTCATAAACAATAGACCCTTCATTTGGTTCAGGATATGATGTAAGGGCCCTACTACTCTTCAGGATCCAAATCTCCTCACATAAATACAGTAAAGTTATAACTAAAAGAAAGTAAGTGACTATAGCTTGAATAAATGTGTAACATCTCCTATATCGCATCTGGATTAAAAGTTTTACATTACATATAAAATCCTTATACCATAATTTATCTTTTAAATTTTATTAAAAATATTACCTATCACTTGGTGTACATATGTTTCTGGTAGTCTGGGATACTGGCTTAACAATTCATTTTCTTCTTCATTAGAATATTGTGGATGAGTTCATGACATTAGTCAAAACCAGTTGACTTTTTACAATAATAATTTCTTACAAAGACATATTTCCTTAATATAAATATCAAGAAATGGGAAAAGTAGGTTATTATTTTTTATCACCGTCAGAGGGGCCTCTGAAGATGAAGAACTGATCTATATATCTGGCAAAGAAAGACATGCTTGCTTAATGAAGTTTTACCAATTTCATTTATTTTTTCCCCTCGCCAGTGTAAAATATATCATTTTACCATGATTTAACAGGATAGGATAATATTCCAAATATTGGTCAATTTGTGCTTACTCTTGCAAATACATCATTGCTACTCATTGATCTTTCTCCAAGATTTTATGTGTATGTGTATCACAAAATCTTAACATTTAGAGTTGGAAGGAATTCTGAAAGAAATTTAATTTGAGTCAGGAAGCTTGACTCTCCCCTCTTACATTCTTTCAAGTGATTATTTATCATTCGCTTAAACCAGCTCCTACCATGGGAAAATCACTGCCTTCCATTACACTCATTCCATCTTTGAACATTTTTTGACATAAAATTGTTACAGAAAGAAAGAGATTCTTCTTGAGCATCTTTTAAGTTCAAGGCACTGTGCTAGTACTTTTATACATGTCCCTCACTTAATCGTTATACCAACCTTATTGTTGACATGATTTACCGTTTAGAAAAATAAGCTTAAGGAGGTTTAATATTACTGCTTCAAAGGAGGTGAAACTTTCTACTGGATTTGTTAGATCCGATGTACATGCTTTTTTCCCCTAGAACAATGAATCTTCTTCACTTATATAAGTTAAAAAAAATCTTTCTGCTCAATAGGCATCAGTCTATTGTTTGGGGTCCTTCCCACGACAGCCTTTAAGATATTTGAAGTCTGCTCTTACTCCCTACACTCCTTCTGCAAGGCAAATTGTATGTATAGTCCCTTCTGTGATTACTTTGAGCTCTTTCATTATCAGAACTGCTCTTTTCTCAGTACTTTCCAGTTTATTTTTTTTTGATGGTACCTGTACATTGATACTCAGAATGGAATGTAATATTCCTGAAATAATATTACATATTATTTGAATCACCTTTTTCAAAGCCATACCATAATATTCATTTCTATTGAGCTTAATATTGGCATATGCTTTTTATGCATGTATGAGCTGCTGAATTAAAGGCTTTAGATATTTAGTTGCATCATACTTATTTATTTTTTTATTTCCTATTTTATCCTAGGGAAAGGGCCTCTGAAATCCTTTGACCATTCTGATATTCGTGTCCTGAAATTTCTGTCATTGCAATTAAAAAGAAATAAAGTATAGCTCCACTCAAAGAAAGGAAGTATTCCTAAAATAACAAAGCACTTTGCTAAAGTATTAACATATATTATTTCTAGTTCTTGTAACTACACCATGATACATGGGTATCAGTGTATTTATTTTACTCACTTAAATTGAGTAATTTGTCCAATTCCACAAAGAAGGAAGTTTAAGGGATGCTGGGGTGGCTTAGTCAGTTAAGCATCTAACTCTGATTTCTGCTCAGGTCATGATCTCGTGGTTCAGTAGAATTGAGCCCCACACTGAGCCCCACACCCCTCCCCACTGTTAACCATCAGTTTATTCTTTACAGCTAACTGTCTGTTATTCATTTGTATCTTTCTATTTTTTCCATTTGCTCATTTGTTTTGTTTCTTAAATTCCAGGTATGAGTGAAATCATATAGTGTGTTTCTTTCTTGAACAGATTGATTTCGCCTAGCATTGTACGCTCTAGCTTCATCCATGTTATTGCAAATGGCAAGATTTCTTTCTTAATTATGGCTGAATTATATTACTGTGTGTGTGTGTGTGTGTGTGTGACATCTTCTTTATCCATTTATCAATTGATGGACATGTGCTATTTTCCTACCTTGGCTATTATAAATAATGCTGCTATTTACATTGGGGTGCATCTATACCTTTGAATTATTGTTTTTGTATTCCTTGGGTAAATGCCCACTAGTGTGATTGCTGGGTATCATAGGAAACTTCTATTTTTAACTTTTTGAGGAGCCTCCATACTTTTTCTGGGTGGCTGCACCAGTTGCATTCCTGTCAACAGTGCAAGAGAGTTCCTTTTTCTCCACATTCTTGCCAACACCTATTGTTTCTTATGTTGTTTCTTATGTTCTTTTAGCCATTCTTATAGGTGTGAGGTGATATCTCATGGTAGTTTTGATTTGTATTTCCCTGATGATGAGTGATATTGAATGTCTTTTCATGTGTCTGTTGGCCATCTTATTTATATTTTTTGGAGAAATGTCTGTTCATGTCTTTTGCCCAGTTTTAGTTGGATTATTGTGTTTTTTTTTTGTTTTTTGTTTTTTTTGTGTGTGTGTTGAGTTGCATAAGTACTTTATATATTTTGAATACTAACCCTTTATGGAATATGTCATTTGCAAATTCTGTAGGTTGCCTTTGAATTTTGTTGATTGTTTCCTTCACTTTGCAGAAACTTTTGTTTTTTTTGATGTAGCCCCAATAGTTTAGTTTTGCTATTGTTTTCCTTTGGGAAAATTAATATAACCTATTGCAAAAGTTAATTGGCTGATTCTTTACAGAAATATTCCTTTTTACTGCTTTTGTGTTTCCTACTTCATATTGTCATTTTTGATCTTTGTTTTCCACTCAAAGAGTCACCTTTAGTATTTCTTACAGGGTTAGTTTAGTGGTCATGAATTCCTTTAGTTTTTGTTTGTCTGGGAAACTCTTCCTCTCTCTTTCTATTCTGAATGATAGCCTTGCTGGATAGAGTATTCTTGGCTGCAGCTTTTTCCCATTCATCACTTTAAATATATCATGTCATTCCTTTCTGGCTTGGAAAGTTTCTGCTGAAAAATCTAATAGCCTCATGGAGTTTTCTTTGTATGTACCTGTCTACTTTGGTCTTGCTGCTTTCATATATCTTTATCACTATTTTTTTGCCATTTTAATATAATATGTCTTGGTGTAGGTCTGCTTTTGTTGATGTTGATGGGCTTCTCCGTGCCTCCTAGATCTGGATATCCGTTTCTTTCCCCAAATTAGGGTGGATTTCAGCTATTATTTCTTCAAATAACTTCTCTGCTCCCTTTTCTCTCTCTTCTTCTGGGATTCCTATACTACGAATATTATTATGCTGGATGGAGTCACTGAGTTCCCTAAATATACTCTCATTTTGCATAATTCTTTTTTCTCTCTTTTATTCAGCTTGACTACTTTCCATTTATCTCTCTTCTAGGTCATTAATTCACTCCTCTGCTTTAACCAGCCTGCTTTTCATTCCTTCAAGCATGTTTCTGATTTTATTTATTGAGCACTTTTATCTGCTATGTTATTCCTCATCTCTGTGTTAGGGTCTCCCTGATACCCTCCACTCTTCTCTCAAGTCCAGTGAATGTCTGTATCATCATCACTTTAAATTCTCCATCAGGCATATTACTTATATCTGTTGCACTTAGATATCTGGCTGTGGTCTTGTTATGTTCTTTCATTTGGAACAAATGTTCTCTATCTTCTCATTTTGTGTGCCTGCTTCTGTTTGTTAGGAAAGTCAACTATGTCTCCTGTTCATGACAGTAACGGTCTTATGAAAAAGAGGTCCTGTAGTGCCATTCAGTGTAGTGTACCCTATTTCTAAGGACCTGGTGCTTCAGGGAATGTCTCCAGTGTGTGTTGCATATGCTCTGCTGTTGTGTCCTAGCCTCTTTATCCTTTAGGCCAGTTGTTTGCAGAGGCTCTCTTTGCCTGTTGTGGCGGGGGAAGGGGGGCTCATCCCTGGCCTGAATGTGGTGCATTTTAACTAGGTGTGCTTTGATCTGTTTGTGAAATGAGACCTGGGCCATCATCACCAGAACCAAGACTCCACAAAACTCTCATGACAGGAGTCACAGTGCAAACAAGAGTTTTTGGGCTGATCTTCTAGGGGACCCGCTGTGCTGGGACTGAGGCAAATAGGACTGGGAAGGGCAGTTTCACCACAAAGTGGGTGGGGGGGCTTGGTGTAAGCAAGTTGGTGTTAGTAAGTTGGTGGTGCTACAGTGGTTTCTGCAGGTGGCTCTGTGTTTATGCTAAGGAGTGGGGAAAGGAAATGGCATCTACCAATTCTTTTGTTCCCAAAGGGGTCTTTCCATGAAACTGCCTCTATGGGACTTTGGGATGAGCAACTAACCTGCCCATGGTGTATGCCAGGCACTCTCCAGATCACTGTTTCCACGATGTATGTCCACAGGTGTTTGCCCTGCCTTTTTTCCAAGAACAGCCTCAATGTCTTCTGAGCTCTCCCAGGGCCGAGCACACTGGCCTTTAAAACTCAACGCCTTAAGCCCCACTGGTTGTAAGAACTCACAAAATTTAGGTCTCTCTGGCTTTCCAGGCCAATTGCTATAGGAAATCATGTCCATTGTGTGCTCTCCTGTGTGCTAGTTTCTCTTCGCCCTTCTCCATGACCACAGCTCCCTCTCCACCATAGTAGCCACAATCAGCTTTTCTCCCAAACCATGTCTCCTCACTTTGATGTGGTCTCTTCTCTACCTTTAGTTTGGAGTTTGTTCTGCCAGTCTTCAGATCAATTTCTGGTGTATTGGATGACATGATAGGTTTCTAGGTGCATTCATGGGATGAGACAAACTTAGGGTCCCCCTACTCTGCCACCATCTTCCCCAGAGGTTTAAATCTCTCTGTGTTTCACCTCTACAATGTCATAATTAAATCAATTAATATATATGGATTCAAAGTACTAATCAGAAATGAATAATATAAGAGACTCTGGTATTTCTTAGCTAAACTTGCAGGAGGCTTATGCAGTACTTGTGCTAAATGTGAGAGACATAAAAATCTGTGTTCCAATGTCAATAAATATGTTTATGAATTGTAAAACAGGGTTTGCCTTCCATATCCACTTTTGAACAATTGTTTCCAAAAGCAGATGGATCAACATTACATTATTCAGCTGAAGGATAATAGAATCTTCATATCTACCAAGGTGACCAACTGTCTGGGTTTGTCTGGGAAGGTATCAAAAGTGGAATAACTGAGCAATGTTATCATGCCAAAGTAGAATTGCTGGAGGATATTACTCTTTATTCTAGTTTGGGAGAGGAGAGTTAAAACTCTACTTTATAGATCCTTAGTAAAGATACATAGGTCTATTGTGCTCATAGGCTTCATTTAACAGGAAATCAGATACCCCATTTCAACTTCTTTATTCTGTTCAAAAGCAAATCCATTAAGCACTACCATTTCCCCTACATTAGTAATTCAGATTTGAAGGACATGATTTCTATGGGCCAGTTTCTACTATCTGTAGAAACAAGGCAAATATCAACTACAGCATACCAGAAATGGGTCTATTTATATTTCTCCCTCCAGATTTTAAAACTTCATGTCCTTTCATAGCACCAAGCATAGTGCTCGATACATAGTAGATGACTTACACACATATTTGTTTATCTAGGAAAAACTACAGAGAAACAATGACTATGCAAATTAGCCAATAGGAGACAGGAATTTTCAAACATAATTTTAACTCTTCTTGCCCCCTGTGTTGAAGATTTTTATTCTAAATGTAATGTACAATGTCAACACACATATACACACACTATGTGTGATGATTTCCCCTCATCACTTAGCATATTTCTTTTCACTGTCAACTGTTGTGTGGTAACGGAATGCAAATTAACTGTATTATTAATTTAAGGAAGACATAATTAGTAAGGTAAATCTTCTGCCAACCACATAACACATTCCAAAGCCAAATACAAATGAGCTATGATTAGCCTGCTGTTCCCCTTTATTAGTGCAGATTAATGGTGTATTTGCTGTGGGTATAGAAATGCATATCATTGTGTGTTTTCTAGGGGTCTGAAGACCATTTGTGAACTGCAAAGGAAATTTTACATCTCACTATTTTGTTGTGACATCTAAATATATAATCGACGCAAGAAATCAGGTTTGATTGGACATGTGTTGATTGATTAAAAAGCATGAGTGGTATTTGTAGGTAGAACAGTTAATGAGCTAAGTAACTAAATTTCTTTATCAGTCAATGGCAAACATGTGCTCTCTTCCTGCAAGTATTTCAGTGTTTCTTCTGCCATGGATCCAAACTGTGCGGAGCATTGTTGCCAAAGAGCACTTTTAGGAACACATTCTTGACTGAGGAAACAGAGGGAGTAGCGATCCATTAATGAAGCCGATTCACATCGATTAATTACATTCCACTTGCTCTGTTAGGGCCTGTAGCACAACTCCAGGAGGCAAAAAACAAAACAAAACAAACAAACAAACAAAAAAAACAAAAAACCAAAAAAAAAAAAGAAAAGAAAAGAAAAGAAAAAGCCCGAGAAGTAAAGCCCTCAAATTAAATTTTCAAGTCTGATTTATGAGACTGCTCTTGCCTCTGAAAATCTAGGATTTTTTTTTTTTTACTAATTTCAATTATTTGTTCTTATGCTTCCCTGACTAGGCTGTTGTAACACTTGTTTTTTGGCTTGTTGCCTACATCATTCCCTTCTTGGCTTGTTCTCATTTACAGCACTTCTGTCTGATAAAAGTGAGACCCTTGAAACTGGGAATCTAGACTATATAGAGCAAAACCTATTGCTGGCAATGGGCAGTTAAGAGACAACACAGGCTATTAACTTACACTGTTGTTTTCTGGTAGCCATTGCAGGGCACTGCATGCATGCCATTATTCACAACCAGGGTCACAATTCTAGTCCCTGCTGGGATTTGTTTTTTATCAAGAACAAGTAAGTACCATGGTTATAGAAAGCCCTGTGCAGTGAAGTAGCATTTAGAATGTTTTTGATGAACTTAGTTCTTCCTAATTGTGCCCTGTGGTTGTAAGGCAAAGCGCTCAAGGCCAGTACTTGTGCACAAGGGTATAATTTGAAGTATTAGCTATAATGCTATTGCTTCCATTTGTAGAGGATTGTAAGGTTTAGAAAGATGGGGCATTGGGTAGAGTGGTGGGAGAGAATGCTAACTGTAAAACAAACAAATAAATAAGCCATAAAAACAGCAGTGGAGAAGGAGAAAATATGAGCCTAAATTGGGAATAGTAGGGAGTTCACTTTAACTGAAGAATAAAGTCAATGCAAAAAAAAAATGAGTGAGAAAGAATTTTAGAAAAGTATATTTTAGCTAAACCATGGAGGCCCTTCCCAAAGAATTTGGAACATTTTTACATGTAATGGGCCATTATGAAGGTTTTTGAGGAAAGGAAGTGACAAAATCAAGGAAGTGCTCTAGAGAAACCATTTTTTTCTCAAGAAGAGAAATGGGGTACTAAGGTAGTCATTTAAGAGGTAAAGAATGTCACAGTTAAGAATGATTGCAGAGTGGAAAGGAGAAATTAACACCAGAGACTTATTGGTAGTAGGGATAAGATTACATAACCAATTGGGTATGGGTGACTAGGAGTATCATGATTTCATTATCATATAGAGAAGCAGGTGATGGAACAAGAAACAAGATAGTTAAGTTTCATTTAAACAAGTTCAAGCTGAATATTAGTGTGATATCTGTATAGATATCTCTCAAAGAGTTAAACATGAGGAATTGGGCATATAATAAAGGGTGGGGCTAAAAGCACAGATTTATGTTTCATTCATGAGAATAGATGTTGTCACCCAAGAAGAGAATGAAAAGATAGAAAAAGAAACATCTAAGGACAAAACACTGAAAACATTTAGCTGGAGGTAAAAGATCCAAAACAGGGAGGAAAAGGAACAGTTAGAGATGGAAGAACCAGGTATTCAAACACTGAAGGAGCTAGTTTCAAGATAAGAGATGGGCAATTGTAACAAATAAATGACTATAAGATCAAGGAATGATAGGGGTTCTGAGCAAAATTTGAGGATTCCAGGAACAAAGAGGTAATATCACCAGCTTTGGTGACCAGATTGATGCCTTTGACACAAGAGGATATTGACTTAGGAGATCAAGGTAAGGAAGGAAGTTACACTAGATAGATTTCATTCATTTACTCATTCAAGAAATATTCACTGATCATCTTTTATATTTTAGGCATTTATCTAAGGTCTGTAAAATCAACAGTGAACAAATCAGATCCAGTCCCTTCTCTCATGGAGCTCATGTCTAGAGGGAGAAGAAAGCAGTAAAGGAGTGTGAGGGGCAGAAGTAGTTGCAATGAAGTCTAATGGCTCAAGATTCAAAAGAGTTTTGGTGAGTTGGAGGAGAGGAAAAATATCTAGGAAGTGACAAAAAGGTAACATAACCCACCCATCTATCGGCCAATAGCAGAAGGATTCAGAAGAGAAAACAACCACTCTTTGAGAGGTCTGTAGGAGATTCCTCTAAGGCAATATCAGGTATGAGAGCAAAACGTTGAAGAGAGTGTTCAGAAGATTTTGCTAATGATTTCCAGAGGGTATGGTGGAAGGCTTGTGAGAAGTTAAAGAGAGGTTTTATTAGATAAGATGAGAGAATCTGTATAACCTAATGTACTGGGATTCCCATTGTGGCTAAAATAAACAGGGACAAAGGGCTTTATGGGCTTAATCCTGGTGGTTCATGAGGCAGTCTGGATGATGAGGATTTAGGCCATAGAGTGAGGAGTGAAGGGGATTGACTGTGAGCAGAGAACTAGCACCAATCCCCTATTTACAAAGACATTGGCCACAGTTTAGGACTTTAATTAAAAGAAAAAATAGCTGAAGTGTCTCCTCTTCAGATGTAGCTCTAGTCATGTATAAATGGGCAGCATGGGTGCCCTCACTGACTCAAAGAGTGACATAGAGCCTGGTGAAAATTCGCTTAGCTACACTGGAATATGAAAAAAGAAGTGAAGGGAAAATCAAAGTAGTGGTAGTGCAGTGGTAGTAAGAAGCTTTTAGAAGGCCTGCGCAAAGGATTTGAAAACTCAATGCCTTTAGTAAAATCAAAAACACAAGAAACAACAAGTGTTGAAGAGGATGTGGAGAAATAAGAATCCTTGTGCACCATTGGTGGGAGTGCAAACTGGTGCAGCTGCTGTGGAAAACAGTGTGGAGTTTCCTTAAAAAGTTAAAAATGGAACAACCCTATGATCCAGCAATGGCACTGTTGGGTATTTACCCAAAGAATACAAAAATACTAATTCAAAGAGATATATGCACCCCAATGCTTCCAGCAGCATTATTTACAATACCTGAATGTGGAAGCAGCCCCAATGTCCATCAATAGATTAATTAAGAAGAGGTGGTATATTTATACAATGGAATATTATTCAGCCAAAAAAGAATGAAATTTTTCCATTTGCAGTAACATGGATGGAGCTAGGGAGTGTGATGCTAAGCAAAATAAGCCAGTCAGAGGAAGACAAATACCATATGATTTCAGTCATATGTGGAATTTAAGAAACAAGAAACAAATGAGCAAAGAAACAAAAATAGAGACGAACCAAAAAATAGACATTCTTTTTTTTTTTTAATTTTTTAGCATTTTATTTATTTTCGAGAGACAGAGACAGAATGCGAGTGGGAAAGGGGCAGAGAGAGAGGGAGACACAAAATCTGAAGCAGGTTCTAGGCTCTCGGCTGTCAGAGCCTGATGTGGGGCTTGAACCCATGAGTTGTGAGATCGTGAACTGAGCCCAAGTTGGACGCTTGTCTGACTGAGTCACCCAGGCACTCCAGAAATAGACTTTTTCTTAACTGTAGAGAACAAACTGATGGTTACCAGAGGGGAGGTGGTTGGAGGGATGGACAAAATAGGTGATAGGGATTAAGAGTACATGTATCATGATGAGCACTAAATAATGTATAGAATTGTTGAATCACTGTATTATACACCTGCAACTAATATAACACTATATGTTAACTATACTGTAATTAAAATAAAAAAACTTAATAAAAAATTAAATGCCTTTAGAGGCTAAGCTTATAAGAATACCCCTCCGTGAACAAGTGAGGTACAAGACAGTAGAGATGGCTCTTTAGGTATATAAAGAATACAAATTCATTTACTGAAGAAATATTTTTGTAGACTACCAAGTCTAGACTAGGAGTCTGACTACTATCAGACTACCAGTGTGGTGCTCCTAGCCTAGAAGACCAATGTTAAACTTAACATAAAAAGTAAGACTTGAGCAGCAATTTATTACTGATTCAAATACACACAGAACTCTCTTGTTAGCAGAATGGAGGGAATAGCAAAAAGATTTTCTCAAAGACAGTGGACTCAGCCTCAAAGCCTGTTGGAAACGGGTCCTCACCTCATGATGAGGGAACCTAATGCAGTTGCAGAGTCTGGCTATGGCAAGAAGTTGAGACATTGTGGTCAAAGGGAAAACCGGTCTTTATCCTATGGTACAGTCTGATGGTGAGGCAGTGCATGGAAAGATTCCAGGCAGGAAATGGGGAAGAGATGAAACAGTTTTATGAGACCTGTCCATTAGCACCAGGACCCCCAAGCAATGATCTAGAATATAGGGAACAGATTCTCCCACTCCATCTCTGGGGTATAAGAGCAAGCAAGAACCAGTAAATAATGTAAAAACCAAGACATAAGGAGTGTGTTAAATGCAGTCCTCAATAGTAGAAAGAAACCAGGCTAGGAGGAGAGTCTTTAGGCACGTTACAGAGCAGGGATCAAGGCAGACAGGCCTGAACCTGGACCAACATATAGAGGAGTTCCAGCACGGTGTATCTCCAGGGCTCCATGGAAACTCAGGACTCATTGCTGGCACTGCAAATCCCAGACGTAGTTGAAACACAACTTAATTCCACGTTCTCCTGATACTGTAGCTAAACCTGCTGAGATGCTTGCTGAACCTGTGAGGATTGACTAGGAGCCTGTGGTCCCGGGCATGCAGGTAGAGTGCACCAGTAAAACCACCTTAGCAGGTCTCTAGGGAGGGAGGGCAGCTGGAAAGGGGTTGAAATGGGAAGAGATGGGGACTGAGAAGGAGAATGAAAGCAGTAGTGGCACTGAAGGGAACAGGAAGTTCTGATAAGCTCAGGCAAAGGTTTTGTTGGTTTAAAAAACATGCTGCTCACAAAGCTTTTTTATTTTCATTTTTTTTAACTGAGAAAGTAAAAACATTGGATGCTCACTGTGTGTTAACTTGCCAAACCAACTTGCCCACATGAAGTCTGCTTTTCATCTAATTTCTTTCTATGTCATGGGACGATTGATACTGCAAAGATAAATTGAAATGTTCACAAGGGGCTCAGAAATGTGGAACTCTGGAGACATATACAAAATATTCCATTTGAAAGTAGAAAGAGCTGCAAAGACTTCTCTGTAGGTTTGAGCAAAGGAGCTAAGCCCAAATCTCTCCGACTGATGCACATCTGCAGACAGGAGACTTCTCTTGACAGACTGTGATTTTTTCTTGAAGAGTCACCTATTGTTGCTCCAAAAACAAGATCTCAGGGTCTTTGGCTGTGCGACGCATGGAATTTAAGCAACAACAAAAAGTAAAAATGGCAACATCTTCCCAATGGTCATAAATACTTAATTTTTGTTTTCAAAAAATCAAATTAGAAAATGTATGTCTCCAAAAACAAGTGCTGTGTATCTTACACTCTGAAAAAAGAAAGAAAAAAAAAAAAAAAGAAACAGCTGACTTTATATCCAAATCATTATGAAGTAATGGTCTGTTCGGTCAGCTCTTTTGTATGACCTCTCTCCCTTTCCTTTATTCTTTCTTGCTAGACAGGAGCAGAACAAAGAGGAAGTCTGTGAGAATCAAAGGGAGTGGCTAAGGACCTAGAATGTCAGAGCTGAAAAGACTTCAGAAATCACCTGTTCTTACACCATAATTGGACAGAAGGGACATTGACCTTGGTCAGGTCACAGAGCCCTCAAACCTAACAGGGATGTTGATGCCAAGTCTGGATTTGTTCAGCAACTATGCTTTTCTCTCAGTACAGATATGACCTTATTACTCTGCTGACACTTAAAATTCCTTTCAAGTTCACAGTTGAGCTTATGAGTAAAGGTTTAAAGTGAAGACAGTCCTGGAGAAGTGCTCTCAGAAGTTTGCCATTGCTATCAGAGCTTTTAGAACCACAGGCTTAGATGGAGGGTCCCTGGAAAGGGTGAATACAAGTGGAGAATGCACTTGAAAGTGATTAAGATCTGTACATGTTTAGGAGAGGTCGTTGATAAACCCGGCTTTTGTTTGTAATGGAAAAAAATTACATTTGGCTAGAAGACCTGAGTATCCTAGTAGGTGTCACACTTCTCTTAACTTGGATATCGTACGTACAGCTAAGGTAAATGTAGTCTCTCTACTTGATGGCCCAAGAACCTAGCACCAACTCCCTATTTACAAAGACATTGGCCATAGTTTAGGATTTTAACTAAAAGAAAAAAAAATAACTGATAAATATAACCTGGTTGGATCATAATGTCCTGAAGTGTTCTTTTTTTTATTTAAAAAATTTTTTTAACATTTATTTATTTTTGAGAGACAGAGAGACAGAGCATGAGCAGGGGAAGGGCAGAGAGAGAGGCAGACACAGAATCTGAAACAGGCTCCAGGCTCTGAGCTGTCAGCACAGAGCCCGATGCGGGGCTCGAACTCACAGACTGTAAGATCATGACCTGAGTTGAAGTCGGCCGCTCAACTGACTGAGCCACCCAGGCACCCACTGAAGTGTTCTAATATGTGTCTGTTCTCACTGTGTCTCAGTGTCACTCATGATCTGTTCTCTTGAGACAGCATGACTTAGTGTCAAGAACTGGCTTTGGAGTCAGGTATCCCTATTGCAACATATAGTGTCTTGGAGCTTTTCTCTTCATTGTGAGGATTAATGGTAATGCCAGAAAAGGACTAGCTCACGCAGTCCTTACTCAGGATTCAATAATAGTAGTATTTCTTTTTTTGCTATCATTGTTAGCAATAGTGATGAAGAGGCCCTCTTGCTGTTTCCACTTTCTATTTTCATGGTCTCACCATCATACCCCAGCAGAGGGGGATGCCCTCTTCTGGCTTTTTTGTTTGTTTGTTTTGGTTTGGTTTGGTTTTAATATATAGCAATCCAGGATACTAATTATTTCTACCAGACACCTGGCTGGTGGGAACCTCTAGTTCCTTTCTGAACTTGACCAATTATCACAGCTTTTTCAGCAGAATTTACAAGAAGGAATCAGGGTCACTCGTTAGAAGAGTAGTTTATAAACATTTTAAATATTTTGTGCCTATCAATAAAATAATAAAATATTGTTAAGGATATCCCCCTAATATTTTTTTTAATTTATAAGTTATATATACATATATATATATATATATATATATATACTATTATGCTAACAAGACATGTATATTTTAAAGCATACACAAAAGGAAAAAAATTATTGGGAAGAAAATATAAATAAATTCAGTTATTTTCTTCCATATCCTCATGAGTCATCTTGCACAACCTCTGGGGTACAAATACTGCTCTAGAGATTTATCACTTTTTTTTTTTTAAATCAGATTACCTCACCCATAAACCAAGTATAAACCAAGTCATCTTCTAGCAAATGCGTTTCACCCACTGGGCTTTCTTTCCACCAGGAAAGCTAATAGTCTGCCTCTTTTGGGAGACCAGATACCTGAAATATTCCAGCTGTCATGCTGGCTCCAAAACCCAGTGGTTTTTTATCCTGTTTGTGCATTTGACTAACCTGGGGAGCAGTTAAAATAGTCTGTAGAACTCAGACAAGTAAAATAAAAATCTCCATGGGCCTGGCGCCAGAGTGACAAGGGTGTTTTTGCTTCCTCCAGTTAGCCCAACTAGGTGTGGGCCTGGGATGAGCAAGCTATATAGCACAAATCCTGCTCAACCCCACACTGAGACTCTGGGGTCTCAGACTTGTCTGGAGAAGATCTTCTTTGCCTCTCTTTCTTCAATTTTCCTTAGTCACGTGAAGGAGAGGAGGGCCACGTTGTGATGAAGGCAGCCTGCCGCACAGTTGGGCCTAGGAGGCCAGCCCAGCCTAGGCAGTGGCATCCTGCCATCTTACTGCCGGTGAAAGGATGGCAGGTCCCTGTTCTTCCAAAGCTCAAGTTTTGCTTCGCTTTCCAACTGTTTACACAGTCGGCTGTGGGAGCCAACCAAATATAGAGGATGGCTCGCAGGAGGAAGAGAGGGAGACATAGAGATGATTACCTTCTCAATTCCAGAACAGCCCCTCAACTTATCTCCTTTGCCAAGAAATCCTAATAGTGAGGAGCTCATTTTTTTTAATGGTGATTTATTTTTGAGAGAGAGAGAGACAGAGAGGTAAAGAAAGGGAAGAGCCCCTTTCTCTCTCTTACTCTCTCTCTCCTTTTTAAATTGGAGGTGGGACGAGGAGAGAGGTCTTTGCAATACCTTTACTAACACGATGACACTTCCTAAATCAGCGTACACATTTAATGAATGCTTGGGAAGGAGTGTTCTTTATTGAGCTTTTCGTTTTTTATCTGTATGTATACATACATATACGTACGTGTGTACGTTAGCAACTATTTAACCACCAGGAAACTATTCCTTTCTCCTCCACCCTCTACTTTCACCTGTTCCTTTGGCCCTCATTGTGAAACAGCTTTCTAAATGCCGGCACTCACATTCCTACCTGGAAGCGAGTTGAAATGCAAGCATCTAAAGAGTACTCTCTAATTATACCAGTGCTCATCTGCTACTGTGAGGCCGAGGAACATGTCCCCACTGTCCCACAGCAAAATCGCCCCCCTCCACTCACCTCAAGGGGCCCCCCAGAAGGCACACATTTGCACAGGAAAAAAGTTTCAAAATATGTGCATCTTACCTCTTCACATCAGTTTCTTGCCCATAAATCACATATGAGCATCACCAGGCTCTGCTGCTACAGATATTGCTCAAGATCTTCTAACTGCTCATCACCCTGGTCTCTTTGCAATGTTTCTGAAAGCAGACATTTTCCTGAGGTGGTGCTATGGATGTCCCATGTGCTGAAGCTGCTACACGGCAGCCTGAACAGTAGACCAAAATGTGCTCACTGCAATCTGACTTTGATACTAAGATTATTTGCTCATTAACGTATTTATTAAATACTTTGAGTATATGTTTTGCTCCTAAAGAGCAATACAAGCATTACCAGATGATAACTCAGGGTCAGAAAGCTGTATGACCTACGTAAGGTAACATACTTGGCCATAATGGAATTAAAGAGAACATTCAGCATGAGTAAGGGATCAAACTAAGCACAGCAGATAAAGAGATCAATAGACAGGTGGATGTACACTTAATATAAGTCTGACATTCCCTATAAATCTATCAACATGCCAGACACTGTGCTATGGAAATAACTATTAAAGAGAAGTAGATTTTGACACTCAAAGAACCCACAAGAAAACAGTGAAAGTGAAAGTGCAATTCATTTTAAATATTTAACGAAAGTAAAGTTTTTTTGAGAGTACGAGACGTCTAAATTGGCTTGAGAGATCAAAGTGCAAGTTTAGGTGGTAGATGTAGGTGAGAGCACAGCATGCTTGGAGAACACCGAGGGATTTGGTATACTGAAGCATGAAATGCCTGAGCAGGACTGAGAGCCCCGATCATGAAAGGCTGTATGCAGTGTATAAAGAAATGTAAATTTAGTAACGTAGTACCTTACACACGCCTCATTTATGTTACCTCACTGGTACCTGTGTTACTTGAGAGACAGAGAGACAGAATAATTTAAATGATATTTTAAGGAATTTTCCCTATTCATTCACAAGTATTTATTGATCACCCACTATATGACAAGTCCTATTTAAGGCTCTTACGGTGCCCTGATGAACAAACAAATGAAAAATCCCTGCCCTCGTGAAGATTACATTCTCTTTATTACAGACTATAAATTTCTGTGCACACAAATGCCTATATTATTATGGACGCTTTATATATAATGGGGGATATACTGTACACGTTGGGAAATTTAAGGCATATTCAGTCTTAATTTTGAGGAAAATGTGATTTTTGTCTTTTTTCTTTAAAACTTAACTCCGAGTAAGAATTGACACCACTATATTCAATGAGCAATGGGGAACTATTGAAAATTTTGAACATGGACATGTAATAATATTTGCATTTTGGAAAGAGGACACAAGCAGTCGTGTAGAATAGGCGATGCCTGAGACCAACACCAGGGAGATCCTTTAGACCGACATTGCATTTGAAATAAACAAGTAGCGGGACACCTGGGGGCTCAGTCAGTTAAGCGTCCCACTTTGGCTCAGGTCATAATCTCACAGTTAGTGGGTTCCAGCTAGCCTGGGGCTTTGTGCTGACAGCTCAGAGCCTGGAGCCTGCTTCAGATTCTGTGTCTTCTCTCTCTCTCTCTCTCTCTCTCTGCCATTCCCCTTCAACTCATGCTCTGTCTCTCTCTCTCTCTCTCAAAAATAAACATTAAAAAAAATTTAAATAAGCAAGTAAGGGCACTTGGGTGGCTCCGTTGGTTAAGCATCCAACTTTTGGTTTTGGTTCAGGTCATGATCTCACAGTTCATGAGTTTAAGCCCTGTGTCAGGCTCTGCACTGACAATGTGGTGCCTGCTTGGGATTCTCTCTTTCTCTCTCTCTCTCTTAAAAATAAATAAACAAATAAAATAAGTAAATAAAATAGGACAATAAGGCAAATTGCAACCTTTAGGAAGTACTGATTTATGGGGAAAGAGGCGTTGAGAATCATTCCCAGGATTCTGCCTTAGGTAAGGGGATGATAGGTACAGAGAATAACAACTATGTGTATATATGTATACATATGTACACACACACACACACACACACACACAGGTTAATATAAGCAAAAGCACTTTCATATCACTCCATTTAATAAACATTTATGGAAACTATAAAGCTGTGCCAATGTGAGCTGTCACCGCTTTGTTGGCTTTTACTGTTATTCATAACTTGAAAAGACTTTTTGGTAGTATTTATAATATATGATTATACCATAAAACTGATTACTAGTTTCACTGTTTAAAAAAATCACACTCTGGCTACCCTTTCAGTCATTACTCACAACTGCAACTGGGTTCATAAGGGCAGAGGTAGAAGCCATGGCTGAGTAACCAGAGAATCTAGAGCTGCTGTCAGCAAATGGACTCGTCAGCATTCTTTTAAGGAAATCACCTGCTGGCTTATTAAAGTTAATTGCTTGCAGGTACCAAGTTCCTTAGCCAGAGCTATCAAAATCGCTGTGAGAGAGGTGATTAAGGCTGTGCTGGGAGCTTGGGAAGGCTGGAAGAATACCATCTCATGTGGCGTCTTAGCTCCAGGGAGATTGTATCTCTCCTCCCCATTCTTTCTTTCTTTCTCCTTGCTCTTCCACCAAACTTTATTCCTATCTACTATCACATGTGTGCCCATCTAGTTAATGTGTTAATTTTGCTCCTCTAACATTTGGTAGGCATTTATTGAGCATTTATTAAGTGGCTGGCAATTTCTACCTCGGGGAATATAATAATGAATAACGGCCTCTGTGCATAAGGTAATCACAGTCTAGAAGAGGAGTCAGACTTTTAAATCTGTTATTACAATAATACACCATAAATTCCAAACAATGTTTGTACAACACACTATGGGAAGGTACAGAGAGAAGACATATAGTACATATTATATTTATATTGCCTCGGTGATTATCGAACTTTGGGGATTGGGATAAAACAAAATGGAAACATCTGCTTGTATTGGTCAGGGTTCTCTAGAAGGAATTTGCTTATGCAGTTCTAGGGGATGATAAGTCTGTAATATCTAAAGGACAGACTGATTGTAAATCCAGGCAAGAGTTGACATTGCAGTCTTGACCCTGAATTTTGTAGGGGAGGTTGGCCGGGTGGAATCAGGCAGGATTCCTTCTTCTCCAGGAAACCTGTTTTTTGCTCATAAGGCCTCCAAATGATGGGATGAGGCCTACTCACATTATTGAGTGCAACCTCCTTTATTTCAAGTCAACTGGTTGTTAATGTTAGTCCCACCTGCAGAAAAAATACCTTCACAGCGACATCTAGATCATTGACCAAGCAACTGGGAAAAATAGCATAGGCAAGTTGGTACTTGAAATTAGCCATCACACTACTATGCGTAAAAACATTCCCCTGCAAATTTCTATTTTTCTTTTCACATTCTCTTCACATCTAGGGCCACAGAGATACCAAAGTAATATAATGATGATACTCAGTGAATGTGTCTTGGCTCAAACACAAAGAATCAAATGATACTGTACCAAGGATCTCAATCATAAAAATATGCTATTTTATTCATCATGAACATATTTTATTGAATATATTAAACATAAAACATTAAATATAAATCTCTTAGAATATAACCAGGCCTTTCTTATCAGTGTACATTTGGAAGAGAACTAAGTGAAAAATGAGACTTTCTCTCTTAATATAACAATTTTTGGGATGGGAGTGGAGTGAGAGGATGGTGAGTAGAAGATAAGATTTTTCTTTTTTTCTCTGATGGAGTGAAGTTGGGTAAGGCATGCAAATGTATAAAAATTTTAACTCCTTGATTATTGGGATTATTTCCTTAGAATAGCACCTTGAATTTTAACTCCTTGATTATTGGGATTATTTTCTTAGAATAGCACCTTGAATCTCAAACCTACCTCTCTGGTTCTGGCTAGATTGAGGACACCAAACACCTCACTTAGATCTAAGGGAATAGTATCACCATCAGACTCAAGGAGAGTCTCTGTCCTGTGGCCCATGCATTAGTAGGCCCCACATATCACAAACACACAAACATAAATGAGTTATCACTTAGTATCTGGACTTCATAACTGGATCAGCGTAATCTCCACCCCTAAACATCCACTCTAATAATCAACATATGGTTCAGGCTCCAAGAAAATGTACTCCACATCACTTCCTACATCAGAGAAGCAGGAGACACAGAGCTCAAAGGCAATGAAAAGTTCAGAGTTAGCTGCTTTCAGTATCTGTTGGAGACCAACATTTTGCTTTGAAGTATGGAGGGACATGAAGGGGAATTTTAGCAGTGTAAGAAAAACAATAAATTAACTTCTCATTTTTTAAAAGTTTATTTATTTATTTATTTATTTATTTATTTATTTTTGAGAGAGAGATCGGGAGGGACAGAGAGGAAGGGAGACAGTGGATTCTAAGTGGGCTCTGTGCTGACAGCAGCAAGCCGTTGTGGGACTTGAACTCCTGCACCATGAGATCATGATCTGAGCCAAGTTGGATGCTCAACTGACAGAGCCACCCAGGTGCCCCAATAAATCAACTTTTCAAATTCTTCCTATAGGGATAAATGTTCTAAATCCTCACATAGCCAAGAAGTATTTTCCTGAGTAGAGCTAAGCATCAATTTTCTTGCTTCTGCCCATGTTTCATTGGTGGATTTGAAAGTACATACAAGTGATCATTATATTTTCACATAGTGACTGTGGTGTATATTATATTATTAAACTATTCATATTTCTATTGAATTTGTATATATTTAGAACTAGAGAAGACATGTGTAAATCGTGCTGTCAGTTCTTTATATTACCAAGTAGATGGTAAGCATTGTTAAATGAGACTTAAATGAAAAAATATCATCTTCAATAAGACATTCTGAAATTAAAATTTGATATTTGTTATATACTTGTTGCTTTATAACTTTAATAATTTTGAATACCGAAGAAAAAAGAATTTTGAAACTAAAAGTAATTTTCTTTTTGTTTTAAATTAGTTTAATATCGATAAAATATATTTTTGCCATTGAAATGAAATTTCATTTTATTTTAAGACCTTTCTATCATCACTGTCAACAATACACAAATTAATTAAAAACCTCAATTATAACAGTATAATAATTTTGATAAAATAAAGACAAGAAATATAAATTTTAAGGGATGCATACAGGAGTTTATGAATTGCTTGTGTTTTTTTATTACTCATGTAAACATTGCCAGCTCAATAAGAGGTCACCCAGATACACACGTGGAATATTAAATTTAGTGTCTTTGATGTTTTGCCAGCTTTCAGTCATCTAAAAAATCATTGTTTTTGATTTGTCATTAAGAAATTAAAAATTTAAAGTTAGCATAGTGGTGGAACGTATTTTATTGAAGTTCTTAGTTTTATTGATAACAAATATTTAGGCATGTTGTATGTTGGCCTCCACTTGTACTCTTGCCTTGGATTCTGCAAATGTAGGGTAGGTTCACTGCTAAACCATTGAGCCAATGACTGGGAGAAGCCATTAGTATCCTCAAGGAGCCACAAATATTCCTAGAGGTAGATGGCAGTCTTTTACCTTGGAACCAGGGGTGGGAGAATGGACAGTAGAATAAACAGTGCCGTTTATATCTCTATCTATACCTCCTGGCACTCAGTAAACACACTTCATTTCTTTCTTAAGAGATCGATGTCTAAAAATGTTAACTTAGGGAACTTATGTAGGTGGGCCAGGGAAACTTGGAAAAGACTGCAAGTGAATTATTGAAATTAGCCCTCAGGCATCATTCTACAAAAGAGGACATTTGAGCTGGATCCGGAAAGATGAATAGAACTCCTCCAGTGGATAAATTGTGTGTGGGAAGAGGTACACTAGGAAAAAGCATAAAAATCAGGGGGTGTGTTTAGAATATTTTAAAATGTTCATATGACTAAAACATTGGGTGGGAGGGAGGGAATGGAAAGAGAAGGACTGAAAAAAACAGAAAGGGCATTATACATTTTCCTAAGAGCTTGGACTTTATCCTGTATATGGTAGGGAATCATTACAGGAGTTTCAGGCAGGCACATGACATGATTGGTTTTGCCTTTAAAAAATATCATATACATATGCACACACAAATAAATTTACATAAGAAATTTTAAAGTATTTAAAACAAGTATTTTACTTTTTTTTTTTTAATTTTAGAAAGAGAGTGAACATAAGCAGGGGACAGGGGCAGATGGAGAAGGAGAGAGAGAGAGAGAGAGAGAGAGAGAGAGAATCCTAAGCAGGCTTCATGCTCAGCACAGAGTCCTATGAGCGGCTTGAGCCCATGACCTTGGTATCATAACTTGAGTCAAAATCAAGAGTTGGGCACTCATCCAACTGAGACGCTCAGTCCCCCTAAAACAAGATTTTTAAAATAAAGCTATGCATTTTGTATGACTTAAACTTGGCAATAGATCAAAGATGGCTGGATTCGTATATCATTGTATATTTCTCTAGGATTTTCATTGGAGAGTCTATAGACAGACATGTCTATACATGTTATTATATTAATACCATACATACTTTTATTATACATATTATTATTCATACATACATATTATTATATTAATACCATACATTTATTTCATTTCAATGAAATTACTAATTAGATTATAAATTTTTACATAATTTCTGTTCTATTGACAGTAAGATTAAAAAGATTGCATATAAAATAGAATTATATTCAAATGTGCATAATTTAGGCTAGTTCAGTACTATGGGTATGTGAGTACATATTTGTGAGAAAATATAAACTGATTATCAAAAGTGAAAACAAGCTATTTTTATTGCACTTGAAAAAAATAAACATACATCAAATACGTATACTCAAGAAAATGTAAAATTTTTAAAAATTATTACTTTTGCTTTCTAAAGGTTTTTTTCCTTCAATATAATTTTCAAAAAATACAAATTATAATTAATACATATCAATGCTCAAAATTACTTAAATAAAACTGAAAATTTTAAAGTGTATCCTGGCACCTGCGTGGCTCAGTGTCTGACTTCAGCTCAGGTCATGATCTCACAGTTCACGAGACAGCACAGAGTCTGGATCTGCTTCAGATTTGGTGTCTCCCTCTCTGTCTGCACTCTGTCTCTCTCTTTCTCAAAAATAAACATTTAAAAAAATTAAACAAAAGTGTATCCATATCATTAAATATCTTTATATGTTATAGTGTTTACTATCCATTTAATTGCTTCCATAAAGTTTTCATATCACACTTCATGAATAGTCTAGATCTTCATATATACATATTTGAGAGTAATATGAATTAATATTGCAAAATATTGCTGTCACCATGTGGAACTATTGTGATTACTGTAGGGACCTCTGAAACAAATAATTAACAAGAAGAGAGAAGAGAAATGGATACTCTGTACAACTGGAAAACAATACTGAATGCAAGAAAATATTGCATTCATTTGAAAGGATGAATTGACAAGATCATTAATTTGTTCTTTCTCTTCCCTAAGCACTTCCATTGTTCATATTGTTTCCATACTAGGAAGCAGTGTCTTTCCTCAACACAGACTGCAACAAAATGCACAAGCCTTCATGTCTTTTAGATACATTTTCCCCTTTTTAAAGACATTAAGGAAATGGGCAACACATGTTGAGAAACATTTCTCTAGGGCTTCAGTGTTGTTACTTAGAGAAGCCAAGGTTTAAGCACACAGGAGTGCTGTTGCATGTAGCAAGGACTGAAGGGCAGACCATCCTGGAAGGGCTTTGTGTTAATTACAAGACCAGTATTTTAGATACTTTAAAAGAGAAAAATAGCAAATTATAACTTTATTCTTCTCAGTCCCTTCTGTTTGACTCTTGCTCTCCACAAAGTTTGATCTCTTAGAAATATCTGTTGTTTGGTGGCACAGGTGTTCTCAGTAGGTATTCAAATTGGAGAAAGCAATAAAGGAAAAATGCCTTACACAATTAAAGGATTGTCTGTGAAGTACACAATTAAAGACAGTCCCCGTGGAGGCTGGAGCTAAGAGTAGGGGCGGAGGTTAGACATTGGCCTCAAAGGGAAGAGTGGAGTAATGAGGAGACCTTAGCTAGGAATCTGGAGGGCACTGTGATTAGGGAAGGAGGAGGTTGTGGAAGAAGGGGGGAAGAAGTGGATAGGAGAAAGACAAATGGAGAAGTTTGGAGGAAAAAGTCAATTAAGAGTTTGCAATGCATGTTTAAGAAACAACAAGGAATCCAGTGTCCTATGAAAGGAACGAGTGAAGGAGAGTAATAGGAGTTGAAGGTAGAGAGATAACAGGAGCCAGACACAGCAGGGTCTTGTGAGCATGGTGACTAGCCTGCCTGCCGTGGGATGCTAATAGAGCTTTTCTTGGGAGGAGTGACTTGGTTTGAAATAATGATTTAGACACAATTTTGAAAATAAAATATAGATGGACAAAGGTGGGATTAGGAAGACTCTGGATTCCCATGAGTCTGGAGTCCAGACATAATCATGAGGTTGAGACTCCATGGTGGACCTGCGAGGTTCCAGCCCAGTTTTGTGTTGGCGTACGGTGACAGCACGACCAGGGTACAATCCATCAGTAGAGGGCTGGCAACCCAGTGCCGTAAATGGGGCTTTCAATGCCGGGTGATATATTCATTAAATTCTTTAATTAAGATCTATATCACTCATAGTGAAGACAAAAACCGAATAAGGAAAGTCCTGCTTGATGCTATGTTTTAAAACACTTAGAGTAGGGCACCTGAGTGGCTCAGTTGGTTAAGGGTCTGACTTCGGCTCAGGTCATGATCTTGTGATTTGTGAGTTCGAGCTCCATATTGGGTTCTCTGCTGTCAGTGCAGAGTCTGCCTCAGGTTCCCTGTTCCCCTCTCTCTCTGCCCCTCCTCTGCTTGTGCTCTCTCTCTCTCTCTCTCTGTGTGTGTGTGTGTGTCTCAGAAATGAAACAAACATTTAAAACACTTACAGTACCAAAATGCTTCATATTGTGTAATTAGAGAGAGACTCTGGTTTGAGTTGCTTTTGGAATCAAAACCTAAAAAGGAAAAAAACAAAAAATAAACAACAACAACAACAAAAAAAACACTAAGTGATTAAGAGGAAAGATGGGAGGTAGGCCAGTTACAAGAATCAAGGTGAGATCCCTGCCAATTAATATTGATAGAGACAGAACTAATTTAAAAAGACATTGGAACTTATTATTGTCTGATAAGGAGGAACACTAAAATCTGGATGCGCATGGGGGATGGAGGAACCCAGATCATAGCACTCCGCTAGCTTTGTGGTTCTCAGGCCAGCTCTATGGGGCTAAAACTCTGTTATCTTGAGGGTTTTGGAAGGAGGATGGAGAAGTCCCTGGCGGGCTTCTTAGTTAAGGTATTATATGTTAATAAAAGTTTACATAGAGTTTCCTATCCCAGCACCCAAACTTGGGTCAGTGCCTCCAGGGAGGCTACCCAGTGGTTCCTAGATGTTAAAAGAAAGTAAAAAAAATAGGAAACAGAGAGAGAGAGAGAGAGGGAGAGAGAATTCTGTGCTTTCCAAAGTTATCATGTAGACACCTTCTAAAGATAATTGCTTACCTGTGGTGCAGTCTAGCATAGGAGGCTGAATACGAGACGTCTTTTCTATTCGTATCAGAGGAAATGTAAAATAAAGTCATTCAGCATGAAAATGTATTGCTCAGTTTTAAGCAGGGCTTTCATTATGCTACTATTGACTCTAAAGGAAAGAGACCCACTGTGATGTGTCATAGCTGTGTAGGCCGGGGACAGCTGACAGTGTATTCAATTGCCTTTTGCCTTGGTACTGTGTGTGTGTGTGTGTGTGTGTGTGTGTGTGTGTGTGTGTGTGTGTGTCAGAGAGAGAGAGAGAGAGAGAGGGAGAGAGGGAGAGAGATTTTGAGTGATTGGTTGCTTTGGTGTGGATTAACTTGTCCACATTTTGAGATCTGGGAATAAAATTGCTGGAAACTTTCAGATAGACATTTCTAAAACTGAGACTAGCTACCTTCTTGAACAATATTGAAATATCAGAGCCAAAGGCAGCTCTTCGAGATAATAAATTCTTAATATGCAGGTCAAATGTTTACCTCTTATTTATTTCCTTCATCATTTCTTGTCAAGAATGAGAAAATTCTGGGCCCTAAATCTCCTAGGGGAAATCACTGATATTTTGAAGTTCATATGTTTTGGGAAATTCCCTGCATTCATTCTGAGCCTCAGATTGTATTACAGTTTACTATTTAGCATTTGAGCATCCTCAGAGAACTCTTTACCACCCTTCCATTTCTAAGATTTGTGTCTAGTAAATATCAAGTTAGAGGATGTAAACAACTATACTGGGTTTATTTCAGCTGCTAGCGTTAGACCCATAACATGAGAGCATCGGGGAAATTTATTTTTGGTGTGAGGGAAGTTCTGGCCTAGGGAAGAAGGGTAAGGCTAGAAAAGATGGCCAGGTATGGGATTGGGGGTAGGCAGTCAGAAAGAGGGGAAACTATCAGCTACATATTCTGAAGAGTAAAACATGAGAAAAGCAAGAACTATGGAAAGCACAGCAACAAAATGTCCCTAAATTACACCGAATGGGAAAAGCAGCATAAAGCAGCATAAAGAAGAATGAAGACAAAAGCAGATAGAATGACAGAAAATGTGAATGAAGTACACTTCGGATGATATACTCTTAGAAGGATCAAGTGTTTTTACTTATACATTTCTTGATTTTCATTGTATATAGCTGTTTGTTTGTTTGGTTGTTTACAGTGTTTTAATCCTTTATGAAGTTTCTGGAACTAAAGGTTAGGATGTATTTGCGTTCTTTATCTGGCTAAAGTTTCTTGAAGAGATTAATTGTGTATTCCAAGTCCTGTTTTACTTAACTGTTCAGAGAATATGTAGTTCTAGCAAATAAATCACTTTGAGGTTTGTGTCAATTGACAGAAAACAGTACTATTTTATCCACTACAAATATCTTTGGGAGTAGTTTCCACATTATCCTTTTCAGGTGGCTGACCCTGAATCTATTTATCTACAACTGGAAGGAAAAAATGCATTTGACACTAACTGCTAATACTTTTGTTAAGGTTCTAAGACAGTAAGATTAATAGTAAGTTTAAAAGATATTCTACAGGGGCGCCTGGGTGGCTCAGTCGGTTGAGTGTCCAACTTTGGCTCAGGTCATGATCTCACAGTCTGTGGGTTTGAGCCCCGCGTCGGGCTCTGTGCTGACAGCTCAGAGCCTGGAGCCTGCTTTGGATTCTGTGTCTCCCTCTCTCTCTCTGCCCTTCCCCTGCTCACACGCTGTCTCTCTGTCTCTCAAAAATAAATAAAACATTTTAAAAAAAAGATATTCTACAGATAGAAAATGGTAAATGTATAAAGAAATGATATCATTTGTAATATACCTGATGCAAAGAGAATTCCAAAACTATATTCAGGACACATGAATAACAAATTTCTAAGATTTATTTCAACCTTGAATTATAAATAAATCAAATAGTTACTTAGTTCTTACTTCAAATTACATCTATCATTATATTTCAAAATATATTTCAAATATATTTTGAATTATATATGTGAAATATATATTTTGTATATATGTCACAATAAATCCTGAATTATCACAGAGATAACTCCAGGAAAAAAAAACACTTAGTAAATACTTCTGCATTTGCTTTAAGAGCTGTATATACGTTTTCTAAAAACTCAGTTTTCCTTTTTGTTTTTTTTAATGCTGATTTATTTATTTGAGAGAGAAAAAGAGAGAGAGAAAGCAGAGGAAGAGCAGAAAGAGAGGGAGACAGAGAATCCCAGCAGGCTCCTCACCGTCTGTACAGAGCCCGACGCAGGGCTCAAACTCATGAACCTTGAGATCATGACCTGAACCAAAATCAAGAGTTGGTTGCTTAACTGAGTGAGCCACCCAGGGGCCCTCAATTTTCCTTATTGTTGAGAATTATTTACACAGAGTATATTACATCCTAAACAATCCAGGCTATTCTTCTGTCAGCAAACCATGTCATTGGTGTTGAATAAAACTTGAGGAAAAAAAAAACTTTATCAGGCAGAAAAAATATTTTCTCAAAGGAGAAAGACCAACTTTTGGGGCAAAGGATTCTCTTGGCGCTCTCTCTCTCTCTCTCTCTCTCTCTCTTTCTAAAAAGTGAGGTAATACGACATTATATTAGTTTCAAGCGTATAACATAATGATTGGATAATTGCGTATACTGTGAAAAAATCACTACATTAAGTCTGGTTAAGAACCATCATCATACATAGTTATAGAATTTGATGTGGTGTGTGGTGAGAACTTTTAAGATCTACTGTCTTGTAGGGCACCTGACTGGCTCAGTCAGTAGAGTGTGTGACTCTTGATCTCAGGGTCATGATTTCAAGCCCCATGTTGCACTTAAAAAACCTGTTGATCCTAAAAAAAAATCTGCCGTCTTGGAAACTTTCAAATAACCAATACACATTATTAACTATAGTCACTATGCATTATATTACATCCCCGTGACTTATTTTATAACTCGAAGTGTGTACCTTTTGACTCCCTTCACATGTTTCACCTACCCCGTCCTTCACTTCCTGCCTCTGGCAACCACTAATCTGTCCTCTGTAACTATGAGCTTGGTGTTTGTTTTGTTTTGTTTTGATTCCACTTGTAAGTGAGGTCATATGGTATTTGTTGTTCCCTGTCTGACTTATTTTACTTAGCAAAAGGCCTTAAAATCCATCCATGTTGATGTAAATGGGAAGATTTTTTCTATGACTGAATAATATTCCATTGTGTATAATAATAATCCATATATAGAGAGAGTAGGCATTCATCTCTATCTCTATCTCTTATCTATCTATCTATATATATGTCATCTATATCTATATCTGTATCATATATATATCTATGAATACATCACATTTTCTTTATCCATTCATCTGTAGTGGACACTTAGGTTGTTTCCATATCTTGGCTCATATAAATAATGCTGCAGTGAACAAAAGATATTTTCAAGGTGGTGTTTTTGTCTTCTTCAGATAAATATTCAAAAGTGGGATTGCTGGATCATACAGTTCTATATTTAATTTTTATAGGAAACTCCATACCGTTTTCTATAGTGACTGCACCAATTTACATTTCCGTCAACAGTGTACGAGGTTCCCTTTCCTTCACGTCCTTGCCAATACATGTTAATTCTGATAATAGCCATGTTAACAGGTGTGATGTGATATCTCCTTGTGGTTTTGTTTGTTTATTAGTTTTTAATTTTTTATTTTAAATTCCGGTATTGTTAACATACAACATTTGTTTCAGGTGTACAGTAATAGTGATTCACCAGTTCTATATGTTACTCAGTGCTCATCGAGATAAGTGTACTCTTAATTCTCTTTACCTATTTCACCCATTCTCCCCATCCATCTCTCCTTTGGTAACCATCTGTTCTCTATAGTTAATAGACAGGTTTGTCTCTCTTTTCTTTTCCTTTGCTCATTTTTTTTGTTTCTTAAATTCTACATATAAGTGAAATCATATGGTATTTATCTTTCTCTGACTTATTTCACTTATCATTATACTCTCTAGCCCCATCCAATGTTGTTGCATATGGCAAGATGTTATTCTTTTTTATGGTTGAATAATATTCTATTGTGATTTTGATATGCATTTCATGATGATTAGTGATGTTGAACGTGTTTCATGCACCTGTGTGCCACTTGTATGTCTGTGGGGAATATGCTTAGGAATTCCCTGGGTTTGCACCAATGGGTTATTAACAAGACATAAAGAACTAGAAAGCTATAGGATATTCTCACCCAAGTTTGGGTAAACAAGATTAGGCAAATAGGTATAGAGAGGGCGGGGCAAAGACTCCAGTATAGAACAAAGGTATATGAGGTAAACAAGATTAGATATTCAGGGAAGAAATGACCCCCAATTTAGTACTATAGCAGAAAGCTCCTTTCACAGGAAGCAAGGACCAAATTAGGTAAATAGGTAAATAGGGCTATAGACCACTTGGGGAGAAGTTGCCCAGAGTGGAGCTAATTAAGAAAAGAAAGGTGCCTTTTTGACCCTGAGGTAGCATGCTGTGTCTTTTTTTTTTTTCCTTAGACCAGTTTAGGTAAACAGAGGTGGTTCCTCATGTCTGGTGTAAACAACCTTCTGCCCGGTGCCAGGATTTTGTTTTGTATTAACCCAAACCCTTAACCCTGCATATCTTAAAAACCCCCTTTCCTTCCATCCATGAGTTAATGTTCAGAGTTTCATTGTCTGTTTGTGCATCTCCATCACCATATTTCTAAGCCTTCTGATGCTAATGAAAATGGAGCAAGGACACTTAACTGGAGCTCTTGTCTTCTCCTAGATATTATCCATCTCTCACATTTTAATCCTGCATCCCGCTTTCTTGCTGGACAAGAAAGAACTCTAGACTCAGAATTATGACACATGTCTTCTTAGGGAAAATGTCTATTCAGATTTTCCACCCACTTTTAAATTAGATAGATAGCTAGTTCTTTTGTTACTGAGTTATATGAGTTCTTTATATATTTTGGATATCAATCCCTTATCAGATATATGATTTGCAAATATTTTCTCCCACTCAGTAGGTTTCCTTTTTATTTTGTTGATGGTTTCCTTCGCTGTGCAGAAAGCTTTTTAGTTTGTCGTAGCTCCACTTGTTTGCTTTTGGTTTTTCTCAACTTTTTTTTATTTGCTCCTGTAAATAGTTTTAAATAGTTTAAGTCAGTGTCAATCATGTAATTGCCCTTGTAGAAAAGTAAGAAAACCTTGAGGAAGTGGTTCTGTTCTAACTTTGAGAAGGAATGCAGAAAAAGAAGTGGAATTCAGAGAGATCTTTCAAAGTGGACCTGCCAATGACTGCCATTGACCTAAATAATTTTTTTAATGTTTCTGAAGCTTGATTTTCATATCTTTTAATGAGAATATTTGACCAGATGGTTTCAAAGAATCCTTCTAATTCCAACATCCTATATTGCTACAATTGATCTTAATCTCAGAGGATGGACATATGGGTTTATTTTTATAACTGCTTTATTGAGGGAGAGAACAGCATACTGTGTTATTAACTCTCTTCTTAATTTCTAATAGTTGGCATTTCAAATATAATTGGATTTTTCTTCTTTTAGTAGAACAGTGAAATTTTACATGTTAGTATTCTGAATTGGTTATTAAAGAAAATTTTGGTGAGGCTTCTAATCAGCTATGACTATTGGTACATTTTCAAACTGTTAATACATATGAATACATTTTCAAACTGTTAATATATATGAAGCCATATTTTACCAGCTCAGGAAGCCTTAAAAAGTAGACTTTGAAATGACCGTGCATTGCCTCTACATGAGAACATATATATTAATTTATCTAATTTCAATTCTTGATTATAATAGCCAACAATAACTTTGGTATCATCCATGCTTTTGTAGGTAGTATGAATGAGTGAAGTAGTGAGAAGGGAACAAATATTTGTTCACATAAGGTAGTCATAAACTCAGACATTCAAAAAATTAGTTTTTCCTAATTTTTTTTTTTAATTTGAGTATAGTTGACACACAATGTTACATTAGTTTCAGGTGTGCAGCTTAGTGATTTGACAAGGGTATATATTATGCTGTGTCCACCATAAATATAGCTACCGTTGCATTGCTATTACAATATCATTGATGCCTAAATACTTTTTTTAAGTTTATTTATTTATTTATTTTGAGAAAGAGAGTACAAGCAGGGGAGGGGCACAGAGAGAGGGAGGAACAGAATCTCAAGTAGGCTTCATGGTGTCAACACAGAAACCCATGTGGGGCTCAATCCCACACACCATGAGATCATGACCTGAGCCAAAATTGAGAGTTGGACTCTTAACCAACTGAGCCACCCAGGTACCCCAGTTTCTAAATACTTTTAATTTTGAATCTATATGGCAAAAATTTAATCTTAGTTTTCGGGGATTCTCTCAGATTTCACCCAGTGTTCCAACTGATTTCTGGGAATTTCTGTAATGTCAAGGGTTAAGGATCTCTGATCTCCTTTTTTATCTGGCATTTGCTGAGATTCGTTCTGCCTAGCTCTTAACCCATGCAAGTTGCAGGTGAATCAATACTTTTTCATGCTCTCAGAGACCTGTGTCACCTATGTCAAGTTCCCTTTTGGCAGATGGGAATCATGTTCCTGTGCCGCACTGAGGCAAAGGAAATTCTGTGAATGGTTGTAGGTCCATCTGAACAGATCTTAGCCATGCTACCCTGAGGTCTTGTTATTTCCCTATAGTCTTCCTCAAGTTCATGTAATGTCTCTGTGGCTGTTGTTTATCCTTTTGTGTCTGACCTGGAGGAAATGGCGCATGGGAATGCACTTATGCCAGATCCTTTCTGATCCTCATACGGTGTAGACTTTATGATGCTTAAAAGCTACTACTGTCTACTGTACATCACTTCCCTGAGGTGGTAAATAAGAATCAAAGCTAGGTGAAGTTGGGGAAGAAAGAAAATATTAGAGGTAAAGAAGGAAAAGAAAAAAAATATTAAGAACACATTGGTTAATATTTCAAAAGTATCATTCCACCAAATGATGAGTAACTCTCCATATGAATGGGATTCATTTTCATGGGAGTAGTGAATTCCCTGGTTAAGGAAGTAGAGACTGGCAGTAATTAGGGAAACTTTAAGATAGATTTCTTCATTGCTTGGGTAGCTTTAACCATCTTCTGACTCAAAATTCAGTGATACTCCATAAAAATAACATTTGAGAGAACTGTATCTTTTCAGAATTTTCCTATAGCTCTCTGGCCTCTGGTTATGAGCTGAATTGCCTTTCTAAATCCATGTTGAATCTCTAATCCTTAGTAACTCAGAATGGGACTATTTGGATAGAAGACCTTTAAAGAGATGATTAAGTTAAAATGAGGCTGGTAGAGTGGGCTCTATCCAATATGCCTGGTATCTGTATAAGAAGAGAAAATGTGAGCACATAAGGACACCAGGAATGCGCACACACAGAAGAAAGGTCATGTGGAGACAAAGTGAGAAGGCTGCCATTTGCAAGCCAATGAGAGAGGCTTCAGAAGAAATTAAATCTGCTGACCCCTTGATCCTGGATTTCTAGTTCCAGGAACTGAGAAAATTTCTGTTGTTTAAGCCACCCACTCTGTGCCATTTTGATATGCAGCCATAGCAAACTAAAACACCTTTGTATATTTTTCAGTCTTAGGCTTTGCATACCATGCCCCCCCAGAAAATAGTCTCGCTAGAGTTAATGTTCAATACTACTGACTATGTTATCCAGTTAATGGCAATATCATTGCCAATATATGCTTGAGATTATATTGTTTCTGTAAAATTTATTTCTACTTTTTATAGTTCCTCAGAAAACAAAAAACTACCAAGACCAGGTTATGTGTCTTTGACATTATAACAAATTGAAAATTAGTTGAAATTCCTTACCAATTAGGATTGAATGAACTGAAACACTTTGCTCTAGGTAAATCAAAAATGATAACATTTTGAGAAGGTTTAATTGCATTTAAGTCCAACTCACTATAAATTTCTTTCTGTGGAGATAAAAAATGAAACCCTGGAAAGCGTTATCAGTACTGATTGTCTATATCCATAGTAGTTGTCTTCTTAGTTAACACCAACACAAAATACATATATATTTTTAAGTTTTTATTTTAATTGCAGTTAGTTAACATATGGTGTTACATTAATTTCAGGTGTACAATATAGCGATTCAACAATTCCATACGTAACCTGGTATTCATCATGTTTAGTGCACTCATTAGTACCACCAACTATTTTAGCCCACCTCCTATTCCCCTCCCCTCTAGTAATCATCAGTTTGTTCTCCATAATTAAGAGTCTGTTTATTCATTTATCTTTCTTTTTCTTCCCTTTGCTTGTTTTTTTCTTACATTTCAGATATGCGTGAAATCATGGTATTTGTCTTTCTTTGACTGATTCATTTCACTTAGCCTTATACTCTCAAGCACCATCCAGGTTGTTGCAAATGATAAGATTTCATTCTTTCTGTGGCTAAATAATATTCCAATGTGTGTGTGTGTGTGTGTGTGTGTGTGTGTGTCACATCTTTTTGTCCATTCATTAATTGATGTACACTTGAGTTGCTTTCATATCCTACCTATTGTAAATAATGCTGCAATAAACATAGAGATGCATGTATACCTTTGAATTAGTGTTCTTGTATTCTTTGGGTAAATATCCACTAGTGCAGTTGCTGGATCATAGGGTAGTTCTCATTTTAACTTTTTGAGGAATCTCCATACTGTTTTCCAGAGTGGCTGCACTAGTCTTCATTCCCACCAACAGTGGATGCACTGTTGGAGGGGAAGGAACCCTCTTGCCCTGTTCTTCACATCCTCCCTTATCCCTGTTGTTTCGTGTGTTGTTGAATTTAGTCATTCTGACAGGTGTGAGGTGAAATCTCATTGTGGTTTTCATTTGCATTCCCCTTATGTAACTGATGATGAACATCTTTTCACATGTCTGATGGCCATCTGTATGCCTTATTTGTAGAAATATATGTTCATGTCTTCTGCCCATTTTTTAGTTGGATTTTTTTTTTCCTTTTTGACTGTTGAGTTGTATAGGTTCTTATGTATTTTGCAGACTAACCCATTATCAGATGGGTCATTTGTAAATATCTTTTCCCATTCTGCAGGTTGCCTTTCAGTTGTTTTTCTTTTTTCTTTTTCTTTTTTTGAGAGAGGGCACAAGTGAGTAGGGGGCAGAATGACAGAGAGATTGAGAGAGAGAGAGAGAGAAAGAGAGAGAGAGAGAGAGAGAGAAAGTGGGGCTTACCTGAAGTAAAGCTCATGTTTTACCCAAAGTGGGGCTCGAGCTCACCTGAAGAGGGGATCGAACTCACAAACCATGAGATCATGACTTGAGCCTAAGTCAGGTGCTTAATGACTGAGCCACGCAGGTGCCTGCCTTTTAGTTTTGTTGATTGTTTCCTTCACTGTGCAGTTTTTATCTTGATGTAGTAACAATGGTTTATTTTTGCTTTTTTGCCTCCAGAGACATATCTAGAAAACAGTTACTATGGCTGATGTCAAAGAAGTTACTGCTTGTTTTCTCTTCTAGAGTTTTTATCATTTCAGGTCTCACATTTATGTCTTTAATCCATTTTGAGTTTATTTTTATGTATGGTGTAAGAAAGTGGTCCATTTCATTCTTTTGCATGTTGCTGTCCAATTTTCCCAGCACCGTTTGTTGTAGAGACTTTTTTTTCCATTGTATATTTTGCTTCCTTGTCATAGATTAATTGACCATATAATTATGGGTTTATATCTGGGCTATCTGTTCTGTTCCATTGATCTATGTGTCTATTTTTGTGCAAGTACCATATGGTTTTGATTACTACAGATTTGTAGTATATTTTGAAATCTGGAATTGTGGAATTGTGATACCTCCAGCTTCATTCTTCTTTTTCAAGATTACTTTCGCTCTTCAGGGTCTTTTATGGTTCCATACAAATTTTAGGATTTTTTATTCTAGTTCTGTGAAAAATGTTGTTAGTATTTTGATAGGGATTGCATTAAGTTGTGTGTAGATTTGATTGGGATTGCATTTGGTAGTATGTAGATGGCTTTAGGTGGCATGACATTGCCAATCATACCAATCAGAGATGAAGAGCACATTTATTTCTTTAAAATATAGGTTAATCCAAAAGTGTCTAAAAAGGCTAATACAACATGACAAAATTTATTTCAAGAATACAATGTTAGTTTACATGAAAACATTCAGTGTAATACATTCATATTAACAAACTAAAAAAGAAAAAAAAATGAATATGATCATCTCAAAAGAAAAAAACATGATGACCAAATTCAAAATCCATCCTTGATAAAAACCTATCAGAAAACTAGGTGTGGAAAGAAAGTCTTCAACCTGATAAGAGGCTTCCATGAAAAGCCTACAGCAAACATTAATGCTGAAAGACTGGATCCTTTCTAAGATAGAAAACAAGGGAGGGATGTCCACTGTTACCACTTTTATTCAACATTATAGCAGAGGTTCTACCTAGTGAAATACAGCAAGAAAAAGAAATACAAAACATCTGGATTGGAAACGAAGAAGTAAAGCTTTGTAAATGACATAATTATATATATGGAAAATAGGATGAAATATATTAGTATTATATTTTACAACTAAAGACAGTTTTGCAAGGTTTCAGGAAACAAGACCAATATACAAAAATCAGTTGTATTTATACTATCAAAAGGAATTAGGAAATCTTAAAACAATAAAACCATTTATAATAATATAAAAAATATTTGCATTTTGTGTTGTATACATGTGGCAAATCTCTAAATTCTATCCCTGAAACTAATACTACAGTATACGTTAAGTTCTATACTTATAAAACTATATAACATTGCCAAGAGAAATTAAATAAAACCTAAATAAATTGACATATTAATTGGTTAGAAGAGTTAATAATGTTAAAAAGTTTGTTCTTCCCAGACCAACGTATAGATTTAATGCAATTTGATCCAAAATCCCAGTTGTCATTTTTGCGGAAATTGAAAAGACTTCCTAAAATTTATGTCAAAATACAAATGACTAATACTAGCCAAAACAACTTTGAAAAGGAAGAACAAAATTGAAAGATTAACAATATACTATTTCAAGATTATTATAAAAGTACAGTAATCAAGATAGAGTAGTATTAAAAGAAAGTTAGAAAAACAGATCAACGGAAAATAATAGAGTACAGAAATAGACCTATATGTTTGTGTACAACTGATTTTCAGCAAAAGTGTAAAGATCATTCAGTGGACGAAGGGTAACTATTTCAACAAATGGTGCTGGAACAATTGGTTGTCTAAATATAAAATAATGTACTTCATGTATCAAATTGTATACTTTAAATATGAAACTTTTATGCCGGTTATACCTCAAAAAAACTATTAAAAATATAAGAAAGTATGATAAAGCAGAAAAAATAAAGGTCATATAAGAATATAGAATGAATAAGAATAAGAATGGCATATAAGAATGTCTTATAAGAATAAGCTACAGCATATGCTACATAAGGGCATTATATAACTTTCTCCAAGCCTGAGGTACATATGGCTTCTGCTCCAGCACTAAATGATGTGTTCTAGGTCACCAGTATAGAATTAGGTAAATAATGTTCCTAATGTTCATTTAGGGTTCATAATGTTTATTTTATAAGGTGCAAAATTACAAGGTGTAGCTTGCAAAATGCACGATTTATACTAGGGCATATCTTTTCACTGCTACAGTCAATTTAGAATCATATACATTTAGCGGCGCCTGGGTGGCTCAGTTGGTTGAGGGGCCGACTTCGGCTCAGATCATGATCTCACGGTCTATGAGTTTGAGCCCCGCGTCGGGCTCTGTGCTGATGGCTCGGAGCCTGGAGCCTGCTTCGGATTCTGTATCTCCCTCTCTCTCCGCCCTTCCCTTGCTCACGCTCTGTCTCTATGTCTCTCAAAAATAAAATAAAAATGCTAAAAAAAAAAAAAAAGTTAAAAAAAAAAGAATCATATACATTTAAAATAAATCATAGCCATTCTATCCCAGCACAGCACGAATGTCAGCAAGAAAACAATGTGGATTCATGCTCCCTGATAATCTCCTTACCATCTGAACATTCAATCTGAGGTAGAATTTTCATCTGGAAAGTAAAGTAATATATTCTAGGACTTTTTATGTGTAGTATTTCTTTTTCATCGTAATTTTTCAATATGGTTTTACAGATCATTTCATAGACTGTTTAGCTTAAAACTGCCAGCCTTTTGAAATTTATCTAAAAGGCATTGGTCATGGTTTCTAGGCCTGAAGTTGCCCTGTCTCATGTGTGCTCTTTCTGAATGTTTTCTAACTTGCCTCTGACCTGATTACCTTCAGGCTGGCCTGATAGCCCAGCTGACTCGAGTTTTGCTCACTGCTGCATCTCCAGCACTGCAGCAGGAAATAGTTTCCATGGTAGATCACTAAGATACAGGTTTCAGTTTAATAAGGATTTGAAGTAGAGGTGTCTTGAAATATTCTTCCATGCTGACATCAAATTCAAGCCTATAATCTTGGTTTGATTCCCACCGTGTGGTTCAAAGTGGTTTAGAAAAGTAGTTGGTGTTTTCAGATGGATTTCTGTGTATACTTTGTATTGTGTGTACTGTGTATAGAGTACATTGTGTATGCAGTTGTGTGTGTATACATATGTGTGTATAGACATACACAAACACACACACATATGAAATATGATAATATATCCTTCTGCTATCTAAAGCCAATCCAGTAAATTTTTAATTGGTTTTTTAAAAAATGGAATTCTTAAAATGATCCAACAGAATAATAATGCTTTTATTATGTCCTTAAATCTTGGCGTTCTACAGATATCAATATATCACTCGAAGCGTAAATCTTGATGAGTTTCTCGGATGTTTTTCTTTATCTCCGGTGCTTTTTTCTTTTTAGCTAATGCTATCATGAATTTAATGCAGTGGTTCTATCTCTAAGTTTCTGCCTTTCAAATTTTATCTCTCAGCGTACAGGCTTTAGGGGCTGATATCAATACATATCTCAGAGTTTCATTTTGTCATAAGATTTTGCATCTTAGGTGAACTAATTTTGGGGTTTCTGGACAATTTCTTCTATTACTTCAGTACAGTTTTATCTTCTGAGAATGATACATTTGTGATACAGATGAGAATTATGAATCTTAAGAAGCTGCCCATTCCACCACCATATTAAATGTCTACCACCATATGAAATGCTACTTACCATTTTTAATAACTGGTGCCACAGGCATTTCACACCTCACTTCCGATGCCACCTACAGGTATATTAGTTAGGTGATAGATTGAAGGAATAAGAACACATGCACGTTACAAGATTGAATTATGTTCAGGGGGGAGAGGGGGTGATGGGCATTAAAAAAGGGCACATGTTGGGATGAACACTGGGTGTTTTATGTAAACTAATTTGAAAATAAACTATTATAAATGAAAAAAAAGATTGAATTATGTTCTTGGCTAAATTTACCAAGAAAAATATCTCATGAGAAGTGGGATGGCCATGTTAATAGGAGCATCATTTCTCAAAATAACTGCCTGTGGCACTTGCTGAGAAAAATATTACATCAGATGTGGACAGCTCAATTCTTGCTAGGTTCCTTCTCTTTTACCGTGGGTCTTACATCTGGAAGGTTTCAAATGAAGGACATTATTATGAGCATCTTGAAGAGAATGTTTATATATACTGAGTTCTGGTTATTGAAAAAATACAATTAAAACTTCATTCTGGTATGGGTAAAAAAAACAAAAACAAACAGGTAGATCCTATATATCTCTCTTTTTCAAAATCAGAAGACCATTCCCTTGAATGGCAGTCAAAATAGTCACCTGAAACTCCACAATCTGTTATGTTCTAAAGAGTAAATGGTTTATAAAGACAAAAACATTATTTTAAATGAATTACAGGCCTGAGCCAGTCTAGCAATGTTTATGATGTGATTGGAACCAAAGAACCATGATATGTTAGCAGAGTTTATATACTCAGCTCTCTATTGCTGTTTTAATTTATTGCTCACAATATTCTTTCACAAATCCTTGAAAGCTACTACGAAGAGGTGGTCTCATGACAATGTCTTTTCATGAACTGGGAATACAATTGAAAAAAAAAAGTTTAATACATTTTAATTCATATCCAAATTAAAATTAATAGAGAAGTTCATTGGGCAGTTTTAAAGCTTGTGATTATCAAAAGTATTGCAAATCCAAACTATTAGCAACCTAGGATGCTACTTACTTACTGCCGTTTTCCCTGAAACGACTCCCTTAAAGTAGTTTTCCAGGGCTTGAAAAACAAATCTATATTCTTTACATATGTATGTGTACATACATACTCATCATATTCTATGTATGGATGTTGTGTATATAATTTTTTTCTGAAGATTAATTTATTCGGAGGGTGTCTGTACATGTACTTGTGTACTGCATGTAACGACTTTTCCTAGCATTTGTTTTTCCATACCCCAGTACAATTTCCCCAAATTTCCATCTGACTAATGAAGGTAAGTTTTGTTTTCTGATGTCAAAATTTCTGCTTACCTGTGTGTGTATGGATGTGTGTTATAAGATGACATTTCTTCCGTCCGATAGGAAGATTTTTGTTTTTATTTTTAAATGCAGTGAATAAAATCTTAGTTTCCTTAGGTATACTTCGTGGATGGGCAATTGTTTTCTAGCAATTTCACCTCGGTATCTTGGAAGATTGAACATTAAAAAAAAAGTCACTGAGAATTTTATAGTTGATTTGACCTAGACAGAGAGAAATCTGACCCACAAAAAACACTTTAGATGATTAAGAGGCTGTTTTTTTTTTTTTCATTCCAACCAGAATTAGTAATATTTTTTCTTATCACTATTTCTTTTGCCCAAAGGAATATGCCTAAAATTTCACGTGGTGATGGGATCATAGCAGGGAGTAACCTAACAATTGGGAAAATAAGTTAGTTAGCCTTAGAGGCGTTCTCATATTTATTATATCATTATGTACCAAGAGGTTTTTATGACATATTATTTAAATACATATTGCCAGCCCGAAGGCTGGAACAGTGGATAGTCTATAATGAGATATTTTCAGTTTTTCCATCTCCTTCTGACACGAGTATATGCCTATCAGAAAGGCTGGAAAGTAATAGAGTGGATAACATTTCTTTATTATAAAATGAAAGAAATCAGTTCTTGAAATACTAATGACATCTAAAAAAAAAGTTTAGAAAACTCACCAAATATTGCTTTTTACACTTAAAAATTGAAATGAAATTCATATAGTTTTTGTCTTTTATGATAAAAGGATGATTTTCATTTTGATAAAATTGTTTGCCTTTGTTGTACCTGACATTTAAAAAGTGCCACACAGTTGTTAATTATCTTTATAGACATAGTTCAGAAGTGGCCGTGTTTTATATGTTACAGTGCCATCTTCTTAATGACCTGGAGTTCTGGCAAGGATACTGCTCTATTTTGGAATAACAATGCTTGAAAACTCATTAGAAAAAGATATTCTTAAATGCCCATTTTTTTCACCGTATTGTTGTATGGGTCTTACCATTAGTTTTGAACTATGCAAAATGACCCCAGGACTTGCAATGCATTGATTCTCTTAAGAACTGGAAACCTGTCCTGTTTCATGCTTTGGATTAGTATGAATTTTAAAGTACGAATCTAGTTTTTAAGATCAGATGGGACAATAACAATATTAAATAAAAAAATCCATCTTTTCCCTTTTCTGTATTTCTATCGCTATACATGTGTTACAGGATCACTTCTTTTCTTGAAAGAAATTCTGGGAAAGACTTGTTACAGGTATACCACCGTATAGCAGCTGGGTCAAGTCGTACCTATTCCTACTGATATCATAGAGGCTATCTGAGAATAATAATAGGTTCCACACATTGTACTAGTGATGTGAACATTACACATATTTTCTCATTGTATTTAACTTCGTTTAAACATCTCATTTCCCCTGGGAAGTAGGAATTTCTGTTTCCATTTTATAGGTAAGGGAGCTAGGGTCCAATTTTCAGCAAAGAGAAAACTAAGGCTCCATTTTGCCCAAGGAAACACATACCTCCTAAGCAGCAAAACCCAGGTTTGCCTGATTCCAAAGACTCCTGCACTTACTTATTTTTTTTCTCCCAGCTATAGTGCCAATGAGGCAGGCGTCACACCCCAAAAGAAGTGTTTCCCTTTTGAAGAAGAATAGATGATGTGTCCAGCTTTTACATAGCAATCTATTCAATGTGCTCTTGGGAAAAGGAAAAGAAGTCCCTTGAAATATTTCTGGCATGTGTTCAATGGCATCGAAATATCCAAACATTTTAGGATACCATATTGATCAGTTACTTTAGGTGCCACAGGCCTTTCAGCAGTTGTCTATTTTGTAGTTAGTAAATAGCCAAAAGTACTTCATTGCCCAGTTAAAAATAAGACCACTTTTCATTTATCATTATTATTTATTTATTTATTTGAGAGAGAGAGAGGGTACAAGCAGGAGAGGGGCAGAAAGAGAGAGAGAATCCTAAGCAGGCTCCGTGCTCAGCACTGAGCCCAACAGAAGGCTCCATCCACAAACCTGGAATAATTCCCTGAGCCAAAATCAAGAGTCAGATGCTTAGCTGACTGAGCCATGCAGGCACCCCAAATAAAATCACTTTAGCGAAGAATTCTCACATTGAAAAATTATCTGTGTACTTTAACAGTGAGTTAATTCTGAAAGGAATTTAAGATAATTTCTAAGGAGGCCCAGAAGAAAATACCAAATTTAAAAGTAACATTTTCGATTTGTTGGCGATAGTAAGAAGAATTTGTTCCTTCTCTATTGCCCTCAACTCCCATTGTGCTTTGTCTCTTTGTGACCCCTTGAAATTCAAAGGTGTAAATTTTGCTTTACTGAAGCAAGCTATGACCTGCTAAGCTCTTCACCTGTTTTGGTCTGTCTTGCAACCTAAGAGTAGCTTTTATATCTTTTTAAATGGTTGAAAAAAATATGAAAAAGAATATTATTTTTTGACACACACACATACACACAAACTTATATGAAATTCAAAATTCATAAGTATCATAAATAAAGTTTATTAGAATGTAGCCTGTACCCAGGCCCTTCCTACAACCTATTTCTAGAGTCACCACTGATGCACGCTCAGTCACATTTAAGATGTGACTGAGAACATGTACCTACATACATATATCCACACATATACATGCATGCTCACATACACGCCTCATAGTCCTTATTTTGGAAAGATGGTTTCTAAAGCTTTAAGGCAGTTTTGTCTAATTTGCCTTCTACAAATTTCCCTAGGCTTAATACTCATCAGCCTTGCCCTTTTATTCTCTGCAGCTTCATTGCTATTCTCTTTGCCCTATTTTTTTTTTTTTAATTTCTGAAAGATTTAAAACAATGCTAAGGTAATGCAGGCCCATAGGATTTTTCCTTCTCTGTTTCCTTTCTCTTGTGTTTGTGGGACTAGGTCACAAGTATTAGAAATCTTGTGAAACCCCACCTGTGTCAAGATACCTTCTCATTTTTTTTCCCTGTCCCATATAGTTTTGTTGCATTCTCTTTTATTGGTCTTCTCATTACTTTTTGGTAATAGCAGCTACTGTCTTATTATTTAATTGATTGATTCCACCTCTTACTTATGCTCTAGAAAATTATTGGACTTCTCATTAAGAAGTAAGGTGACATTCAGTTTCATCATTATGTCAAAGAGTTTTGAGATGTTTACATAGTCAATTTCTTGAAACTACTCCAAGGACAACCAGGCCTCTGGAAAACTGACCAAAGTATTTCAATATACTCTAATTTATATCATATCTTTAAAATTTCTTTTCTTTACATTAATAGTAACAGTAAGTAAACATAGGTGAAATGGAACCATACAAGGCAATTTCTCATGGATTAATCCTTTCCTTTGAATCCCCTGTTTTGGAGAGAGCTTTCTGTGACAGTTTATCTAGACCAAAAAAGTCCTTTAAAATAATATATTTTTTCCATTATTAACAACTGATTTACTGCTATGTGCCAGGCAGTCTTCTAGTTATCAGGTTTATCAAAGAAAATGGACATTTAACCCTTGGTCTTTTTTTATTTTTTTAAGTTTATTTATTTATTTTTTGAGAGAGAGAGAAAGTCTGCATGTACATGAGTAGGGGAGGGTCAGAAACAGAGGGAGAAAGAAAAAAATCTCAAGCAGGCTCCATGCTCAGCACAGAGCCCAACACAGGACTGTCTCATGACAATGAGATCACAACCTGAGCCAAAATCGAGTTAGTCGCTTAACCAACTGAGCCACCCAGGCTCCCCTGGCCCTTGGTGTTATAGGTTTTTTATTTTAGAAAATGTAGATAGACAGCACAGTTAAAAGATAAATGGACAGGGAAGTTTTCTGGTAAGATAAGGAAAATAAGCAGGCTAGGTGATGGAAAGTAACTGGTGAGTACGCTACTGTAGGTGGAGACAGAAAAGTCCTCTCTGAGGAGGTGACAGTTGCTTTAAGATCTGAGTAATGAAACAGGTGTGAGAATATTGAGGGAAGTGGGAAGACAGCATTCCAAGGAGTGGGAACAGCCCCATGCAAAAATCTTCTAGGATGAAAACAAGCATGATGAATATGAGGTAAGAAAGAAGGCCAGTGTGTCTGTAATATAATGAGAGCAATGAGTAGTGATGATGAAGGAAAAGGCCGGGGAAGGGGGGAAAGGCCGGGGTTTTATTCTAAAACCCATTGGAAGCTGTTGGTTGTTTTTGATCGGAGAAGTGACATGATTTTGGTGGTACTCACGGACACGCTTTCTGTTTTTTCTTCACTCCAGTGTCAAAGAGACACCCCTTGTGCTGTCCTGCCATGGAAGTCCTATTCCCCTGTGGGTCTTTCTACCAGGGATGTACATGTACATATATATATGCAACCTTTATTCTATCACTTATTTTTCCTTTTTAGAATTTTTTTTATATCCCCAGACCATCTTCTTAATTCACATTTGATAAAATTTTCTCTTCCTTCCCCCTCCCAAGCTCAACAAACCTAAACATTTCAACACATTTAGGGAACCTAGTCTACAAACTCTAAGGCATTATTGGCCTCAATTTCATTAACTTCCACTAATTTTGAAATATGTGAAATCTCCAAAAAATAAAATATAGCCCATCCTCTTTCATTAGAATATAAGTTTCTAGAAGATAATAACTTTCTTCCCTATGTTCTGAATCTTCAAATCTAGCTTATTAAATGTTATGTGCATATCTGACTAAAGACAGTCAATAATTATTCAGGTTTTTAGAGTGGAAAAGGAGAGAAAAGAAAGTGTTTGAAATAATAATTCATGTTCTTCTTGGACATGACCTCTCTCCTTGCCTCTTCATTTTGTCACCTGTTAGTAATTCATTTAACAATTATTTTACTGTGTTCTTATTTATTCAAGGGACTTATTTAATAATGAAGGATATACATTAGTAAATAAACAAAGGTTTCTGAATTTATGGAGCTCATATTCTAACAGAATGAGGGGAAATAGAATTTAAAGGTATTTCTTAAAGTGTTATTATTATATTAGGATAGGTGTGCACCCATTGAAACTCACAGGGAGAAATGGAGAGAGTCAAGAAGATAAAGTGAGGAACAACATACATGTCATGAGTGTTTTGACTTTGAAATATACCATTTTTTTACTTCTTATATGCATCTTTTATGTGTTTATGTATTTTTCCTTTCTTTTTCCCATACTTCTTTGTAGATAAGAAAGTACCTTTAGTTCTTTCTTCTTACTCGATACACATTTTAGTAGTATGTACAGATTTCTTTTAATTATATCTTTGCTACCTTGTATCAAATAATACATATTTATGAGAGTCTATTAAATATAAGGTATATCATATATTTTGAGATACTGAGTTCTTTGAGCTTAAAATCTTTTACCGACCTGAATATAGGAAATAAATGCTCTATAATGTTAAAAAATATTTTTATATTTTTATTTCAATTGATACTAATTATGGCAGAAAAATAAACCAACTTAAATTAGTTTATGCAAATAAGTAGGATTTATGAGTTTGTCCTCCACAAAGTGTTAGTCTTCTTGTAGGCATTGTTTCAAGTACTCAAACAGTATCTTCATTATTTGATTTATTTCCATCTTTCAGCCCTATTTTATGCTATGTCGGTTTAATCTCAAAATATACATCATGATATCCTGATGCTCCAAGCAGCTCCCAGTCAACTCATCTCTGGTCCCAGGAAAAGACATTCCGTTCACACTTCTTATGTCCCTGTATCATGTTTTCCTGACTACAGTCACTGTTTCAGAAAAGGGCCTGTTATCTAATTAGAGCAAATTAGAAAGAAGTTAACTTTTGCTAGGACAGTAGACAAAGAAAGACAGGCTCATTTATTTTTGCTGCAGTTTGAAAGTGAGAATTATCCTTAGAGCAATAGGGAATCACCATGTATAGTTTGAGGATTAAACCAATATAACATAAAACAGGGTTGAGAGATGGAGAGAAACCAGGTAATGAGGAAGCCAATTTTGTCCTTAGGACAAGATCTAACTAGTGACCAAGACTTTATGGAAGATAGGCCAATGAATCTCCATAATTTTTAACTTTTTTAATGTTTATATTTTTTTGAGAGAAAGAGAGAGGGAGAGAGAGCCAGAGCGCAAGTGGGGTAGGGGCAGAGAGGGAGGGAGACACAGAATCAGAAGCAGGTTTCAGGCTCTGAGCTGTCAGCACAGAGCCCAATGCGGGGCTCAGATCCACTAACTGCGAGATTTTGACCTGAGCCAAGTCGGAGGCTTAACCTACTGAGCCACCCAGGCGCCTCCAATGAATCCCCTTATTGATTTCAACTCATTTGAGTTAGTTTGTCTGTCATGATATAAATTGCTCTCACTGAAATAAAAATATAAAAATTAGAAAGTGCTAAATCCTATATGCAGATCAAAAGATTCTGAGCTCAAAGTTTCATAAAACCGTAAAAAATTAGATCTAGGAGGGATATTGCAGGCCCCTCCACCCCATCCCCACTGTTTGCAGTTAAGTAAATGAAGAATCAGTGAAGCTGAGTAAATTACTCAACATCTCAGAGAGTGCCAGGGTGACCAGAAGGACCCATGTGTCATTGCTTCTAGTTCTCTGCTGCTTCCAGTAACTCTGTGTTAGTTTTCCAGTAACTCCACACTTTAATTTTGGTAAAAAAGAGAAATATGTGGATATATAAAATTGTTCTTGGTCAGTTTTGTTTGTTTTGTTTTCTTCTTGTTTACAATGACAAAAACACAATTCTTGTACGAATGCCTTATTGTAACTTTCCCTCATTTCCTTCTGAATATTTCATTTTACTCATTTTCTTTTAGAAACTTTACATTTTTATATGTAGCAAATGCTATAATTCAAACCAATAGTTTGCAAAGCATGAACTATTAGCTATGATAGAAAATCTATGAACTATATCTAGGTTATTGCTTTTTTATTTTTTATAAATGTCAACAAAAATTATGAAATAAACTTTTTAGGATTGTCACAACGTGTTTACTCTTATATAATTACTAATAAATGTCAGTTCAGTGTTCGTTTGTTTTTTTGTAATTCTATGTTGGCAAATCAGATAAATTCCTTTTACTTACAAAAGGCAAGTAAATGCTTTATAATATGTGCACTGATTCTGGTATTGTTAATATAATATCATTCTAAGTTTTAGGGAACAAAAATTCACTTTTTATTTTAGAGTGGTTATTAGTCATGTAGGCTATTTTATCTTTTGATGAGCAGGAATCCATTTGGAAACTGGGCATCAGAAGACCTGAGATTTAGATCTGATTCGTTGTATGGCCTTGGCTCTTAGCTACCTCATCTCCATTGACACATTCAGGAAAGCATTCTTCAGTGCTACTAATCTGTTTTCAGTATGAATAGTATAACTAGCCTCCAGAACTGTGCATATGTATTTTAAATTTCATTTTAGACTTCTAATAGATGTTTGTAAGTAACATCTCTGAGGAAGAAAAACCTAAATTTATGTTCTACAAATTCTTTTTCAGAAAAATAAATTGATAATCTCATTGAGTTTTGTAGCCTCTTCTAAAAAGTTTAGGGGAGATAGTTCATTCTTTTGGCATCCATTATAAGAAAGCAGCTAAATGTTAATTATTAGAAAAAGAAAAAAGAGGGTGTCAAAAAAGGAAACAATAGTCTATTATAGAAACAAATCTTGTCTTTCTGCCAAGTGCTTTATAATTAAAACGAAACTCAGGTGGACAAGAAGCTTAAGCAGTAACAATAATATTAATAAAATATTTATTTATTTACATTTCTTTCATGCTGAGAATAAGCTCTTTATTTACCCCATAATAAACTTTTTGTGTAGTTTCCATTTAGAACACTGTCTCACACTTGGTGTTAATGGTTTGGAGCCAGGTAACTCTTCTTCGTGGAGGAATGTTCTTTGCATTAGGATACTTAGCAGCATCCTTGGTCTCTACCCACCAGATGCTAAAGCACCACCCTCCTCCTAACACGACAAGCGAAATAAGCCAAATATCCTTGGTAAAATTGGCCTTTTCCCCCATTTGAGAACCACTGGTTTATTGTACACAAACTGGAATGAAATCATAGAGGGATTAACTTAAAAATTGCAGGTCAGGGGTGCCTGGGTGGCTCAGTCGATTAAACATCCGACTTTTGATTTTAGCTCAGCTAATGATCTCACAATTCATGAGTTTAAGCCTGTGTCCAGCCCTGCACTGAGAGAGGGAAGCCTGCTTCGATTCTTTGTCTCCCTGTCTCTCTGCCCTTCCCCCACTCTCTCTCTCCTTCTGGAAAATAAATATTTACCAAAAAAAAAAAAAAAGAATTGAAGGTTAGATGACTAGTCATTAACACAAGTGTTTTTAGGAGTCATTTCTCATATTTCCTTTCATCCAAATTAACTCTACCATTGACCAAAGTTCCATCATTTTTTGTGTGTATATCACATCAATATGTATGTTTTAGTTTGTGTGATTCTTAATTTTAAAACATTGATGCTTTCTCCTAAATATCCTACCTTTGCAGTGTAGTAAGTGTTTTGTCTGATTATCAGTGGCTTGGGGCATCCTAAATCCCCATGCCTACCCTACATTTTCTATCTTCCTTCAAACTAGCCCCAAAGATAAAACGGTTGCTTTTATTTAGAGCAGGCTGTCATTCAAGGTTTTGCCAAGTGCAAAACTGTAGCCGTTCTCTCAAACTTGAATGAGTTGCACTTGAAAGGGAAAATATGTTCTCATAGCGTGATGCTTATTAAATAGTATTAAAGCTTTGATTGAGCATTCCCATGGTGATGACTTCCATAGCACATTACTGCGCTAATGCAAGTATTTTTCCCTGTCAACATTAAATATGGAAAAGATCTGCAGTGTCATTTGGTTTACTTCGCTACCACTGAAGCATTGCTTCTCTGTAATGCATGCTGGCCTACTGTTCCCAGTCCAATTTAAACTCTAAGTAATGACTGTGTATTTCTACTTCCTTTGGGAAATTTTGCATTACAAAGTTTAATTTACTGTTTCCTAACCACTTGCAATAGTATCTGTAGTTAATGTTCTAGAATTTTGATAGTGGAACTTTCTGCTAATCTACTTTTCTCTCTCAGAGGTGAAAGTTTTAATATCATTATCAGGTTTTTCGTCGATACCAGCTTAGTTTCCTAAGATTATAGAATGGGTGTAAGGATTTGCCATTTCTAGTTAACTATAGTCTTTTCCTCCACACAGTTGTTTGAATAGGTTTGAACGCCTTGAAATCGATAGCACCTTACTCTTCAAAAAAGCATGCTGACACTACCTTACTTGATTTTTACAAGATCACTTCGAAAGTTGTAGGCCTATATCAGAGCTTCCTGAGTCACTAATGTTTATAGAGCCCTTTAGGAACTGGAAAAGATTGCTTCATCCTCATCATCTCATTTGCTCCACCATCGTGTGAAGAAGCAAGCAGACGGCATTACTATGGCCTCCATTTTTCAGAAAAGAACACTGAGGCACAGAAAAGTGAAATGACAGAGCAAATGAGTGTTGGCCCCTGCTTTAGGTCTTTTGCCTCATATTTCAATGAATTCTTTTACTTTGCATTTCTCTCTCTTGAATAAATATTTGCCTCTTTTAATATATTATTGGAAAAGCTTCACCATGCAGGGGCGAATGCTGGAGAATGAGGATGTCCCTGGGATTCAGAGATAGTGAAATTCAGTGACTTAGTGAGAGAATCTCCTGAGAAAATAATTTACTCAACTCGATTTGTTGTTTGCATAGCAAGTATATAATGTTGGGTTCATTCTCATACTCTACTTCTTTCTTTTTTCCCCACTGTTTCTTCCAACCATATTTTAATCTGTGGCCATCCAAGACTCACTTTTGAGGAGGTAGCCTGCATATCTGTTTTGCCTTGATTCTTAATATAATAGGATTAATTCATTCTCTTTTGATTCTTAAACTTAATTCTTACACATGTGCATTGCATAACCCCATATGAAGAGACCACTTGATTTTAGAAGATCTAAAGCCATATAAGTCTCAACAGAGCCAGGAGTCACTCTAAAGTTGTCCCTCCACAGGAAGTGTGAGAGTACCTCTTAGATTGCTCATGTTTCATGGAGTCTCATACCACTAATGGACAAATAAGTAATTCTGGAGGAATTTGCATCAAAGCTGAAGATTATAGCATTTGAAACTTAGTAGGATCAAGCCTCTCCTCAGCCCACTTAGAAACTGAGACCATGAAAGATGTACCCACACTTAGGACCCAGCATGTCTGCCGGTTACTGGCTCCAGTGGCCTTTTACCAGTCCGCTGCTATGCTACTGTGGGGAAAATTGCCATTTGTCTGGGACTGAAACACATTCCTTTTGGCTATCAAATACCCAGGAATAAATTTCCATTGAAATCCAAGAGCTCTGAAAAGCCTTCTTCAGGAGAAATAAAACAAACAAATGGACAGAAGGAGGGAAGGAAGGAAGGAATGGAGGGAGGGAGGGAAGAAGGAAGGAAGGAAGGAAGGAAGGAAGGAAGGAAGGAAGGAAGGAAGGAAGGAAGGAAGGAAGGAGAGAAAGAAGATAAGAAGGAAGGAAAATGATACCCTGTATACATGGAAAGGAAAAAATCAGTTTCATGTTAAAATCAATCTTAGGGGAGCAGGAAAAGCAGAAGTCCTCTAAGAAACTCCTGAGGTTCCTCCTCCAACTTTTGGCACACATTCGATCTTAGAATGTTGAACTCTCTAGCTAACTGAAAGGTACAGTATATTGTGTCTCTATTGCATCTTTTAGCAGCTCAAAATGGTAAAATTACTCACACTACAAGATCCTGCAGTGATTGGTGCCTTTAGGACAGGGCACCAGTATTGTTTTGTTTTATTCTGTTTTGTTTTGAATATGATACATTCAGACCGCTAAATTTTCAGACCACCTATTCTAATCCAGTTTCGTAAGGATCAGTAGAGGTATTTCCACTTTGGATTCCCAGGTACATTCTGAGATTGTTGGAATTTAGAGCTGCTAAAATTAGGCCCTAGTGAGCTAACACAGGCTATTCTCTAAAGGTGTCTGCAGCACATTGATAGTGAAATGAACTAGGATTACCTGCAGTTGCTCCTCAAAGCCTCATTTGGGGGTCACATTTTTCTCTTGTATAATAGATAAATGGGCCATTTCTTCTAGAGAGCAGGTATTGTATTTTGTATATTGTATTTCAAACATAACATCTGCCACATCCATCAATAAATATGCATCCAAATGCTTTTCTGTGGCTATGGTGTAAACTGTTTCATCAATGAAGTTCCATAAAGTTTATGTAGACACTGAAGATTTTCTCTGTGTCATACACACAACTTATGTTACGTATGATCATCTGTCCCCAAGAATATTAAATCTATTTACAAATTTTAGGGATATGGATACAAATTCTTCAGTGCTTTCCTGCTTATCTCTTGAGCATCCTCTCTTATCGTTACCTCTGCCCTATCATTTGCTTTGTAGCCGTGCTAAATTTCTTGTATTTCCTCGCACACCATGCATTTTCTCACCTTAATTCATTTGTTCAGGCTAAAAGTACGTTTGTCTGGAAGTTTTCCTAGTCTCACTCTCTTACCTTATCTGGGAAATTCCTAAGTTTAGTCTTCCATGAGTCCTCCTTTCTGTTTATATAATACATTGAATATATGTATCTCAATCACTACATTTACCATTAGGATAAACCGTGTCATTCCTTAGCCCAAATTCCCAATCCCCCCAAAGGAAAAGCCAAAAATGGCCTTAAAATGGCCTATAAGCCTCTCTGACATTCATTGATCTTACCGCCGCTGTTCTGGCCTCATTTCTTACAACTCTTCAATGAATCAGTTCATTTTTGCTGTGCTGCCTCAGGACTTTTGCATTGCGCTTCCTTTTGTCTGAGCCCAATCTTGTCCCAAAAGTCTAAAATCATCTATCATCTATCTATCTATCTATCTATCTGTCTATCTATCTATCTATCTATCATCCATATACATTATTTAAATCTCGCACTGTGAAACCTAGACTCCATGAGTGCATTTTGTCACTTTTTTCTGTACCACCAATGATTAGAAGAGTCCCTGTCCCAGAGTATACACTTGACATGTATTGAGAAAATGATCAGTTGTACTGTCTTATGCTTAAAATGTTAATTCTTAGAGGGCAGAGACAGTATCTCATTAATTTTTATATCACCAGCCTCTATCATATATTTTGGCATATTAATTCAGTAAATTTTTAAATTAATTTATTCAAAATATTTGTTAGACAACTGCTATATATCAGGTATCATTAAATCCACCGGACTTCGGGGAGTTATCAAAATAGTGTCACTTCTCTTGTGAAGGAAATGTAGCTGTCATTTATGTATACCTGGGCTCAAGAGGCAAATTACACTATTTGACTTCCTTCTGACTTAAAATTGTCTTTGTTCTACTCCTTTTTGTTATTGTATTATCACCCTACATTGGTGGATATAATAATAGTTATATAAATCTCAGTTTATATTCACTTTCAGGATGTTGAGATCACTGCTCACTATATTACAGTATTTTTCTTATGAGGATTCTCAGGGAAAAAACAATTTCCAGCTCTCAGTGCCATAAATAATTATGTTTTTGATAAATTATTTTATTTTTATTTTATGGATATTATATATGTATAATATATATAATTATATATATATATGTATATATATATACACACACACACACAGTAATTTCCTCCTTCACAATTGCTGCTTGAAAATCCTGAGCCAAAAGTGTGACCCAACCCTGGGCAATAAACAATTTCGAGTGGCTTGCATGTTGTATGTGAATCTCAGTCCAACATTAACTTCATTGTTCTATATCATTTACCCTTTAGATTTAAATTTAGATTTTTTTCCACTTAGCTTTTAAGTGAAAAAATTGTATTTTGCATGATGTCTTAATATGTTATGGGAAAATAAAATATATAAAAAAGCATAAATACTTAAGGAATAAACTCATTCCTTTTGGAGTGGAATAAAGTTCCTCAGGCAAGGCTAGTCAAAGTGATCACCCCCATATTATGCTTATGGTTATTGCTTATCAACTTTTCTCTCCAGCCCAGATCCATGTCTAAACTACAGGCTACTATTTCCAGCTTTCTACAAACACCTCCATTTAAACTTTTCACAGACACCTTGAATTATTGAACATATTCAAATCTCAACTCTTTTCCTTCATGCTCCCATTTGGCACTTAATCATAATTTTCTCTTTCAGGTAATGACATCACTAACCTCCAGAATGCCCAACCCAATATCCTGAAAATTATTTATGATTCTTTCCCTTCATTTATTGCTCACAGCCATTGATTCTGTATTGTTGGTGTCTTTTAAATATGTCCCATTCTTTACTTTTTTAACTTCCACTGACTCAGTCTAGGACCGCATGATTTCTTGCCTGAATTATGAGATGAGTCTGTTGGCACTCCAAGCTCTATCCGGCTCACCTCCTAAGTATCCTTCACAACACTGCTAGAATGATCTTCTTAAAACAAAGTATTGATCCTTTCACCTCCTTACTTAAAACCTTTCAATGAGTCAAAATTGACCTCCTGATGAATCCAGAAGCCATGGGAAGATAGCCAAGAAGCTTCATGACCTGGCTGTTACTTTCTTCAGCCTCTTCTTTCACCAACTGCCTCACCCTCACATTCTTTGATAAGTCATATTTTATGATACCTTTTAACATTCACTTCACATGCACTGTTCCTCCTGATTCTTTGTTTCCCTCCCACCAAAAACTCAAAATTCACACACACACACACACACACACACACACACACACGCTTACACACACACACATTTTTTCTGGGTCAGTTAGAACACTTTTTTTAAAAAATATAATTTATTGTCAAGTTGGCTAACATACAGTGTATTCTTGGTTTGGAGAGTAGAACACTCAATAAAAAAAGATTCTACCCCGTAGGAAGTACATCCTTTTTAACCAAGCATGTCGAAATAAGGGAAGTAGCAAACCACAAAAAATAGTCTAATGAGCTGACTAAACTTCCTTAGTATTACAGGCAGATCACCAGGTAGTCATGACTCAACACACAATACCGAAACACTTCTTCTGAGAAGCCTTATGTGACTCTCCAGTCTAACTTTGACGTCTCTTTTGTATCACCCCTTCTGCACCCCTTCAGCTGTGATTTTTCACACAATCCACTCATGAGAACCGATACACTCTAAACAACCTGAGGGCAGAGGACCACATATATTATTTTACTTTTGCTCCTTTCCTGGGGCACTTCTCATTAAGTACTCAACAGATATGCTTTGAGTGTGTAATAAAAGCAGTGAAGCATTTTGAGTGAGGCTGTAAATATGAAATAGTGGAAAAGTTGTTAAAAGACTTTCTAAGTCTGGGTAGTCAGGTGAACAAAGAAACACTGATGAAAGAACCAGTAGGTCAGGTAGCAGATGGTTGGACTCGGTAATTAGACTATGGGCTTTCCCTCCTCTTTGCCATTATTGTTCGGGGAACATAAGTAATCACAATAACTGAGGAAAATATATCTCATTGTTGTTGCCATTATTATTTACAATTTGACATTTCTTGCTAGGAAGGTTGATCTTGTCTTGTGCAGAGTTAGATGACAGGCTGGCTGTCTGTGGTTGGGGTGAGGTGTTGAGGCAGAATTGATATAAGCATATCTAGATTTCATATAGAAGTTTTCAAGGTTAGGGCCAAAAGGAAGCCTAGTGCAGTTACTACCTAAGGTGTGGTCTGCAGACTAGTCCTGGTCAGTCCATAACAATGACCCTGGTTCACAGGAAGGATTTTAAAATTTTATAGCAACTTGACAGATGAATTTTACACCTGTTAATAGAAAAGTTTGGGATTCTATTTTGCATATATACATTATTTCATTTTCTTAGTAATTCATACTTTGTTTATATTTTTAAATCTGTTAATTGATAACAGATTGGAAATTAAAAAGAATTAGTGCTCATTTAGTGTCTTTTCAGTAAACCCTAACGAATCAGATGATCAAGTTTCCCATATAATTTGAGTTTCTTTCCAGATCCTCACAAAGCTCATTTGTGGACCCAAGGTTAAGGACTCGTGATATGGCTAAAAGGGACTTTAGTCATTTAAAGACAAGAGCACTGATACTAGAGAAATAAAATAATCTATCCTTCCAGTTCACCAAAACAATGTCTTTTTCTTCCTGCTTCAAAATGTCCCACCATATATGCCACTTGCTGCCACCAGAATGGGGGTTGTGTTTCTGCTTCTCAAGCTTTGTGATGCACTCTACTGTGCCCTGCGACCTTGGAGAGATTCACCTGCTCTGCCTACTTGCTCAAGTTGGCATATACAATACACTTATGATGTACCAAATTAAAGAGTGTGGGCCAGCCTGCGCTCAATAATAACTCTTAACTGTCGACTCTAAAATCCATTCTTGCTGTACCTTACTTTAAACTTTACTGAAAAAAAATCAGAACACTTGACTGACAATTTTGTTTGTGAATTAGTGCCTTTAATTTGGTCTAGAGCCTAGTGGTACCACCTGGCAAATATGGACATTGCTAACAAATGCCTTTTATTTTGTTTTCATCCACCTGAGTTCCATGACGCTGGTTGTTACTTAAAAACAAAAAAGACTATGGTTGTCTCTGAAATTTGAAGTCTGATGTAAGAGGGACTCTGCAGAGTCACAAATGAAAGCATCCCAGGTAGAAAGGGTATCTTTGGCTTTCTTGTCATGCATGATTGATGTTTTCCCTTTATCACCCCCGCTCATGTGTCCTAGCATTTTTTTCTCTCCTGCTGCCACAGTCATAATTAATGATTAAGGTACCTAACTAGCATAACACCTGGCTATTAATTTCAGGAAGCAGATTGGGGTGCGCAGCATTTGACCTCACAGGCACTCAGAGCGAGTCTGTAGGGCTCCCTTCATTGCATAAAGCCGAATGTCCTCTCTCCCCATCCCAGCTGCAATTTGACAACCTACCCACACCTGAACAAGTCAGTCTAACCTTTTTCTCTTTCCCTGTTTTTTTTTCCCAGTCTATTTCACAAGCTAGAACGAATAAGACAAACTAAATTGCAATTTTGTGTGTGCGTGTGTGTGTGTGTGTGTGTCTTAAAGGTGCTAAATCCAACTTTATAATTTACCCTTATGTATGTTAACTGTAAATAAGTCTTTCCATTGTACCAAATGCATTCTGTTACCGCTATAGATATGACTGATTTTATGTAAACAATAACTCTGAAATCTTGTACCTATCTTTGGTTCCTTTGGATTTATACACAGTTAGTTTTTTACTTCTGTGCTTCCAAACTCGAATATGTGGTTGGCTTGGCCTTTCCTTTTTCTAGATATTCTTTCCTGGATATTCTGGATCATAGGCACAGAGATGCGACTGAAAATAATGTAATAAAGAAGGCAAACTGTAACCCAATAGACACATAATGGGCATATTTGCCAATAAAACGATCGAGGTTGATTTTCTCATTTGAGTTGTACACATCACTGTTCTTGACCATGAGCACAGAAAGTTTAGAGATGAACTGAAAGTAAATCTTACTAATTAAGTGGTCAAGAGGCTGGAGGAAGTAGGAAAATAACATAATCCTCAAATTAATTAAATTTGGATTGCCAATAATTTTAATCATGTTGACAGCTATTTACTTTGCATCATTTTAGCTACATAAGCAACTTAACATGATATTACTTTGTAGATTCTGTTCCTCAGCTAACTCAACTGCCATAGAAAAAAAATGAACATCTCAGTTCACCTCAGTTCACCTAATATATGATTTCAACTTCAGTATGGGGAATTAAACCAACCAATATTCCTTTCCTTTCATACTCTAATCCCATGGAATTTATGAAAGTAGCACCAAATGAGCAAAAGAAAACATGTAACAATGATGGAACACAGGGAAGAGTGATATGAATAAAGTAGACACTTCCAGGAATTTTTAAAACTTTATTTATTTAAATTTAAGTTAGTTAACATACCATGTGGTATTGGTTTCAGAAGTAGAACCCAGTGGTTCAGCATTTAATGTACGACACCCAGTTCCCATCCCAACAAGTGTTCTCCTTAATGCCCATCGCCCATTTAGCCATCCCCTCACCCACCTCCCTTCCAGCAACCCTGTTTGTTCTCTGTATTTATGTCTCTTATGGTTTGTCTCCCTGTTTTTATCTTATTTTTCCTTTCCTTCCCCTATGTTCATCTGTTTTGTTTCTTAAATTCCACATATGACTGAAATCACAGGATATCTGTCTTTCTCTAACTTATTTCACTTAGCATAATACACTTTAGTTCCATCCATGATGTTGCAAATAGCATGATTTCATTCTTTTGATAGCTGAGTAGTATTCCATTGGGTGTATATGTATATATATATATATATATACACATGTATACACACACACACACACACACACACACACATATATAAAGAAGATGTGGTATATATAATTATATAATATATAATGTCCATCCATTCAACAGTCGATGGACATTAGGCTCTTTCCATAATTTGGCTATTGTTGATAGTGCTACTACAAATATTGGGATGCATGTGCCCCTTTAAATCAGCATTTTTGTATTCTTTGGATAAATACCTAGTAGTGCAATGGCAGGTCATAGCGTAGTTCTGTTTTTAACTTTTTGAGGAACTTCCACACTGTTTTCCAAAGGTCTGCACCAGTCTGCACAATACAAAAGTGTCCCCTTTCACCATATTCTCACTAATGTCTGTTGTTTCCCTGAAGTATTAATTTTAGCCATTCTGACAGGTGTGAGGTGGTATCTTATGTGACTTTGATTTATATTTCCTTGATGATGAGTGATGTTGAGCATCTTTTCATGGGTCTTTTACCATTTGGATGTCTTCTTTGAAAAGTGTCTGTTTATGTCTTCTCATTTCTTCACTGGATTATTTGTTTTTGGGGTTTTTTTGGGGTATTGAGTTTGATAAGTTCTTTATAGATTTTGGATACTAACTCCTTATCTGATACATCATTTGCAAATATCTTCTTCCTTTCTGTTGGTTGCCTTTTAGTTTTGCTGGTTGTTTCCCTTTCTGTGCAGAAACTTTTTATGTTGATGAAGTCTCAATAGCTAATTTTTGCTTTTGTTTCTCTTGCCTCAGAAGACTTGTCTAGTAAGAAATTGCTATGGCCAAGATCAAAGAGGTCACTGCCTGTGTACTCCTGTAAGATTTTGATGGTGTCCTATCTTACACTTAGATCTTACATCCATTTTGAATTTATTTTTGTGTATGGTGTAAAAAAGTGGCTCAGTTTCATTCTTCTGCATGTCACTGTCCAGTTTTCCCAGCACCATTTACTGAAGAGACTGTCTTTTTATCCATTGGATATTCTTTCCTGCTCTGTTGGCCATGGGTCCATTTCTGGGTTCTCTATTCTGTTCCATTAATCTGTGTGTCTGTTTGTGTGCCAGTACCGTACTGTCTTGATGATTTCAGCTTTGAAATACAGCTTGACACTGGAATTGTGATGCCTTCTGCTTTTTTTTTTTTTTAAACATTACTTTAGCTATTTGGGGTCTTTTATGGTTCCATACAAATTTTAGGATTGTTTGTTCTAGCTCTGTGAATAATGTTGGTGTTATTTTGATAGAGATTGCGTTGAATGTGTAGATTGCTTTGGGTAGTATAGACATTTTAACATTATTTGTTCTTCCAATCCATAAGCATGGAATCTATTTCCACTTCTTTGTGTCTTCTTCAATTTCTTTCATAAGCTTTTTATAGTTTCCAGCATAGAGATCTTTTACTTCTTTGGTTAGGTTTCTTCCTAGGTATCTTATGGTTTTTGGTACCATTATAAATGGGATTGATTGCCTAATTCTCTTTACGTTGCACATATATACAATGGACTACTATGTGGCAATGAGAAAAAAATGAAATCTGGCCATGTGTAGCAACATGGATGGAACTGGAGGGTATTATGTTAAGTGAAATAAGTCAGTCAGAAAAAGACAGATACCATATGTTTCCACGAATAGGTGGACTTTGTGAGACTAAGGAAAAACCAGGGGGAGGGGAAGAGGGGAAAGGAAAAAAAGACACAGAGAGGGAGGGAGATAAAACATAAGGGACTCTCAAAGACTAAGAACAATCTGAGGGTGAGGAGGGTGAGGGAGGTGAGGGAGGTGAGGGAGGGGGGAGAGGGGGTGACGGACATTAAAGAGGGCACGTGTTGGGATGAACACTGGGTGTTATATGTAAACCAATTTGAAAATAAACTATTATAAAAAATAAAAATAAATAAATGGGATGGATTCCCTAATTTCTCTTTATGTTGCTTCATTATTGGTTTATAGAAATGTAACTGATTTCTGTACTTTTATTTTATATACTATGACTTTGCAGACTTTATGTATCAGTTCTAGCAATATTTTGGTGAAGTCTTTCAGGTTATCCATGTAGAGTATCACATCATCTGCAAGGAGTGAAAGTTTGACTTCTTCCTTGCCAATTTGTTTGCCTTTTATTTCTTTTTGTTGTCTGATTCCTGACTTCAGTACTATGTTGAACAATCGTGGTGAGAGTGGACATCCCTGTTGTGTTCCTGACCTAAGGGGGAAAGCTCTCAGTTTTTTCTCATTGAGGATAGTATTAGCTGTGGGTCTTTTGTTTATGACCATTATGATCTTGAGGTATGTTCCTTCTATCCCTCCTTTCTTGAGGGTTTTTATCAAGAAAGAAAGCTGTATTTTATCAGATACATTTTCTGTATCTGTTGGGAGGATCATAGGGTTCTCATCCTTTCTTTTATTAATGTGGTGTATCACACTGATTGATTTGCAAATATTGAACCAGCTTTACAGCCCATGAATGAATCCCACTTCATTGTGGTGAATAATTCTTTTTTTTTTTTTTTAACATTTATTTTTAAGACAGAGAATGAGACAGAGCATGAATCGGGGAAGGGCAGAGAGAGGGAGACACAGAATCCAAAACAGGCTCCAGGCTCTGAGCTGTCAGCACAGAGCCCGACGCAGGGGCCCGAACTCACCGACTGTGAGATCATTACCTGAGCCAAAGTCTGTCACTTAACCGACAGCCATCCCGGCGCCCCTGGTGAATAATTATTTTAATGTACTGTTGAATTTGTTAGTATCTTGTTGAGAATTTTTGCATCCAGGTTCATCAGGGATTTGGCCTATAATTCTCTTTTTAGTGGAGTCTTTGTCTGGTTTTAGAATCAGATAATGCTGGTTTCATAGATTGAGTCTGGAAACTTTCCTTCCATTTCTATTTTTTGGAACAGTTTGTGAAGAATACATTTTAACACTTCTTTATATGTCTGGTAGAATTCCCTGGGAAGCCATCTGGCCCAGGACTCATTGGTTGGGAGATTTTGATAACTTGCTCAATTTCTTTAATGGTTATGGGTCTGTTCAAATTTTCCATTTCTTCCTGTTTCAGTTTTGATAGTGTGTGAGTTTCTAGGAATTTGTCCATTTCTTCCAGATTGCCCAGTTTGTTGGCATATAATTTTCGATAGTATTCTCTTACGATTGTTTTTATTTCTTCTGTGTTGGTTGTGAGCGCTCCTCTTTCATTTGTGATTTTATCTATTTGGGTCCTCTCTCTTTTCTTTTTGATATGTCTGGAAAGGTTTATCAATTTTGTTAATTCTTTCAAAGAACCATCTCTTAGTTTCATTGATCTGTTTTATTTTTGTTTGTTTGTTTCTATGTCATTTATATCTGCTCTAATCTTTATTATTTCCTGTCTTACACTGACTCTAGGCTCTGTGTGGTGCTCCTTTTCTAGCTCCTTAGCTGCTGTAAGGTGAGATTGTATATTTGGGACTTCTTTTGCTTCTTGAGATAGGCCTGAATTGCAATATATTTTCCTCTTAGATCTGCCTTTGCTACATCTCAAAGAGTTTGGACTGTCATATTTTTATTTTCATTGGCTTCCATGTATCATTTATTTCTTCTTTAATTTCTTGGTGAACATATTCATTCTTTAGTAGGATGTTCTTCAACTTCAATGTATTTTGAGGGCTTTCCAATTTTATTTATTTTTTTATTTATTTACTTATTTATTTATTTATTTTTGGTGATTGGTTTCAAGTTTCGCAGCATTGTGATCTGAAAATATGCATGGTAATGATCTCTATCTTTTTGTACCTGTTGAGGGTTGATTGTAACCCAGTATATGATCTATTCTGGAGAATGTTCCATGTGCACTTGAGAAGAACGTGTATTCTGCTGCTTTAGGATGAAATGTTCTGAACATATCTGTTGAGTCAGTTTGGTCTAGCGTGTCATTCAAAGTCATTGTTTCCTTGTTGATTTTCTGCTTAGATGATCTGCCCATTGCTGTAAGTAAGATATTAAAGTCCTGTGCTATTATGTTATTATTATCAATGACTATCTTTATGTTTGTTATTAATTGATATATATATTTGAGTGTTTCCAAGGTGGGGACATAAATATTTGCACTTGCTACATCTTCTTGATGGATAGACCCCTTAATTATGTTATAATGTCCTTCTTCATTTGTTGTTACAGTTTTGGTTTTAAAATCTAGTTTGTCTGATATAAATATGGTTACCCCATCTTTCTCTTGACATCCATTAGCATGATAAATGACTCTCCATCCTCTTACTTTCATCCTCCAGATGCCTTCAGGTCTAAAATGAGTCTCTTATAGGCAGCATATAGATGGATCTTATTTTTTTATCTATTTTGATACACCTATTCACTCCTCTGCTTCTTCAGTACTCATTGTGACTGTATGCAGTTGGTTTTGCATTTCAGTTATAGCATTTTTTTATTTTAGCCTGACATATTTTTAGGTCTTTGATCTCTGCAGCAATGGTTCCTCTCATGTTTTCTATGCTTTTACAAGCCCAGCTAGTAGTCTTAAGATGTTGTTCTAAATTCTTGTTGAGATATATTGCTTAAATCTGTTTTGAGGAAGTCCCTGGTTGTGTTTTGTTTTGACCTTTCTTTTGGGGAGAATTCATCCATCTCATCATTGTGGCTAAGTTTGTATCTTTTGCATGACTTAAAAGCTTGTTATGTTTTATATATGTATTGCTATATTAAAAAGGGGTCATATACTTCAGGAAACGTTTCTGGTGTATGCCGTGTGTACTCTGCTGTTGAGTTTTGGCTGCTCTTTCCCACTGGTCAGTCTTTTGCAGAGCTCTTTCTTGCTTGCAGTAGGGAGTATTTGGACCTTTAACTAGGCGTATTTTGATTTGTTTGTTAAATTAAGCCTGGAAAAAAAGGAAAAACAAAAACAAAGAAAAACCCTGATTTCCCCCCAAAAAAAAGAAAAAGAAAAAAAAAGAAGAGAGAGAGAGAGAGAGAGAGAAAAGGAAAGGGACAGCAACAACAACAAACAGAATCAAAAAACTGTAAGACTGATTCCAGAGAAAAAGGAAATAAGTAAGAAACGAAAAAGAAAAGAATAAAGAAGACTGATACCAAAAGAAAGAGAGAGAGAGAGAAAGGAAATGAAAAAAACAAACAAGAAACTATGAGCCTTATTCCAAAAGACAAAAAGAACAAGATAAAAAAAAAAAAAGTAAGCCTGTTCCTAGTCCACCAGAACCGCAGGTGTTGTCTCGAGGCACTTGATTTTTAGTACACTTGGTGCATGCAGGGTGCTGGCTATGCTGGTCTTTTGAAGAGGAGGACAGCTGCCATGGCTCAGAGTCAGTCTGGCCCTCGTAAATAAGCACTTGCCAGGCCCCAGGGTGGGGGTGGGGGTTGGTGTAAGTGGGCCCCGCCTCCACTGGGGGTCGCTATGTTGCTTTCTAAATCCCACCCTGTTGGTGTTGGGGAGGGAATGGCGCCTCTCAACCTAGGACAGAGGAGCTGACACTACCGACTGTTCAGGCAGCCCTCATAAAATAGTGAGGGCAGACAGCTCACCCTGTGCCACAGCTCCCCTGCTTTTTTTTCTTTGGCGCACAGCTGGGATTCAAAACTCGAAGTCTTAAAGGACCTGGCACCACACATACCCACCCTCTCCTCTGGAGCAGAGCCTCCACACTCTTTGTCTGAAGTCCTTTATCCCTGGAAAACAGTCTCCCACCTGCACAGTATGTGCAATCTATGGTGCAGCATCACTGAAAGCAGCAAAGGTTATATTCCCTCTGGGTGCGCCTTTGTCCTCTGCTGATGGAAGGCCCTTTGAACCTTCATGGTCTTTTGAGAGAAAAAGAGGCAAATCTCTCTAACAGAAAACTGATGAAATCCCAGACTTAGGAAATTATAGCCTTCCTAAATCCCCATTTGGAGGAGTGGCGGTATCAATGAGAAGCACATAATAGGACTTCTAGAATTTGTTAAAGCTCTGTAGAGAGATGTTGGACAAAATATTTACTCCTCCAATTGTGTCAACATCCTAAGCACAGTTGGAATTTTTCTTATCCACCTCACTCTTGCTTTTTCCCTTTGGGACAAATTTGTCAAGTTTATTCCCAGTATATATACCTGAAAGGAAATCAACCTATCTGCTTTTCCCTGTTTCTTGAACACTGCAATTTCATGACATCAAAGGTGGGCCTAAGCATAGGGAGCCCATATTAGCCACCAATATAGGTCATCTAAACATGCACACATAAATACGGAAGAAAAAAGGAAAAGTCAGCAGTCATTGGACAGAAAAAGAGGAAATCTGGAAAGCTGGAAATCAGAGCAGATGTTCCCAATAAAACAAATAAAACAGATCTGCAGGTATTCAGAAGAGAACTATTTAAAATTCTAATTAGTTTTTTCATTAATATTTGAGAAGTTCTTTTTCCCCCTCCCCATCAGTCTGTAAAATAGCATAGTGCTCTGTAAAAGGAGCAGTAGGGTAATTTTGCTGAAAGGTTACTATTCATCATGTACTGTTCTCTGGTTTTTACATACATTAATTCATTCAATCCTTACAATGACCCTAAGTAAAGACCTGTTATTCTTATCTCTGTGCGGTAAAGAAACTGAGGCATGGTTAAAATATCTTGCCCAAGTTAAGCAGCTATGAAATTGCCAAGCCAAGATTCAAAACAACCTGAGTCTAGAACATATGGCCTTAATTATTACACTCTGGAGGGTAGCTGTTGTTTTAAAGAAAAAATAAAACAACAAAACAAGAAACCTTAATAGGAAAAGTTAAAAGCAGAAGAGCCACCAATAAAAACCAGAATCAAATTTAAGGGATTATCTCATTCCTTAGATTCAAAAACAAGGAGTGGAAAATCTTAGTAAATATTAGAAACATGGAATTTACACACAAAGATCCAGTACATAACGTGTTTTAAAGGTAAACTGATTGACCGATGACAGTCATCACAAGAAAAAATATTCCCTGAACTTAAGACTCGAGGCTTTAGACTGAAAAAAATGACCAGCTGAGTCAGTAATAATGAAATAAGATTCACACCTAGACATTACTGTGAGGTTTCTGAACTTTAACAATACAAAGAAATCCCTATAAATTTCCTGATAGAATACAAAAATATTTACAAAGGCAAGAATCAAACTGGCACTGAACTTCTCATCTGACACTGCAAGCCAGACAATGTACTTGGAAAGTGCTTAAACTAAGCAGAAAAATGACTATTTTATTCTGATACCTTTTGATGTTTGGTTTGAAATGATGACTATAATGAAGTCCGTATGTGGTCTGTACAGTGGCCTTCAAGATTCTGCAGGATATCCTTTGATGATGTAGCTGCATTTGCTATATCTAATGGTAGGAATTTAATGCTTGAGAAATTAGTGCTTACATATATCATTTTCCATCAGTGAAGGGATTCTTAATAAATACGTGTCTAGAAGTGCTGTATTCTAAACTAAAAGAAAAATTCTGGTCTAGTGAAGTTTGTTGTTTGTTTTTTAATGTGTTGTCATTATGTATGCGCGTGTGTATGGTCGTTACTTCTGCAATGTTATAATGTAATTGTTTCTTTTGTTTTGGTGGGGGGAGCATAGCATAGCCTGATATGATTTAACGACATTTAATGAATCTGAAATTCTTTTTTCCAATAATTTTTAGCTACATCAACCCTCAAAGTCAAGATTACAATTTCGTTAATGTGTGTAATTTGTCTATATGATGATTCAATGAGCAAAAATCTTTAACAAAGTGATACGCATGATGGACTACATAAACAAAGGTGGTGCACGATCTGATTAAAGTGATGGTAAATGATGATAAATTCAGTTTTCAAATATTTTGCATGCTATTTGTTATCAGCTGTGGACATTTAATGCCTCATTAGCCATGGATTAAATCACTAGTTTGGAATCTAGCCTCAGCAATAGTGAATGCCCATTACATCCAATTAGAATACAAGCTGATGTGGAAAGAAGTTGAAATAGGAATTGGGATTTAGATTTCAGTTCTGACTTTGCAGCTCACTACCTGTGTGGCCTTGGGAAAATTATTCAAATATCCAGGAGAAGAAAATAATTGTATTAGATATTAAATTTTCCTTCCAAGCCTGAAATTCTAAGATCTTCAAGATACAGGCATGAGAGAAGATCATCCCTAAAAGTATTTTGGCTCTAAACTGCTCTTCTTAGAGGACTCTTCTGAAATTTCCTGAAACTAATTTGGAACTAGTGTACCAGAGTTGATAATACAGCATTTGGTCTTGAGATAGTAGTTAAGACTGAGGTAAGAAGAGGATGGATAGAAGTGATGGAGAGTTTTTTGGTTATGCAGAAGTAAAAAGATAATTTATGTTTCCTCTCCCATCTATAACCAAATATGTTGTAGGAACTGGAGACACTGTGTATTCTTTCCGTACCTCTCTTTTGAGTTTTTCTGATTTAATTAAAGTGTTACTGGCTATGTGAAGAGAAGAGTTTTAAGATTTGTTGACACAGATCCCAAAGAGCTTGATAGAATCTTAACTTCTACATCTCATTATGTAATTTTCACCATTTCCCCCCAATTTTTTTTATTACTTTAAATAGAAAAATGTCTGTCTTGTTACATTCAAAACAGTGAGTCAGAAGTAAGGGTGGCTTGGAGCTGTCTGTGTGTTTTTGCAAGACTGTACTTCACAAGGATAAAACATTGAATGTTCTTCTCCGGATCTTCATCACACAAAGCCTGTCGCATTATGGATACTCATTAATTTTTGCTGAAAAAAAAATGAATGACCAAGGTCAAAATGAATGGTCAGAATGAGAGACACATCATTAACGATGTCTTTGCAGCAATGCAAACATCGCTGGTTGTCAGGAGTGTAGACCTTATTGCTGGAGTCTCTTCAGCCTCTTCCTCTGTCTTCTCTGTTGATCAACTGAGTTCATGACAAAACAGTTTTACTGAGGCCCAGGCTGTACAATTGCATGTTGTAAAAACACATAGATCTGAAACAGTGTAGGTCTCTGTCCCAGCCTGGATCATAATGACAGACATCACTTTAAGAATAATAAGAACTAGGGGCGCCTGGGTGGCTCAGTTGGTTAAGCGGCCGACTTCGGCTCAGGTCATGATCTCACGGTCTGTGGATTCGAGCCCCACGTCGGGCTCTGTGCTGATGGCTCATCAGAGACTGGAGCCTGCTTTGGTTTCTGTGTCTCCCTCTCTCTCTGCCTTTCCCCTGCTCATGCTCTGTCTCTATGTCTCTCAAAAATAAATAAACGTTAAAAAAAAAAAAAGAATAAGAACTAACATTGAGCATATACTAAGGACCTAGCACTTTTACAACTTTATATGTATTATTTTATTTCATTCTTGCAACAGCCTAGGAGGGATATGCTGCTATTACTATCCCCATTTTACAGATGGAATCTGAGGCAGAGGGAGGCTAAATAATTCGCTTTAGGACACAGGTGATAAATGACAGAGCTGAACTGAAATCCAAGTAGTCTAACTCCAAAGTCCTGTGTCCTCAATCATTTTCCTCTCCTTCCTGATGTATCAGCAGAAAATAATGTAACTGTGAAACAATCATGTTGCCACTCTTTTGGAGGTCAGTAACTCTGAGCATTTTCATTACAATTCTTACACCTAATTAGAGTTTAACAAGAAAAGTAAGAAAGAGAATGCAAAATTACTTTAAGATTGGTCATTTCATCACTTCAAAAATGCTTTGATTTCACAATAAGTAAATTCATTGCAAGGTAGAATTTGGAGCATTGGCAAGATTTCTTTTTAATTTGATTGACTCTGTATTTAATTGTTATTTCAAAAAACTAGATTTCTCTTTCTTTGATAACACATAAATCTTAAAAGGAGTAACCTAATGCACTCAAATTCAATTATTAATATGATTTCAATAAATGATTTTCAGTAATTGTACAAAACTAATATGGATTAAATAGATGTTGTAACATTATAATATTGTTATTGCATTATATTTTAACCATGATAAGTCAAATCACGGTTGCATAAAGTTTCTTATAGGGTTAATTTCTATAAGAATTATAGTTAAACCAATCTTCTTCTAGTAAATACTTAAGAATAATTGAATTTGCAATTTTGGTACTTATGCTGATGATTGCTTCCTACAAAAAGACATCTCTAACTATAACCACAGAATATCCTTTCTTCCTTGTTCAAACAGCTTCTCCCAAGAATTTCATGACCTGTTTAAAAATACAAAAACAATACAAATGAAAACATTCTCAACTGAAACTCCTATTAGAAAAGATTTATCATTAGTCATGAAATTACCACCTGAGTAATCAAATAATGTTCCAGAATGCTTCATTTAGATAAACTTTTGTGTTTTACAGATTATAAAAATGCATATCATTTAATTGGAAATTTGTTGAGAAGGGTAAAAGATTAAGTGTCATGTGTGTGTTTCTTTGTGTTTATCATTTAACAAAGGGATGTTGGAGGCATTCCTCTGGGCAAATATCTCTTTAAATGTCTTCCATTGGTTTTAATTCTAGTTTGCCTTGAACCTGGTGGACACACACAGTGGTAGGCAGAATTGTGAAGATGTTCCCTAAAGATTCCCATTCCCGTTTATAATCAAACACTAATCTAAGTATTGCTGTGAAGGGATTTTGCAGATGTAATTAAGGTTACAAATCCATTGATATTAAAGAAAAAAAGAGATTATCTTAAATTATGCCAGTGGGATCAATGTAATGATATAAGCCCATCGGAGTAGTAGAGGAAGTCAGAAGAGTCTGAAAGATGAACACAGAGAAGATGAGGCAGAAGAAGAGGTTGGAAAGATTCACAGTGTGAGGAAGACTCAAGCCATTATTGCTGACTTCGAAGATGTAGGAAGAGGACCAAGAGCCAGGGAACGGAGGCAGTCTCTGGGAACTGAGAGTCCTCCTGACTGAGAGCCAGAAGGAAATGGAGATCTCAGTCCAGCAGCTGCATGGGACTCAATCCAGCCAACGGTTCTTCCTTCAAGCCTCCAAATAAGCCCAGATTAGCCAACATCTTAATGTGGGCCTTTTGAGTCTCAGAGCAGAGGAGTTAGTTGAACCCACTCAGACCCCTGCCCTATAGAACTATGAGATAATAAATACATTTGCATTGTTTTTAAACTGCTAAGTTTGTGTTACTTGTTATGGCAACAAAAGGAAAATAACACATATTTAAAAAATGGACATATTACTCTCAGAGACTGGTTCTTAGTAATTCTCAGGACCCGTTGAAAGAAGAACATAAAAAAATTGGGGGTACGAAGAAATCTATACTATCTATTCAACTGTTTTTCAAAATTCTCGAGTTTTAATATTGAGCTGCCTTTTTCTTTAGGAAAAAAAAATCTCAGAATTTATTTTCTGTGACGTTTCTTTACTCTTGCATCATCTTACCATTCTCGCCGTCTTGCTGATAACATTAAATAACCTGAGCTTTCTGCATCTCTAAAGGTTGTAAGGCTAAGGAAGAGTAAACTCTACTTAATTAACTGTATGCTGACAGTAATGTAAAGATCAATCCTCTCTTCACCTCTTTGGTTCTCTTATCGAGTCCTTGGAGGACACATGCTAAAGGGGACTGCTATTTACAGAACCCACTAGGAATTAGTGTGCCCAAACTATTCTCCACCAAATGCTTTCCTCCTTCAATTAAAAACAGCTATTCAAGGAGAGGTGCCGAGTGAAGTAGTTGAGTGAAGGAATCAAGTATTTAGATATTTTGTTTAAATTTTAAACATCATCTAATGTCACAAATAACCTACTGTAGAACTTTATTATGAAATATTTTAGATACACAAAAGGGCATTTAGAATTATGTATGAACATCAGCATAAGCGCCAATCACCTTAAGGAAAAATTATAAAAATAAATGCCTCTATTTGTTATTCTCCCTAATCATTTTTAATTTTTTTCTTTTTATTTTTTTCCAGTTTTGTTGAAATATAGTTAACATATAACCTTGTGTAAATTTAAGTGATTTGATCCACTTATCAATTGGAAAATGATTACCACCTAGCATTAGCTAACGCTTCTAATCACATCATGTTATTACCATTCTGTTGTGATGAGAGAATAAAGATCTGCTTTCTTAGCAACTTTAAAGTGTATAATACAGTAGTAATAACTATAATCACATGCCATAATTAGATCTCCAGTTATAACTGGTTGTTTGTACACTCTGACCAACGTCTCTGCATTTCTTACAACCTCCAGTCCCTAGTAACTACCACTGTACTCTCAGTTTCTCTGAGTTAGGATTTTTTTAGATTCCATGTATAAGTGATATCATACAGTATTTTTCTTTCTCCGTCTGACTTTCATCACTCGGCATAATGCCTTTAAGGGACCATCCATGTTGTTACAAATGGAAGGATTTCCTTCTTTCTTATGGCTAAGTAATATTCATATTGTGTGTGTGTGTGCATGTGTGCATATATGTGTTTGTGTGTATATATGTGTGTGTGTATATATATAATACCATATCTTCTTTATCCATTCATCTGTTAGTGATACTTCAATTGCTTTAATTATCTTGGCTGCTGTGAATAAACTGAAATTAACATGGGAGTACAGCTATCTCCTCAAGATTGTGATTCTATTTCCTTTGGATATATACCCAGAAGTGAAGTTGCTGGATCATATAGTAGTTCTATTTTTAATATTTTGAGGAACCTCCATATTGTTTTCCATAGTGACTGCACTAATTTGCATTCCTACCAACAGTGCACAGGGTTTCCCCTTCTACACGTCCTGGCCAACACTTGCTATTCTTGTCGTTTTGGTGATAGCCATTCTGGGAGGTGTGAGGTGATGCCTTACTGTGTTTCGATTTGCATTTCCCTAATAGTTAGTGATGGTGAATACCTTGTGTGTCTATGGGCTATTTTTCTGTCTTCTTTTTTTAAAAATGTCTATTTATTTACTCTGCCCAATTTTTAATCAGGTTGTTTTGCTGTTGAAATGTATGAGTCCTTTATATATTCTGGATATTAACCCTTTATCTATATCTATATCTATATATCCATATCTATATGTATATATTATTTGCAAATATCTTCTCCCATTCCATAGATTGCCTTTTCATTTTACTGATGCGGTTCCACTTGTTTATTTTTGCTTTTGTTGCCTTTGCTTTTTGTGTCAAATCCAAAAATAGCTTTGCCAAGATTAATGGTAAGGAGCTTACCCCTGTGTTTTCTTCTAGGAGTTTTATGGTTTCACGTCTTGTATTTAAGTCTTTAATCCATTTTGTTGATTTTTGTATATAGTGGCTATCCATGTGGGTATATAGTTTTCCCAGTATCATTTATTGAAGAGACTATCCTTTCCCCATCGAACAATTTTGGCTCCTTTGTTGTATATGAATTTATTCTACCTGTCTGGGTTTATTTCTGGGCTCTCTATTCTGTTCCATTGATCTACGACTATTGTTATGTCAATACTGCAACTTTTTAAAGTTTATTTATTTTGAGAGAGAGATAGCATAAGTGGGGGAGAAACACAGAGTGAGGAAGAGAGAGAGAAACCCAAGCAGGCTCTGCACTATTAGTACAGAGCCCGATGCAGGGCTCAAACTCGTGAACTGTGAGATCATGACCTGAGCCAAAATCAAGATCTGGACGCTTGACTGACTGAACCACCCAGGTGCCCCTATTGCAGTGTTTTGATTCTGTTGTGTAGCTTTATGATACAGTTCGATATCAGGAAGTGTGATGTTTCCAGCTTTGTTCTTTCTCAAGAATGCTTTAGCTATTCAGGATTTCTTTGTGGTTCCAAAAATATTAGGATCTTTTTTTTTCTATTTCTGTCAAAAATCTCATTGGAATTTTGATAGGGATTGCACTGAATCTACAGATTGCTTTGGGTAATATGAAACTTTTATTAATATTAATATATTTCCATTTATTTGTGTATTCTTCAGTTTCTTTCATCAACGTCTTACAATTTTCAGTGTATAGATCTTTTACCTCCTTGGTTATGTTCACTCCTAAGTATTTTAAAAATGATATTATAAATAGGATTTCTTTTTTTTTTCTACTTATATAATATTATCTCTTTTATTGAGGCATAATTGGCACCCAATATTTTATTAGTTTCAGGTGTACATCATAGTGATTAGATATTGTTATACATTGTGAAATGATCTCCACAGTATGTCCAGTTATTATCTGTCACTGTATGAAGTTATTACAATGTTATTGATTATATTCCCTATGCTGTACATTATGTTTATTGTGTCTCTTATTCTCCTTCATATATTTCTCCTACCCTTCAACTTTTACCCCTTTGGGTAATCAACAGTTTGTCTCCTGTGTCTATGAGTCTGTTTCTCGTTTGTTTTGTTTGTTCCATTGTTTTGTTTTTTAGATTCCACATGTTTGTGAAATTATATGATATTTGACTTTCTCTGTCTTATTTCACTCAACATAATACCTTCTAGGTTCATCCATATTTTCACAGATGGGAAGATTTTATTCTTTTTTTATAGCTGAGTAATATCCCATTGTATCCATATACACCACATCTTGTTTATCCATTCATCTGTTGATGAACACTTTAAGTTGCTTCCATATCTTGGCTATTGTTGATAATTCTGCAGTGAACACAGTGGTGCATGTATCTCTTCAGATTGGTATTTTCATTTTTTCTGGACATATGCCCAAAAGTGGAATTACAGGATCATATAGTAGTTCTAGTTATAATTTTTGAGCCATTTCCATACTATTTTCCATAGTAGCTGCATCAATTTACATGCCCATCAATAGTGTATGAGGGCTACCTCTTTCCACATGCTCTCCTACACTTGTTATTTTTGTCTTTTTGATAATAGCCAATCTGAAAGATCTGAGATGATATCTAATTGTGGTTTTTATTTGTGTTTTCCTGATGATTATTGATGTTGAGCATCTTTTCATGTGTCTGCCAGCCATCTGTATGTCTTTTTTGAAAAAAAAAAAGTCTACTCAAGTCCTCTGTCCATTTTTAATAATGTTAGTTGTTTTTGTTTTGTTTTTTAATATTAAGTTGCCTGAGTTCCTTATATATTTTAGAAATTAACCCCTTATAGGATGTATGATTTGCAAGTATATTCTCCCATTCAGTAGGTTGCCTTTTTGTTTTGTTGATGGTTCCCTTCTCTTTGTAGAAGCTTTTTAGTTTGATATCATCCCATTTGTTTATTTTAGCTTTTGTTGCTCTTGCCTGAGGAGACTGTTCCAAAAAACTATTGCTAAGAGTAATGTGAAAGCGCTTACTGCCTTTTTTCTCTTCTATGAATTTTACATTCAAGTCTTTAATACATTTTAGAATTTATTTTTATAACAAAATGTACCTCAACATAATGAAGGCCATGATTGACAAGCCCATAGCTAACATCATACTCAATAATAAAAAGTTAAAATGTTCCCTCTAAGATCAGGAACAGGACAGCCTGCTCCCTCTGTGCTGGGGCCTGGGATGATAGCCACAGGGAGCGCTCATGTCCAAACAACTGCCTTTTTTTTTTTTTTTAATCTCTTACAGTCTTATGGAATTCATGAACAACATAAACTGTGTTGGCTTTCAGAACTAGGAGTTTTGGTGTCTGTCCCTTAAGTGGGAGCCCTAAATGTTGGGACACTAGATATGGGGCCCAAACCCTTCACTCCTGAGGAAGAAGCTGGGAGTTGAGGGTGTCCTATGCCATCCTAGGGGTGGGATTTATGGTGAGAATGTGTATCAGCCTTTCCTACCAGTTTTGATGTGGGTATTTTCTTGTTCACTCAGTATGTCAGAGTCATTCGGCTAGTTTCTAGATTTCTTTCAGAGAGAATTGCTCTGTGTGTAGCTGTTCATTCAGCATCCCTGTAGGAGGAGAGGAGTTCAGGGGCCTCTTATGTCAATATCTTTAAAGATCTTCACCCTGATCACTTAATATCTTCTTTTAAATAATTGACTTGCGTTGCAGATTTAGAATATCAGAACATGCACATGCAGAATATACACAATATCTAAGACATAAAAATGCACCACCACCAAGTGACAAGTAAATGGCTCATTTCAGTAATTCAGTAAGTCAGTATTTTATTTTATTTTATTTTTTAATTTTTTATTGTCAAATTTGTTTCCATACAATATCCAGTCCTCACCCCAGCCTGTGCCCTGCTCAGTGCCCATCACCCATTCTCCCCCCCCCACACCCCCCTCAACCCTTCATTTGTTCTTAGTATTTAAGAGTCTCTTATGTTTTGTCTCCCTCCCTCTCTGTGTCTTTTTTCTTTCCTCTTTTCCCCTCCCCCCTAGTTTTCTGTTAAGTCTCGCAAAGTTCACCTATGCGTGGAAACTTATGAAACAGTGCTCAGTGTCACTCAGCATCAGGAAAATACAAATCAAATACACGTTGAGATAATACCTCACACCAGTCAGAGTAAGTCAGTTTTTCAACCAAGCAGCCATTGTGTTTTTAATCTAGTCAAAATGTGTAATTTGAGAACCTCAGCCACACAGCTACATGAGAAGTTAAACGAATTATACATATATACTATACTCAATCTTAATTAGAAAAAATATTTAGGAGCCCATCCTGATATGTCAATTTTTAATTAATTTGTGAAAATGAAAGAAGTATCCCCATCCTAAAGATATATTCTATATTTTTTAGGTCATATATGACCTATATAGTTCCTTTTGCCTTTTCCATTGTCAGTTTTTAATATCTCTATTTCTCAATGAAAATTTCTTGGTGAGAGATTAATAAGCTGAGAGTTGAATATAGGAGGACACTCGTTTTACATTTTTTTTGTAGTTTAAGGTTTTTATTTAAATTCCAATTAGTTAAAATATAGTGTAATATTAGTTTCAGGTGGAGGATTTAGTGATTCATCACTTCCATACAACACCCAGTGCTTATCACAAGTGCTCTGCTTATGCCCATTGCCCGTTTAGCCCATCCCCCTACCCCCCTCCCCTCCAGCCACCCTCAGTTTGTTCTCTACCTTCAAGAGTCTGTTTTATGACTTACTTCTGTCCCTCTTTTCCCCCTCTATATTCATCTGTTTTGTACACTTATTAGCACAAGCCTTTAAAACCATCTGAAACCTGGTCTAAAGTGTCAGTATGATTTATGACTTTTTCAATGATCTGATTTGATAGTAGAAACTGATATTATTAATTAGTCAGCTAAACAATATATTTTTATTATATCCTGTGATACTTTGTTGGGCAAAGGGAATATAGGGTTTGGCTCTAAGCATTTATCATCTTTTTGGAAATGTAAGACATGTATCTATGAAAACATAAATAAGCCGAGCAAGAGTCAAATATAACTGACAAATACTATTATAAGAAAAAAACATAATCTAGAATATTTATATTATTAATATTTAGATTATTAATTTACATTATTAAAAAGATGACTTTTAAGTATAGAGAAAATGAGAAAGTAATCATAGTGAGCCAGCACAAGTATTCAAGAAAAACAAAAAACTAAATTTTATTTTTTATTTTACTTTTTGCTTGGGTTAGTAAACTTTTAGAAAATATTATAGACCCAGGCTATCTGGATTTCCATGATACATTTGACAAGGTTTCTTATAGAGTACAAATGAACAAAACATAAAACTATTGATTTTATGCATTGAAATATACAGCTGGTCACATTAATAAATGTTGAATAAGTGTTAGTCAAAGCATAGTGATTGATACTTTAACAAAGAATGAGGAGGTGTGTGCAGGACAATATTCTCAGCCCTGCTCTCTTCAACATTGTTTCTGCAAATTACTGGCATTAGTAATCTAGATGATAGGAGATAAAATTTGCAAATAATCAGAGCTTGGAAGAATAATGAATGCGTTAGATGGCTATATTAGGTTCCAAACTACCTGCAGAGTCAGGAACAGCCAAACTTAACAAGGACAATTTTATCAGCAATAGATTTAAGCTTGTGGTTTTGTAGTAGCAAAACAAAACAAAATCTACCACTCCCAAGAAAACAAAATCAACCAACCAACCAACCAACAAACCAACAAACCAACCAACCAGCAACTGTTCGACCAAACCACAATCTGGTTTCCCAACTGGAAACCACAAAATAAAGGAAATACCTTTTTAGGAGCAGCACAAGTGAAACTGTTGTAAGGATTTTATTTGGCTATAACATCAATAAGAGTTAATAGTATGATGATGTTATGAAACAACAAGTGTGATCTTAGGCTATGTCACTATTTCTCAACCTTTTTTCATTATTGTCCCTCTAAAAAAATCTTTTGAGAATTGCTTTTTTCCTGATACTTCCTCTGTAAAATTTTAATGATGCAGATACATTGTACATCTCTTTATGTACTATATCTATGTCTGTGCTCATACATAAAAATGAGTATGAGTAAAATTTTTTCCACAAGAACTGATTTTCACCCTCTTATGGGCAATATTAACACTCATTGAGAATGCACAGAATTTATTAATAAAGAATACTCTAGAATGAGTGAAGGGAAATTCTACTATTATAAGTGTTTAAAATAATGTGTTTCAAAACTAGATGTTCTTTGAAGATGAGCAGTTAGGAGGAGGGCACTTGTTGGGATGAGCACTGGGTGTTGTATGGAAACCAATTTGACAATAAATTGTTAAGAAAAAAACAAAAAACAAAAACAAACAACAAAAAAATATGAGCAGTTAGAATGGCATGGCATGAAGAATTTTTAAAGGGTGTGGAATTATTATTCTTGGGAAAATGAAATGAAAGTGTCCTCATATGTATCTTCAGATATGTGAGGGGATGTTATATGACAAAAGGGGTCTAATCACTGGACAGCTGCTTTAGGAAAACATATTTTGGCTAAATATTATGTTATTTTGTCCAAAGTGTGCAAAGATAGAAAGGTAGTTTCATTAGGAATAATTTTCTCCACTAGATGTACAATATATACACGACCCTGTGGTGAGGAACATGATAGAGAAGATTCAGATCCTAAATGGACAGGACGACCAGCATCCTTTTTATTCCTGACTCTGTGATACTGGGCAGTAGCAGATAAATTGAACCTGAAAGAAAAAGACAGATTTAGATAAGCTTAGAGGACATAATACTCCAAAATAGACATTGTAGCTTCTCAGAAATGAATGTTAGGGCATACAGACTTGACTTCTGCTCTGCTTTGTCCAGAATTCACAATATGGCCCCAAGAGGTCACCGGCATTCTTACTTATAATGTGTTGGATTTGGATTCGATTACATCTCTCTTGGCCAGCTCTAGAAATTTAAGATTCTATGACTTAGTAATTTGTGGTGGGAAGATGCTATTCCTGTTGTCCAATCTTCCCCATCATCTCAAGCAATTCACATAGTACTTATGAATTATAAACTATCAGACTGGGAACTTGAATTATCATATGTGACAAAAATGTCATCTTTTAGAGTGTGTAATTTCAGGTACAGAAGCAAAAAGTGAGAGAAAATTCATTAACCAAAAAAGATGTTTTATGATAAAATGTAGAAGTTACTGTTGTTTAAAGACATTGTTAGAGTCTCTGTGATTACCATCTCTCCATAGTAGGGGGTCTTTAATGCTTCTAGAACACCAGGCCTTTAAGGTTGCTCTGGATAAAGATGCCATTATTGGCCTATGCTGCCATTAAAATAGTCGGGTCAGGGAAGTTAGACAGAGTGTATAAGAATCTGGCAGTTGACTTTTCCAAATTATCATTGAGTAAAGGTTCCAGATGTTTACTCAGTAGAAAACTAAGCCTGTGTACAAAGTATCTGAAACAACAACAAAATATATGTATTAAAAAAATACTAGGATAAAGTTATACAGCTTTTGCATTTGTAGGAATTGTTATTAAGATTTCAACACAAATAGGGTTTTAATATGTGAAGTATCAAAAGTATTGTGTATTTGTTGTTGTTGTTGTTTGTGGTAGTAGTAGTAGAAGTAGCAGCAAGAGCAGTAGTAGTCATAGTAGTAGTCATAGTAGCAGCAGTAGTAGTGATAGTAGTAGCAGCCATAGTAATAGCAGCAACAGTAGTAGTAATAGTAATTATAATCATAGTCATAGTCGTAGTAGTAGTAGCAGTAGTAGTAGTAGTAGTAATAGTAGACGTAGGCATGGTCATAGTAGTAGCAGCAGTAGTAGTAATAGTAATAGTAGTAGGAGTGTAGTCATAGTCGTAGTAGCAGCAGTAGTCGTAATAGTGTTTGCCTGATTTCTATGCCTCAATTTCACACCCTTCCAATGTTGACAGCCTGGAAGGGCTGAGTACATGCAATATAATGATTGGTTATTCTCCATGAAACATTTCTACCCCTACATTAGTTCAACTTTGTTTATGTTTGTCTCCTGTGAGTTCAAATATGCTTCATTAGCTAAAAAGAAAAGTTATGCATGACAGGGGAAATTGGGGATTTTGCAGGGGGCACCATATGTAATGGAAAGAAAAGATCTTATGTTGGCAATGTGACCTTGGAAAAGTGACTTAGCCTCTCTTTCCTTACCAGTAAAATGGTTACAAAATTGGTCCAGTATTTCTCACATTATTCTTAATCCCCATTGTGTATTGGAATCACTGGAGGTGTTCTTACAAAATAGAGGTGTCTACCCTCCAACCAGTTGGTAGTAACCCTGGCCTTGGGGCTGTTTTTTTTTTTTTTCTTTTTAATCTCTTCAGGTGTTGTGAGGACAAAATTGAATAATATTTTTAAAGATCCCTGAAAGGGACTATTCCAGTGAGCATTAAGGAAAATTTTGGGTGATACTTTTATCATAGGATTTTTCTTACTAGTAAGAGCAGTTCTAAGGTGATTGCTGTGTTCTACCCCCTACGAGGAGGAATCAAGAGAGACAGAACATGCCTAGATGATTCTACTGAGTTAAGAGTCACGCTCCCAGATTCTAGGCCTGTCGTAGTCATAGCACCAAAGATGACCAGCCTACCCCTGTGGTTTCCCAAAGGATCTTGCAAGGCTCAGAACTACCAGCCATCTAACCTCACAACTAAATCAGAGGTCAAAAGCTGCTCCTCTCTACACAGAGAAACAGCCAGTATCCACAAAGGCCTCCACGAGTTACCTATCAACCTGCAAACATTCCTTTATGGTTGGTAAACTTAAAATCCTTGAACTATGTTCAAATGGGTGACTTGCTTAGTGATATAACGCTGATTGACACTTTTCTTTTTAACTATTTGAGATGTAACAGGGCAAGAATATCATGGGATTTCATTTTATTATTCAATGTCAACCGTATAAATATTCATAGAAAAGTGTCTAAGAGAGATTAAACTTCTGATAAGTATTCAACAGGACAGAGAATAAAGATTAACCTTTTGTATAAAAGATTAACCTTTTGTATATGATAAAAAATTAATATAAAATATAAAATTAGTGCCAAAGACATTGGAAGAAGAGGTATAGGCTGAATTTATATTTTGAAGTGACTACACAGGTTCTAATCTTCTATTAAGGGGAGCAAAAGACTAACCAGCAAAAAATGTCACTTCTTAAAGTGACGGAGGAGAGATTCTATAAGTAATAGGCATCTTTGTCCAACCAGATTAGATTTTTTGGAGACTAATAATTTTTATGAAGAAAGCTGTATTTAATTTATATTATATAATGATGCTTAAATTTTATATAAGACTACACAAGTATTGATAGCTTTCTGGCTTCCAGATTACAACTTTTTATTTTTTGTCTTCTTTAAGCACTCACTGATCATAAGACATTGACCTTGATAAACAGAATTGAACTCTGTTGAACTTTTGACAGTTTACTCTAGATTGACTTGTGATTCCTTCTTTCAACTCTAGTAGTGGAATAACCAGCAAACAAAGACGGACAAAAATCTCTATCTTTTTAGAACTAAGTTTCCAGTAGAGAGAAAGGCAATAACTAGAAAGATAGAAAACTAGAGAGACGATTTTATTAATTTGTAGTGTTTCAGATGGTATTAGGGATACTGTGAAAAATAAAGTAGGAAAGGAGTGACAGGGATACTGGGCTATTGCTTTCATTTAAAAAAAAAAAAACTTTATCAGAGAATGTCTCACTGCTGAGGGAATATTTTTTCAGGGAACTAAAGAGGTGAGAGAGACAGAGTCAGAGGGAGACAGAGATAGAGAAAGAGCCATGAAGGTATCTGGGACAAATTTGGGGGAGGAAAGTCCCCTAAAATGGGAAGAATAAATTCTGAGGCATGTAAGGAAAATAGTGAATGGGTTTGGATGGCTATGTAGGGGTTGGAGGGAGGGTAGGGAAAATACTTTTAAGCCATTGTAAGAACTTTGTCAATTACTCTGGAAGAAAGGGAAGTAGTTAGAGGGGTTTAATCTGGATTTTTTACAGGATGGTTCTGGTATTTGTGTTGAGAATAGATTGTAGTAAGGTAGAACTAGATATATCAAAATCTGTCAGAGGCTATTATAATGGTGTGGGAGAGATATACTGTGGGCTTGGACCAGAGTGGTAGCAGTGGAGCTGATAAGAAGTAATGAGCTGACAAGATTTTCTGATAGATTTGATGTAGAGTGAAAACAGTACAAAAGAAATGAATACAGATCCACAGAAAGTCCACAGATTTTGTATCTGAACGAATTAGAAGAGTGATATAGCCACTGTTAAGATGTGGAAGGCTGTGGAAGCAGAACATGTAGGGGACTTCATCAGGTGTTTGGATTTGGATATGATAAGTTTGACATGGCTACCTAACATTCAAATGGAGATATCCCCCAATCTACATGTGTTCCCCCCAAACACATGTTGAAGTCCTAACTTCCCATATTTCAGAATGTGACCTTATTCAGAAATAGGATCTTTACATATGCAATTAGTTAAGATGAGGCAATACTGGAGATATGGTGGGCCCCTACTTCAATATGACTAGTGTCCTTATAATAAAATAACCGAGTGAAGACAGAGACATGCAGAGAGAACACTATGTGATGATGAAGGCAGAGATTGAAGTTTTGTACCTGTAAGCCAAGAAATGTCAAATATTGCTGAGAAAGCACCAGAAGCTGGGAAGAGGCAAGAAAAGATTTCCCTACAGGTTTCGGAGGGACCCTGACCCTGAAAACACCATGATTGTGGATTTATAGCATTCAGAGCTATGAGGTAATACATTTGTGTTGTTTTAGACCATGTAGTTTGTGGTCCTTTTTTTGGCTGCCCTAGGAAACTAATAGAGAATAAGGTGAGTACGAGAGTTTGTCACTGGATTCAGCGAGGTGAAGTTGGTAAACTAGACAGGAGCAGTTTCAGCAGGAGAGAAGGCTTAAAATTCTGATTGGAGTGGGTTCAAGACAAGAGAGAAGATGGGGAAAAAAAGAGAGAGAGAAGATAGGAGCAGTAAGTATAGGTAAATATTTTAAGCAGAAATTCTGTAAAGGAGGATGCAAAAAAGTGAGATCATAGGGGAAGGAAGATATGAGGTCAAGGGAAATGTTTTCCTCTTTCCTTCCTTCCCTTACTTCTCTCCCTTTAATATTCTTCCCTCTCTCTTCTGCTTTTCACCTTTCCTTCCTCTCTTTTTATTTCCTCCTTTCTTCCTCCCTTCCTTTCTTTTTGGATGAAAATATTGCCATATGATTGATTAATGATGGAAATAATTCATTAGAGAAGAAAAAGTTGACTTGGGTGGAGGAACAGGCAACAATTATGGGAACAGATACCCTTGAGAGGCAGAATGGGCTCTAGTGCCTGAAAGGAGGGGTGACCTTGTATAGGACAGAGACAGAAAGAAGACAGAGTTCATAGCCAAAGATAGAAGGTAGTAAATAGATGTGAAGTGAGGTTATGGAAGATATTTTCCAATTGCTTCTATTTTTCAATGAAAGGGGAAACAAGTTTACCCTCAAAAAGAAAGGACAGTAGTAAGGTTGTTGCGTATTTAAGGACAGAGGAAAAGTTAGGACATCATCATCTAGGAGAGTGGGAAAATTCCAGGGAGCAGTAGTAGGATTCAGGCAATCCTTTTGAAGTTGGTAGTCATGAGTTCAGAGAGACCAACCATCATATCTTGTGATGTTTTGTTATTGCAAGAAATACCTGTTTTAATTAATTGATTAATTAGTATTGTTACAGATACTGATACTACTATTGTTCTTAGAAAATGGATTAAGAAAGCAATAGTTTAACAGAAAATGTATTTTTTTCATGAATAAGATTGTCAGATAAGATACCTGCACACCCTGTTAGACTCGAATTTTAGATAAATAATGAATAATGTTTTGCATATATTCCCGACTTGCTGAAGTTTATGGCTTTTCCATCTGCAAATACAAGGGTCACTTGTGGTGGTTGGACTCTCATTCATTTCATAACATGTCTGGATGTTTGGCAACGCATCACTTTTTGAACTAGGCTTTTTTAAGCTGTATGATTTTCACAAACTAATTTCTGGGCTGAATAGTAAATCTTCCAAATGTTGATTCAACTATTTAACATTTTTACTAAGAAATAATAAGAAATATTGATGACTTATAAATATCTTACTTTTCTGCTCTTGCCATCTCCCTGGGAACATTCACCCTGTTGGCAGACTCTCAGCTACTTTATGTTAATCTCTCGAGAAATAAAGATAGCATTAACAACCTTTAGGCTAATAAAAGTTAGCTCTCTAGCAATGGTGGCCAAGGTATGAATAGTTTTTCTTTTTGGTGCATTTATCCAAACCCCGACAAAGCGGTATTTTTTTAATCCATGAAGTCTTACGTTTTTTGGTCTTACAAAGTCACATTTGATCATATAAGTGTTTTAACACAATTTAAAAAATGGCGTTAGAGTCTTAAAATGAGAACCATCATTTGAATGGTCAATATTAGGACTAGCCAATTGTTCGGTATCAAAAAAAATGTACTGATTCAGTTGGTTCTTAAATAATAATAATTATAGCCATTATTTATTTAGTATTTACTATGTTCAATGTACTTTAGTGAACATTTAGCATACTAAATTCTAACAAAAACCTGACAGGAACTCATGAATCCATTCAACTAATACTGGTTGCACCAAGCTTTGGAAATAGTATAAAAGACACAAAAATTCCTGACCCATTATATTTTAATGTGCAAGAGACAATAAAATAATAAGAATAAGAATAAGAATAATAGTAATAATAATAATAATAAATTAGATGGTAAGATATGCTTTGGGAAAAAATAAGGTAGGAAAAGGGGACATAGGATAATGGAAGCAGAGATCGATTTTAGATAGGGAGCTCAAAGAGACTATTGACATTTGAGCAAAAACCTGAAGGGGGTAAAAAAGTGATACATGTTGTCTTTTGAGGAAAAAGCATCCCAGGGAGAAAGAACAGCAAGTACAAAGACCATAGGACGAGAAACATACCGACATGTTGAATCAATAGCCAAGGTATTTGGAGTAGAGTGAACAAAGGGGAGATCAGGAAAAGATTAGGTCAAATAGAAGAGGTGATATCATTTGGGGCTTTGTGGGCCATTGTAATGATCTTAGGTTTTGCTCTTAATGAAAGGGAAGACATTGAACGTATCGAATAGATGAGTGACCTGATTTAACTTTAATTTTAAAAAGATCACTCTGGAAGTTAAGAATAGATTGCTGAAGAACAGATGAGGAGGCAGAAAGGCCAGGGTGAAGGCTGTGTTAACAATGTAGTGAGAGATGCAATAATCCAGGGTGCGAGCAGGAAGAAGAGCTGTTAAGAAGAAGTATGATGCTAAATATATTTTGAAAAGAGAATTGTCAGGATTTTGGGTTTCTTGAGTGAGGAGGATAAAAGACAGAGGCAAGGCTGACTCCAGAGTGTTTGACCTGAGCAACCTGAAGGATAGGAGATGCCATTAATTAAAATGAGGAAAACCGAGAAGAAACCTATTTGTCAAGGAAAATCATGAATTTGGTTTTGAAAAAGATGAGTTTAAATTCCTCTCAGCCAGCCAAATAGAGAGTGCAGTAGGCAGTTGGGCATAGAAACCTGCAGTTTGGGCTGCATATATAAATTTGGAAGTTTTCTTTAAAGCCATATTATTGGTTATTGTCAACTTAATGAGAATAGATAGACAAAAGTTTAGGTCCAATAACTAAGTCCTGCAGCATTCCAATGCAGAGTAGGAAGATGAAAAGGAAAAATAAATGAGACTGGAGAGAAACCAGCAAATCACAAAACTAATTAAAGACAGAATCTAGATTTGAACCCAGGTCTGTGAGGTGCCTCTAATTCCTATAGCCTTATCACTACTCTACATGGCCACAGTTTGTTATTAGATTCATTAATCTGTATTATTACAAAGCCAATTTCTAGGGGAAAATGATAATCAGTACAAAAACTTCACACTTCTCAAAAAAATCTAAAATATGAGAGGAAAATTAATGGAGAGTAGGAGCTTTATTTAGTGAGTCAAGCATTATGCCTGGTCCATTATAAATAACATCTGATTTAATCCTCATTTTAGATTATTATGTGAGCCATTTTTCAGAAAGATTCAGCAAAGTTTAACTACTTTCTTAAGTTCATTCAAGTTTTAAGTGGCAGAGTTGAGACTCCCACCTAATTTGCTTTTCTCCTGTTTTACATTTCATCATCCGTACCATCCCGACTCCAACTAAGAGAAAATTAACACTGTAACAAGCAACATTGAAAAGTATAATAGATATTCGCAGTAATTGTTTTATTATTCTTCATGTGGCTATTTCTTGTATCAACCCAAAATAAAGCCAGAGTCATAAAACTAGATTATAGTTCATATCATAAATATGGCATGTTTGAATTCTTTTTAATTTTTTGTTTTATTTTATCTTATTATTTTATTCTATTTTATTGAGAGAGAGAAAGAGAGAGGGATCACAAGCAGAGGAGAGGCAGAAGGAGAGAGAGAGAGAGAGTGAGAGAGAGACAGAGAGACAGAAAGAGAGAGAAGCCCAAGAAGGCTCCACACAACACTGAGCCCAAAGTGGGGCTCAATCCCGCCACCCTGGAATCATGACCTGAGCTGGAATTAAGGGTGGGATGCTCAAACAACTGAACCACCCGGGTGCCCCTGACATACTTGAATTCTAAATTTAGAATAAATTTTGTATGCATTCACATCCCCTTATCAGGGCTCCTTTGTAACAAACCACCCATTTCTGAGATGACAAGATGGTCATTGATATTTTCAAGGCTCTGTCCCATCGTCTGTCCCCACATTCAGCTCTAAGAATGATAGCAGTTTGAAGGTCGTCCCTTAGGGATTATGGAGACTCCAGCTGCCCTTAGGGTTTAGACTAGAGGTTTGAAGTATATCACAAAGTAGCCTACTCCAACTGCCTTATAAATCACAATATATTCAGTTAAAAGGATATCAAGCAACATTTTGAAAATCTCAAAGAATCACATTGGAACCCTGAGATATACAAGTAGACAGAGAAAGGACTTCACATATTTGGCCAATGCTGGGTCACCAACTGTGTGAGACAGTGGGCTGGGAAGATTCTGGAACCCAAGTGGCTAGGCTAGTTCTCTGTTCTCTCTTGGAACCAGCAATAGTGCCATAATAAGATTTTTATTTCTAGAAGTATCTATTTTTGTTAAATCTCCAGTGCATTTAAATATACTTTGAAGGTATGTACTTGGTAAGTTTTCCTGTCTTCTCAAACACAAAAACAGTTAGACAATATAATGGAATCAAACATTTTAGTCACTAAGTTGACAAAACTTAAGCTCTTTCCAGAAATCTCTGTGCAGTTCTCTCCCTCACTTCGTATAGGTTTCTGTTCAAAGTCACCTCTTCAGAGAAACCTTTTCTGTCTCTATTTTAAATAACCTCCTCCTCCTGTCAGTTCTCATCTTATTATCCTGTTTCATTTCTTTTTCAAGTATTGTATATCTACTTGAATTGAACTATATATTTAATTGTGTTCTTGATGATTGTTTTGTGTGTACCTACCTAAATGTAAGTTCCACAAAATCTAGGAATTTCTTTTTTAAATTTTTCTTGTTAAATGGCATAGCTCCCATTCCTAGAGGAGTTTCAGTTACACTGTAGGTAATCAGTATTTGTTCAATGAATATATGTTGGGTGAATGAAAAAAAGAAAAGGAAAGGGAAGGAAAGAAAGAAGGAAAGAGGAGAGAAGGAAGGAATGGAAGAAAGTTGGAAGGAAGGAATAAAGGAAGAGAAAAGAAGAAAAAACAAAGAGATTGCAAATAAAATAAAGACAGAGATGGTCAAGTTGCAGACACTTAGGCTAATCTTCATTTGTCATGCCTAATTTTTCCCAGCTTTTTTATCAATTTTGCTGACATGTGACTGTAGCCCTGCTGACTGGATTTGCCAGAAAGATATTATAACAAAGAAAGTTACCCTTCTCTTATATATTTTCAGTGAGGCAGAATAATCCCCCACAATTACTCAGGGATTAAAAAAGATAGTTTATTATCCCATATCCTTTTAGTTACATATTCTTGATTATCACACCACTTAAATTTTTATTTATTTTCTAATTCCTTATCCAAAAATAATATCTCCTAGAAACAGATTTTTAGAGTCGATGGGATTTTAGTGATTCTCTAAGCCAGCCCCTGATTCTACAAATGAATAAATGGAGGCTAAACTGGAGAGAGAGAAGGAAAGAGAGAGGGAGAAAGAGAGGGAGGGAGTGAGGAAGGGAGAGAGATTGAGAGAGGATTGTTAATCACATGCTGACAAGTGACAGAAACAGGACTCAAACCCAGGTCTTCTGACAAGTTACCCAGAGTGAGGTGAAAGTTACAAAAACAAAACAGTAATGCATCTCTTCCTATTCATCAGATTAATGTAAATTAAACAGGATACACATCTCCATGATGAATATGGCTCTCTGTCTTTGTTTTATATTACAGCTACTCATCGCCAAAATTTCTGATTGGATTTGCTTCCAACAACTGTCAGGAAAAGAAAGATAAAGACTCAAATGTAAATATTTCAACTGTGATGATGCTATGGGCAATTTCCTTCCCCAAATTGTTAATAACCAGGGCCTAATGGCATGACTGTCTCTATCATACAATAGCTTTGTAAGAGTTTGAAGGAGAAAAAAATAAAGCAATCTGATTTCTTTTTTTTAAAACAATCTGATTTCTAGGCAGCAAAATTGTAGAGTTTTTTAAACATTATTTTGTGACTTGGACTGTCATATGTTATTGATTAATGAATTGAGGTCTATATTCAATTAATAAAATAAAGTTTGTGAAGCAGACATGCAGTGGTTGATGAGGACAAAAATATGCATGTATATTGTTCAATAATATGAGGCCAGATTTGAGAGGAATTGCAAATGTTTATAGTTGTTGGAGAAGAGAACAGATAAGGACAGGAGCTCCTGAAATAAGAAGTTGAGGATTTGTCATCATTTCGACCATTCAAAATATGATGGTCATCTTTGCATGATTCACTGTACGTATTAGTGGCTGCCTATGATGTCTGTGGGTCATGATGGATTAGCATGCTGGCTGTATCTAATTGTGACATTCTAACATTCCAAACAAACAAACAAAGAAACAAACAGAAAAACAAAGTTACCCCTTTGAAGAAAAGGAGAGAACAATACAGTACAATCGCTGTATGATTAGAAAAGAGATTTATAAGGAAAGGTTCCTAAAGTCAGGCCAGGGATCAAAACTCAAAATGTTCTATCTAAAACCTGTAAAGAATATTAAGCTTTTCAGTAAAGCTGGCAGCCAAATCAAGGCTAAATATGTCAAATAAAATATTGCCTGGGTCCTCTCATGGCATCAGGTCCAGGCAGAGACCATCTTACTTCTCTTGAGAGAGAGAAAGGGAAGTCTTATTAAAACTGGCACTGGACCAGAAACACAACCTCTGCTCAGAGAAGAGCTTCAAAGTCTCTCGTTTGAGCTTTTGGCGTAAATGTGTGAGAGCGTGAAGTGTGGGAGATACATGATTATCTCTTAAAAGCCTCAAAAAGGATAATTTTTGCAGGAAACAGTTCGCAATTGTTAGAACAAATAGAATATTTACTTGCCCTTGGGAAGAGGCTACATGACTAAGCTTCCTTTTCTCCCTACTTCCCCCTCTCCCTCTTTCCTTCAGTCCCTTCTTCCTCTTTCTTCCTCTCTCTCCTCTGAATTATTGGATCTCCTGAAGCAATCGAAAGTCTGGATCTAGCAGACTTGGCACAGCATTATTTCGTATCTATTATATCCAAATATTGTTGTAACAGTCATCCAAGTGCTTTATGTATCTGCCAAATGGTCTTACTCTGAGGAGAAGATTAAAAAGTAAATGTGTATGGTGGGTTAATAAAATGCACGCTGGAGACAGACTTCCAGTATTAAAAGGGTATGGACTTCATCTAGCCTGAGCCATCTAGGCCAGCCTGCTCTGGCCCTAGGTTCGAACGCCTTTCCCAAACACCGCTTCTCTTGTGCCAAACTCCTCAGTCACTGGAACTTACTTGTGAAGCTACTTCTCCTGCTACCTGTATTTCTCATGGCTACAAAAATCTTCATTCTCCCAGCTGAAATCTACCTCCTTGCAGCTTCTGATATTAGTTTTAATTCTGCTCCCTGAAGCTACATAATATTAAAGTCTAAGTCCTTTTCCATATGGCAACTACCAAAGTATTGAAGTAATAGTTATTTGCTGCTGGCTGTCTTATTTGGGCAAAATATCCTCACTTATCAAACCCTTCCTCATTTTCCAGAGATTCTGAACCCTTTGCTGTCCTGCCCACTTTCCTCTGGGCATGACCGGACAAGACTGATTTTTTAATGTTCAAAAACATTGTAGCCGTTTGACCTTGGAAAAATTAACTTCTTTGTGCCTTTGCTTCCTCATCAAAACATCAAAAATAATAAAATTCTTGACCACCTGTATACAATAATCATGTAAAACAATTAAAACAAGAAAAATCAGTAAGTCCTCAATAAGTGTTTACTACCATAGCCACTATCGCTGCTGCTGCTGCCCCTACAGCTTATGAGCCCCATATTTGGTTTGGTTATTGTACTTCTGTCAATGAATACCATTTGCTGAATGGAATTGAGCCTAAGGTACTCAATTTTACAACTTTTATATACTTTCTGCCACATGTATATCACGACTCCTAAAATTGTACGCTTGTCTTTCTAACTTGAGAATATTGGGGCTTCAATGCTCCTTGGCAGTTTTTCTAGAATTCCCAATCAGTTCTCTCCCTCAGATTCCCTACTCTTGTTCCTTCAGACCTATTCCATTCCTTCAAATCTGGGATTCTCCTATGCTTTCCTCACTATGAGACCTCTCTTCCTTAACAAGAAAGCTGAAGTCCTTAGACAAGAGCTGCCTCCTGATCCTGTCACCAAGCCACCAGCCATATTGTGTCCGTGTTCTTGCTTTCTTCCCTCCTGCTCCTTGTCCTGAAATGTTCTCTCCTCACTGGGCCAAGCTCGGGTTAATCCCTTCATCCTAAGGACCTTGCTATATCTTAGTAATTATTTATTGTCTCTCCTTTGGTTTCACTGTGTTTCTCTGTTCTAGATTATTTTCATCAGAGAGAAAGTATTCACGTTACCTTCTTGTTAGAAAAATATCTGTTAAAACCTTAACCGCTAAAGTGCATATATGCTATGTTTCAGGAAAGAAAGGGGAAAAATCTTTTTAATCAGCCTCGCCTATGTCTATTAAAAAGTGGGTGTACTTGTTGTTTGTACTTTTTACTTTACCTCCCATCCTCTCCTGACTCTACTATAATCAGAAAGCTGCACTACCCTCTATTACAACTTGCAGCATCTGACAAACTGTTGCTCCGTCCCTCCTTCTGTAAGTATTCTGTTCTCTGGGCACCTGTTACACCACACTCTTCTGATTTTCCTTCTACCTGTCTAGCTGTTTCCTATTCATATGTTTTGTGGATGTTTGATGCCAGTTTTAGTGTTCTTTTAAATTTTATTTAGACTCTCTTCTCCCAAAGAGAAGTCTACACAGCTTTCCATGACAAGCTCATTTATTCCTGACTTAAAAACCCAGCTATATGAAAATGGATCTCAAATACATGTGTCTCATCTGTTTCCCCCTCCTCTGGAAGTACCCACGAGTCAACACGTCCACAGGAGAACTTGTCATGTCCCCTTCTACTATTATTGCCAAGCCTATGCCTTTTCCTCTGTTAACTCTTAGTGACTGGCATCCATGTTCATCTGGTGTCTCAAACAAAAAGGCTGGGGACCATTTTTGCCTTTCCGCAATCTATTTTCTTGGATACAGGTGGAATACTTCTTGTAATGTATAAATCTTAAATTATCAGTGCACTGCAGAACACTCCTCAGTGGCTCTCCATTATTCCTAGGGTGAATTTGGAATATGAGTCACTTGTCTCCAAGGGTCACTAGGTAGCATTCGCGTGTAGAACACTTTCTTAAGATCCTGGCCACAATACGTAGGGCTATCTTGGGCAATTCTTTCTCTATGAAGGTATATGAGTTGTTAAGTTCTGAATTTGTATGGAATTCCATGACATTAATTCCTTTTTTCTGATGTGTGTTTCACCCTCTTCTATCAGATGCTCATTCACCATGGCAGGCCAGACAGACTTCCCACAGTGCTTTTGAAGACTACGTGGGCATCTCAGGGGTCCCACCCCCAGATCAATGGAATCACAATCCCTGGAGGATGGACCCAGGCAGAGAACTTTCATAAAAGTTCTTCTGGTGAATCTAATGAGCTTCCAGGGTATAAAAACCACCGGTTGAGAATTTTTAGGATAGGGGAGGATGTGTAAAAGCAGAGTCAATGGGGTGGAGATATGGGATTAAGCAGACAGAGAGGAAACATCAAAGGTAAAATATATTTCAACCATTGTAGCATTAGATTCTGCAAATTTTTTAGGGTGCTTACATCTTTGGAACTATCCAGAAAGGGTACAGTTTTGTTCTATAAGTTCTATGCCAGTAGTTTATATATTTGCCATTTCTTTAGCTTATTAACATTTCACCACTGGTTTTTAGACAGCATACCCTTTTCTTCTAATATTTTAGCTTGTTTAGAGTTCTTTTTAAAACTCTGTATATCTCAGCTACTCTTCAAAATTATTCAAATGTTATCTACAAGGTGAAGTCTTTTAGTCTTCCTTTCCCCAAGCTCAGTTCACAACCCCATCCTGCCTGTTCACAAAGCACTTTAGACAATTACCTATTTGTCCTTACTTTCCTGCATTTTGGTTTGTTCATTTGTTTTCATATCAGTGTCTCAGTCTGGACTGTGATATCCATGAAAGTAGAAAGTGCCGGATACATAACAAATGTTCAATAAATATTTCTGGACTGAATGATTAGGTGAACAGATGATGTATACTTTGACTCTTCTGGCTTATAGCATATTCAACTTTTACATGTTTATCTTTGGTTTTACAAGATACGTTCATTATTTTGCAAAAGCCTGAATTGAACACATCTTATATGGGAAGACTTGTACTAGGCATTTATTTCTATCTCAGTTTGGTCCAGTTTATACATAAATTTCATATGGAGTTTGAGGTGTGTCCACATCATTTTTCTTATGTTTTCCTACTTACAATCACATAACTTTTTTTGAAAGACTTCAAACCTTTCAGATTATTTATTATCTTGTACAGAATTTGAGGCCAAATTCATAGAGTTATACCTGTCTTTTTCTAAACTTTTTGAAATCCACGATTTCCATATTTCTGGCTAATACAAACTCTAAAGTAAAAAGGTAACTTTGCTTAGGGCTTCCACTGCTTCAGTCACAAATTATTCCTGATTTGTTCGTATGGGATTAGAAATTCTGTCACTTCTCTTGTTACTGCCTTTCCATCAGAGCAAGACTTATCAAGGACACTTTATGTCACCAGGGACCCAGCGATTGAAGTTCAGGTCACTACTGTGTACTGCCTCTGTTCCAGTTACAGGGGCTCAATCAGAAAAACCACATTCCTTTTCTTCATTCTTACCCAACAGTTTGGAGAACACTCAGTAAGATCACTTGCTTTCCTCTCTCCTCTCCTTGCCTTTAAACCAATTGAGCAACTCTCCTTTTCTCCCCCCCACCACTTACGCAAGAAGAATTAATTCTAAAGATCTGCTGTACAGCATAGTGCCTATAGTTGATAATACTGTATTGTGCACTTAAGAATTTGTGAAGACGGTGATTTTGATTTAAATGTCCTTACCATGCACACACATACACACACACGGCATACAAGAAAATTTTGGTGGTGATGAATATATCTGTTACCTTGATTATGGTGATGGTTTCGTGAGTGTATGCATGTGTCCAAACTCATCAAATTATATATATTAAATCTTGGCAGCTTTTGTTATATTACTTATACTTCAATAAAGCTATTCGAAACATGTATTTCCTCATACACTTAAGGGTTATAAAAAAAAAATAGATCACTTTAGCAGACTACTAACTGAAGATATATATATTCCCACTCCGTCATACATTTATTGATAACCTTCTGCCTCCCTCCTGTCTCTACCACCAGACAAACAAACAAACAAACAAACAAACATAAAGTCAGTGCTTTTATAAAAAAAAAAAAAAACAACAAAAAAAAACAACAGGCTTCTATTACTGTATTAGAGTTATAGGTTCCATGCCAACAATACTCTGTGATGGCTATATATTTAAATTTTACTCTTAGTGCTGTACTTTTATTAATCGTTTGTGTCTCACTCATCAGTTGTGCTTTGGTACACACACACATGCACACACACGCACACACATATCCATATGTATGGTTTAAGTAGATAACCTGTTTTCACATATCAATTTTTTCACCCTGAATTAGTTTGTTAGCTTTTTTCCACCGATGCCTTACATCATCTGTATTTGCTCTGTTATGATAGAACATTTCTCTTTCCTTCTCCAATTTCAGTTTATAGTCCCCATATGGATAGGCTTAATGCAATTCCTTAGAAATCCAAGCAAGTTTTTGTAGACATAGATACACTTATTCTAAATTTATATGGAAAGGCACAAGCCTTAAAATAGCTAAAAGACTTTAAGCAAAGGAGAATAAAGTAGGAGGAATTACTCTACCTGATATTAAGTTTTTACCATAAAGCTACAAGACAGTGTGACACTGGAAGAGAAATGGATACCTGGATGAAAAGGAACAGAATGTAGGTTCCAGAAATAGACCCACACAAATATGCTTAGCTGATTTTGGACAAAGGTGCAGAACTAATTCAATGGAGGAAGGATAACCTTTTCAACAAATGGCGCTGTAGCAATATGACATCCATAGGCAAAGTAAATGAAGCTCAGAGGGAATCTCACAGCACACGCAAAACTAAACATAAAATGAATCATAGTCAGATGCAAATAAAACTTTTAGAAAAAACATATTAGAAACTCTTTGGGACCTAAGGCAAAGGAAAGCATTCTTAGACCTGATGAACAAAGGAAAAATTGATAAATTGGACCTAATAAAATTTAAAACTTTTATTCTGTGAAGCCTGTGTGAAAAGAACAAAAACTACAAGCTATAGAGAATGGTAGAAAATATTTGCACTGAAGCGCAAACATATACTAGATCACTCCTCAGTAATGAATATAAATGAACTATTGATATACTTGACAAATTGGATGAATCTCCAGAAAACTAGGCTGTGCAAAAACAAACAAAAAAAACTAAAAAGAAAAAAAAAAAGAACAAAACCAAAACAAAACAAAAACACGAAAGGTTTCACAGTATGATTCCACTTCTATAACATTTAAAAAAAATAAAATTTAGAAATGGTGGACATATTCTTGGTTTTGTGGGGTTTAAGGCTAGAAGAGTATGGATACGGTTATAAAAAGGCAGCATGAAAGATTCTTGCGGTGGCGGTGTGCAGTATTTTAACTGTGGTGGTGAGTGTATAGAATGTATAGATTTAGATGAACATACACAGGTGAAAAAATTGTATAGAACTTAATACACACCCACCCGCCCCTTCACAGCCTCACACACAAAGGGTACAAGTACCTCTGGGGAAATTTGTATAAGATTAGTGGATTATATCATTGATAATACCCTAGGAGTGTAATTTTACAGCATGTTTCCTATAGGAGGAAAGTTGGCAAAGCATACAAGAAATGTCTCAGTATTACCTCTTACAACTGCATATGAATTTACAATGATCTCAAGAAAGATTTCAATTAAAATTTATTTTAGATAATTGTATAGTATTATGTGAACACACCGCAATTTTTTCATTTTCTTTTTGTGAAGCAGTTGAAGGATTCTATACTGAGGATAATATACATCTCGTACTTTACTCTTTTTATACAATTTATTTAAATGTATCAAGATTTGTAAGTAGGAAAAATAGATATAACCAATATAGAATAAAAGCAATTGGAATCTGTATCACAGTGGTCGATTTTGAATTTGTGAGGACAGATAGCAAATACTTGTAATTGTCAATGAATTTAATTAATCAACATTGATTTACAACAGAGAAAGCTTAGGATAAAGCATTTGTTGACCCTTTATGTGTTGCAAGATATTAAAAAAAAAAAAGCAAAAATAGAGCAAGAGACCTAGAAAATTGTCAACTGGTTACAAAAGGCAATAGTTTAGACCAGATGTCTGTTCCATCTACGTGGTTTGGTAATAATAGTATCAACTTTACTAGAGAGGAGCTGCCCTAAATAGTCTCCCACTTAGAATTTATGATGCAAATATAGCTATGCTACTAAAATCTTCAAGTTCCAAACCAAACATTGATAAGGAGTAGATGCATTTAAGGAAAGAGGATTTGAAGTGCATCATTATCATGTTCAAAGTCACAAATAAGGTCATCGATGACACAGAGGAACAAAGTTGCTATCTACTATACATGCATATTCCATTCAGATCACCACATAGTTAAAAAGAAAATATTTCGTCTTTGGAAATAAAATTTTATTTCAATATGAGGACAAGGTGGGCTGCCAATTGCCATTGGTAGGCTTTCCAAGTTTATCCTATAAATTATATGATTATTATTGTTTTAAATCACTAAATTCTGGTATGATTCATCTTCTCTATTAGCTAACTAGAGCGCCTGTGGTTTGTTATTATCTGATTTTTGTTATCACCTGATCTATCTATCTATAATCTATCATCTGTTTGGACTTTCCTTTACATAGAAGATTTAAAAAAGCTTTTTTCAAAATTTTGGCACATGTTGTCCATGAATAATAATTGGAACTGTTTGGGTATGTCCCTGGGATTTTAAACTTTTTTTTTTAACATTTAATTATTTTTGAGACATAGAGACAGAGCGTGAGCAGGAGGAGGGCAAAGAGAGGGAGACACAGAATCTGAAGCAGGCTCCAGGCTGTCAGCACAGAGCCCGACGCGGGGCCCGAACTCACAGACCGCGAGATCATGACCTGAGCCGAAGTCGGCCGCTTAACCGACTGAGCCACCCAGGCACCCCGTCCCTGGGATTTTAAAGTAGGGCCTTTAATAGCTGAGGTACTGACTTTTTCATGTGACTGAAGTAATCCTGCAAAGTTGTTACCGCAGAAATAATAAATAAAGTACTGAAGAGTGTGCTAATAAAGTTTGCCTTCCCCCTTATTCTCTAATCCAAATACACGAAAGCTTACTGTTAACTGTAGGCTTTCTAAGTATCTCAGGGATGTTTATTACATGTACTTTTGAAAATGACAGGCATTTATATTTATCACCCTGTTTGGAAATATTTCTAGCCGAGGGAATAGCTGAGCTCAGGTGAGCACACAGGTGCTTGTATTACAGTTATAGTACACTGACTAACAGTGGTAGGTTAAGTGCATTGTAGCAAATTGAAAGTGGAGATATGCCAATGCCAAATATGTTGGCAGAAATTCAGACCCTGTAACATTCTGCACAACCAGTGTGTAGGGTGAATAATTTTCTATCTGACCTGCTGATTTTCTGTGAAGAGATTCAATATTGCTTAAATGACTTAGTCATATTTTCTGGGTGGAGGGAGTCGAAGATTTTATTGCAGGGTGTACGTGTGTGTGTTTTAAAGAAATATCGCCACTTTTACCAGAGGCTTTTCTGAAGGAAATAAGAATTTCAGTTATCATTATCTGACACTGTAGTAGTTTAATTTTCACATGGAAATTTAGGGGAAAAGATGAGCCTGACCCCCCGAAAATCTAGAAGTAAGCTGCTTTCTGGATCTTTTTTGCATTTTATCTGTATATCATGATCTTGAAGTGTGAGATATCCCATTTATCCACCAAAGAGCTTTTTCACAAAAGGAGCTAAAGGCTCGAGCAAGGTCTGTATTCTCAAACCTTAGCCTAGAATTGACATTTTTACAGGTTTACTCATAAACCCAAATGTGTTCTGCTATAGTTTTCCTTTGTTTACAGAGTTGCTCTGAGGAGCGAGAAACCTTCTAGTTAGAAGAAATGCATCTTCGCCACCCATTTTGAAGTACTTTTAACAAAGGGACAATAATGCTGACCATTACCGTTTTGTCAGAACTAGCATTAACTGTTAAGAATCATTGACAATCCTAGGGTGAGGATCCTGGATTCCATACCCTAGCAAACTAATGTCAAGGTATTGTTCTCATTTTCATCACAGTTAAAAAGAGCAATGGGCACATATTAAATGTTTCAAATAAACTAAATTTTTCTGTCGGTTTCAAGTTTTAAAAGAAAACCTGTATTTTAAGAGATCAGCTATTAACTAAGGTAATTTACAGCGTTCCTGTTATTTAATGATACATAACAAACTAACCCAAAACATAGTGACTTAAAACAACAGCAATCACTCATTACCCCTTTTGTTTTTTGTGGGTTAGAAGGAGTCAGAAGCCTTTGCCCAGATTCAAGGTGAGAGAACACAGACTCCACCTCTCAGGGGAAAGAATGCTTGACTAATTTTTGGAAAAGCACATGAAATGAGATATACATTAGGGTGGCCATCTTTAGAAAATACGATATACCATGGCAAGCAAATTAATTTTTCTATAAGGAACCTTCACAGATCAGTGGCTTCATCAAAGACATACGTATGTGTATGTAATGGGATTTATATCTTTAAATTTAACATGGTATTGAGTATTTCTCAATAACATTAAATCAGCTTTCAAAGGAATTATTTTAATGACTATAATTTTCTTTCCTAAGGATAAGCCACAATTTACCATTTACAAAACTGTTCCATTCTTCATTGTTATACTACACTACACACATACATATATTTCTTAGACAGAGTAATTCCTTTATTGTATCATGTAGGAACTGCATTTGGCTGCAAGTAACAATCAACCTAAAAAATGAATTTTCCCCCACTTACCCAGAAGTTTAGGGGTTGATGATTGTTGGCCTAAACCCATTTGTTCAGTGATGTTTTCAAGAGTCTGAGGTGTTTTGGGAGGTTTTCTATGTTAGCTTTGATATTGCTAACTTTCAGGAATTTTGTCAATCTGATGAGTGGGATAAGGAGGAGGACAAAGGAAAATGCCAAAGGAACATATCTTAGTGAATTTTGAAGGAAAAAAAAATCCGCCCCTCCTGGGGAATTGTGCCTATTCTCATTGACACATGACCGAGCTGAACAAAAAGGAGGACAGAAAAAGTATTTTGTTTACTAGATATTTTAGTTTTCTTAAATCAGTTTCCCTGAAAACAGTTGGTGATACAGAAAATTGCATGTAGAAAGTTTACTGGAGCGTGATCTTCAGAGATAAACCTGTAAAGAAGAGAGGAAAGGTGACTGAATAGAGGGAGAAACTATAGCTTACAGTGTGGTTGCAAGTGAGATCTCACCTGATGTGGTAGAGGTTCTGGAACTCAGATGGCCTTTGAGAATTGTCACAAATTGAGGCAAGGAGGCTGAGCCTTTGCAATAGTAGTTCAAACTGTCCTTGATTATGACTCCCACTGGGAAGGGGCATTACCTGAGGGACTGTAGTTTCCTCCGGCCAAGGGCAGTTCCTAGTGAGGGGTGACACTATGAATGGTCAATAGCAGATACTTAAGCACATCGATTCTGAAGAGAAGGGATCAGGCTAGAGCTCCACGATATGCACCAGAGTGGCAGCCACGCCAGAGGAGAGAGGACTTGAGAGTGTGCACTGAGTAACCAACTTAAACACACTGGTCGTGTGTTTACTCTTTTTAATTTAACGGTGTTTCCCAAAAATTTTATAGTAAACACATATTTGTTTTAAAATCATTAAATTTTTCGATATTTAAAGTCAATAAGTGTGTGTGTGTATGGGTGCATAAAGAGTTCATCTATAGTGTCATAGACATTGTGAAAAACAAGTCTTTCTCTTAATTACCCAGGAGTTTTACATGATTACAGTGATGAATTAAAAGTGCATGTATGAAGTAGAAGATTTGAGTTGGCAAATTTATTAGGGTCATTTTTACTTTCACATACGTACCTATTTAACCATAAAGTGACACACAGTATTGGAATTCTGGATTATATCTTTTTAAACTAGTTATGAACTCCGAAAACAGAGTGAATACACAGTGACGTTTAAACTTATTTTTTTCTGAAGGTCTTGAAAGAGTGGAGAGTTAGAAGGACTTGAGTTTGTATTATTGGGCAATACTCTGTGACATATATGATGTGTTACTGCAAGCCTGACATATTTGAGGGCGCAACTACAGGTAAACAATGATACCTTTGAGGTTAGTCATCGGCACGACAAATGCTATAAGGAAAATACAAGATAAAGCAGAAAGAGTTCAGTGTCTGGATCTAATATCCATGCTACCGTTTCTCTTTTTTAAAATCATGCTGCTTTATATTTTCATAGAGCAACCTCCATTTCATCTGTGCCTATTAGCAGATCAAAAACAAATCTGGGTATTTTACTGGACCTACTTAAAAACAGAAAAGAGCCACTGCCACTAGGGTGCAAGTCTTAATACATAATAATAGAATCAATGATAAAATATTTTTCAACACTAGCTTCAACACTCACTGTACCTCATAATATTTAACTGGATTAGCAATTATAATTAATTACTTGTTCTATGGTTTAACTAAGCCACCACAGCATTTGAGTTTTGCCCCTCAGGGCTTCATAGCTCCCAAACGAGTGATTTCTGGTATACTTACTGCATTATGACAAAATATCCTACTATTCAACTTACCAAACATAGCTGCAAAACTAGCCCCTGGCCTACAGACTCTATTAGCAAAACAATAGGAAATGAATTATTCGCCAGACGAGAAGGCAGATAAATGTGATATCTTTAAAGTACAAAGAGAAAAAAACCCAGCGTATTTATACGTTATGTTTCTCTTCTCACAGAGGCAGGGAAGTGAAAAAGAGCAGAATGAGAGGAAAAGTGTGAGGGAAGCTTAGAATCTGGAAGATGGAAGAATTGGTGAGAGAAGAGGATGGAAGAATTTTGCGAAGTGTGTGTGTGTGCGAAGTAGGATTCTAACTGCAGAATATGAAGAGAATATGAGGAGGATAAAGAGCCCAGAAGCCAATAAAAATAGCTCAACTGTGGTGCGGAGAGATTTCAAAAAGGGCCAGCCCTGATGGTGGCCGTATATTGATTATGTGGAGAATGAGTTTAGTTTAAGAAAAGGGAAGATGATATGGTGGGCTTTGAAAAAGGAGGACCAGGTGTGGAAGATGAATGGAGGAAGATAGTAGGACTGGCATTAGTCTACTTATGGGGAAAAAAAAGAGTAATAGATTTCAAAGTCCATTGCTGGAGGAAGAGGGGGAAAAACTATCCAATTGAAATAAATCGGTTGAACAGAATGTACTGTGAGAGAGGAGATAAAGAATTGCATTTGGGTTGGTAGTGACCCTTAAAGATGTCCGAAGAGGAAATTGAAAGTAAGTCATTTGCAGAAGGGATTTCTAGTTCTTAATAATATAATTCAGCATTTAGGGAGAAATTATGAACAAAGGTCACAAGAGGGATTTTACAGAGCTAAAATCCTCTACAGAGGAAGCCTACAATGGCATTACTTAGATTTAAGCGTTTTCCTGGAAATGTAAGAAGTGGCACAGGTGACAGTCTTGTCTTGTTCCTCCACTGGTCGGGGTGATCATAAGCAATAAGGGCCCAAAGGGTAGGCTGCTGGAAGGAAGAGGGACGCCGTGTCTGGACAAACAGTGAAATTAGCCCTCAGGTAATTCAGCGATGGCTGTGACTCTATGCAGGGAGGACAGCTGCCCATTAGTGTTAATTAATCAACAGGAGAGAGAGAGAGATACAAGGTGTAGGTGTGTTTTCCAAAGCCTGGCAGCCTGAGGCAGGAGGAATCCACAGTGTGAAGAGGCTGAAGGAGAAGTAGGACTCTAACTGCAGCAGTGAAAAATGGACTGGACTTTTATTTGGCATTTTCTGTCTCTTGTTACTGAACATTCAGGGCACCTTGTACCTTCCTTTTAGTCTCAAGAGGGAGGCACTCATAAAAGTCACCATCTCATGGGTGAGAAAGCCCACCCTCTGTCCCCAAGAGCCAGGAAAGAAAGCAACCTGTCTCCTGACTTCTGGAACAAAACGCACAGCGAACAAGGCCAGAACACTGTGGGATTTCTCTCCACGGAGGCTGAGCCTGACAGCATTTTGAAAGGCTCCAGGTGCAGTGCGAGCGAGCCAGCTTCCTGAAGCAGGGTCAAGAACTGGGCTAGACGATTCAAAATGCCCTCCCTCTCCGGCAGCTAGGATTCAGAACCTCGAAGCGGTGCTGGTGAGGGCCCAGCGCAGGCTCGCGCGGCCGCGTGGAGCCATGTAACGGATGTGCGTGGATCGACTTCCGGTGCGGCACTGCTTTCTGGAATTCGATTCCAGATCCGCCTCGCTTGAGATAAGAATTAAAAAAAAACTAAATACACAGGAAATGTTGCGAAGTGAGAAATGTATTAACGTCAAGTTTAACTTAAAGATTTTTGGAGTAACATTTGTTTTCATTTGAACATTCGCTATTCATTAAATATGATTTTTAGCCTATTCAGAAATTTCTGATAATTTTCCAGAAATCTTCCAATACTTGGATTTATTAAAACTTTTATGTTTCCCATTAGCATGTATCTTTTAATAAGTTGATTACATTCATAGTTTAAAAAACAATTCATTTGATACACAGAAACTATCTTTAAGTTTCTTTAAAATAATCCAGCTAGATTTTTTTAAAGCTTCGTTGCATTTTCTTATTCTGATAGTTGTCTGCAATTAGTGTTTTACTCATTTAATATCTTGTTTTGTGTTTTTACATCTATTTATTTGATTTCTTGAAGCTCGAGAACTATTGTTTTCCCATATTGCCTTCTTCCTTGAGCATCCAAAATAGACTTGATACATAATAAATATTTGTGGAATTTGTTATTGTCTTTAGCCCTCTGTAAATATGTTAATAATTAACCTTCATAGAGAAGACAATGTGAAAAATATTTTAATTGCAAGGTTGGTCTAACTGCATTCAATTTGACAGAGACTCTTTTAGCACAATTGCTTGCAAAGTTTAGAACTATAAAACGGGGGAGGGGCGGTTCCGTGGTCAAGATTTCACAGTTCAACCTTGTGCAGGTAGAATAAATAAATCGGTTTGCCTTAATTAAGGCAAGTTGGTAAAACACGGTCTCTCACTCTGCTGTCTCCTTCTTCCCTTCTAGAGCTATTGGGAACCATTAGTAATATCAAGAAATATTGCTAAGATTGCATGGCAAGTATTGTATCATTAGCATGTCCTCTTATAACAGCCAGTACTCATATTACTGACCCAGTATTTCATTGTGCTGTAGAGGCAGCAGGAATAGCTAAGATCAAACATAATAGCTCATATGCTTGCCAAACTTACTGGGACCCAACCTTTGATTTCATTTCCTCCTGTATCACCTTGTTTAGCGACACTTTGCTATTTTTTATTATGGAATTTTTTTAAAGTTTATCTTGAGATGGAGTGCCTTGGGGGTTCAGTCTGTTAAGCGTCCAACTTTGGCTCAGGTCATGATCTCATGGTTCGTGAGTTCGAGGCTCACATCAGGCTCTGTGCTGTCAGCTCAGAGCCTGGAGCCTGCTTTGGATTCTGTGTCTCCCTCTCTCTCGCCCCTCTTCCACTCCTTCTCTGTCTCTTAAAAGTAAATAAATGTTAAAACATTTTTTTAATTTATCTTGAGAGAGAGAGAGAGAGAGAGAATATGTGAGCAGGGGAGGGACAGTGAGAGAGGGAGAGAGAGAATCCTAAGCAGACTCCACCTGTCAGCACAAAGCCTGTTGCAGAGCTCGATCCCACAAACTGTAGATCATGACCTAACTGAAAGCAAGAGTTGGAGGCTCAACTGACCAGGGACCTCTATGTAATTTATTTTTTAATGTTTTTTTAAATTAAATTTTTTGAGAGGGGAGGGGCGGGGAGAGAGGGAGACACAGAGTCCAAAGCAGGCTCCAGGCTCTAAGCACAGAGCCCGACACGGGGCTTGAACCCATTAGCTGTGAGGTCATGACCAGAGCCTAAGCTGGATGCTCAACCGACTGAACCACCCAGGCACCCCTACACCCCTATGTAATTTAAATCCAGAACCTATATAAGGAGCCCTCACAGGATTTGGGGAACCCAAAGATGAGGGAATATGGAAATCATAGGGTTAAATAGTACACTGATTTGAATATTCTGTTGAGTTCTTCATACACACATACACAGTCATGCTCACTCCCACTCCTCTTCCTTCTTCCTCCTTCCTGCTTCTTCCATACACATGTACACACACACTCCCTTGCATGTATTGTATTCTTTCAATTCGTCCTACCCACTATGGGTCATTTATGTTGAGAGACAAGAGTCTTTCTCCAGGATTATAGTTCTGGTAATTTTAAAGATTGTTTGCCTGGTTCCTTTAAAGTTAAAGTGTAATCATAAGCAGATACCTACAAGGAAAAACATAGTTACCTAAGTTATTTTTCTGATATTTCCCAAAATTAAAGCTGTCAGAGGATTGATTGACAACTGTCACTCTATTAAGACATTCCTCTTTCATGAAAGTAAGGAATGTCTCTAGGTGTGGATGTCTTGATTAGTTAGGGAATCAGGTGGTTTGGCTGTCTCCTCCATATCCACAAAGTTTATACAATATGATTCAATTAAATTTGCAGTGTGTGACAACTCCTGTTTCCATGATAGCATTTGAATAGAATAATGTGTACAAAAAATGTATTGGTTCAGAATTAAATTAACTGAAAACTTTATATTGGCTTTAGCACATTTTGTCTGTCTTTAAGAAAATCAGTTCTCATTCTGCCACTTGAGATGTCAGGACACTGGTCATAAAATTACTTCGAAATTTGATGTCGATTTCAGTGATAGTGAAGGCCAGTTATAGTACTTTTGGACATCTGCCCTTTACGCACTGATCCTACTAATAAAGGACTTATTGCTCCTGCATGCTTCACATTTATGCTTGACCCTCAGCAGACAACAAAGTATATCACCAGATCAGGAAACAACACTTGATCTTGTCTTTAATATATGGTTTAGATTTACATTGTGTCTTTGGTAGTTAAATAGATTTTATTTGATGCTATATATAATGTTACATTTACTTGACAGGTGGCACATACTTTTATCCTTTGGGTGATGATTCTGAGGTGAATAATAGCTTAATTCAAAGAGGGACCTTGAGGAAACGTCTAGCTGGTTTTACCATTATAATTTACATTGTATATCAATAGAGTGTATGTGTATTCATACACAGTTATATATATTGTTCCAAAATAAAAGATGAGAAATGTGTTTGGTAAAATGGGACTCTTAGAGCAGTATACATTGTAGACCTCAATTTGGGCTCTGGCACATATGCTTCAAATAATTTATTAGAAGTAGCACTTTAGCAGCCAAAACTGTTCAAGTCATGTGTGTGTGTGTGTGCGTGTATTCGTGTGTGTGTTTTCATCTTATTCATTTCTTTTGTGATGGCACATATTGACACGACATATTAATGCTTGTTTTTTTAAACAACATTGATATATGTCCACCTAGACAAATAAATATTTTCATTTTTAATGACTCATTGGAAGGGAACAAGAAGTTTGGATGCAAAATCGCATAGAGTTGGAGGATGTGGGTAAAATAAAAAAAATATTATATTCCCTTAATCACTAGAAGCATCACCTTAAATCTGCTGTAGACAGACTAACAAACACACAGACACATAGACACAGACACACACAGGCGGGCGCGCGCGCACACACACACACACACACCATCCATAGGATACGTTTAACATTCCAAGCAAAGAGAATTTTTATTCATTATTACGGTCTCTTTAGGTGGTCTGAATTTGTCATTGGCAATGGGTTTTGATTCATTTCCTATGTGCCACTATATTAAATAAACATGAGAAAAAAACAATGCGTGGTTCTCCTATTTAAATTATCAACCATATTTATGAATCATCATTTTAAATATAGTAGCATATGAAGTAATAAGCACTGTTTTCTATCTAGTAGTACTGAGTCATTGTATATCTGTATTTCATGGGAAGTGTACTTGTAAATAGTTACGGACCCTCAGATTTCTCATTGTCATAATTAATATGATTTATAGTAAAAGTTCAAATATAAGTACAGAAATGTTATATCCTCTTCAAAAGGAAAATTATTTGGATTTTTTTGCTTATAAAAGTGATTCATTCCCATTATAAAAACTCAAACTGTAAATTTTTAAAAGTACGAAGAAGAAAAGTTGAACTTATCTTGAGTCTTAACCACAATTTTCCACTTCGGTGAACAACATTTTGATATCACACTTTCATACACACACACACACACACACACACACACACACACACACTCATCATCTTTAGTAAATGAGATTATGTTATACATTTTGTTTTCCTTGTCGTTGGCATGTTTCCAAGTCAGCACATATAGAACTATTTCATCAATCGTCTTTTTTTGTTTTTAATTAGATGACTATATAGTGAAAAAAAGATACTTGGAAAAATTTCAGACAACAAAGACACATACAGTTAAAATGGAGTGCTCTTTTCATTGCAATAGTAAGACCACTTCCTTTCCCGTATATGACTCATGTTAATAGTTGGGGTTTATCACTGTATACTTTATATTTTGCACTTATAAATAATTGGAATAGATAATTTTTTTTAAATAGAAACATTTTTTACATATCTTCTACAATTTGTTAATTTAAATTATATATTCAAGATATTTTATGTTAGCAGCAATTTTCTTTACTTTTTTTTTTACAGAATCATGGTATTGTATAATTTAATTTATTCTCCATTGATGAATATTTTGATTTCTTTTTCACTTTTATGGAAAGTTGCAATGACCTTCCTGTGGCTGAATATTTGCTCACAGATGCAAGCATTTCTGAAAGATGGATTACATTAAGTTGAATTGCTTCAGTTTTGCAAATTTTAAATTTTCATAGATGAAGTTATGCTGCCTTCTAAAAAGCTAGCCATTTACCCTTCAATTACTTCCTATACCTTCAGCAATACCGGAGAATATCAAGCTTTATAATTATTGCTAATATGACAAGTAAAAATGTCATTTTCTTGTTTTAGTTGTATTTCCTGCTTAAAAGATCAAAAGGTATATTGGGAATCTTTTAATATAGTTGTTAGTAATTGTATTTCATATGTGAAGTATCTGATTAAATATTTTGTCCAGTTTTTAATGCCCCGTTTTCCTCATTAATGTTTCAGGATTATTTATGCCTCAGGAATACTAATATTGTTTGGGTTATAAAATCCTATATGAAATTCTTTTGTTTATCTTTTGCATTTTGACCTTATGGGTTTTCATCATTCTGAAATTTTAAAAAATTTTATCCGGTCATATATACCGATCATTTTACATACACTGAACTCCCCCGACCTCCCACCAAGTAGTAGTTGATTGGGCCATTGCCATTATTTTTTTCCATTGCTCTGAAAAACACTAAATTTCCGTGTGTTTTAATAACTCATGATACTTTGCTTTATTCTTTTTTGTTTTTATAAATCAGCTTTCCTACTCTTTCACATATTCTTCCAGAGGTACATTAAAATTAAACTAAGTTCCATCTAGATCTTTTAAATTAGTAGACAGATTTAGGGAGAGTTGACGTTTCATTTTACAATATTGAGCATTCTCATTCAGGAAAATGATATTTCTTCCCATTTATCCAGTTGTTCTTTCATGACATTAAGTAAGATTTAACATAACACATATGCATACCACAATATGCACATATACATATATATGATATCGTTGTACTATTTCTTAATAGGTGTATACACCATGAATTTTATAACTTTAGTTGCTACAATGACAGACATTGGGTTACTAAGACTTTTATTTCCATGCTAGCTGATGTATAGAAAAGTATTACATATCATTATTCATCCTGCATTAAGACATGTCACTGAACACTCAGTAGTGATATTCGGCTAACAGCTTTAATTATCTTGCATTCTTTAGATAGGCAATTTTGTCACCTTTAGGTCCATTTACATTGACTAGACCCTTCAGTAGAATATGGATTAACCTCCGTGATACTGGAAATACTTACCTTAATGTTGACTTTTGAGCAGGGTATTTGCTGCACATTTCTGGAATTTGTTTCATATTAAGAATGATTCTTTCCAGTCATAGCTCACTAAAGAGTTTTTGTTTCTTCTTTTAGCTTTATTTTGTGTTAATAAGAATAGGCATAAAACTATCATCAAATGCTTTTCCAAAATCTGTTGAAATATAGTTAAAAACAGATTTTATAGTTAGATTTCCCAGTTATGAGCTAGTGGTTTATTCCTATGATAAACTACATGGTCTTGCTGCATAATTATTCTTTTTGTACATGGCTAGATTTAAGTTGCTAATATTTTATTTAGAAATTGCCTAAATCCTATCTAATTTTGTTGTCAGATTACCTAATCACTAAAAGACAATTACTGAAATGGGAGGGAGCTTACAACTCAAATAACTTAATTTGTCCCTCATCTTACAGGTGGATAACCAAAGACAGGTAAATTGTCACAGTAAGTAAAGTAATTCAGAGAGACAGGATTGTGTGAGCAACGATTCATAAAGTTCAGGAGGTGGCTTGAGAGGCAAAGTTGAGGAATATGAAGTTCCTTGGTAATATTTTTTTTCTTGAAACACCCTGACTGTACTTGCTTCTGTGACGTCCACTATTTCTAGCTTCCTGTTGTACTTAGAAACTAGAGGTTTATTCTTTCTTTCATGTCTTCCCTTAAATCGATTATATTTCCTGAGACTCAGTCTCTGATTTCCCTAGCAGTTCCCGGCCCACATAAAAGGTACATACTCAGCATTTGTTGCTTGATTACAATTGTCCCCCTGCATTTTGCCGTGCACTTCTCTAGCACCAATCTTTTACTGGAACACTCTAAAAAACTTGTAATTCATGCCTATTTCTTGTTACTACAAAGAGCATCAGAGCAGCACTGTTTCACCAGGGGAAATAGAAAAGCTGGCTGGTTGAGCCAGAAGTCACTTGGATGCCAACTTTGGGAGATCACAGACTCCCTCCTACATGGCTCAGGTTCAGACCCAGGCCTCTGAGCCAGGCTGGTCTGGAAACAAAGCATTCATTACATTATGTTCTGCAGGAGACACGAAGCTCCTGGGTTCGTTGATGGCCATTGGCGTGCCTCTTTCCATCTGCCGTACTCACCAGCATTTGGCAGCCAGCTTGGGCCCTTTGAACAAGTATTTTCCTTGATTAAAAATAAATAAATTAAAAGCTAAGTTGGGAGCTAGTCAGTTGTTCCCAGTTTGATATCTTAAGTGAAAGTAAAACTTGAAAGGAACTGCCCCCCCAAGCTTTGTTAAATATGATGACCAGACTACAAGAAAAGCGTGTTACTTTTCTTTCAAGTCCAGCTGTCTAAGCCTTTGTGGAATATTGAAAATGAATTTCAAAGAGAGATTTCATTCCCCTTTCTTGCTTGTCCTGAATTTCTGCTGCTGTCTCCTTCTACTAAGCTCCATTGTGCATTCTCTCTTTGGGAATGACACATTCTTAAGAATATTAATTTGTGCATTCATGCATGTATCCATTCACCGAAGAACCATTATTGTTTGGCTATCATGTGTCAGGCACTAGGAACTGAGGGCCCCTTGAAGAGCAAACACAGGTAAGGACCCTGTACTTCACAGCAGAGGAAACGGTCACAAATCAGATAATCTCTTCAGTGAATGTGTAATCACAAACTGAGGCTCATGCTGTGAAAGAAAAACCTGACTTGGGCATACATAGGGAAGTCTCCAGGGTGGGGTGGGAGTTGTGGTGTTGGTGAAAAACTGTTTAAGAATTACTTTTGAGCAGAGATATGATAGATAGCAGAGAATCAGGTCTAAGCAGTGTAAGAGTGCCAATGAAGAAGGAGGGGAGCATATTCCATGTGCAAATATCCCATGGCTGAGGAAGTATGGATATCTGACAGTAGATTTAATATCTGAAACAAAGAGAGAAAATGAACTCTTATACATGATGAGGGTGGGGAGCAAGAAAAGATGATTCAGGAGATGTTTGAGAGGTAAAATAAAAAGAAATGGATAAGTATAGGAATGGGAGAGTTAGTATTGTCCAGGTAGTCTCTAGTTCTCTGCTTTGAGTCATAAAACACATGAGACTACCTCACCACCTACACAGTTCTCTGACCACACTAGGATAGTTTGACCATCAACATTCCACTCCAACGCTCTAAGAATAGCCCTCCATGTGGCTAAATCAATGGACAATTTCAGGGGTTACTTACTTGACCTCTCAGTATTTGATATTTGAGATCACCCTCTCGAATCTTTCTCTTTTCCCAGCCTCTATGACCTCAGAATATTGTGGGTAAGCTTCTATATCCCTGACTGCTTTTTCTAAGGTAGAGTTATCCTCTTCTATCAACCTAATAAATACAGATGTCTCCGATACTTTTCTAAGAATATTTGCTCCCTGCACAATCACAGCCTATTACCAGTGATATGCTAGTGACTCTAAAATTCTGTCTCTGAAATTCTCTGTCTTGAAAGTGTTTACACAGGAGTTGCATGACCATCTGCCAGAGAGGAGAATGAAGAGAAATGAGACAGTGACCTTTATCCCCTACTGATTGCTAGGATACACAGTGACATGATACTACAATTAGCTATGTGAACTACGTATAAACAGTACATGTGTGGCAACGGAAATCTCATCAAACATCAAAGTTTGCTCCATGTCCTTGAGAAATCATATTGCAGGTAAATACCTGCGTGAGAACTCCTTAGTGACAGACTGAATGATGTGTGATGAACAGCTGTCAAAACAGCAAGCTTGTTCATAGCAACAATAGCATTTCAGTTGTCTAAGCTGACTGCCAGGACAACTAGTGCTGCTGAGACTTCGGATAAAACTTGGTATTAGAATGTTCAAATATAGTATGCTCTGGTATTCAATACTTTTAAAATACAATCCCTTTACCAGATCAGAACAAAGTAACGAGGAATAGTAGAGTTGAGCCTATAGATGGTAGACTGAGTGAAAAGTACTTGAGAATACCTCAGATCCTCCAATATCTTCTCTATAGCTGTCCTTGGCTTTACCATTAATGAGTCATTCTTTTGAGTCAAGCATGGCCACCTCCTTGACCTTGATGGGAAAACAAGGGACAGAACTAGCCTAACTGGCAGGGTTCTACAGATTCCAGAGTAGAGAATTTCTGACCTAAGACCATAGGTTAGGGGGTGAAGGGTACTCTGTTCTATGCCACGTGGAAGGTAGAACCAAAGGATGACAGGAACATATAAAATGGTACACAAGGAGCGCTTGAGTGGCTCAGTCAGTTAGGTATTTGACTTCAGCTCAAGTCATGATCTCACAGTTGGTGAGTTCCAGCACCGTGTTGGGCTCTGTGCTAACAGTACAGAGCTTGCTTCAGACCCTCTGTCTCCCTTTCTCTCTGCCCCTCCCTTGCTCTCTCTCTCTCTCTCAAAATAAATAAACATTTAAAAAATTTAAAAGAAAATTGGTCTACAAAACTTGATAGGAACTGGGAAGAGGGGAACGAATGTCAACAGGATGAGAACAAATGTTAATTACTTTAAGAATCATCTGACCACGCTTTGTTTTCTACAACTCATTTTTTTTTTTTTTAACAGACCGGATAGAGCAGTACATTTAGTTAAGCTTAAAGGGCCTAGAATGGACATCATCACAGCATCATAGAGGGCAGAAGGACTTAAGAGCAGGAGAGAGGCTCATATGACATGTCACTGTTTAAAGGTTTTTAAATTCAGTTTTGCAATTATTAAATACAGCATCAGTAATGATTTTAATGATACAGTTTAATTTTTTATAAAAATGAAAGAATATAGTGTCCTGGCCTTTTGTTTAAATAAACATGAATTTACCTGCAAGTCTTTGGTTCCATGTTTTCGGATAAAATTGGACTAGATAGCCTCTGATTTTCATGGACTTGGCTAAGAATGTAGTACAGTATCAGTAAAAAGTCTGATCAATCATTTCAATGCAGGAACCTTAGTCAATACTTTTAATTGGGGTGACAAAAAAGAGGACACACATAGTTAGTTAATAGTCTTCTTGTCATTGGATGGTTTGAGTATGTTTCTTCTCCCAGTTTGACTTTGTTTTCCTACCTATACAGGAGAAGATTAGAGGATGGGGTCAGAATTCACAAGCTGTTGACCTATGAACTTAAGCCAACAGTTTGGTGAAGGCAGTATTATTATTGTTGGTGGTGGGGCTTTTTGTTATTGTTTTTGTTTGGTTTTTTGATTTTTGTTTAGTTCCATCTTGTTTTCATGAGTTTCAATGCCATTAGGGAGGTCATACACACACTTATTCCTGGGGACCTACAAATGCACCCAACTACTGAGTTACGTCAAGATTCTATGCTTGTATTTCCTACATGAGTCCTGAAAACATTTCAGTTTGTGGCTCTTGGATTAAAAATTTTGTCGGATTTCTTTAGGCTCTTAAGGTTTTCATTCTGTAAAATCTCTTAAGAGAGTGCCTGTTCTTTCCCACCCTCCACTGGTAGAGAGATAGGTGAAATGGAAGGAAATTCATACATGGTCAAACCTACCTATCAGGCCATCTCCCCACACTCTCTCCTTTAATTCTCAAAACACTCCAATGCTATAAGTATTATCATACCCATTTTTCAGATTACAAAACCAGCTTAGAGAAGTTAACATTTTACCCATGGTCAAATGCTTTTTAGTTGTGGAAATCAGGTTCAAACCCAGATGTGTTTGTCTCTGAAACCTCCCTATGTCCTAATTTCCCTTAGGGGGCAGAAATTTTCCACAAGGATCTCTTGAATAGTGAAGCTTTACACAGACTTTGAAACATTGTCAAAATTAGATACACAAAAGATGTCAGCTGTCGAAATATCTCAAGCTATTATACAAAATATTTTATTTGCATGCTGTTTTCTTTGATTGGTAGGGAATTGCCTTCATGCTGTGCTTAGAAATATAACTGGCTTCCTAAAAAGCCACACAGAATTTAGGAATATTCTTAGCAGAAATTTGGCTTTCATTTACACATTGATGTGGCTTGGAAAACATGTCACAAGTCCCTCAGATTAGAAACATGAAGAGATTTTGTTTCTATCACTTAACATTTTTTGTTTTGTTTTGTCACAAAGACTAGCTATCTTATAAATTAAAATTTGTATAAATGTCACTAAAAATTATACTTGCTTTCATCTGGAAATAGAACTTGATTATTTAGAAAATTTATCTGACATAAAACATTTCTGATAAGGAGAATTTCAGGTATGTCTGAATAAAGGAAAACAGAGTGTTACAATGATCATTAATTGTCTAGAAAATTCTTAGTTGTACTGTATTTTCAATTGAGAGTTTATGAAACTTAAGGCCGCTAATATAAACAGAAATTTTGTGTTTAGCATCATTTCTGTATTGTTAGTCACTGAATTGCATTACAATAAAAATGATAACTAGCAAATTTCCAGTACAAGAATGTCTGCTTTAAAAGGGTAAAAAAAAGAGAGGCGCCTGGCTGGCTCAGTCGGTTAAGTATCCGATTCTTGGTTTCCGTTCAGGTCATGATTTCATGGTTGTGGGATCAAGCCCTGAGTCAGCTTCACACTGAGCTTAGTGCCTGCTTAGGATTCTCTCTCTCATTCTCTTCTCTTTGCCCCTCCACTGCTCTCTCTTTCTCTCTCTGTCTCTCTAAAAAAAAAAAAAAAAAAAAAAAAAAAAAAAAAAAAAAAAAAAAAAACTTTAAGAGAAAAAAGAGAAAAATGATACATTAAAAAATAAAGGAAAAGAGTATATGGGAACTGTTTTTATAATTTTTAAACTTTGGATTAATGAGCGTTTATCTGATTTAACTGAAAGATTGAGCCGATAATTTATACTTCTAAAAAATTTTTACTTAAAACAAACAGTGGTCAAATTTACAGATAGAGATTTTCTTCATGACAGTGCAAATTATTTTAAGACATGGCAATGTGATTAGATTGCTGAATCGCATTCTCTGTGAGTGGGGCTTGGGGGCGGGGAAGAGGGGCACAGAAACTACTGCCCTTTTCAAATAATTCACAAATGTGCTAATTGTGTGTCAGATTTGAAAGCTGAAGCATTGTGACCTTCAAGCCAACAAAAGCCCTTTAGAAATAAGCCACTTTCGTGTACATTAATAAAGTGAACAATGCCCTTCCCCCGTTAAATAATGTATGGATGTTATTTCATTATATGTAAATGCAAATCAAGGAATTGTTTCACTTTTCACATATTAAAAGTAATGCTATAAAAAAGGAGACTGTAAATTCACTTAAGGTACATTTTGTGGCGCCCTACAATTGTGATCCAAGGATATGTTTCTTGTCTGCTTCCATTGCTTGTGGCTAACGTGCAGTTTCTCTGCAACTGAATTCATTTTGGATTGGAGTAATAAAACCTGTAACATGTTGAAGTATATAATAACCAACAGAGACATTAGGACAGTTAAAAAATGATTAAAATAAAAGCTGTTTCCTTGCAATGATGAAGACGGTGACGTATCTTGTAGATCAGAGGGTACACTGCCTTTGTGGACACTCATTCACCTGCTCGCCAGAAGAATGAATAAAAGTAAGGGTGAAAGGAAGGGAAAGAAATGCCATGCTCTTTCTCGTGGTTCTTACATGGTATAAAGCAAGTATCTGTAAATATTGGACTTAGGTAAAGGACATAAAGGTGATTATTTCACTGGAAAAGAGTGCAAGTTTCAAAAGCAATAATGTATAAAGAAATTTAGGTGTTACTAATGCTTGAATTGAATTGACTGCTGAATGTCAAACAATGCCCATGAAGTTGTAGTAGGAAATCAAGAACAGGAAGAATTTAATTATCTTGTATTTGTCCAGCTTTGTAATATATTTGATGCTGAATAAAACATGAGGAAGGATATAGTCATGCTTAATGCAACTTAAGTATGCATAATAGACCGCAGGGGGATAAAAAAATAATAAAACGATCACAAACTTAAAGTAAACCATAATCATATGAGATTCAAAGAGCGTATTAGCATTCGATCCATAGATAAACTTTTTTTCTGTCCTAGAGGAAACTATAATATTTAACATTTTATTATGGGTGAGATGTCGATACCAAGAGATTGGATAGAGTCGGCTGATTCACTCATCAGACTCCCTTTTTGTTTTAAACAATCACTAGTAATCACTGAGATTTTTCAATGGATATGTACAGGCTCTAACTTATTTAGGATAACGAATGTTTCTGCATTACTTAATAATCTGAAACAATTTCCATTATTTTGGATTGCATTTAAGGTGGCAAATCTTGCTTGTTCCATGTCAACAAATGAAGATGGGATTAAAGTTGTCAAAATTGCAGCCAATCACCTGGAAACCTTGTGTCCACAGGTATGATAACTAAGTTGCTGTCTCTTTCATTACGCTAACTGTAAAAATTATATATAATGCTTCAGGCTTTTATATATATGAAAACATATTAAAATATTTATTTTAAGCACAGAAGATGACTTGTCCTAAGGTCATGGTTTATTTTTTACTAACTACTTAGTTCTTTACTTAGCGCCTGATTCTTTTAACATTCCCTAAGGGACCAGATCAGAATCTTGTGAGAGAAAAGTATAGTGTGAAATCAAAGCAGGGCTTTGTCCAATAATTTTATTGCTGGTTGTTATTTATTTTGAAGTCTCAGAGTACGAAAGGAGTAACTTCTAGGGGGCCTGGGTGGCTCAGTCGGTTGAGCATCCAACTTCCACTCAGGTCATGATCTCGGGGTCCATGAGTTCAAATTCCACATCATGCTCTGTGCTGACAGCTCAGAGCCTGGAGCCTGCTTTGGATTCTGTGTCTCCCTCTCTCTCTGCCTCTCCCAACTCTTGCTCTGTCTCTCTCTGTCTCAAAAATAAACATTGAAAAACAATTTTAAAATATTTTTTAAAAAGAAAGGAATAACTTTTTTTCCCTCTTTTATCAAAGAAGACATGAATTTGAAAAAAACCCAAGAAATGTTTTCTTGTCTGCAATTCAGAAGTTTTTGTTTGTTTGTTTGTCTGTTTATCTGCAAAGCAGATATTACGTACATTATTACGGAATTATTTCTAGGACTAGTGTTTTGAACCATGAGTCAGGATATATCTAAAGACAGTCTTAAATTCCCTGTTTTAGAATAATCAAGAGATAAGACAGATAATTACTTCCTAATAGAGATCACAAATGTTGTAAGGATGTGAACTCTAACAATGATTAGAGACTGCAAGTCTCTGGATATCTGATGAGATGCTCATTTTTCTAAAAGTAGAGCTATGTGTTAAATTCTTCATTTGCCTTGCTGACAATTTCATCTCTAAGAATACTGAGCAAAAGTAAGGGAGATTCCTTCAGATTTAATGTTGATTAACAACAGTGCAGCCGGGTCCCTAAAGTGGTTGAATTGTTTCTACTCTCCTTATCAGTCTAGGAGAGTTCTCATTTCTCCACATTTTGGATTACATTTGATGTTGTCACTTGTAAAATTGTCTTGGGGCGCCCGCGTGGCTCAGTTGGTTAAACATCCAACTCTTAATTTGGCCTCAGGTCATGATTTCATGGTTTGTGAGTTAGAACCCCACCCCGCCTTGAGCTCTGAGCTGACAGTGCAGAGCCCACTTCAGATCCTCTGCCTCCCTCTCTCACTGCCCCACCCCAGCTTGCACTCTCTCTTTCCTTCTCAAAATGAATTAACTTAAAAAAAAAAAATAAAACGTCTTTTGAATCTGAAGAGTATTAACTATATCTCATTAGTTTTAATTTACAATTTTCTGATTACTAAAAAAAACATTTTTTCAAATGTTTGTTAACTTTGGCTTTCTAATTCTGTGAATCGCCTAAATCTTTAAGTAATTTTTAGTTGGGTTGTCTTTTTCTTCTTTATTGGATTGCTTAGGTTTGTTAAAAATATCCCCTGGTGACTACAGCTTTTAAGTTTTAAAATAACATTTTAATCATAAGATTTCAAGAACTTTAATGGTCCATCTTTTAATTCCTTCAATAGATACTTATTGAACACCTACCCTGTATCATGGTTCATTGGTTTGTACCTTGTCAAGAAATGCTCTCAACGAAAATGTTATATGGTTTTCAAATTTTCTTTAAAAAAGGTAGAAGTATTGTTATTTAAAATTTACATCTTTACTTCATCTAAAATTTATTTTTATATCTAACCTGAGGTAGGTTTTTTTTTGTTTATTTTTTTACAGTGCCAACCATTGGGTCACTATCATGTATTGAATAGATAGTTGAACCTTTCCCAATTAATGTGAAATGTTATCATTGTTTGTCTCTCTCTGTCTCCCTCTCTCTCTCACACACACTCACATTTTTAAAAGCATTTCTATAGTTTTATATACATTTGTATGTACATATGTATATACTATACATATTAATAATATGTGCATACATGTACATGTTTTATATAATGCATTATACATGTGTAATAAATATATATTAATGTATATAATTTACTTACTACTATTCCATAGGTAAATATAGATTTATTTATAAATAAATATAAATATTCCATATGTAAATATAGATTCCATATGTAAATACTCAAAGCATACAAGCTTCTGGTCTCTCTATTCTGTTCCATTGGTCTATTTCTTTATCCCTGCAACAGTATTGCAGTGTCTTAATTATGTTTTTATACTAAATCTGATATCTCTAGGCAGATTGGCTCACCTCCTTATTCTTGTAATTGGTGATGTTTTCTTTTGTTTTTAATTATTGCTCTTCTCACTTTTGGCTTGTTCATATAACTTTCAGGATCAACTTGTCAACTTCTGTGAAAGTATGTTAGAATTTTTATTGAAATTGTTAAGATGTCTTGAATTTTAGACTATTTTAGGAATAGTGACTCTTTGAGATATTGGATTTTTCCATTAATAAATGTTTTATTAATAAATGCTTATTTTAAATGTTTTATGTATCTCCATAATCAATCTTTGTTTTATAATGTACTTCGGGGCTCTTCAGGTTTTTATTATTTATTACAATAAATTCCATGGCTACATGCTGATGGCTTCCAAACTTTTCTCTCTGGGCCAGATCTCTCCCCTAAAGACCACACTCAGATTTAGGATAGCCGTGACATTTCAACTCTGATATCTAGAAGACACTTGAAATAGCTAAACTGGAACTCCCGATAGTTCCATTCCCATCTCATTCTGCTACTCCTTCAGTCTTACTGATTTTAGTTAATGGCATGATTATTCGCCTAGTTGCTCTGGGGAAAAACCTGGAAGTTTTCCTTTCTTCATTCATTCGGTAAATATCCATTGAACAGATTTTACGTAGTAGATGTTCTTTATGTATCTATAAGATCAATAGCAAAGAAAACAAACAGATGAAAATCCTTGTCCTTGTGAAGTTTATATCCTAATGATATCTGAGGGCTGTTTTTCTTATTGAATCCATTAGTTAGTCCTAGCAATTTCACCAGAAATATTTATCTTGAATCTATATACTTTTCTCCATCTTCTCTGTCAGCATCTCAGCCTATGCACGCTGCCATCACCTCTACCTTGGTCCACAGAAATACTATCCCATATGTTTGCCATGCTTATACTTATATCTCTTTAATTTTTGTCTAAAAACCAAAGTAAATTTTAAAGATGTTTATCATAGCTATTGCTTTCTTTAGCTTTTACAGTAAAATGCAAACATTTTTATGGCTTATTCAGACTTTTCTAAACTTCCTACTGCCTAACTTCCAGCCCCATCCTCTATTGTTTTCCTTTTCCCTCATAAGATCTCTGAATATTGGCCTTTCTGTTTCTAGGAAACAATATGTTCCTTCCCATCAGAGGGAGTTTGCATTTGGTAATTTCCCAGTGCGGTTTTTCTCATGAGGCCAGCTCCTGTTATGTTCAGTTTGTAAGAACTCATCTCAAATACCGTCTTCTCAGAGATCAATCTCCCTAAATCGCTTCTCCAGCTATACCCCATTATATCACCATATTTATTTCTTTTAGAGTCTCTATCACAACCTGAAATTATATTTTATATCATTTTGTTACTTTTATTGTACATTTTCTACACTCAAACATAAAGTTCATGAAGGCAATGATTTAGTCTTCCTTATTCACAACATATATTCCCTGTACTTAGCAGAAATGCAGTACATATATAGTGATCATTCTATATTTATAGATGGCAGCGGGATTTTGGCAACACCTTTTATGATACTTTTCCTAATAAGATGTGTCTTCTTTTTGACAACATGAAAAAAAATTGCAGTATCATCAGAGTTATAGCTCATGAAAAAAAAATCCTTAAATGAGTGATTAATGTATCGTTGCTAACCAAGAGTGGGATCTTTACTGTTGGTGATCTGCTCTTGATTTATTTCATTTTAGTGCTTTCCTACTGATTTGGTAAGACCATAAAATAATATCTATCTTAAAATTTATTAAAATCTTAAATTCTTAAAAGTTTTAGTTAAAAATAAGAAAATAAAGGACATAAATTATCTGAATGAATCTAGTCACAAAGAATTTGGATTTCCAGAATATAGACTAAATCTCAGTATCCAGATGAAAGATAATAGATATGAATATTAAACCATAAGGAACACTATAAGACAAATTGCAAAATAGAGAATGGAAGAGTTATAGCTTAGCAAAAATTTACCCTCTAAAAGGCTTAGAGATTTTAGTTAATAGTAATCTTAATGTGAATCAACGGTGCGATATAGTGGTCAGAAAAAAAAATAATATGACTTAATATCTTCTCATCAAAGAATAAGCTCTAAAACTGGGGTGTCTTGGTGGCTCAGTAGGTTAATTGGCCAACTCTTGATTTCAGCTCAGGTCATGATCTCACGGTTCATGAGTTCAAGCCCTGCATCGGACTCTGTGCTCACAGTGCAGAGCCTGCTTCAGAGCCTCTATTTCTCTCTCTCTGCCCCTCCCTTGCTCGTGCTTGTGTGGTCTCTCTGAAAAGTCAATAAACGTTACAAATTTTTTTAAAATAATAAGTTCTAAAACTTACTCTCACCTTCTCTGTACTTCAAATTTATTTTTTATTTTATTTTATTTTTTTAAATGTTTATTTTTGAGACAGAGAGAGACAGAGCATGAGTGGGGGAGGGGCAGAGAGAGAGGAGACACAGAATTCGAAGCAGGCTCCAGGCTCTGAGCTATCAGCACAGAGCCTGACGCCGGGCTCGAACTCACATACCGTGAGATCATGACCTGAGCCGAAGTCGGACGCCTAACCGACTGAGCCACTCGGGCGCCCCCCAAATTTATTTTTTAAACTGTACGTATTTTAATACATACATCTTGAAATTCAGAATTAGTAGTTCTGGAGTGCACCCCAATTGTGAGTGTGTGTGCATGTGTGTGCGTTTGTGTGTGTGAGTGAGTATCCATCTGTGTAAGATCTACTTTTGCAAATCTATTGAAATAAAACATGTACATACATTTAGGTCCACTAATTAGACTTGCAGCAATTTATGGGACAGCTGTATATGCGCACATGCATAAACGTCTATGAGTAAGGTTTTTATGCAGCTTGACTTATAATGGCAAAAGCTGGAACCAACCTCATGTCTGTTAGCAGAGAATGTTAAAAGCTGTTTGAAGTAGTAAGTCAGCTCAATGTATGTTTTAGTATGGAAGATACCCAAGATAAGTGAAAAAGGCAAATTTCAAATGAGTATGTATCTTATCCCATTTATGTGGGAAAAAAAAAGGAGATAGTTGGGGCCATATGTTTGTGTAGTCATTTTGAAACTTTTTCAAAAAAGTTTAAGAATTTTAATAGGAGTTACTTCCAGGAAATGAGACTGGGGACAAAGCACAAAGACGATAGTTTTACAGTCCATTTTATTTCTTTTACAACTCTTAAGTAAGCAGAAATAGGCATTTTATTAATTTCTAAATAAAACCCAACCAATTAAAAATACTGCTACATTGACCCTAGAGTGAGTCGAGCTGAGAAACACAGGGTCAGGAGGTACTGATGGGATAACGTTTTACTCCTGTTTGTTAAAATGATGGAGTTCACGCAAGTTTCAAGAAGTTGGCTCATCCTGGCTCTCCCTATGCCTGAAGGGCTACAAGGATAATGCTTTGCCCATTGCATATTTAGCAGAGGATCTGAATAGTAACATGACTTGAAGCTATGTTGTATGAAAACTCATAAAAGCAACAGGGAATCATAGTAAGGAAATGGTAAGAAGACTTCGAAAAACATGGTCACTGCCATCAGATCTTTAAAGGGCTATGATGCAAAGGACTTGTTCTGAAGAGTCCTGAGGGGCAGAACTACAGCCTAGGAGTATGCGGAACTACAGCCTAGGAGTAGAAGCATAAAAGTTTCCTCTCTACACAAAATGAGTGATTCTCTCTCACAGTGCTATCTTAAAAGGAATTGGACTTTGTTGAGAAGGAGGAATTTGGAGTATCTCAATGACACAGACATTCAAATACATGGAGAGTGACCATTTGACTAAGCTATTCTAAAAGGAGCAAAAGTCTTGGGTGAGAAGTTTGCCTTCAAGCCTTTTAATGCCCAATCCTGAGATCCTCTATTAGATCTTTTATATAACGCAGAGAAATGTGATCTGAATGATAGCATTTCTGAAATAGCATAGCTCTTTGAACTCAACCTGTAGGAAGGATAAAGCTGGTCTATATGGCTTAATGGTTATTCTATTTCAACAAGTGACTTGGAAAAGATCATCGCAAATGACATATCGGATAAAGGACTAATATCTAAAATTTATAAAGAACTTACCAAACTCCAAACCCGAAAAACAAACAACCCAGTGAAGAAATGGGCGGAAGATATGAATAGACACTTCTCCAAAGGGGACATTCAGATGGCCAACAGACACATGAAACGATGCTCAATGTCACTCATCATCAGGGAAATACAAATCAAAACTACACTGAGATACCACCTCACACCAGTCAGAGTGGCTAAAATGAACAAATCAGGAAACTATAGATGCTGGCGAGGATGTGGAGAAGTAGGCACCCTCCTACACTGTTGGTGGGAATGCAAACTGGTGCAGCCACTCTGGAAAACGGTGTGGAGGTTCCTCAAAAAAATGAAAATAGAGCTACCCTATGACCCAGCAATAGCCCTGCTAGGAATCTACCAAAGAGACACAGGAATGCTGATGCATAGGAGCACGTGTACCCCAATGTTCATAGCAGCACTTTCGACAATAGCCAAATCATGGAAAGAGACCAAGTGCCCATCAACTGACGAATGGATAAAGAAGTTATGGTACTTATATACAATGGACTACTACGTGGCAATGAGAAAAAATGAAATCTGGCCATGTGTAGCAACATGGATGGAACTGGAGGGTATTATGTTAAGTGAAATAAGTCAGTCAGAAAAAGACAGATACCATATGTTTCCACGAATAGGTGGACTTTGTGAAACTAAGCAAAAACCAGGGGGAGGGGAAGAGGGGAAAGAAAAAAAAGACACAGAGAGGGAGGGAGATAAAACATAAGAGACTCTCAAAGACTAAGAAAAAACTGAGGGTAAGGGGAATGAGGGAGGGGGGAGAGGGGGTGATGGGCATTAAAAAGGGCACATGTTGGGATGAACACTGGGTGTTATATGTAAACCAATTTGAAAATAAACTATTATAACAAAAAAAAAAAGTGACTTGGAGGGATTTTTAAAAGTAAACATTTTATATTTGTATATGGCACAGATATGAGAAAGCTAGAATCCAAGGTTCTAAAATATGTTGGTAATTTGGACTAATGTTTAAAACCTCATAAACTAAAATTTAATAAGGGTAAATATAAAGTCAGGACCTTAGGTTAAATACATGCACAAGGTGAAGAGGAAAAACATCACTTATCAAAAGTACACGGAGCATCAGGAATTGAGAGGAACATTTGTTATCTAGTTCAATGAGTTCAAACCCCGGTCCATGAAAGCATTTTCATGGTATATACTGAAATTAGGTCAGAAATAGTTAGCTTTTTTCATCAAGTAAAATTTATTCAACTTTTTATGAGAAATTGATGTTCTTCCTCCTTGTTTGATATTCATCAAAAGCATTTGATTTATGAAATAATAATGAAAGTAGATAATAGCTTTTTACATAGTTATTCTTCACTTGGAAAAATAAAACTTTCCCAACCCCGTGTTGGTTATGGCCCTTTTCCTCACTACTTCTTTTTTTTTTTGTTTTTTTGTTTTTACTTAGGTTTTATTTTTTGTTTCTTTATTTTATTTTATTTTATTTATTTTTTTAATGTTTATTTATTTTTTTTTAATTTAAAATAGTTTATTTTCAAATTGGTTTACATAAAACACCCAGTGTTCATCCCAACATGTGCCCTTTTTTAATGCCCATCTCACTACTTCTTTCAAAAAATATTTGTAGCCCGAAAAATCCAGAAAATTAAAAGTACGAATTTAGGTGACTCAGTTATATGTCATAGCAAGACATGGGAGCAATCTTGCAGCTTTAAAATGATTATGATACTTAGTTTGTGAAATAGGGGGAAATTTCCAGCATAGTTGGCCTGGGGCTATCCATATTTAAAATTCCATGTTGGATTCAGGCCATGCAATTGAGGGGTTAAGCAGAAGAAGAATGAATTGTTTTAAGTGTAGTGAACTATTACCTAATCACCAGACATATTTAACCAAAAGCCAAAAAGGCTATGCCTTGTCAAGGATGTTAGAAATAGAATTTCATGTTGGGGTGGTAGAAGTATTAGAAGTCTTAAGAGTTCCTCTATAAATAAGATTCTTTAATTAATAAAAATATGGTGAAAACATAGGATAATTTCTCTGTAGTGAATACACTTATATTCTAGTAGGCAAACTCTCACGAGTGCTTAGATTTTCCAAAATCAAGTTAAGTTTTCTAATCACTGTCTTACGTGAATCAGTATCTAATACAGCTTTATTATATTTTCTGTTTATGCCTCTCACAAATGCTGTGCTATATGATGACTTGACAGAGCTAAAACAGCTTGCAAAGATATCTAGTATATTTTCAGCGATGTGCTTGGGGATATATTTTCATAAGTTACTTATTGTAAATCTATAATTACTTTCTAAAAGAGTTGTATATTGAGTGTGTTAGAGTCAAGTTTGCCCCAGACATAGAAGCTTGTGAAGTATAAAACGAACAAGATACCTGGGGGAGAGTGTGCTCTGAACATCACCTGAATTCATATTTAAACATGGAAAAATATAATCTCCATGAAGGTAAGAATTTCAGGTCCACTGAGGTATCTTTTTTTTTTAATTTTTTCAATGTTTTATTTATTTTTGAGAGACAGCGAGTGAGCAGGGAAGGGCAGAAAGAGAGAAGGAGATGCAGAATCTGAAGCAGGCTCCGGGCTCTGAACTGTCAGCACAGAGCCCGACACGGGGCTCAAACTCACAGACTATGAGATCATGACCTGAGCTGAGGTTGGCCACTTAATCGACTCAGCCATCCAGGCGCCCCAAAACTGAGGTATCCTGAAAAGAATGCCCAACGTGCAGTAGGTGCTTAGTACATATTTATGAAGTGAATGATCACATCCGATAAAATTTATTTTGTGTCATAGACTTTGGGAGATGGATGCCAAAAGCCAGCACCATTCCTCATCCTTTTTGTTCTCTGGGAGATGTAGAAACTCCCAGTGTCTAATCAGAGTGATAAAAGGTCCTCATATGACACTGCCTCCTTGAAGTACAAGTCTTGTGAAGTGACTGACAGTATCTCCCTCTGCATGGACAAGATTGTTTAGTTGTAATAGCAGCTTGTTCTGATTAAGTTTTGATGTGTTACTGTATTTAGTACACACTTCAGTAAGGCTACGGGGTTATCTTTTATTTTTAAGCTTATTTATTTATTTTGAGAAATAGAAAGCTTGCACGCATGAGTGCACACAATTGGGAGGGACAGAGAGAGAGGGAGAGAGAGAATCCCACGCAGGCTCCGTGCTGTCAGAGTGCAGCCCAGCGCAGGCAAGATCCGAACCCAAACTGTGAGATCATGACCTGAGCCAAAATCAAGAGTCAGATGCTGAATGGACTGAGCCACCCAGGTGCCCTGGGGCTATCTTTTTCAAATGGGAAATCATATCCTGATGTGTTTGGGGGTTTTGTTTGTTCTTGTGATCAAGAAGCTGTCATATTTATGAATTGAAAACACTTAATTTTCTCAGAATCATGCTCTGGAGAAACTGATATGTTTTCTTTCATTTTCTACAGATGATGATGATGGATACTTTGTTTGCAACTAAACAATATAGGGCTCAAATAGTCAATTTGAAATAATCATATTCTTTAAGAATCCCAGAGTGTACTATGAGTGTTGTGACAGACAGGCCATTTACAATTATGCCTAATTTATTTTTCTCTTAAGAGAATGGCAAAAATACTCTAAGAGTTTGGAAACCAAGAGTCATCTAAGACTATAAAAAGGCTAATAGGAAGTGAGCATTTTTTTTAAGAAGCTGACTATAATTGAAAGGTTGATTCTTAAGACTATCTAGGGTGATTTCAGACTGGAAGCCTAGGGTCAGTCTCTTTCTGGTGGCGCCATGATATTTATGTGGGGACACGGTGCTTGAGTGCAGCTATGAACACAGTTGTGTTTCCAAGCTGGAAGTTAAGCTCTGTTATTGTACCTTCATTGTTCTGCATGCTGTCCCAAGTATGCAGTCAGCCACTCCCTTTCACTCACTCCAAGGATCTGTTCACTCAACAAATATTTGCTGATCACCTACTTGGAGAACCCATGAAGCTAGGGTGACACAGGGGCAGGAAGTGGGGATTTATGAGGTACTTACTAGAGCAATTCTGAGGAATAAGGTCTGGGTTCATCAAAAAGGGCTTTATCTAAGAAAATCTGAGGCGTCATATCCTAGAATAAGAGAGAGAAGTTGTGGAAAAGAAGTCATAAACATTAAATTCAAGTGGTGAAGTGAGGTTACAAATTAGATAATGACTTAAAAGTAAGTAACCAGGACTAAGTATGATTTAATATGCAGGCTGAGGCGAGAATTTCCAAATTAATCACAAACCGGAGACTATGCTGGAGCCCTTATTTGTGGTGTGTGCTGTAATAGCAAGCATATTAGCATAAATGCCCCGTGCCAGCCTGGACAATGTTCCAGTTATAGAGGCAAACAAAGATGGAGCTTTGCTTACGCTGTTTCCAATGAGAAGGGAAAATGTATTATCCAGGTAAAAATGAAATAGTGTTAGAGAGGAATAGGTTGAATTGCTCTGGGAGTTAGATTTCAGGTCAGTTAAGGGATTCAGGGAAGGCTTTCAGAAAAGTGACATATTCTATAAGCCTTAAATGAGAAACACGATTCAGCCATTTGGGAAAATATGAAAAGGGCATTCTAGGCAAAGGAGATGGAAAAGCAAGACATTTTAAAAGTGAGTAACTGAATCTGTGTAAGCTATATCATTTCATAACAGGAAAGCTCGTGGAATTTGGGGTGGAATAATTCTTTGTTTTGTGAGACACAATGGTGGGGATCTACATGCTAGAATATTCAGAATCTAGGGCACTAAATACAAAACCACCACCTCCCAGCTCAGTCTCCATGATAACCAAAAATGCCTCCACACATTTCCAAGTTCCTTCTAGAAGATACTGCCCCATTTGAAGACAAGTGGGAAGCCATGAGATGTGGAAAAGTAAGAGACTGGATACACAATTGAAACACAGGACTTAGCCTTTACTGCCCAGTGAAGGAATTTAGATTTAGAATTTGCTAGAGGATGGCCAGTCATCATAGGTTTTGACTAGAAGAGTGACATTATCACAGCTGTGCTTCCAAGGAACTAATCTGGAAACTGTGTGTGTCAACTGAATGGAAAATGTGATAGGCAGGACCAGTTAAGAGATTATAAAATTTTAAATAAAAAAAGTCAGAATTTGAATAAGAGACATAGGAATAAAAATTTATAAGATGGGACAAATTGTAAATAGACTGTCTAAATTGACCAGAAATTGAAAACCCATTAGCTTACAGTAATGATGGAGGAAAAGAGGACAAATTTGAAGGTTTAGGCTGGCACCTGGAAAGATGGTGGTTTTATTAGAAGAAATTGGAAATACAATGAAAGAGGAGTCACCTGAAGACAGAATTAATAGATGTAAAGCAGTATCAGAATAGTAAGGTAGGGCGCCTGAGTGGCTCAGTTGGTTAAGCGTCCGACTTAAGCTCAGGTCATGATCTCAAAGTCTGTGAGTTCAAGCCCCATGTCAGGCTCTGTGCTGACAGTTCAGAGCCTGGAACCTGCTTCAGATTCTGTGTCTTCCTCTCTCTCTGCCCCTCATCTGCTCATGCTCTGTCTCTATCTCTGTCTCTCATAAATAAACATTAAAAAAAATAGTAAGGTAGTACTTTAAATATTTAAGTTACTCTCAACATAAAGTTGAGATTATAGCAGACACATTTAAGAACTTGAGATAGAATAGCTAGATACTGTGGCCATCCATATAGAGGTGATGTTGGAACTGTTTCATGGAGGACAAGTTTGTGAAAGAGCAAGAGAAAATTAAAGGGTCAAAGGCAGAACCTTCAGAAAATACATCTAGGAGAGGAGAGAAGGAACCTGGGAAAGAACAATCATCAAAGAAAGAGGGAAGTGGGGGAAGCGTGGGTTGGCGGAAGCCTAGCAGGTGGAACGCGTCAGCCTGGTGGACAGCGATGCCACGTGCTGCAGTGAGGTCCAGTGGGATGAATACTGGCAAGTCTCAAGTGGAGTCGGAAATTAGGAAGTCAGTGGTGATTTTAAAAGAGGTTCTGGTGGCATCCTGGAGAAGGAGGAGAGAGCGGGGCCTAGATTTTATTTCCCCAGTGAGTTGAAAAGAAGCTTAACTGTAGAAAAGAAAAACTGGGGGCCTTACTTCACAGACTTTTATCACAGAATCCTACCATGCCTTTAATACCAGTTATTTTTCAATATTGCTTTTCATCTCCAGAATCTTTGCTGTTATTTAAGTTTTTTAGCAATTTAGCAGTGTTCTCTAAAGTACTGTTTTGATTCAGTTAGGTCAGGCTCATGAAGATAAATATTAATAGGACCTATCACATATTTTTTATAAGTAATAAATAAGATAGCCTGAATTCGCAGATGATTCGCACATACATGAATCTTAAACACATGGATTAAAAAAAAAGAGATTTAGAACTTCAGATATCACTATGCAATTCAGAAGGTAATATTAGTGCTCAAAAATATTTGGTTCATCACTCTACTTTTAAATGTCTTTTTAAATGTGAGTCTAAAATGAAATATCTGTCAGTACCGGGATATTTAACCAAATGGAGAATATTGTGACTGTTTCTCTCAAGAACTTTGCCTTGAGGATTAAATGAAAACTACCTGTAACCTGATATCCTGAAAGCTTCTGTACATTGTCATAACCACCTCACTGGCCAAAGCACCTTATACAAACCTAAGCAATCATTTATCCTGTTCTTGTGCTGTGACCAAGATTCCAATCATAGTTCTCTACTTAAAAACACTGAGCTCTCTTTTTATGTGTTGTAAATAACATTTCCACTGATTCTAATATCCCAATTTAGTTTCGGGGGGGGGGGCATTTCTGCATTCTCTTCAAATGCAGAATGGGACATTGTTCCAATTCCAGACCCACACTGAACCAGAAGCTTGGGAAAGGCAGTTGACTCCCAGTCTCTTGGAATATAAGCATGGTAGGGCAATGATTAGGAAGTTGGTTTTAAAAGAGCAACGGTGGGGGTGCCTGGGTGGCTCAGTTGGTTAAGCAGCCAACTTCAGCTCAGGTCATGATCTCACGGTCTGTGAGTTGGAGCCCCGCATCGGGCTCTGTGCTGATGGCTCAGAACCTGGAGCCTGCTTCAGATTCTGTGTCTCCCTCTCTCTCTGCCCTTCCCCTGCTCATACTCTGTCTCTATATCTCTCAAAAATAAAATTAAAAAAACATTAAAAAACATTTAAAAGAGCAACAGTGGGAGCACCTGGGTGGCTCAGTCAGTTAAGCATCTGACTTCAGCTCAGGTCATGATCTCACTGTTTGTAGGTTGTAGCCCCACATCAGGCTGAGTGCTGACAGTTCTCAAAATAAATAAACATAAAAACAGAGCAATGGAGTAGACTTAAGAGTAAATGTGAAAAAATCTATATAGACCAACAATCATTATTTTAATTTTATAGTTTCTGTTCTAAAGCTGCCTTTGCCAACAGTATTCAGTAAAGTAAATTACTGTATCATTTTGGGTCACAAAGGGAGAATGGGACAAAGAGAATTAGAATGGGACATTACCACATGTGCCCGTATGAAAGGCAGTGTGCAGAGGAAACCAGATCCAGGGGAGTGAAACAGGACTGTGTTGAGATCCAGAAGTTGTAAGATCATTGCTCCATGAAATAGAATGAACTAGGCTGGAGAATTTATGAGACTCAAAATGTTTGTTTGTAGTCAGTATCAAGGCATCAATATGACCTTGCATAGTTTATAGTTTTAAAAGTAAAATTGCGGTTGCCTGGATGGCTCAGTCGGTTGGGCGGCCAACTTCGGCTCAGGTCATGATCTCGCAGTCTGTGAGTTTGAGCCCCGCGTCCGGCTCTGTGCTGACAGCTCAGAGCCTGGAGCCTGCTTTGGAGTCTATGTCTCCCTCTCTCTCTGCCCTTCTTCTGCTCACGCTCTGTCTCTAGGTCTCAAAAATAAATAAACGTTAAAAATAAATAAATAAATAAATGGAATAAATAAATAACTCCTTAAAAAAAAGTAAAATTACTTTGTTTTGGAAAGAAAATTATATTTATGTCACAACAAAATTCTACTCTTTCCTATTGGAAGATAATGTAACTTAAATACTTCACAAATACACATAACTTCTTTTTGTCAATCACTGCTCTTTGAAAGCTACATTCAAGTCCAGAATCTACTTCCGAACATATGCACGTCATCTGAACATGAACACACATTCTGTGCAGGGTACATGTGTACATTTGGTAACAAAGTTCATTGAGGAAGAGTTGGCCATCTCTTATGCATCTGTGATATAGTAGGTGCTTTCCCAGGGTTATATTTAAGTCTTGCAACGTGAGAATTTTTAGACTATTTTTATATATAAGAAGAAATTCAGAAATGTTAAATGAGTTGCCCAAGGTTAAGAAACCAAAAAATAAATTATTTAGAATTTGGTGGATGCTAATATTCTTCTTGATTTTTGGGGAATTAGTTCAACAGTCACAGTTTTATTTATTCATATTGGTGTAATTCTTCAAAGGACATAGGCCTTTTTTCCTTCTTTTTTTTTTTTTTTTCTATTTCTCTTTGCTATAAAAAGGTGATAAAGAAAATCTACTAGGAGCCTTTCTTTTCAGCATTGAGTCTATAATGCTTTTTGACCCTCATATACTTAGGACTTACTATTTCAGAATTCTGGGCTTTGCCTCCTGCACAAACAATAGCAATATTATTGGACATTTATGTATCATTTTATTATTAAAACAAGCTTTGCAATTTCTTTAAATTATCACACTCTGTAAGGTTCAACCCCAGAGAGGTTGAATGAGTTTTACAAATCCCACAGAAAACTGGGAGAAGACACTGGAATATAATTCTTGCCCTCTAAAATCACTTAATTCATATCTTTGCTTATTTCAAAGGATGGATAAAAATGGTGTATCAGTGTGTTGATCACGTATTTTCAAAATTTTAATAGTCAAACTTTTGCTTAAAAATAAAAGGATCATCGCAGTGCCTGGGTGGATCAGTTGGTTAAGCATCCACTCTTGATTTCCACTCAGGTTGTGGTCTCACGATAGTGAGATTGACCCCCATGTCAAGCTCAGTGCTGAGCGTGGAGCCTGCTTGGGATTCTCTCTCTCTCCCCGTGCCCTTCTCCCTCACTTGCACTCTCTATCTCTCTCTCTGTCAAAATAAATAAATAAACTTAAAAAAAAATAAAATGAAAGGATCATTTCTATGGATAAGCAGATGGGTATAAAAGTGTATACTTAAGATTATATAGCAGTATAGCCTTTTGATCCTATATGTGCATGATGCTAGAAAGAACAGTTTGTTTAAAATTGTTTCAAGCTGTTTATCCTATATTCTTAAAAAATATTCTTGTACATTAAAATTGCCTGCATAGGATCCGTGGCAATATACTTATTTTTTTTAAAGAATTTATCATCATAAAACAAAACAAAACATACTCTTTCAGAACATTGGATCTTTTATCACATAATAAAATTATGTGACTTCATGTACTTATCTTTAGGTATTTATTCTAGGTGAATTCAGAGTAAATTTAAGGTTTAATCTTAGTAACTCTGTGCATATTTGTATTTGTTAAATTTGCTTCTTCTTTCCACTTTGTTGTTATTACTTATTTCTGTGTCCATACTGACTTTGTATGTATTCCTGTTATGTTGAGTCACTTCAAATTATTTTTCTAATCTGACAAATGAGTGATTAAATAATAAGTATTTCCTAAAGGCTTTAGCTCCATTCCTAGGTGACATAGGTACCCAAAGAAATATACACCTATTTCCCCTCACATATATTTGTGATGGTGACATTGAAGATATTTAATTGATGCTGGTAGAAGGTGGGAACTACACAAGTTACCTTAATATGTAAACATCCAAGGCATAAGTCTGAAAGAAACTGTGGCAAACTGGAAAATGCTTGTTTTAAGACCTTCACATTTATTTTCTAAAACACTCTGAGGTCACCCCTTCCCACTAACAAAGGAACAAGCAAACAAAAAAAGAGGGGGAGGGAAAGGAAGGGCAGGGAAGGACTTGTAGCCAGTTTTTAGTGGAATATTTGATTTCTATTGATACTTCATTTTTCTCCCTTCTCAACAACCCTCATAGTCTTCCAAAAGTATCATTTCATTTTCCAAGAAGTATTGTGTAGAAAGAGATATTTTGTGGATAATACAATGGTAAGGTGAACCATGTTAAGGAAGGAGGCTTTGGTCTCCAGATAGGTCTGATACCAATCTGAGCATAGGGACTCTCAGATAGGAAAGCAGATTGTAATGTGATCCAGCCCAGAAGAAATGAGTCAGAAATCTAAGGGACTTATCTCAGCTTATGAGTGCAAAACTGTCTGTCAGCATTCCAGGAAAAATTCATGGTTGTTTACTGAAGGTAACATGTCTATGACCTGGGAGGAAAGTGCCTGCTAGCCCAGCTTTGCTGACAAGTTTATGGAGGGATGACAGCCATCTTCCTATTGAAACTCTTATTTCTCTGTGCTTAGTACACTGTCAGCTAGCAATAAATAATTATTATGATTCTCATTTTTGCCAGATGTTTACTATAAATCATGAAATGCAAAGACAAAGATTTGAAAGCTGTTATAAATAAAAGTAAAACTGAGGTGAGATCACTTGTTGCAGTTTATAGGCTCTCTAAAAAAGTTTTCATAACAACTAGTTACTAGAAAGATCTTCTTGGGAGGCATGGTTTTTAGCTTACGGTGTATTTGGGTCCTGGGTACTTGTTTTTTTATTGCTTATGTATTTTTGGGAGAGAGAGAGTGAGTGAGAGAACACAACCGGGGGAGGGGCAGAGAGAGAGGGAGACAGGATCTGAAGCAGACTCTGTGCTGACAGTAGAGAGCCTGATGCAGAGCTTAAACTCATGAACCATGAGATCATGACCTGGGCCGAAGTTGGATGCTCAACCAACTGGGCCACTCAGGGTACTGTTTTTGGGGGAGTTAAATGACATAACAGAAGATTCACCCTTTCATCCTATTCATTCCACAAATGTTTGTTGAGTACCTGCTTCTTTTCTGGGCATTGAGGATACTGTAGCAAACACGATAGTCAAAGCGCTTGTCTTCTTGGAGCTTCCAGTCTGTATGAGAGATGGAGATAATAAATATGGAAAGAAATACATAAACAAGATACTTTTGGATAATAATAGCTAACACTTGTGCAGCTCTTGTATGTGTGAAGCTGCTTCTGAACACTTTTTATATATTAACTTAATCCTCAAAGTAAACTTAAGTGACAGATACTATTCTTTGCACATTTTTAAAGATGAGGAAACTGAAATCCAAAAAAAAAAAAAAAAATCATGTGACTTGCCAAGTCAGAGAGAAGAAGCTAAGATGCTAAGATTCAAGCCTGGGAAGTCTGATTTTCCAAACCACTGTATGCTATACTGAGGAAGATCAGGTAAATTATGAGATAGAAAGAGATGATGGGCAAAAATACCTTGATGCAGAGGTGATATTTGATTTTTTTTAAGTTTATTTTTTTGAGAGAGAGAGAAAAAAAAATTACAAGCAGGGGAGGGGGAGAGAGAAGGAGAGACAGAATCTCAAGCAGTCTCCATGCAGTCAGCACAGAGCCTGATGTGGGGCTCGAACTCACAAACTGTTAGATCATGACTTAAGCCAAGATCAGGAGTCAGATGCTTAACAGACTGAGCCACCCAGGTGCCTCCAGAGGTGACATTTCAGTTGATAGTTTTATAGCAAGAAGGAAAAAGGAATGTAAAAATCCTGGAGGAAGAGCTTTCCAGGAAGAAGGAAGAGGTACAAAACCCCCCAGATAGGAATGAATTCAACCTGTTTTGAGTGAAGAGGGGTAGGGTTGGGAGAGGAGAGGGCAGGGACTAGATCGCCTAGGGCCATGCTAAGTAGGTAAAGTAGTATTGCCTAGGAATTTAATCAGATTAGTGGCTAATGTATGGTGAATGGATTATAGGCAAACAAGAGTGGAAGAATTCATGAATTAGGCCGTTCAGTTGTTACAATTATCCAGGAAACAATGATAATGGCTTAACCTATGGTGGTGATTGTGGGAATAGGGAAACCCATAACATTGAGAAAATGTTTTGGAAATAGTTGTGATAGGGTTTTATGGGATGTGGTAGGTGAGAAAAGAGTCCAATCAGGGATAGGCTTTGGGAGTTAGGGTCTAAGCATCAGAGTAAACAGTGGTGCCATTTGCGGAACTGAGAAAGATATGGGGAGATTTCATTGTGAGGGGATGAGTTCTATTTAAGCAATGTTAAGTTTGAGATAAACAAGTGTAAATGTCAGGTGGAGAAGAGCTATCCAATGTGAAATTCAGAGAAGAGGTTTTGGCAGGAGAATTGGGAACTGTCAACATATAGATGATGTTTAAGACCAGTGGATGAGATGATATATTATAGAAGGAGAATTTAACCTTCAGAAGAGGAAAGAAGGACGGCTAGAATTATGGGGCACTCCAACATTCAGCTAATGGCAGAAAAGGAGAAATCCACAAAAAGCAACTGAGAAAAAATAACCAGAAGAGCAGGAGGAAAACTATGAGACTGGGGAAGTGTGGAAAACCAGAGAACAGGTTTTCTAAGAGGTGTTAAACCAGTGTGTCAGATACTGCTTGAAGTTCAAGTGAGGTGAGGACTGAGAACTATTCGTCGGGTTTTGGTCACAAACAGATGTAATGGACAAAATTTGATTTTATGGGACTTTAGGAATTAAGACTTTCTGTGTGTTAATTAAATTTCTGAATAAGGTGGTCCAAGGGACCCTATAGTTGTCATTCTCAAAGAGTGGTCCCCAGAATATCAATATCAGTACCACCTGGGATCTCACTAGAAATGAAAGTATTTAGACCCCTCCCTAGACCTATTCAATTAGAAACTCTGGTAATTGTGGCTCACTTGTGTTCTGACATGTCTTCCAGATGATTTGATTCATTCCACAGAGGGACCTGGGACAGGGATGTGCTTGAGTGGCCTAGGACCGTGTCTGGAGAGCTGATTTTGTGTATCTCTTGCCAACTTTATGTTACCGGTGGCTTGAAATTAGGGAGTATGTGTTCCAAAGAACTCAGAAACCCCCAAATGCTACAAATCAGGGCCCATCCCTGATTTGTCTTTATGTCTTTATTATGACTACCGGTAAATTCAGTAGGCCTAGGGTAGAACCTGTGAATGTGCTCTTTAAAAGAGTTCTCAGTTGATGCTGATACTACTGGCTTGGGGTCCACAGTTTGAGATATAACATAACTAAATTTGTTTTATTCTGTCACAGTTCTCAAATGTTCCCCCCCCCTTATATATGTCCTAATTGCACTATCTTCAAAATTCTCTTTCGATTTGTCTCCTATAAGTAGTGAATTTGTAAGTCACAATGTCCACTCCATTTTCATTAACATTATTTTAATGTAGATATTCATTACTTCTGGCCTCCATTTTTGTTACTATTATTATTTTTATTTTTAACTTCCGGCCTTCATTATTGTCATAACTTTTCTCCATGTCAGTCTTCTATTATTTATCTAATAGTTACCTTGTGGAGACTCTTTGGTGTTTCCCTCTTCTCTCCTACCTCAGATGAAAGGTTATCCAATAGTTGCTATTGCTTCCTGCATCAATTCCAGTCTCCCTTTCATGCCTGAAAAGCCAGCCTTAATTACCCGGTGTTGGCCCCTCTCACATCTATCCATCCGTTCATCTTTTGAATCCACCTTTTCTACTTCCGTGACTAGCCATTTGTTAATAACCCTACAGATGCCTAACTTGCAATGATTTCATTCCATCCCTTTTGACCCTCCATATGCATTCTATCTATTTTACATATTCCGACTCAATGGTGTATTTTACCAATATGTACCTGAGATGGTCTCTAATTATATCTTTGTGTCCGAACAGAAAATGAATACTGAGTGTTAGTGTAATTGGTGAAAATTGCATCTGGTTGACACAAAGGGTATTTATTAAGGACATCAATTTTTTTCCTGAAAGAAGTTCTGTACTTATTCATGTCCTTTTGAAATATTTATTTTAAAGAAAGGAAAAGATCTAACATTTATTGAACAGTTACTATTTCCTAAATGCTGTGATAAGCGTTTTCCTTACATTATATTATGTGTATTCTCACAGCAACTCTGTGAAGAAGTATTATTGTATGGGCCCCTTGAAAACCCAGAAACCTAATTTATTAAATCTATGGTTAACATAAATCTGGGAGAAAAATCGAATGATATGGATGGTCGAGTCATGAGTCACCATCTTAAGTTAGAAGAATGAGTTAAAAATCAACAAGACACACAATAGCAATAAGTATAAAATATGTATTCAAATTAAACATATTCTTTATATTTATAAGTTCTTACAGAATTTGCTTGACTGCAGTTCATAGAGAAGGTCAAATAAAACTCCCTAAATCGCAATATGAGCCGAGAGGGTGATATAGGTACAAATGACGCTAACATACTCTAACTCTGCATTGTAGGAATATAGCATCAGATCAAGGAAGATAACTTTCCCTGTGTATTTTCACTAGCAATACTTATTTGGAGTATTGTGTCATTTTTGGATATTATATTAAGAGGATTTGGACAAATTACACAGCATAAAATGGCTAAGATACCATAGCAGGGTGGTATCTTTAACATAGTTGACAGGATAAGTACAGAATATTAAGTACAGAGTGGTAATGTTATCACTTGTATTGAAATCCTGCCACATGGAAGGGCTAGAGCAGCTGAAAGCTGAAAATCGGCAGATGGATGGAACTATATTCGGGTCAATATAAGAGAACCTTTCTTGGAGTCAGAGCAGTTCAGCAGTGGAGTGGGCAGCCTCAAGAAACAGGCAATCATCGAACATGTTCAAGCAAAGTATTTTTCATCATTAAAAATTCTGGGATTTGATTATCTTCCATTTGCCTTCAAGCTGCTCTTATTCAAAATGATCTCTCCCTCTTCTGATATTTAATGCACTGATGGACCATATTTAATAATTAAAACACTTAATTATTATTCTGTCTAAATGCATTGATATTACTCTCTGACCTCTCTCCTTGTACTGGAAGGCCCTTATGGGGGGAAAAACTTATGTTGTATGTCCCACTTACTACTCTTCTGAACACATAACTGGGGTTTGATAAACACTTGTTGACTAACTGGTACTTTTCTAACCTGCCGAGGCTGCTCTCTTTTGCAAGGGTAATTCTATAAACATTTCTAGGAGCCAACTTAAGTTCTTCAAATGATACAAATGATATTCTCTTCTCTCCTACTGGAGCAGAATCACACTGCAGAAACCACTGTCAGCAAAACTATTGTTTTCATTTTCTTAATAAGAAAAGACAGGAAAATAATTCTGATTTAAAACCACTCCCATTCAGTTATGAGCTATGTTAAATTGTACTCTGCATACAGAACTAAGTCTCAACTTCTAGCCTACATAAACAACTTAAGTGCTTCAACTATATTATCAATGCCATCTCTTTTCATATCTGTACACAACACACATAAGCCATTTTTCTCCCTTTTTCTGTTAACCAAATGAATCATCAATGAATGATATATTCTTATGGCCTTTATAATTACTATTCCTTAATACTGTTCTTTTCTCCCTTGTTAGAAGTATAATAAACTATACCTAATTTTAGAATCATCTCCATATGTTACATGACCATGTTAAAAAATACATACAGTAGCAATTTCAGTAAATGAAATTAGTCTCACTGAATCAAACATGACTGACTTTCTGATTCACTTTCCTCATTTGTCTCATTTCTGTAGATTTTTCTCATTCACTGTTTTGCTTTGTTCTTTTGTTTTGTTTTCACAGAATCCTAATCAGTAGGTTTGTATCTGGATAGATGTCTATGGCTGTAAATATACAGTTAATAAGTGGTAGAGTAATCTAGATTTCATTTTTTCTCAAAATGAGGTATGTATGTAACGTGTCTTTTGCTTGCATTTTATATTTCACGTGTGTCAAAATGTATGTCAAAAGTACAGCAGTGGAATTCGAGTGTGGAGATGGATACTCTAGTCTTCTACACTAATTAACTATTGGCTTTAACCAAATCACATGAACCTTAAGCTCTTGGGTTCTCTGATCCTTCCTTTGTAAGTGGGTGAATTTGAACTAAACATCTAAGACTCCTTCTCGATCTTAAATTCCGTAGTTTCAGGAAGTGTTTAAGTTATTAAAAACATGTACCGGTATAACACTATAAACACATAAATATTTTTACTTGACTGTAATTTGATTGAAACAATATTCTTAAATCATCAGTTCATAACTTTAAATACTATTTAAACATATTTTATACTACTAAATATTTTCCTTCAAAATTACTGCTCCTTTCAGTATTTTTTGCATTGCTTAAGAAGAAAGTAATTCATTTGGTTCTACTTTTGTGTCAAAGAGAGAGGGAGAAGGTGGGGAGAATGTTAGGGAAACATTTATGGGAATCACAAAAGCATTTCACGTATCATAGCACACTAAGCCCACTTGCTTTATTCCCAGTGAAACATGTGGGATGGTTCCTCTTTTAATCTGATTAAGACTATTTTTTCCCCTAAATGTTCTCATCTAAAGACAAAAACAATGGAAACAAATGATGAGTCAAACCATGTTAAGCCATCTGTTGTAGGATAGATTAAACAGCTGCCATTATTTCTGTTAATATTAACACATCTTAACTTGTATTCTATTTCTTAATTAAAAGTGCATATCCCACTCTTGAAAATAGTAAAAAGGAATCTTCGCTTTCATCATTGACTCATTAAATCAAGTTACACATCCAGTTCCTACCCTAGGGAGAAGTCTCTGCTAACGTTAGTGTACAATGATATGTGGAACAACAACCAATAGGTATTTATTCTAAAACAGAAAATGTTGAAGTAGAAAATATTGTCAGTTTTCTCCCATATCCAATCTACCCCTTTCCTCAGTTCCACTGAGAGGTGGGGGTACTAAATGTCTCAAACTGCAATTTCCTGTTGGGCATGTGATATATATTGTCATACCCAGAGTAAAATAGTAGAATTTTATTAGGTAGCCAGGGGAACCTCCCTCCCTTCTCCTTCCTTCCTGGCTCCTCTCCCCCGCTCCTCTTCCATCCCTTCCTTCCTTCCTCTCAATCTCTGGATGTGATGTGACCAAGGACCCTTGAGAGACCCAAGAGCTACTACTGGCAGCCTTCTTGAAAGCACAGAGGAAAAAGCAACTTAAATGCAAAGCAAAATTCCAAAAACACAGTAGAAATCAAGGGAAAAGAAAAAAAAAAAGACTTCAGTGACATTGTTGACCTTTGTTGACAAGGGTCTCTGTTAGTCTTCACATGAAAACCACTCATAGTTAGAATCATTTCAGTCACATGAGCTAACAAATTTATTCAGTTGTTAATCCATTTGAGTCGAATTTCTACTTGCAACCAAAAGCAACTTAATTTATACAATTTACTTCAGACTAAGGTCTTTTTTCATTTCTACTTCTCTCCCATCCCAATCCCTATAACTAGGTAGGCACATTTGTTACATGCTTTGGCCTTGTTTATCCTTACAAGTACAGCTCCAGTTTTGTTGTTGTTGTTGTTGTTTGTTTGTTTTTGCTTTGGATTGTCCAAGATTCATGCCCGTAATATTTGATGCTCGAGAACTTTCTTTCCTTTTTCCCTATCCAAATATGCTGGTACACTTCAGCATTCTTAACCATTCTGTATAAGATGGTGTGCATGTCTAATTTTTGGATTTTGAAAGGAGTAATGGCTTAATAAGATAAATTAAAAAGGTCAGTATGCTAACTCATTAATCTCTAAGCCCATACTCAGTCCTCAGTTAATGCACTGAAGAAGCATGCTTAGTTGCAGGTGCTTGAGGAATTATATTGGCAGGACAAATATGAACTATGGATTTAGCTAGTTACCTTGAAAGAAGTTTCTCTCTGTCTCTGTCTCTGCCTCTGTCTCTCTCTTTATTTATCCATAAATACTGCAAAGATTTGTTGAAACCATTCTGTATAAGATGATGTGCTTGGGAATGATGCCACAAACTCAAGGTCTCTGCCCTCCAAGTAGCCTGTAGCTTATTACAGAAGACTTATAATAAGCTGAAATATAACATAGTATGAACATTCAGGGTACAAGAGGCGGTAGAGTAGAGGCAAAGTATGACCCAGACAAGGAAGTTGGGGAAGTTTATTGAAAGATTGGATGATAAACTTTATTATTAGGCCTCTACATATAGCTCTCAACAAATGTTTGTTGAATGAAACAATGAAAACTAAAAGGAAAAGTGAGTTCACATATTGGAACCAATTACTGGGTCTCATTGTACCAAAAAGAAATGCATAGAAAAGCCATGACTTTGATGGTTTCTCTCCTCTTTTAATTTTTTTCTCTGATTACAGATCAGAATAAAATTTAAAACTGATAATGTTTACTGACCAAGTACTGTCAGAGCCTATAGCAGTATCTTCATTGATAATCAAGAAGTTGTGGAATAGAAATGGAAACAATTTATCAGCTAGAGCAGCTCTGCTTCCCAAAAAGATGGAGTACATATACTTTTCCCTATCTGTTACATTCTCTGCAACTCTACATACTGAACATTATATATAAAGCAAATGTAGGAAGACTGAAAAGTAGAGAGTAGAAGACAGAGTGTCTAGGGACCTTGAGTCCAAAGGAATGAACATAATGGTAAAATCTCCAGGTTTTCCTTTTTTTTGTAAGTTTATTTATTTTTGAGAGAGACAGAGACGTTGTGAGTAGGGTAGGGACAGGGAGAGAGGGAGCTAGAGAGAATCCCAAGCAAGCTTCACACTACGGGCACAGAGCCTGATGCAGGACTCGAACTCACGAAACCATGAGATCGTTACCAGAGCCAAAACCAAGAGTCAGGTGCCTCGCCGACTGAGCCGCCCAGGGGGCCTTAGGTTTTCCTTTTATTTCATATGTGATAAACATGAATCTGAAGAAGCCAGCAACCCAGAAATGCAAATGGTCATAGACAGACAAATAAATTGTAATAGAAGGCTTTCATTTGTTTTGTTTTGCCAAAGGACCAGGAAAGAGACAGCCAAGCGTGGTACAAAACTTTTAGACAATAGCCAATCTACTTCACTTTGCTGTAACAAACACCATGCTGTAACGAAGTACTCCAACCCCCATGCCAGGGTTGTGTCAGAGCAGGTGGAGTAGGGAGCCAGAATTTCATCCTCACCTGGTGGCAATGAGGTTCCCCCATTCTCTCCCTGTCATTGCCACAATGTCAGTGGAGATCGTGTGGAAAATCAGTACTTCATCTCCGCCCACCAATAATGAGGTATCCCTCCTTCTCTCCAGCAGGGTGTTAATAGAGGAGAAGTAGTAAAGAATCATGACTTCTCTATCATCTAACTTTAATGAGGCACATCTCACACATGGTGTCAGTAGAGGCCATCTGGAAGGCAACAACAAGGCACTCCTACCCCTCCCAGCCAGGGAGGTATCAGTGGAGGACTACATGAGAGCCGGAACCCCCACTCTTGCTCAGCAGTAACAGGGAGTCCCTTCTTTGGATGTCAGTGGAAAGGGAGTGGGAACCCAGGCTTTTACATTCAGGTAACAGTTTGTGACTGGCAGTAATGAGACAGTGCCCCCCCTTTCCTTGGCAGATCAGTCTTAGAGAAAGCCAGCTGAAATGGAAATTTTAAATACAATCCAATCTCATAACATAATAATCAGAAAGCATAGGTTTCATTCAAAAATATCTTGTCATACCATGGGACCAGGAAGATCTCAAACTGAATGAAAAACATGCTCAATTAATGTCAGCACTGGGATGATAGTGATGTTAGAAGTATCCGACAAAAATTTTAAAGAAGATGTTATAAACATAGAACAATCACAAAACCCTTAAACAAATAAAAAAAATAAAGAAAATCTCAGCAAAGAAATAAAAGACATAAAGAAGAAATAAATAGAAATATTAGAACTGAAAAATATAAGAACTGAAATTTAAAAAAAAACAACTTAATAGGTGGGCTCCACAGCAGAATGGAGGAGACAGGAGAAATAATCAGTCCACTGAAACATAAAACTACAAAAATCATCCAATCTGAAAAACAGAGAGAAAATAGATTGAAAACACACATATGCATATACACACAAACTCACACAGAGTCCTAGGAACATGTGAGACTATGACAAGATATCTAACATTTGTGTCCTTGGAGCTCTAGAAGAGAAAAAGGGCAGGGCTTAAATACCATTTGAAGAAATACTAGCTGAAAACTTCCCAAATTTGGCCAATGTACCCCAGACTTACAGGTTCAAAAAGCTAGTAACACCTTAAATGTGATAAGCCCAAAGAATCTACACCAAGACACATTACAATCAAACTTCTGAAAACTAAAGACAAAAAAATAAAAAATAAAAAATAAAGCAGCCAGAGATAACATCACATTATATTGAGAGGAAAACCAGTTCAAATGACACTGGATTTCTCTCTACAAACCATGAAGGTCAGCAGAAAATGACACATGTTGCAAGTGCCAACAGGAAAAAAAACTGCTGACTCAGTATCCTCCATTCAGTAAAAATAGTCTTCAAGAAGAAAAGGAAAATCAAGACCTTCTAAGATGAAGGAAAACTAAAAGAACTTGTGGCCAGCTGATCTATACTAAGAGAATGATTATCTTGGTCATTTGGAATTTAAGAAATTGCTCATTAAATTAAGTTTGGGACAAAAAGTGTGGGAAATAAATGTTTTCTGGTGAACATAGTGAAATAATTCCCTATACGATGTTTGTTTTGTTCTTGTATGTCTGTCTGTCTCCCTCTCTTTCTCTGCTTCTCTTTCTCCTTCCCTCTCTCTCTGAGTATGCTTCTTCCAGACTCTAACCGTCTGTAGTATATGTATGCAGTATAAACAGGAATACAGAGAGGTCCAATTTCCTGATTTCTAAGACCTTAACTTTTATCTTGCACTGACTTTTATCTTCTGACTGTACTTAAGCTTGATGTTGCAACTTCACTCGAAGATTCCCTCATCCACTAGATCAAGGTCCTTAAAACAAACCAAGTCCACAGCCCATTCACATCAGAATGAATTGGAGTGTTTGCAAAATGCAGATTCCTAGGCATCGCCCCAGACTTACCGGGTCAGAGTGAGGCAGCACTAAAACTATAGCGTTAACAAGCTCCCAGGTGCTTCTCGTCCACACTGAAGGGCGAGAACCACAGCACTAGATTATACAAGGGACCTTTATCCATGCAAACATCTGTGGGCAAAGTAGGAGTGATTTTTCTCAGCAACACGCACACCGCTTTGTGCTAAGCTTACTCCCACACCTTCTCTGCCTTTTCTAATGTAATTCCTTTGCTGTTCTGCCCACTGCAGCCTAGCACCTCCTAATAGGTGAGGTGTCCAGCTGAACTTCATTCCACTCAGCAGCCAAACACATAGTTATTTTCACAAGGGTAGTTTCAGGCTGTATATTCAGCCTGGTTCAAGGCTCCAAAGCATTTGATTCCACAGCTATGGTGGCAGATTTTAAAGTACAGATCTGTTGCTTTTAGGGGTGGCCATTTTTCATTTCTTTCATTATCCTTGTCCACAGAGTACAGTGGCAAGAGGCTCAGGAGTCAGACTGACCTGGGTTTGAATCCCTGCCTGGCCATATACTGGTTAGCAAGTAACTTTTTCTCTGAGCTTATTTCTCATCGAAGGCAGAAGTAATTCCTACCTGCTGAACTCGAACCTTTGTTAAGAGAACTTTGTGGATGGGAGGCAGAGTGGAAGAGCGGGGAAGCACAGGCTTTGGAGTTTGTAGAGAACTGATGTAAATTCCACTTATGCCTCTTGCCAGCTGTCAAGTGTGGGGCGAGTTATTTTACAGAAAAAAGGTAATAATACTACCTTGACCAGCATTGTGAAGATTTATTAAAATGATTCAGACAAGTGGTGAGTACTCAAAAAATTGCAACTCTTATTATTTTTGGTTTGGGGGAAGAAGTTTGCACAGTGTCAGGGACACAGGACCTTTTGCCTATTTTTATTAATAATGTTTCAATCTTAAACAGAATTTAAGCTGTGCAGCCATAAGGTGGACTTCAGAGGCACACAGACGTGGGATGAATGCCTACCCTAGTATTTCTTACCTATGTAAGAAACATGGCTATGGTACAAGTTGCTTATTTTTTCTGAGCTTCATATTTCCATAAAGAAAGGGGTAATAACATTTACCTCCCGGGATTGGTGTAAGACTCTAAAAGAGTTTAGTTCATCTCATCTCTTCTCTTCTCTTCCTACTCCCTCTCTCCCCAGGTGAAGGGAAGGTGGGGATGGGAGAGGGAGGGAGGCAGGCTTTGTAATCAAATAAGTTTACAATCAGATTCTGGTTAATGATACTGATATTCCTTTGTGATTCATTTGCATAAATCATAATTGCAGTTTTCAAATGACTAATATAGCCAGAGGACTCCAATGTTCTTGACTTAAATCAAGATTTTGGTTATTTGTTCTGGAAACCAGTTTTCTAGGCTCTTGAATTGAGAGTTACACACATAGCCAACCCATGCAGTATGGTCAACATTTAAAGAATGGGTATGATTAATTTTAGATTTTAGTCGGGCCTCGAATACAGACTAATATTCCTTTCCTGAACATGGGCATGGACATCCATGAATCCATAAGCTGCATCTTTGCTTTTAGAGAGAAAAATCATAATGAATAACTTGCATTTGCAGAAAACTCAACATAATTGTGGATGATTATATTTTTAATGTCTTATACTTTGCCTAATACTCATAAATTTATTGCTTGAAATAATAGCGTTTGAAAAGGAAAATCGACTTGGTTTCAAGATTTTTTCTACTTGTTTTATCTTCAGATAAATCGAGTATTAATTTTGGATAATAGATCTGTGATTTATACTTCATAAACTGAAAAGATCTCCGAATGTAGGAGGTAATGTGTTGTATTTCCACTTTTTTTTTCCTGTCCTGATTTCTTCTTTTTATTTCTTCTTTTATTTTTACTTATTTCACTGGTAGTTCAGACTCCATTTTCCTGTAATATTTCTGTGGGGTATTCACTCTTTACAGAAACATAACAGAAACTTTGCTTTCAATATCTTCCTGGATCTTTCAGTCATCATTGAGCCAAACAGTAGTGGTTACATTTTTAAGTTACCTCTTGACTATACCATTCATTGTCATTGTTTATCCTTTTCTTTTTCCTTTCTTACTACCCTTCCCCATTGCACCCTGAATTATCACCGTACTACGGGAACATTTCTGAGTTATATTTCCCTTAGTAAGCTAGCAACAGGAAAGATAATTGAAATGCATATACAGGTATTAGGTTCATTTGTGTTCAACTATCTGCTGAATCTTGGAAGCAGACATGATAGTCTTCTGAGGAAGCTGTTGCTATTTAGACTGGTAATCTTGATAACTTCCCTAAATTTGCGAAGTCCCAAAATGTCATTAATTTCTATTATGTTTTAAGAGTACGATAGGTATTATACTATTTATCAATGTAAAGTGCATTATTACTACAGTTTCTCAAAGAATGATGTTATTCTGTTGATATTGCTGGTAGTGATCCATTGTCCAAAGTCGTCTAAAAAGAAAGATGTGATTGGAATTAGAAATTAATGGTTTTGTCTATGCTTTAAAAAAAATCTTGGACTATATAAAAAAATATAATTAATACCTAATCCATTATAAGTACATACAATTCTATGATCTTAAACGCCTAGACTATTTTTTGAGAGCAGGAGCTATTAAAAGAGAAAGGATATTTTTATTTCTGCTAATATTCATCTTGCTGAAAATTGTAGATTCTGGGCAGGTAAAAATGAATAGGCAATTCAGTAGAACAAGCCATAAAGAAGAATTTCTCACATGTATTTGTTATGTAATGATTTTGTTGAACTTCAGTAAAATTTTGTGAAGCACTTTGTGTGAAACACAGTTTTTCCTATAATCCTGGAGTGTTACAGCTATTAATTTTAAATAGAAAGCGCTGTCTCTTTTCTCATTAATGGAGGGAGACAGATGCTTTACCTGAAGCTATGGGCTGCAAGCAACCCTAGTAGTCAGTCACATCATTTATATTATGTTAGGATTGTGCTTTTGGCCTTTGCTTATTCAGAAATAATGCATATCATCAGAATTTTTTACCACGATTGCATTTTTAGTTGATGTACTCTGCTAGATCGAACACTGAAATACAGTTGCACAGAACATCAGTGAATTCTCTAAACTTCGAGAAAAATACATCACATTCTGAACTAAGACGTTTATCTTTCATGTGAACCTTAACCATGGAAAATACTTCCGACTTTTCTTCAACCGATGTGAGACATAGGCCTTTTCTCTGATAGGCACTGTTGCTAATACTCTACACAAGGACGTAGTATCAGTCCAGTGCATGAATACTTGTTATCAGAATCCCATCACTCCATTTCTCATTAGAGGAAACACATAGGAAAACGGTACAATTTGGAGTCCAAACATCTGATAACCAGATGGCAAGCCAGCCTCAATGTAATGCAAACATTGTCTGTTTGTAAGACTGATATTTGCACACACGTCTTTGGCAGATGATGGCAAAGCATTGCACAGGAGAAGCCTGCCTCCTGACTCACACAGAAGGGAACATCTTCCTTGAGTCTATTTTCTCTTCTCTTTACAAAGGCTGATGGCTTCTTTTAAATACAAAGTTATTTTGAGGAAGGTTTTGGAAGTTAAATGGGAGGGGTGTGTCTCCAATCTCGGCGGTTTGTCTTTCCTTTTCATTTTCTTTTCCAGGTAAAGTTCAGGCTGAGAATATCTTGCTCGTCTATGTTTTTGGTTGTTTGTTTTAAATCCTGGCCTAATGGATTGATAGCCATATACAAAAGCCCTTAGTAACGATGTATGTACATATAGATGGATCGGTAATGTCTACGTGTGTGTGCCTGTGTGTGCACATGTGTGTGTGTTTGCCTAGACTCATATTCATTTTTTAAATCATATTTTTTCATGGGAGGCCATTTAGTTTTATGTAAAGGTATCCATAGGATTTGGAATCTCTAGAGACAGTATATATAATGGTTCAGAACATGGACTCAAGTCAAAACTGCCTCTGTGATCTTGTACAAGTTGATAATCATCTTCTCAGCTTCCTCATTTATAACATGGCAAGGACAATACTACTACCCTAAAGGCTTGTTATGGGATTAAATAAAATAAATCTATGAAGTTTTTATAAAAGGGCCTCTCAGATAAGAAGTAGTGTATATGTGTTAGCTTTTTTTTAATCTGTTAGTCTACTCTCTGTACCATACCTTGTACCCAAAAGACTGAGGATTATAATTTTAAAGCACTCAATAAATATGTGTTTTCCTTAACTGGACCTAATTATGAGTCAGGGGTCCATAACTGCTCAGCCGTGCAACTTTGAGTAAACCGCTTTAACTATCCTAAGCCTGTTTCCTCATCCAAGAAATGGGGCAATAATTGCTGTCCTGTTTTCCTCACAAAGCTATTAGATAGACCAAATGAGAGAATTTATATGATAGCATGTGTTTAGTTTGAAATGCAAGGCAGATAGTTGTAATGCCTTTGAAGATAGCATATCTCTGAAAACAAATAAGGTGACTGAGGCAGGCTCACTTATTATGGTCTAGCAGGCATGATAAGACAGTTACATGCACAACTATATTAAAGGTTGAACATGCTAATGCATCAGGAAGTTCCAGAGCAAGTGCTTTGGTAAAATTCAAATTATGGGTAAATTATTTCTGATGTTTTAAATAATAGAAAGAGAATAAATATTCACCATATAAGTCTTAGTAATGCTCTGAGGTAATTTTTAAGATTCTCAGTTACCTTGATTATTATCTTGCTTAAATAACGTTTCATTTGGAGCCAGATGAGATAAGAACATATACCAAAGGCTAAGAGAATCTCAACATTTGGAGAGATTTTATTTATCGGTGTATTAGGAGAAGATCAGGACACTTTTTAGAGAGCCCCTCACTCAAAACTGTTCTCATCTGAGGAAATTAAAAATGTATGCTCACAGAAACTTTGCTCAAGGCATTTCGTTCAGCTAGCAAACATTTGGTTCTTTCTTCTTTTGTAGGATAAAGGGTCTGTCTCACTAGCTCATGTGATTTAGAAAATATTTCCATTGGATAATATAAAATCTTGTCTATAATTCAGGTAGGTTTTAAAAGTCAAATTAAGTAGACTATTCCGACATGTTTGGCCTTCTTAAATCCATTATTTTAGAAAACCTCATGAGATCAAAAAGCATCTATTGCCTTGAATTTAAGATTTTCTCCAGGATCTAGGTCTCAGCAGTAATGGGGAAATACATTGAACCCATAAAGAACTAAACCTTTTTTTGTTGTTGTTTATTTATTTATTTTTAGAGAGATAAGGGAGGAAATGGGCAGAGAGAGAGGGAGAGAGAGAGAGACTCCCAAACAGCCCCCAAACTGACAGCGTGGAGTCCGATGTAGGGTTTGAATCCATGAACTATGAGATCATGACCTCAGCTGAAACCAAGAGTCAGATACTTAACTGACTAAGCCCTCCAGGCACCCCAGAACTAAACCTACCTAAAGTATCCTTAAAAGGGTTTAGTTTCAAGCCAGACTACTTTTATATCATTTTTCCTAACTGTAACAGAATGATTCCCTTGCACTCCATTTTGGAAAGCAACAGATAGTCACTCTTAACACCTGCATAGGTGTGTGCTAAGCCAAAGAGGAGTGTCTCAGAACTCGTGGATGGCTTCCCAATCCTCATCTCTCCCTTTGCAGCACTGCCCTTAAAAAGAAAGGAAATATCTTTTTTTGTTCTTTAGTAAATTATTAGTAATGCCTCCATTGAATCAACTCTTTGAACTCTGTTTTATTACTGGAGTGACTTTTATACCACCCACATCTGATATTGCTCATAATATCTTACTGAAGTACTTTTGGACATCACATCAGGAATGGGTGATTCACAGTCACAAACAATTGTCAGTGTAGAAAATAGCCGACCGCACAAGGTGTTATGTTTGAGGTCTCTGAGCAATCGTGTTCAATATCCAGAAGTTCATTTTCTAGAACACAACAGGACACTAACACCGAACCATCAAAGTTCATGTTCTGAGAATAATGATGTCTTATCATAATTTTTGAATAAATGTGTCCTGCCTATTAATTAAAATTGTTCTGTGCATAAAACACACTCTTTCTGTGCTTTTTCCAGTAATGAGTCATAGTCCTGAGATGATTGCTTATTTTTAAATATTGCAAGGTCTACCTGTTGCTTGTTGGACTCCCTCTCCAGACTTCTATTGCATTTGAGTAAATTTTAGATGAAGTCCGTTGTGAAACACGATGCTATTTTTGCATGGGATATCATCACTCATTAACCTCAATAATTTTTGTCCCAGTGAAAGAAAATATCAGATGGCAAGGAAGAAAAAATTGCAAACAAAGGGCTGGTACAACTGAGAAGTGTCGTACTGAATATCCTCCATTTGCCCCTCTCCTCCCCTCCCTTCCCTCCTGTGGACCTATGAATCCCCAGGCCCCTCTGCCTTCTGGCTTCTGGCTGGACAAGGCCAATGGGAGGCCCTACTGAGAGATGGGAGAATGGGAGAAGAGCGAGGTCTGAGTTTTGTTTCCTACCTCTATCCTCACAGAGCTACAGTCTATTAAAGACTGTGTTACTTTCCAAGGTTACAGTTTCTGCAGGTGCTTTGCTACACACAATTCTCTCTGGATTTCAGCCACCTCTCCTCCTCCTTATTCTTCCAGGCCATAGAGACAAGAAGCAAATATTTCCTCTACGGCTAGCCCTTGTGGACTCAGCCCCCATGTTGATTTCCCTTCCTACTGCCCCATGGCTGGTAACTGTCCTGTCATCAGTCTCTTTTTAGTCACTCTTTCTGAGTATTCCATCTCATCCTGCTAGTGTCTGACTGATACAAGTAGAAGAGGGCAGAAAAGAGAGCAGCGATGCAGCCAGCGTTGTTGGCTTTAAGCTCTGGTTTTTCTTCTTCCTAGCTGTGTGACCTCAGGCAAATCTCTTATTCTTCCAAGAGTACGATTTCCTCAATGGTGCGATGAAGGGCGTTGAACCAGATTCCAAGCTCTAAAGATTCTATGTTCTGTATTCAACTCAAAGTATAGAAATGGCTACCCCTGTGACATGTCATTAATAAATTCTTCAGTCACTTCCAGAGGGGTGAAAAAAGCAATCCCAGCTGAATTGATGTCAGCACTTAGAAATATTGTCCGTGAACTTAGGGGACATAATTCATACATTGAAATTGCCTTATGTGGATGTTTCTTCAGTGTTTTCTTCTTTTGCATATAAATGTTATCAAACTAAAGATATAGTCCTTGTCAGTTCTGTTAAAGGACTCTGTAGACACTCAGGATAGTCTCTGATTGGTTTTAAGTGAAGCACTCTCAGCTACAGCTTCACTCCAGCACCAGTTTGGATATGAAAGATTTTTTTTAGGTCCCTATTCCAATCTGTTGGGAAAAACTGTTTGTGAAACATCACTTTTCTGATTAATAATTGTTTGCTCTTTCATTGGGCCCTGTCTACGGCTTGCTTCCCTTTGATTGCCTTATTGCAAAGTGAAGGAAAACAGAGAGGCAAATTAAAGTAAAACCCCAATGAGTACTGTAGATTCAAAGTAGGACTGTATAAAGACTATAGATCCCTATATTTTAGTGTGGCTGTTTCAGTGGATGGTGCTGCAGCTGTGTCAGTTACATTTTCAGGGCCCAGATTGCTTGATCAGCAGAGCAAATGAAAATTTTACTGTTGCAACCTGGAGAACTGCTGTGGAGGGGCCCCGAGTCTTTGAGCTGGAAACATGAATGATTAACTGAGATGGATAGAAGTCAGCTCGGAGATGAGGACAGCAAAACTGAATATGATCAAGTGAAATCCCTAAAAGAAGGTTGCAGGAAAACAATATCTCAGTAAAATGCCAGGATGTTGAATTGTTATAGAGTAGACCCTTTTGCATTAAGGGAAATAGTATTTTCTTACAACCTCACTGCAATTGTTTTCAGGAGATATTTCCAAAATTCCCTTTCATTCAGGGTGTTCTTTTACTCTGACGTCAGGTAATGGAGAAGAGACTATTTGAGCTCTTGGTTTCTGGAGTATGTATAATACACATAACATTCTATCTTCTGTGTTCTTCTTTAGGACTCCATGCTGTCTACTTAATTCATAGAATTCCTTGTCTGTGTGCCTCAATCACCAGTGAGTTCTCTTTACATGATTCAAATGGTATTGAATGATATTGAAAACTAAATCTTAGTCTTAATAAGTTATCAAGGCTTACTTACTTGCTTACTTCATCCATCTATCTATCTATCTATCTATCTATCTCTATCTATCTATCTATCATCTATCTATCTGTCATCTATCTAAATTCATCAGAGAGGTAGTTATTTGCTAATATACATTTTCACTGACAGTTTCTACAAGTTTTACTTCAAATTGCTGTTTTGGAAAGAAATTTACTTCGGTTTCTCTTTTAGCTTTATAATTAATAATATGCCTGCTCTAGATTCATGCGAATTTGATAATGGTTGCCTCTGGATAAAGCATTATGGGAACTAAGACACATGGATAGGAGGCAGATTCACTTTTTTAGGTATACACTTTGTTCAACTATGCTTTTCATGCCATATGTTACTGTTTCAAAAAATATTCATGCAATTCCAAAATGAAATAAATACTCCCACTCAATATATGAGAATTGTTTTTGGATTTGATTTTGATCTGTTTGAATATTTAAGATATGATGATTTCAATTCTTAAGCTAAGCTGCCTATGAATCTGAGAACATATTTACTATCAAAATTTTCCTGTTGAAAAGGGCCAATCTTTTTCTTTCAATTTCCATTTTGTATTCATTGACAGGATCTAAGGCACTTATCATAATCATCACTGATTCCTCTCTTGCCACTCCCTGATCAGTCACCCAATCCTAATGATTCGAGTATGTCATTCATGTCCATCTCCTTTTCTTTGAGTCCAATCCCTGTTCTAGTTTGGGGCCTCATTATCTCTTAGTGAGAACACTGAAATATTTGCTTAACGGTCTTCTTGCCCCCAGGCTCTGACTCTCAACAACACTGCAGCAAAATTCAGTGTTCCTGTTTTTCACAGAACAATGTTCATTAATCCTCGGCATCCTGGCTCCTACCTACAGTCTCATTGTAATTTCTCTCAACATTTATTCATTTTACTCTTTTTTTTTCTTCTTTCAAGTGTCTGATAATATGTTAGATATTGTGCTAGGAATAAGGTGAAGGGTGATACCGTATGGGGTTCCTCTCCTCACAGTGTTTACTGCCCAGTGGGGGAAGGGGCATATAATCAAATCATATGAATGTTTATTTAAAAGCAAAGATCTATGAGAACAAGTTGTTCAGAGATGGGAAAGCGTATACCTGAGGGGCCTGGCCCAGTCTCAGGGCTTAGAAAAAATTTCCTGGGTTTATGTTGCTAAAGCAGAGATCTGGAGAATGAATTGCAATGGCTTCAAGTGAAAGCTGATGTTGCCTGCATTCGGCAACCTGCCATCCTTCAAACAGCTCCAGGTTTTCCCAGGCTTTTGCCTTAGGCTTTCCCTGTTTCATTTATTGTTTGGTAAAACTTTTTGTTTAACTATCTTCCCTTTTTCTTTTACTCTGTGGCGTATTCATCGTTCAAGATTCAACTCGAATATCACTTCTGAGGACAGTCTTCCGTAACCTTACTTATTGGCTCCTGTTCTTGAACCTCCTGGCTTAGAAGAATGACTAGGTCTCACCCCTCAGCTTACACATCATTTTTACATGGACTAGTTATTGCCTGGCATCTATCTCACTGTTACACACACATTTGACTATATTTTTCTTTCCATCTCCTCTTGTATCTTCTGTATTCGCAGACCCTAAAACGACACTCAGAACAGGGAGAACTTAGTGTCTCCATTAGATCGAGTAATATCTGACGGCGTGTGGAATAATTGTTTCCCAGGTGCTATCAATTATATTGCTGTTTGATTTTAAATACTTTGGATTACCTCTTTTTATAATGGCATGAATACAAGACATTCTCATTATAAGGCAGTGAAATATTTCAATTATTGTTTTAAGACTCAGTAGTTGAAACTGGGAATGCATTTCCCAAAAAGAGAAAGATAGTAGAATGTATTTGATTCTCAGATGTGTATAGAAAAGGCAGAACTGTTCTTTGGAAATAGACAAAAATACATGGGTTCTAATGCTGTTCCTAACTTTTACTAACTTTATTCTTTGAACCAGTGTTTTCATTTAAGAGCAACTCAGTTCTCTCACCTGAAAAATAAAAGTATTTTCTTTGCTTGTTTATTAAAAGAATTGAATGAGTAACATATATAAATCACCTAGCTCAAACGACGCAAGTTCATTATTACACTATAACTTTCCTCCTTTTCCTTCCCGCTTCTCTTATGTCACATTGACATTTTAGGCAACTTTGTCAGGATGAGTGTGTGGGTAGGAGGATGAGAGGTTCTATGCTTTCTTTTTTTTTTGAAAAATCAGGGAGAGGAAACGTCATCATTCACATCATGACATCCACTCAGCCACTCATTTGGCTTACTTAACAAATGTTGAACTAGTACTCTTTATATACCAATTAGTAGTTAAGCAGTTGAACAGTCAAACCCCAGGGGTATCATCACTTTCCATTTCCAAAAGGGCTTGGAGTAGCTATGGGGAAGAGAATTGGATTCTGAATGAGGAGACCCATGAATAGGATGGGGAGGTGTAGCTGTGGAGGCGCAGCCCAGCTGACTCCTCTATGACACCAGGCCTTTTCCTGTAGTCTGGCCATTTGTGCACCTGCTGGTTATGGGCTCTGGTTAGTAAGGACTTTGCTTGCTTTTAACCCAGAGCCAGTACAAGCCTTAAAGCTCTGGAAGCTTATACATAACAGACAACTTTTGGCAAAGTCTTTGAAGAGAGAGGGGTGATTAGCTGGGACCCTCATTATATATGTGGACAAATGGTGTCAATTCTTCTATGATGGAGAGTACAAAAGAACTAGCAAAATTATTATGTAATTAGGTCTTTACAAAAATCTTTTTTTTTTTTCTGGAATGCAACAATTTTTCTTTCTTTATCCTTTTAAATGAATTGCAAAATGACAGCATATTTTCAACACAGAAAACCAAATCAGGATTTGGAATGCCTGTATTCATAGAGAAAAAATAAATCTTTGATAAGAAGAATTACTTTTAATTCTTCTATAATTTGCAAAATAAAGAAGATGTGGTTATTTAATTTGATTTGCTCCTCTGTGTTTGTAAAACTGTGCTCTAGTCTAAAACAGCTGTGCTGCCTAATGCATTTATGGCTGATATAGAGGGTTGGGATGTTTATTAATGATAGAGATTTGGAAGAAAAGAGTGGTAGTTATTCTATGCTGTGTTATTTAATGTAATTATGAACTTTGCAATTATAAAACGCCTGTAATCTACAGAACACGGGGGGAGGTTGAGTGTTCTGAGGTCACCTGCTGTGTTCTATTACAGTGACAGTTCTATACCAGCACATAGAAAGCAAAAGCAAGTGATGGTGATAAAGCCTCCTCTCTTAAAATGTGTGTGTGTATATAGATCAAGCTTGTTTCCTATTTTCAAGAAAAGTTACTTTAATATTTTTAGAAATGCAGTAAAAATCCTCACTAATAGGTATTATAAGTTAGAACTAGCCTGAAATGTAACCGAATATGAAAGATGCATTTATTGAAACAATAGCGTAAAGATATTTTCAGTGGAACACTTTAAACTTCTTCAGGGAAAAAATACCTTTTTTAAATATTTGAAATAACATTTGATAAAATAATAATTATAACTATTAGAATATTTTATAATCAGTAAACTAAAAAAAAAAGTAACCTAAAATAATCTCTCTTAAGTAAATATTCACATATTGGGATGGCAATAACAGAAATAAGACTGAGTGTCTTCTATGTTCCACCCAGTGTGCAGGGCTATTATATACCTGGTATTATTTATTATAGTCTTAAATATTGTGAAGCAATTGAGTATAGTAAGATAGTAATTGAGTGTGCTATTGATAGTTATCTTTTAAAATATTCTTCATATGATTGTATTATTGACTGGGAAGGGTAAGGGATAAAGAGGACTTAACTGTTTCTTAAGGAGGTAAGAATGTTCAAGGAAGGTTGTGCCAGATTTGGAGTTAGATCCCAACTGGGCTATTTACTTACTAGAGTGAACTTCAGCCAGTTATTTAACCTAGCTCAGCTCAGTTTCTTCTAAAATGAGGATAGTACTATCTACATCATAAGGGTGTAGAAGGGATTAAAAACAATATGTATAAAAACAATTTGCAGATTACCTTATATATAATAGCAATGCTGAGCATTTTGCAAAAGTTTTTCTTTTTAATCAATAAGATTTCAGTAAAATTATCCTCAGTTTCCTTTCCATGATCGACATTTGGTGAGATGCATAATGCCCCATGTCCTCAGTAATATGTATGCATGTGTATTTTATATTATTTTAAATTAAAAAAAACCCTATTTTTTACAAAATTCCAGAACGTGGGTTTTCATACTGGTATCTGACTCAAAATTCTGGTCTTTCTTTCTCTCTTTCTCTCCCTCTCTTTTCCCTCCCTGAGCCTTATTGAGATATAGTTGATATATAACATTGTGTAAGTATAAGGTATACAATGTCATGATTTGATATACAACTGTATTGTGAAATGCTTACTAAAATGAAGTTAGTTTGAGTCAAAAACAATGTCAAGGGGATTTTCCCCATGTTTTCTTGTAGGGCTTGACACTTTCATATCGTAAGTGTCAGTCCTTATTCCCATTTTGAGTTAATTTTTGTGAGTTGTATAAGATACAGGTCCAATTACATTCTTTTGCATTTGGATATCCACTTTTCCCAGTATAACATAAATCCATTAATATAATTTGTCTAGTTTATATGGACCTCTATTTTTCTCCCTTAGTCCATTCATACATTATGGTAAAAGAAGGGATTTAAAAATGAAAAGGAACTCTGATAAGTTTCAAGATTCTCCTACTTCTCTTCCTCCTCCTCCTCCTCCTCCTCCTTCTCCTCCTTCTCCTTCTCCTCCTTCTCCTTCTCCTCCTTCTCCATCTCCTTCCTTTTCTTTCTCTTCTTTCCCTCCTCCTCCTCCTCCTCCTCCTCCTCCTCCTCCTCCTCCTCATTATTATTATTATTACTAATTTGTGAGAGGGTTTCCAGTGAATTGAGAGATGTTTAACAGCATCCCTGGCCTGTATTCCTAGATGCAAATATCAAATCCCTCTCCTTAGTTGTGACAATTAAAAAAAAAAGTCTCCAGTCACTGACAAATGTCTCCTGGGAGGAAAACCTTCCCCCTCGTTGAAGAAAAAGGATAGGGTAGAAGAGGTGTGTAATTTTCAGATCATGCATGGCCTCATATGACAAATCAAGGACTTTTTTTCTTATTCTAAGAACCAAAGAAAGCCAATGATGTGTTTCTAAGAAAGGAGTTAAGAAGACCAGACTTGCGTTGAAAGTATCAGTATGACTTAGAGCAAAGCACAGATTGGAGAAGGGTCAGAATATATGCCAGGAAAACTGTTAGGAGGGAACTTTTTGAACAAGCAATTACCAGAATTTTGTAGGGCGGATCTGGTGAAAATGCAAAACTGAAGATAGTTTGGAGAGATATTTGGGCTGGATATAAGAATTCTGAAGGAAATGATAGATATCAAAGATATATCTTCAGTTTTGCCTTGCATAGATGGGTAGAGAATAGTGTCATTTACTGATGTGTGGAACACAAAGAAAAACAGATGTTGTTTTTGACTGACTTTTCTAAAATTTAAGTTGGAATATCAAGAAGACATTTGGACATGAATATAGAGTTCAGAAGAGAGGCTGAGAAAGAAATGTTTTAATGTGATTTTAATAAATATTCATTAAAACTATGGATATAAAAATGAGTATGAAATTTTCCCACCCTCAAAGAAGTTGCAGTCATAATCAGTAACTTTTACATAGCATTTTATTTTATTTTATTTATATATTTTTTTAAATGTTTATTTATTTTTGAGAGACATAGAGTCAGAGTATTAGCAGGGGAAGGGCAGAGAGAGAGGGAGATACCGAACTATGGAGGGAGCCCAAATGTCATCCACCGATAAATGGATAAAGAAGATGTGTGTATGCACGCACGCGCGCGCGCGCGCGCACACACACACACACACACACACACACACACACACTGGAATATTACTCAGCCATGAAAAATTGCAATCTTGATATTTGCAACAATGTAGAGGGAGCCAGAATGTATTATGCTAAATGAAACAAATCAATCAGAGAAAGACAAATATTATGATTTCACTCATATGTGGAATTTAAGAAACAAAACAGATGAACATATGGGCAGGTGAGGGGAGGAGAAAAGAAAGGGAAACAAACCACAAGAGACTCTTAATGATAGAGAACAAACTGAGTGTTGATGGAGGGAAATGAGTGGGAGATGGGCTAGGAGGGTGATGGGTATTAAGGAGGGCACTTGCTATTATGAGCACTGGATGTTGTCCGTAAGTGATGAATCACTGAAGTCTACTTCTGAAACTAATATATTAACTAAAATAAAAATAATAAAAAAATAGAGACTAGCTGGATCAGTGAATTTGGGTCTTTAGAAATAAAGAAATGTACATTTCTACCTAGAAATGTGGAAATGTGTATAATATAGAATACCTAATTATTATCGTAAGGTGGAAGTATTGGTTAAATTGTTCGCCCAGAATTCTGCAAGCCGCTAGTGAATCTTGGAAAAGTATCAAACATTTCCAATACCTAATATGCCTCTTTAAGCAGTAAAGCAGTTATTTCTTCCCTTTCCCCAAAAGAAAATTATAATATGAACAAAATCCTGGCAAGAGTATGAAAGAAAGACAGTTAAATTAAAAACATAATTCATATAACAAATTGGAAATGCTATAGCTTTTTATAAAGGATTGGAGTTGGCAGACAGAGAACTGAAGGCTTCGAGTCTGACAGCAGGACCTGGGAGGTCAAGGCCAGAAACCTAGTGCTCTGGCCAAATGTACCCAAGCTTTATCCAAATGATAGCGTTTGCTTATCCATATCCCAGGGTTCCCCAGTGCTTATTTTCTCATTTTACACCTATTCTCAGCTCTCTGGCAGTCTTCAGTGTTTCTGACAGTGTCATTCTCAAGGCTAAGGACTATAATCAGCCTGTAGGTCATAATCTTATTTTTAATATATATACTGGAAATACTCGAACATAGTCAATAGCCAATTGTTACAGCTAATAAGTAATTTTCTAGGGGATTCAAATCAAATACAACCAACTCAAAACTGGTAACAGGAAAAAAGGTAAAAGAATTATTTTTAATTATAATCTGATAATCAGCATATTCTAAAGAATGTTTTGTAAAGAAGAAAACCATTTCATTCATAATTAGCAACAGGAGTAACTCAACAATTTTGGAAGCAAAGGAAGGAGATAAATATAGGAATTCCAGTTGTCACAGTCCATTTTCATATGTGAACTGCCAGAAATAACTAAGGCCTGTCTATCACGTCATGTAGACATTACTATCAATCAGGTGGCATGTTGAGAGAAACAAAAACCCTACTGTTGCAGAAAATGCATTCATCATTCTATATCTTTATCATCATTTTTATAAACCCTGTCTGTGAAGTATGCTTCATACATTCATGATGTGTTTGATGACCAGAGACTAAACACACCATATAACAATTTTTGTGTTTTCATCATATCATATCTGGGATAGCTAATGATAGACACTATTATTTATAATGTCTGAAAGGCCGAAAATGATCATTTATTCAAAGGAGTCACTTAATCATAAAATCTATTGGGCCCCGTTTATGGTGCTTTTATATTTCAAAGAACTTGTGGAAAATCAATCTGGTGAAAATAATGATGCATATTGTTTTCTGTCATTTTGTAGCATACTCACCCTTCCCCCATAAGCACACACAATGTGCCCATTGTTCAAGTCGATGAAAACCAGAAATTGCATGTTCTTTTAGAAATTTAGTTCTGAATTGAGCAAATCATAAAAGCAATACTTATTGGATACTTAATAAGAGATATGACTATAAAAATGAAAAAAAATAATTGTAAGGTATAGTGTTCATCATTTAAAGTGTTAAAGCTTCTTGACAAAATCTTTAGTATATTTAATATTAAATCCATGTAGAAAATGGGATATTAGCTTTCTGATTCTGCTGAGAATATACTCAGTAATTTGGACAAAACTTCTCACTGAAGACAACTGGAATTCTGGACAAACTATCTTCTTAATGGCATCAAAGAGCTAACAAAATAGCATGGTTGGGCTAGGCTAAGATCTAGGTGAAAATGGAAATCCAGAGAAATAATCTGGTTATTTTAGTCACTTTTGACCTGGGATAGTATTATCACATAAAACATACAATGCCTAATTATATTTTGATTTCAGATAAAGTGATTTATTTTTAAGGATAAGTATCTCTCAAATATTCCTTGGTGCATACACTAAAAAGTTTCTGATATTTATATAAAATGGAAATGTAACCGGAAATTCCATATTTTTATTTTCCAAGCATGGCAACTCTAGCCTAGGGGTGTTTGTAGTCCTAGAAGGGGCAGCTGAGAAGCTGAGCAGATTTTTTTGAGCATCTCAAGAATATTGAACAGAAGTCAGAGTAAGAAACTGTCAGAAGGAGGAGAAACACCATCTCTTTTAGGCTGGGACCTTAAAAACCTATATATAGGAATAAGAGTGAAACAGAATTAAACTAGCCTCAACATAGACTGGAGCCTATTTTCAAGTCATTTGAAGCCAAACAAACCTCAAATCCTGCAGTTAAAGTAAGGCAGTCCTGGATTGATAATGCCCAGGACACCATGAAGATTCTTCAGATAGAATCATTATCCTGGGTCTCAAATTATTTCTACAATTATTGTTTAAACATAATGTTCAACACCTAATCAAAGAACCAAGCATGTTGTAAGATTAAAATTAGGTGAACAGAAATAGCAGGAGAAAAAAATAAAGAAGTAGAAAGACAAAGACATCAGAAAAAGAAAGGAAAAAAGACAAGGAGAATGGAAGGAAGGAAGGAGTCTTTTTTTTTTTTTTAAGTTTATTTATTTCCTTAGAGAGAGGGAGGGAAGGAGGGAGGGAGGAAACTCCTGTACATATGCACAAGTGGAGGAGGGGCAGAGAGAGAAAAAATTCTAAGCAGGCTCCACCCTGTTAGTGCAGAGCCAACAGGGCTTGAACTCCCCAACCATGAGATCACACCCTGACCTGAAATCAAGAGTCAGGCCACCCAGGTGCCCTGGAGTTTGTGTTTGTATGTACAATGGGATAAAAAAACAATGAGGCTCCTGGGTGGCTCAGTTGGTTGAGCTGCCGACTTTCGGCTCAGGTCATGATCTCACGGTCTGTGAGTTCGAGCCTCGCGTTGGCCTCTGTGCTGGCGGGTCTGTGAGTTCGAGCCCCGCGTTGGCCTCTGTGCTGGCGGCTCAGAGCCTGGAGCTTCAGATTCTTTATCTCTCTCTCTCTCTGCCCTTCCGCTGCTCATGCTCTGCCTCAATCTCTATGTCTCTCAAAAATAAATAAACATTAAAAAAAAATTAAAATAAAAAAACAAAAAAAAACAAGATTGAATATGGGGACTATAATCTATAGAAAGTGATACACAATATTAATAAAAAATGTTAGAAGTGGAAGAAAATAGCTGAAATTATGAACTCAGTAAATGAATTGGAATTGGAAAAATTTCCAATTATATTTTGAGATTTTAACTCCTCTCTCTCAGTAATTGATAGAATAAGTGGTTAAAAAATTAAAAAGGATAGGGGTGTCTGGGTGGCTCAATAGGTTAAGCATCTGATTTCCACTGAGGTCATGATCTCATGGTTGATGAATTCAAACCTTGCATCAGGCTCTGTGCTGACAGCCCAGAGCCTGGACCCTGCTCCAGATTCTGTCTCCCTCTCTCTCTGCCCCTTCCCCACTTGTGCTCCATCTCTCTCTCTCAAAAAACTAAAAGAACAAAAACAAAAAAACAAAAACAAAAACAAAAACAAATCATTAAAAAATATTTTTAAAAAATTAACAAGGATAAAGAAGATTTGGACAATACAGTTTTAAAAACTTTACGTAATGGAACATTTGTAGAACCCTGTACCTAACAACTTCCAAAGACACATTCTATTTCAGCCACTGAAAATATGTATAAAGACTGACTATATTCTTGGACATGAAGTAAGTCTCAAAAATTTTCATAGGTTTGAAATTATTCAATATAGGTTATCTGCCTGAAATGAAATTAGCCAGACATTACTAACAGGAAGATAATAAGAAATTCAATATATTTAAATATATTTTGAAATTCAGTACATTTTAGTATATTGGAAAAATAATCAATTTATTTTTAAATAAACATGGCTCAAAGAATAAGTCACAATGGTAATTAGAAAAAAATTAGAAACAAACAGTAATGAAAATTTTCCAATTCATAGAAAAATGACAGAAAATAAGTATCAATATTAGCAGTTAAAAAAAAGAGCAAAAGAAACATACATTTGCAATGGGAAAATAATATAAAGCAGAAATGATGATATAGAAACAAAAATTAATAAAACTAAAGTTGTCGCTTTTTTTGTTTATTTTTTATTTTGAGAGAGAAAGTACACGCGTGCAAGCAGGGGAGAAGTAAGGATAGAGGGAGAGAGAGAATTCCAAGCAGGCTTCATACTAGAGGCGCAGAGCCTCAAATGGGGCTCAATCTCACCAACTGTGAGATTTGAACTCAGCCAAATTTTTTTTTTTTGTAAATGTTTATTTATTTTTGAGAGAGAGAGAGACAGAACATGAGTGGGGGAGGAGCAGAGGGAGAGGGAGACACAGAATCTGAGGCAGGCTCCAGGCTCTGAGCTGTCGGCACAGAGCCCGACGCGGGGCTCGAACTCACAACCGTGAGATCATGACCTGAGCCAAAGTCAACACTTAACTGACTGAGCCACCCAGGCGCCCTTGAACTGAGCCAAAATTAAGAGTTGGACGCTTAACCGAGTGAGCCACCCAGGCATTCCGAGTTGTATTTTTTTTCTGAAAGAGAATGATAAAATTGATAAACCACCAATGAAAGTGATCCAGAATAATAGAATTCAGAACTCAACAGTGTGTTAGGAACATCAAAGAGACAACATTATAGGGCTTATAGATTGAAACTGTAATAAGAGTATTATGAACAATTTCACACAGATAAAGTTTAGATAATATGGACACATTTTAGGGAACATACCACTCATTAAAGCTGACACAAGAAGCAACTAAAAATATGAGAAGTCCTGTAGTGTTAACAAAATTAAATCTAAAATTAACGAACTTTTGTGCAATGAAAACTCCAAGCTAAGATGGTTTCAGTGGTGATTTATTCTAAACATTTAAGAACTGTAACACCAATGTTATACAAATTCCACCAAAAATTAGAACAAGAGGGAAGATGCCTTAACTTGTTCTATGATGACCAAAATATAAACAGTCATTTCAAAAAGGAAAATTATAGGCCTGTCCTTGAAATGAATATATATATATATATTCATAATGCTAGACAAATTATAAACTATTTGGGTTTAGAGTCCATAAAAATAGCATTTTTGGTTTTGGCATGGTGGTGTAAGTTCACGCTAGTCCATAATTCTCACAGATAACAACTAAAGTCCCTGAAAACAAAAAAAAGAATACAAATACAACTTCCTGACTTTAATTTGAAAAGTAAATAAAAGCAGATTAAATACAAAAACCTGGATGAATCTCACAAGTAGGATATTGTTTAGAATATTCTACAATATTTAGAATATTGTTTAGAAATGCATATTTATGCAGTAAAATTATAAAGAAAAATAAGAATCTAGGGATGTGTAAGCCATGCCAATATTCTCTTTTCCAACTTGGATGCTGGCTATGATTTTAGAGCTAGTGTATGTATTTTTTAAATTTTGTCTTAAAGGCTTAAAGAAGAAAAGAAAAGAAATATCATACCTATTCATCTGTAATATTTTCCCTCAACATATAAGATTCATATCTAGAGGCATTTTGCTAAGTGAGAGAGGTCTCTACCATAGTATGATTAATTACAGGAACAACAATCCTTATTGTTTATGCCTTCTAACTAGAAGATAATGCCTTATTACATAAATCTTTCCCAAACCAGTAGAAGGGCAATAGAATACTGCTCATTTATTTGGTCCTAGACAAATTTAAAATAATGAAAAGTATACCATACATATTCTCTCTTTACATGAAATGAAAAGAAGTCTTCTATTATGTAACAATATAGCTTGAGAAATTATATTAAACTTTCTTCTGATGCCTTTGTGTTTACTAGAGTGTGTACTTCAGTAAAGTAGAATAAAACACAATTATCTTACAGATATAAACTGAGGGTCATTTTTCTTGAGGTGATAGCTTATTCAATGATATGACATGGTCATATTAGTTCAGTGCATGTAATATTCAAGAGATTTATTAGTTTGAACCTAGACTATACTACTAAAATTAAGGCAGAGTTTTAAAAAAGTATTTTCTACAAAAGCAATCCCAATTTTTATTTATTAAAAACTCCTCTGGCTTTCACGGGCACCTAGGTGGCTCAGTCAGTTGAATGCCTGACTTCAGCTCAGGTCATGATCTCATGGTTTGTGGGTTTGAGACCCATGTAAGGCTCTGTGCTGACAGCTCAGAGCCTGGAGCCTGCTTCAGATTCTATGTCTCCCTCTCTTTGCCCCTCCCCTGCTCACACTCCGTCTCCTTTCTCTCTTAAAAATAAATAAACAATAAAAAATATATATTTTTAAAAAAAGCTCCTCTGTTTTTTCTTTCCTAAGTTACATACTTGCAAAGTCATCGAAATACAAAATGACCAAAGTTACACTTGCAGTCTCAGTAACTCAATAGTTTGCTTGTATGATTATGTTCTCTCACATCCCTGAGATAGGCTCTTCTCAACTTTAGAAAATATTCAGCATAAAGTCTTCAGGAACTATCTCCTTCCTGTATAGGAAGAGAGGAGGTTTTATAGGTTATGGCTGCATACAACACAAGAGAAAGGGAAATTTACTAGGAGTTGGTCATTCACTGGGAAGCTGGCCATCATAGTTAGCACATTAAAATATTTAATACCAAAGGGATATTATAGCTGATGAAACCTTGGGTCACTTTTCTGTGTCAAGTAAATGCTAAAATACCATTAAGTCTTCTGCATTAACTTGTTTCGGGGGCTGAAGCAGTAAATAAAATTACTGATGGAGTTGGCACATAGAATTGGTTGTCCATTAAGCTGAGAGTAGATAGAATAAAATTAAAATGCTGAAGAGCAAATGGATATCTTAAAAGGGTTTAGCTAAATTCTGAAAAGGGATAATTCAGAAATTTTCATGAATTCCCCTATTTCACCATGAACAATGGAAGAAACTTTTTTAAATCAGTTCATAACTATGAATCAGATGTTACATGCTACTCACAGCTTTCCTCATATTTAGAACAAAAGCTTGAGAGATAAACAGAAATGCTGAAAGGAAAAATTTGAATAGCTCTAATAGAGCTTAATTTCCCCTATCTTTAAAAATGTAATTCATCTTTTATTTAAACAAACAAAAATAATTTAAAAATAGGAATCTCTTATACTTCTATCAGACATAATAGTAATGCTTTGATGTACAACCTTTTAGACTATTCAGTGGTAGATAAGTACCTTTGTACATAAAACTAAATTATATCACAATCATATTTTTAACCTATTCTCTCACTTCAAATGCCTTCAAGAAGCTCTTTTCCGTGTTATTCAGACCTGTTCTGCAATGGAATTTTTCATGGCTGCATAATATTTTATTAAAGAGCTGTATTGTAATTTAACCAATCTCCATTCTGGTCATTTATGATGTTATATTTATTTATTAAATACTACTGTGGTATCTTTAAGTTAAACTTCAATGTATATCTTTGATTATTTCATTAGAATGCATTGATAAAATGAATTTCTATATCAAAGTCTGCAGATTTAAAAATTTTAAATATGCATTGCAAAAGATTCTCCACATGTAGAAATAGAAGCTTCTTAAATGTGTCTTTAGCAGCTATTTGATAACACGAATCTCTGAAATGTTGTAAAGTTAGAATCCACTGAGCAGTAGGGTCGGAATGAAGACACCTCTCTCCTGGGGTGAATCCATATTTTATAACGTAACAGTTCATTTATTAAAAAAAATCCTTATTTTCAGAATGTGAAGACCACTTTCAAGTCTTAGTATCACAGAATGCTTAAAGAAGTATATGTTATGGAGGGAAACTTGGATTGTTTTATACAACATTTTGCCTAAGATTTTTTTCATGGTTTAATAAGAGATTAAGTGATAGATGCATTCATTATAGGGAACACTTTTATAATATATGGAAGTATCTTAGATGAAGGGAACAAATTTAAGGCTAATCAGGACTTTATAGGAAGAAAAAATGTTAGGATTCTAATACACTAATCTTTTTTGCAAGTGATCCAGAAGGACAAGTACAGAATAAAAGCATCAAAGAGATGCTGAATTAATGTGAATCAATTTGAGGAAGTATTTACTGTTCGGGAAGATTGAGGAGAAATGAAAGAAATCAGATTCTCTTGCCATAATTACAGTGTAGACTTAAGAGGAAATAATTGGAGCTTCTCCTGTATGAGGATGAGATTTAGGCAGGAATTAAATTATAACAACAAACAAGAGGAGCCTGAACATCACTGTAGATCCTCCACTGAAGTCATTGTATTGCCTTTTTGATAAGAGGTTTAAAATGTTGATACTTGGTAAGGTTTACTTGGGGCTTTTGGGAAAGAAAAACTTCAGAACAAGTTAGTACGTGCCATAAATATTGCATGTAGATCTAATTCTAATACTTTGATTTTTTTTTTAAAGTGGGTATGGAAAAGACCCAGGTAAAATTATGGAAAACAATCCGAAAAATCTATATATGGGAATCATCCATTTTAAAAGATAAAGGCGGGGTGCCTGGGTGGCTTAGTCGGTTAAGCGGCTGATTTCAGCTCAAGGTCATGATCTTAGGATCTGTGAGTTTGAGCCCCGCATCGGGCTCTGTGCTGATGGCTCAGAGCCTGGAGCCTGCTTCGGATTCTGTGTCTGCCTCTCTCTCTCTGCCCTTCCCCTGCTCACGCTCTGTCTCTCTGTCTCTCAAAAATAAATAAACATTAAAAAAATAAATAAAATAAAAGATAAAGGCTTCTGAGAAGGAATGATTTCTAATTTCTTACACTTTTGAAAGATACATAAATGGGAAATACAGTATTATCAATTCATAACCTAGAACTTGGAATGCTACTCTTAGCCCCACCTAGACCCAGCTCTGGCTCTTCCAAATTCCAGATCATCTTATACCAGGTGGGTGGTCTCTGTAAAGTTTTTTAAGAATTGTTTTAAAAGGAAAACTGGGGCATCTGGGTGGCTCAATTGATTAAGCATCCGACCCGCTCAGGTCAAGATCTCAAGGTTCATGGGTTCGAGCCCCATGTCGGGCTCTGTGCAGGCAGCTCAGAACCTGGAGCCTGCTTCAGATTCTATGACTCCTCTCTGCCCTTCCCCTGCTTGTGCTCTGTCTCTCTCTCTCTCTCTCAAAAATAAATAAATATAAAAAAATTTTTGAAAGGAAAACGAATGTAAAGTTACTGTTACTCAAGTTCACCTATAGGAACTTCTATAAGACATAATTCAACCTTATTTCTGAAATTTAGAACATTTAGTATGCTAATGACTTTACCTCTTATTCCAGGAACCATTTTTTTTTTTTTTCTATCCAAAGTAGCAGATACATGTGACAGGTCTCTCTCACTCACGGGTCAAGTGGTCCTCTTTTATATTATAACTCAATTGTATCTCAGTTTCTGCTCATCTCAACATGATCATCTCACTTTATGGTATGTGTTCACCTCTAGACTAGAAACCACCAGAGTAAATTTCATGTACAACAAATAACTTGTATTAAAAAAAAAATGTTTATTTACTTTTGAGAGAAAGAGACAGAGAATGAGTGGGGGAAGGACAGAGAGAGAGAGGGAGACACAGAATTTGAGCTATTAGCACAGAGCATGATGTGGGGCTCGAACTTGTGAACCACGAGATCATGACCTGAGCCAAAGTCAGACGCTTAACCGACTCAGCCACCTAGGTGCCCCTAACTAGTATTTTAAATGAGTCCATTTAAAACATAGAAGCCACCAAGTCATTTTGTTGTGACGCTATTATTGACACACAAGCAGATATTTAATTTTATTAGCACAGGTATATCATATTTAAGTTTTCTATATAAATGTCCTGGGCTCCCAAAGAGATAGTACATTCTAGTTCAGGGATCATGGCTTATATTTGTATCCCCACTGCTTAAAAAAGGAAGGATTTAATGCCCAGTTTTGTTATTAGTGTTTGTAACGATAGTGGTTTGTGTGTGTATGCATGTGTGTGTGTGATAATAAAAACAAATGAAAGTTAGCTTTCTAAGGTGGAAAGAAAATGGGTTAATCCATCTTATGAGTTAGTAAAGAGGAAACATTTATGAAACATCAGCCAGGAACTATTATGTGTAGTTCACCTATGTACTTTCAATCTTTTAGGTTAGTGCTTTTAAATTTAGTGTGCTCATGAATAACCTGGAGATCTTGTTAAAATGCAGATTTGATTCTGTAGGTCTGGGATGGGACCTGATACTCTGCATGTCTAACAAGCTACTGATGGTGCTAGTCAGCTTATGGCACTTTGAGCAATAAGGTTTTACACAACTCTATGAGGTAATACAGTGGTGATGACAGTGCCTGTGATGAGAACAATAGTACTTGAACATACACCATCTTACTGAGCCAAAAGTTCTGCAAGATTGTAAGATAAATCTAGTGAGTGAACATGTAAAAATAAGTTGAGGAATAACAAAATAGTAGAGCTAGGGAGAAAAACTCACTACATTGAAATTAGGTTAAACCTGAAGAGTAGTGAATTAACTATCACTCTAACCATGCTCCTTTCCTCCTCAGCTAAACTCTAGCGAGGATGGATTTTGTTTGCATTAAGATGGTATTGTGACAGAAAACATGTATCTTTTCCTAAAATACTCAGTGTCTCCTGTCAACAGGATGCTTAAAATCAGCAGTTTCAGTGGTTGGTCTATACAGTGCCATGTGCACGTGACCTTTGATAATTATCTGAAAGGTTAATCAGTTAAGTCTCAAATGCTTGCTACAGTAATCACTGTCTGTTCTAGAAGCTCCCAGGCTGAACTGCCAGAAGAACAAGTGATAGGGAAAAGTCTGTTATCAGGTGGCAGACAGGACTGATAAGGAAATTCCTGTCCCTGATCAGACTCCCCCCTTCCTTCCTTCAGGGTTTTTCTTCCCGCCCTACTTGATGTGGGCATTAATGAGGAATGTGGAAGTAACTGATTATAAATGATTCCCTCTGCTTATGCTCTGGACTCAGACCTTTGGACCCACCAGTGTAAAATAAACCTCCTGCCTTCCAAGATCTCCAAGTGCCTCTTGGTTCTTCCGCCAGGTGATCCAGACCAGTTTCTGTAACGCAAACATTCTCCTTTTGGTTACGTTGGTTCCACCACTGCCCTATCCTTAAAGTCTGCCGTAGGAAGGGCTGCTTAAGCTCAAAGTCAATAGATTCAAAGTCATTAAATATACAGCTCCAAATGTAGCAGATTTATAAACACTGAGCTCTGGAAACATATCTTCCCCAGAAATATCAGGTCTGCCTATGCTAAGTACAATGAAGTCAATTACTTTAACATTTCTGAGGCCACTATCCTAAAAGTGCCAGACTATGGGCTCCTGCAAACTTTTATGAAAAGATATTTCATTGATCACTGAACTAAAGACTGTACTAGTCTGCTTTTTAATACAGATAAATAAAGTGAAGAGGGAGGGAAAAAGATACTATTATGTCATTAAAGGATAGTCCGTGAGGAATTGATTATCTTGAGGCAATGGAACCATGGGTGTGTTCCGACCCGAGGGGATAGTCTGTAAGAGACTATGTTATCTAATGTTAAAACAGTCTGTAAGGTCGACTTCCTGAGGGAATGGTGCTCGTGGGGGGTTACTTTGTGATATGCCCTGAGGAGTGACTTCTATCTTTGAGACTTTCAGTATAGTAGAAGGCTTTTAATAAAAGGTCTGAAAACATGGTGTTGCAGTTTTCTTCTGCTTTGAGAACATTAAACCTTCTTGCTGATTTTAATACCCTCATTTTTAAAGCGCTATGAAAAGGGAAACAAATGAGGCCACAGAAGTTTGCCTTGATTTTATCTCATGTAAACATAGATAAACTATGAAAGTCTGTCTGTATTTTTACACACTTTCCAAAGTTAATGATAAAACCATTATGTAGACTGGGTTCTGCATTGTCACCTATCTCGTCTTTGCATTTAGGAAAATAAGTGAACTCCATGCTTCCTGAACAAAGATGTGATCTGGTCTTTGTGTCTTTGGCCCCAGTCCTGTTCTTTCTCACTGATGTTGATCATTAGTTTCTATGATGTAAGTTAATGGTCAGGGTCTATATAGGAACTGATTGCTACATTTTCTCATCTATTTCACACTTGTTTTTATTAACCATTTGTCAAACTGAAGAAACCAGTCACATTATTTGGAAAGTGAAAACAATTTATCTAAAAGAAGAAATCTGCCACATATAAGTAAATAAGCCACCCATAGTTTTAAATTCCACGTGTTTTTTTTGCGGGGGGAGGATGGGGTAGTAAAAATTGTGTTCAAAGTAAAATTATTTGCCTTTAACTTAATCTTGAGCTTTTGCAAGTTACAGTTTTGCTCCCCGCCAAGCCATAATCTATATCCTTTATTTCCATCATAGAAATTGACAGAAACATCATTAACTCAAGCCAGAGACTTGGGAAGTATCTTTGACTCCTTAATTCTCATCCCTCACATTCGACTGGTCATAATTCTGTGGATTCCGCATGTTAATTATCCCTCAAATCTTGCCTTCACTGCAGCTATATATAGCCTCAGCTGCTTGTGAAGAAACATAGACCTCTTCCTTACATCCCTCACCATGAGGGCTGTAAATAAGGTTAGAAAATCTAAGGAAGCCTAGTGTCTTTTATGTCAGGAAACTCAGTCATCATGGAAATTATGCTTGGCCTGCATGATGGAGGGCATCCAGTTCTTCCTCATCCATTACGTAAAATGACATTAGCTCTTCAAATAGACTGTGCCAGCTGCTAAAAGCCATTGTAGGTTTGTCACCTATATTTCCCCAGAGAGGATTTCCTCCTGTTCATAACTTTGTGTCCTACTACTCAATCTAATTTACATAGTCCAACTCCCAGGAAGCAGTACTACTTTATTCCAGGGTTCTATACATAGCCCAGTGTACTCAAGTCTGTAATTAAAAACCACAGCCTTATTTATCTTTTACTATGCATGTTATGGCTCAATCCTGCTGAGCACAAAATAAATAACACTTTAAAATTAAGAATTTCAGATCTGCATTCAACAAAGAGGGGCTGTTTTCTAGAATATAGTATCTTTATATCTTCCTAGGGTAATGACTATCAACTAACTCATTTATAACTGGGAATCCAGATTGTTTGTTTGTTTGTTTGTTTTCCTAAAGAAGCATAGTAACAAAGGGAGCTCTCCTGAATGTAGGCCATTGCTTCTTCAATATCTAATTATTACAATAAGTAGTGCATCGCTGTGGTACTTTGCACGCATCAGTGAATATGCTTCAGCAATTACAGACTCCGGGTCCTGGAGAGTGCAATAAACATCCAGAACTTTTATAACTTATTCTGACCAGGAAGTAACCTTCTCCAATGTAGTAGAAAATTGTACACAATGATGTTCATAATTATTTTATGGAGAAACAAGTTATTTTTCTTCCATTTCCAGACTGAAAATGACATTCCTCTCAAACTCTGAGTCTTATTAACTTAAAAAAAATCTGGAAAAAAAATTTGGTATAATAATACCTTAAGTTAGTGTGGTTCATTTATGTTTTCAAATCATCCTCAATGTATTTACTATCCCAGTTCTAAGTAATTCTATAGACTAGACGTTATATTCCAAATTTGACATGTTAAGGAAAAAGATACAAAGATTGAGTTGTGCAAACTGTAGACAAAACTTCTGATTTGAGAAAGGCAACACTACTTCATTCTCAAGAATTTTCTCTCTCTCTTTCCTTTCTTATCTACTTATCTATCTATCTATATCTATCTGTCTGTCTGTCTATCATCTATTTTTTTCCTCTGTTTTCCTCTTTTGACCCATAGCTGATGAAGTCACATAATTAAAATCTGAAGAAGTAGCAAAATGGAAAATCTTTGAGTATGGTAATTTAGTGGGTAACTGCTATGTTCACATTCCCCTTTCTGTAACTCCAGTCGCCCTAGGATTGAGCACTGGATATACAAATAGGGGAACCCTGGTGATCCAGTCCATTGATAGATACTCCTCAGCTTGGAATAGTCCTTGAAATATCATAATATGAAGAGTTGACCAACACTTTCTCTGTTAAATACAAACTTTATCAATGCCTCTAGTTTTTTTCTGTGACTCCAGTGTTCAGTTATAACTAAAACAACATGGACATATTTTCATCATCCTACGTACTGGTATAAGTGTTCCTTGTAGGGATGGAGTTGTTCATTTGGGAAAGGCTTTACTAAGTATGTAGGCCTGCTGAGTACGAGGAAACTATACTGGAGCCCTGGTTATAAGGGAAGGAGATTCTACTTGACATTCTCCACACACCCTAGAGAAGTAACATTAAAACATTAAGATTTCTGCTTTGCAGTAAAACGAGAAATGGGGTCATACATTTATCAAATGAAGTCAGTGTTGACTCTAATGAACATCCCATTACATAGTGAGATGAATACTCAAAGGAAAAGGACATTACTCTATGAGAGTATATCATCAAAGAAACTGGCCTAGATTTGGTAAAGCTTTTCTGAGGAAGTGATGTTTGATGTGAACTCTATTAGATGAATTAGAGTTACTGAGAAAAATATAGACAAGGAAGAAGTGTAGAAAGTTTGGGGGACTAATGATAAATAATGCTAGAGAGATAAACAAGTGCCAAATATTTCAGGGCTTTATTCTTTTTGAATTTATTTCAAGATAAAAATGGGGGTGCTGGGTGATTCAGTGGGTTAAGCATCTAGCTCTTGGTTTGGGCTCAGGTGATGATCTTATGGTTCCTGAGATCAAGCCCCATGTACAGCTCTGCATATGTCTCTCTCAAAATAAATAAATCAACTTTAAAAAATGATAAAAAGGGAGCTAGGAGCTTCATGAGATTCATGATTTGGAAATATCCATTTACAGAGAGTGACTAGGAGTAGGGTTAAAGCTACTTCAGTGTCCCATTGGGAAATAATGGTAGCAGAGAGTAGAGTTGTAGCAGTGGACATGGTATCCTGAAAATATAAGTACTAGGTCTCAGACATTAAAGAAATTTCTCTTGTAGGAACCTATCAGAAGGAGAGATAAAGAGTAAGAACAAAGCAATGAGAAAGGGAGAGAAAGTAAGTTATCCTTGATTATTTCAATTTAATTTTACCTTTCCCTATATATATCTCTTCTTAACACATTTTGGAAGCTTAGAGAAAGTAGTGCTTTTATAATCTGGATTTTATATACTCATTAGCCTTTATTAAATATTTGTGCCTGGATTTTCTCCTTTAAAACCATTGAAATAAAATATTTTCTGAGTTTGTCCTATCTAATGTTCTTTTCCTTAGGTAAATAGAATATACATAGCAAATATTTTTTGACAATTAAAAAAACCAAATCTCCTAATGACAGAAGAATTCTAGCTAATGGTTTTAGATAAAATCAAGTTGAATATTAAGAAATTTCAAATATATGGAGGAAGTATTTAATTATAAGCATTCCTAATTGCCAATATGTGTTTTTTTTTTTTTCTTTTCAATTTAGCCAACCTCTTATTATAAAACACATTTTGGGAATTATTGACTATCTTGTATTTTGCCTTTATGTTAATATGGAATTAGATATTGAATTATAAGAAGCTTTGTAATATTTCTGATATAAAATTTGTTTTAAAAAGGGGGTTATTCATTTGGCAAAGATATCAAATTCATTTTTAATTCCTCTACTTGAACTCAAATGATTTGGAAGGTAGTAGACATTTTTCTACTCCAAATTCTAAACTTATTAAATCCCTGAGTAGCAGATTATGAGGATCCAAAATCTCTGCTGCTTCTGCTTTTTTATCATTGAAAATTAGTTTCAATTACCTGAAGTTGTAATATACATTATTGGTTTCAGAAATTTTTTTAATGTTTATTCAGTTTTGAGAGACAGAGAGACAGAGCGTGAGCAGGGGAAAGGCAGAGAGAGAGGCAGACACAGAATCTGAAGCAGCCTCCAAGCACAGAGCCCGACGCGGGGCTTAAACTCACAGACCGTAAGATCAGGACCCAAGCCAAAGTTGGCCACCCAACCGACTGAGCCACCCAGGTGCCCCCAGAATTTTTTTAAAGGCAAACTTTCTCTTATTTCAGTTTTATGTTATAGGTAAAGCACAAAAATATAGTATTTCTGTAGATTTCATTTTCCTTAAATTCATATTTATTTAGCCAAGAGACATTTTTTAATTAATATACCAAATGATTGTTGAGTCTATCAAAACTGCAAATTATGTATATATGTGTGTTTCTGTAGATAGTGTTTAAATTTCTGAAGTATTCCTTGTATTTTTTCCCCAAACTATCTGCATGGAAACAAACATTTATAAAATGTCAAACTCTGTACTAGGTGAGTATTGTTTTTATTTCACTAATTAAATTCTGCTAATGACCTTTGTAATAAGTATCTTATAACCATTACAGATAAGGAAATCGAGGCTCAGAGAGTAAACAATCTGTCTAAAATCACATAAAACTAATACATACTGGAACTGGATTAAAATGCGAGATCTAACCGTAAATTCCATTTCATTTGTCTATAAAACCAACTTATTGATGATTTTATTATAGTGTTTTAAACAAGTTATTTGATTTGCTTTTCTTTGCTCATTTACTTATATGATTTGATAGATTATCCTGTCTTAATAATTAGTATAGAGAAAATAAATTGTTTGAGTCATGTAGAAGTGATTGCCTTCTACAGACCTTCTGGGGAGCATTACTGTTTTTTTGTTTATTACACTTCCCAAAACCTAAGTAGTTGTAGGTTGCATTTTTTTCTTTTTTTTTTCTCTCTAGCAGTATGGATTGAGACTTAAGAAAACTCATACTATAATACATAAATGAAATGTATGTCTTTCTTTCAAAAAGCCATATGCTCCCAGAAATCAGCTTGTCTCCGTGCACCCCTGCTCCCATTTTTAAAAGGTATTTAGAAAGATGATGCAACGGAAATCTAAGCATAAGTTAGAAAAACAAAAGCCATCTCTTTGGAATTAGAACTATCAGAATAAAAGAAACTTTACCCGTATACAATGGAAAATGAAAAGCTAATCATGATTGAAAAAACTAAAAGGTAAAGAGTTAAGAGGATAGACAGGAGAAATCCAAAGATCATGGGTTGGAGGGTGATGAGATGGCTTTTGCTACCTTGTCTAAATGTATATAACTCTAGAACACCCAGCCTCCCTGGGTAAATAATTACCACCATCCTTAGGTGTATCTAGAGAACCAAAAGGAGATGGACAAATTGCAACAATTCTAATTAGATTTAGAACATGGAGAATCTATTACTTATAGTGTTATTTAAAATAAGTTGATTTCCCGTCTGCTTTAATAAAAATAAATGCTAAGCCTTCTAGTATATGCTTAAAAAAGTTATGTTATTTCCATTTTTTTATATGTGTATCCAAAGGCAAGTTGAAGCCTCATGAGAAGTTTTAGTGTAATCCTATCATGCAGGGATCGTCCCTTCATGGAGTAAGGAGATTACAACAGTTGTGAGACCAAAGTTGAATGCAGTCTAATAAATTCTCTATAAACCTATAAGAGTCCAGGACAAGTTATGTGTCCTCCCCCCACCCCCTTCCCCAGCCCTGAAATGGCATTAGTATTGAACATAAAGTTGTGACTATGGAGATTCATGATGACAAATATTGCATGGTTTACTTAAAGTGCAAGGACAGTTTCCCATAATTAAATATAATATGAGAGAAGACAAAAAAAGAAAAGCTATCAAAACTAAGGAAATAGAAGAAAATCGGTGCAGAATGCGAAAAATATTTGGTGGTAGAACACTATTTAAGCAACTAAGGAAAGAATGCACAGAATAGGAACATCGAATTTGATGTCATTACCATGGTTGTTACAATTCTAAAATGATTATGGTGTTACCAATTTAAATGAATGTCATATAAATTCTCTTCACATACTAGCTTAGAAGTATTTGAGGTATCATATATCTAGTTATTTTAATTTTCTCTACATGTCATGACACTGAACTAATCAGACCTGTAGGTACTTACACATAACTCATCTTTTTAATCCACAAAGTGCTTTTGTTATATTAACTAAGATTTTTAAGATTATTTGTATCAATGCCAATATTGAAATATCTCTGAGGAAAAAATTAAATTACTTAGATTTATTTTCACTTTTTAAGTAATTGTTTCGAGAAATCTTTCAAGACATAAAGTATATGCATCGAATGATAGCATTAAATCTGTATGTTCAAATCTGAAGGAACCTTAGAGAAATCGGCAAACTCATGCTGTCCCCTACACCTACCCGGGTACATGCATATCTGTAACTTCTGGGAAAATGAGCTCTCAGAGACTTAACAAGACTCTTCTGTGGACAAAAACACCAGTTCGAAGCAAAGTAAAACTAACTTAAGACCCTTGGCTTCCAATCTAGAGTTCCTTCTGTAACTGTGCATAAATCATTCTCTCTCTTTGTGCCTCCATTGTCCTGAGAGTAAAAAGGGAATACTGGTAGGACCTTCCTCATTGGATTAAAGATGTTAATATAAATCAAGTACTTAGATTCCTGCCTGGAACACTGCAGGCTGTCAGTATTAGGTCCTATTAATAGTTAACACACTATTTTTGCCGTTTGCAACCAAATTTTAGAAATAAAATAGAAATTCTTTCAGGAAAAAAATGCCACATGAAGAGGGGAGTGGAGGGAAAGGAGTCTCTTGTCTCTACAAAGGATTATATATTGTAGAATATGTAAAAAGGCCTCTTTATCTGGTACTGCAGTTTTCCCCAAGGATGCAAAGTCAATGGCTGTTATCAAGACAGAGTTCAGATGAAATACTGCAGTGAAATCTGTGTTAGTTTTATCATTTCAGACGATAGGTAGCTTTTTATGAAACATGCATGGTTTGACTATGGCAGAGCAGGCTGTGTGGGGCCTGAAACTCAACATAATTTTGAGGGCCTTCTTTAAGGAAAGTAATGAGTATTTTTTAGAATGGAAAAATAAATGACAACTAGTTATTAATTTAAAATATTGATAAATATTCAAATATCCCCACATCCAAAAAAGTGATATAATATTTGTATAATTATATCCAAGACACACATTTATGAAACTTTTTTCTTTCTTTTCTTTTCTTCCCTTTCCTTTCCTTTGTTTTCCTTTCCCTCTCTCTCCTTTTTTCCTTTTTTCTTTCTTTCTGATACACACCATTGATCACCTCTTAAATAATAGCAATTAATTTTGTAATATCACTTTCTATAGAGAAACTAGGAAGATAATTCAGTCTTTGTTTTTGCAGTTTGTTTAGGAAGGTCTGAGGAAGGAGGGGGCATGCAATTAGGAGGAACAAGTGTTCTGTCCCAATATGATGCCAGCAGCACAAGTATTAGGGTAGTAAGGGACATGTAAGAGGTGACTTTATACCACTAAATCCAAACCAAATGTCTACTTTCAACTTCCCTCAACTCACCTTCCCTTAGCTAGATCCCAAAATACTTGTGGCATATTTTACTGAAACAAAAGGCCATGTGAACACATGTCTGGGGGCTCTCCAGGTGTCTTAGATGGGCCTGTGCAAGTGAGAAACCCTGAAATACAAACTCCTGAAATCTAGAGGAAAACATAAAAACTTTGAGACAGTCTGAAAATCCTAAATATTATGAACCTAGTTTATATGTATGAGAGTTTCCTAAGGCAAATGAAAGCAGGATGTAATAAAATACCCTATCTGATTTAATATTTAAAAATGGGAGGGACTTAGCCCATGGTATGCTGAGATCTTGGCCACATATACCCCTAGAAAGTGTAGGAAGCCTGAAGAAGGTAGAATGGGACCTTGTGAAAGTAAGTTGGCTTTTTCCAGGAGTGACAGATAACCCAGTAAACAAAGTCTAATGCAAGGTCTTTTGAATAAGTATCTATGAGGATGGAGAAATGAAGATTATTCAGAGAGAAAATCAGCATCAGCTATAGCGTTTATCAGTGAGCACGGGCAGTGGATGTAGTTGGGACAGCAGGTGCCCAGTACAGAGGAAAGGGCTGACGAGCTCTCAGCAGGTCCTGGGGTCCATGTTGTACTCCAGTAGCTCACTCAACTCCTTTGCCTTTTATACTTATCTGACAAAATCCAACTCAAAAAAACATTGTTTTTTTAGGTACTCAAATTGGAAAGGCAGAAGTAAAATTATCATTGTTCACAAATGACAAGATCTTATATATAGAAAACCATAAAGGTCTCTCTCTCTCTCTCTCTCTCTCTCTCACACACACACACACACACACACATCATTAAAAGCTAATAAACAAAGTTGACAACATTTCAGGGTACAAACTCAATACCCAACAATACACAATCTGAAAAGGAAATTAAAAGAATGATTCCACTTACAATTGCATCACAAAGAATAAAATGCTTAGGAATAATTATACCAAGGACAGGGATCACCTATACACTGACAACTATAAGACATCACTGGAAGAAATTAAAAGAAAAAAACTTAAATAAATGGAAAGTAACTTTGTTTATGGATTTTAAGACTTAATAACAGTCAGATAACAGTATTACCCAAAGCTCTCTGCAGATTCAATGCAAGCCGTATTGCAAAATCCCAACAATGATTTTGCAGTATAGGACAAACCACATCTTAAATTCATATGCAATCTTAAGGTACCTCAGATAGCTGAAACCATCCTGAGGAAGAATAACAAAGTTGGAAGTCTTACATTTCCTAATTTCAAAAATTATAAACTACAGTGTTCAAATCAGTATAGTACTGGCATAAAAGTAGACTTATGGAATAATGGGCCAATGAATAGAATAGATAGCCCAGAAATAAACCTTTGCATATACAAGCATACTTATTGTGGTTCTCAGATATTGGTTTTTTTCCCACAAAGTGAAGATTTGTGGGAATCCTGTATCAAGCACGTTTATCAACACCATTTTTCTTTTTTTCTTTTTTTTTAATTTTTTAACATTTATTTATTTTTGAGAGACATAGAGACAGAGTATGAGCAGGGGAAGGGCAGAGAGAGAGGGACACAGAGAATCTGAAGCAGGCTCCATACTCTGAGCCGTCAGCACAGAGCCTGACGCAGGGGCTCGAACTCACAGACCATGAGATCGTGACCTGAGCCGAAGTCGGCCGCCCAACCAACTGAGCCACCCAGGCGCCCCTCAACACCATTTTTCTAATAGCATTTGCTCATTTGGTGTCTCTGTGTCACATTTTGGTAAGAATTTTGGTAATTCTTACAGTATTTCAAATTTTTAATCACTTATTATATTTTTATGGTGATCTGTGATCAAGGATATTTGCTGTTACTGTTGTAATTGTTGTTGGTCATCACAAACCACACTCATATAAAATAACAAACTTAATTGATAAGTGTGTATGTTCTGACTGCTACACAGACAGGCGATTCCTCTGACTCTCTCCCTCTTCTCTGGCCTCCCTATTCCCTGAGATGCAAAAATATTTAAATTAGGCCAGTTGATAATCCAACAATGGCCTCTAAGTGTTCAAGTGAAAGGCAGAGTTGCACATGTCTCACTTTCTATAAAAAAATGATTAAGCTCACGGAGAAAGGGATGTCAAAAGCCGAGATAGACCTCTTGTGCCAAACAGACACATTGTGAATGCAAAGGGAAAGTTCTTGAAGGAAATTAAAAATGCTACTCCAGAGAACACATGAATGATAGAAGGTGAAACAGCCTTATTGCTGATATGAAGAAAGTTTGAGTGGTCTCGCTAGATCAAACAAGTTACAACATTTTCTTAAGCAAAACCTAACTCTCTTCAGTGCATGTTGAGAGACATGAGGAAGCTGTAGAAAACGTTTTGAAGCTAGCAGAAGTGGTTCATGAGGTTTAAGGAAAGATGCTGTCTCTCTAACATAAAAATGTATCGTTAAACAGCAGGTGTTAATGTCAAAACTCCAGCAAATTATCCTGAAGATTGAGCTAAGATGATTTATGAAGGTGGCTACACTCAACAAAAGTTTCTTAGCATACACAAAACAAGCTTCTGTTGGAAGTAAATATCATCTAGGACTTTCATAGCTAGAGAGGAGAAGTTAGTGCCTGGCTTCAACGTTTCAAAGAACAGGCTGACTCTTGTTAGGAGCTAATGCAGCTGTGACTTTAAGTTGAACCCATGCTCATTTACTAGGATCCTTAAGAATTATGCCAAATCTACTCTGCCAGCATTCTATAAATGGAACAACAAAGCCTGGATACAGAATATCTGCTTATGACATGGTTTACTGAATATTTTAAGCCCACTGTTGAGACCTAAGGCTCAAGAAAAAAAGATTCCTTTCAAAATATTACTGCTCATTGACAATGCATCTGGTCACCCAAGAGCTGTGATGAGGATATACAATGAGATTAATGTTGTTCTCATTCCCGCTAAGACAACCATTCTGTATCCCATGAATCAAGGAGTAATTTCCACTTTCAAGTATTATTAAGAAATATGTTTCATAAGGCTAGAGCTGCCATAAAAAGTGATTTCTCTGATGCATCTGGGCAAAGTAAATTGAAAACCTTCGGGAAAGGATTCACTATCTGAGATGCCATTAAAATATTTGTGATTCATAGGAAGTGTTCAAAATACCAACATTAACAAATTTTGGAAGAAGTTGATTCTAGCTCTCATGAATAACTGTTAGGGGCTCAAGACTTCAGTGGAGGCAGGTGTTTGATAGCAGGTGTAGGGTGTAGGTTTGATGGAAACAGCAAGAGAACTAGAGTTAGAAGTGGAGCCTGAAGATGGGACTGAATTGGTGTGGTCTCTTGATAAAACTTATAACAAATGAGTTGTTTATTTTTTTCTTTCATTGACTTAAAACGTTTTTTTTTTTTTAAATTCCTGTATAGGTAATATACATATTATATTAATTTCAGGTGATAACATAGTGACTCAAAAATTCCATACATTACTCGGTGCTGATGATAAGTGTTCTTATAATCCCCTTTACCCATCCTCCTATCCACCTCCCCTCTGATAATCATCAGTTTGTTCTTTATAGTTAAGATTCAGTTTTTTGGGTTTTTTTTCTTTGTTCGTTTTATTTCTTAAATTCAGATATGAGTGAAATCATACATTATTCGTCCTTCTCTGACTGACTTATTTCACTTAGCATTATACACCCTACCTCGACTCACATCATTGCAAATGGCAAGATTTCATTCTTTTTCATGGCTTATTAATATTCCATTCTATATATACACCATATCTTCTTTATCCATGCATCTATCGATGAACATTTAGGTTGCTTTCATAATTTGGCTAGTGTAAATGATGCTACAATAAATGTAGGGAGGCATATATCTTTTCAAATGAGTAAATACTCAGTTGTGGAATTACTGGATTATATGATAATTCTATTTTTAATTTTCCAAGGAATCTTCCTACTGTTTTTCACAGTGGCTACACCAGTTTGCATTCCACCAACTGTGCATGAGGATTCCTTTTTCAAATGAGTTGCTTCTTATGGATGACCAAAGAAAGTGGTTTCCTGAGAAGGAATATACCCTTGGTGAAGATTCTGGAAAGATTGTTGAAATGAAAACAAAAGATTTAGAATATTGCATAAACCAAGTAATAAAACAGTGACAGGGTTTGAGAGGGTTGATTCTAATTTTGAAAAACATCCTACTGTGGGTAGATGCTATCAAACAGCATCACATTTCATAGAGAAATCGTTCATGAAAGGAGAAGTCAATTGATGCAGCAAACTTCATTTTTATCTTATTTAAAAAAATTGTTACAGTCACCACAACCTTCCACCACCACCACCCTGATCTGTCACCAGCCATCTTTATCAAGCAAGACCCTCTATTAGCAAAAACATTATGACAAGCTGAAAGCTCAGATGATGGTTATCATTTTTAGCTATATTTGTAGTTGAGGTATATACATATTTTTGTGTTTTGTTTTTGTTTTGTTTTGTTTTGTTTTTAGGTAAAGGTATTGCACACTTAGTAAACTATAGTTTGCACTGGAAAATCGAAAACAAAAAGATTAATTTGACTTATTTTGTTGTCAGGGTCAGGAACAGAACCTGCAGTATTTGCAAGGTATGCTTATATGGTTAAATCATTTTTGACACTGGTGCCAACACCTTTCAATGGGTAAGAACAGTCTTTTGAACTGATAACACTGAGAAGGCTGGATATCCACATGTTAAAGAATGAAGTTGGAGCTTTACCTTGCACCATACACAAAAATCAATTCAAAATGGATCTAAGGCCTCAATATAATAGCTAAAACTGCAGAAATCAAGAAAAAATAGGACAAAAACGTCATGATATTACATTTGGTAATGATTTCTTACATATGACACCAAAAGCACAGGAAAGTAAAGAAGAAGATAGATCAATTAGACGTTATTAAAATGAAAAATTTTGTGCAACAGAGGACACTACCAGGGGAATGAAAAGACAACCCACATAATGGGAGAAAACATTCCCAAATCATATATCTAAGAGATTAATATCCAAAAAATATTTTAAAATCCCTAAAACTCACAAGAGAAAAAACAACAGCTCAATTTAAAAATGAGCAAAAAATTTTAATAGATATTTATCGAAAGAAAGTATACAAATGGCCAATAGCCCATGAAAAGATGCTCACTATCACCAATGATTAGGGAAATAAAATCAAAACCACAATGAGATTCTACTTCACACACATTATGATGGATATTATTTTTAAACAAAAGCAGAACATAAGTGTGGGCAAAGATGTGGAGAAAAAGGAGCTTTTGTTCATTGTGGAGATTTAGAAAGCTGAAGCCATTGTTGAAAATAGTATATTTCCTCAAAACAATTAAATATAAAATTATCATATGATTCAGCAATTTTATTTCTGGGTATATACTTACAACGTTTGAAGCCAGGACTCAACCACATATTTGTACATCAATGTTCATAGCAGCATTATTAACAAATAATGTTGTTTCAAAAGGTGGAAACAACTCTATCTCCATCAACAAATGAATAGATAAGCAAAATATGCTATGTACATATAGTGGAATATTGTTCAGCCTTAAAAAGGAATGAGGTTTTGACACATTCTACCACTGGATGAACCTTGGAGATATTATTTGTGGAAAAGCAAGGCACAAAAGGCCAAATATCATATAATTCCATTTCTGTGAAGTATCTAGAATAGAGAAATTTGTAGAGAGAGTAGAATAGTGTGTTTTAGAGATAGTTTATAAATATAATAGCAACTTTGACTCACATGCTTAGTATAACAAGAAGTAAAGATAAATAAGACACAGTCCCACCTATGAACGAGTCTCATGTGAAGCAGACATGTATATAAACATTCATAAAATACCATAACTATTTATTTTTATGAACAAAGAGCTTGAAAAGAATACAAGAATACAACATATAATTCAGTTACCTGGTTATAGGAAACAGGACAGGTTTCACAGTATATAGCGACATTTCAACAAGTTTTTAGAGCTAAGAAATATTTCCTCAGGTGGACCGAAACAGGGAAAGAAATGGAGCAAGGATGGTAACATGTTTTCAGTTGTAAGAGCAAAGTCATAGAGATGTAAAGATACATGGTACCATCAGGAAATGGAGCTTAGGACACTATGGCCAGAACATAGGCTAACATGGGGGGACGGGAGATTATCATAGTATGGTGAACTGTAGGTAAGGACCAGCCTGTGGAGGATTTTAGGCTGTGAATCAGTGAAAAGGCATTTGGGTTTTATTCTTAGTCAACTAGAATTCTATCAAAGGTTATTAGCAAGGGAGGTGGTGGTTATTTCTGCATTTGAAAAAACAAATATGTTTGTAGTAAGAGAATGGCTTGGAGTACAACTGGAATTAGGAAATATTTAGAAGGCTATTATATTAGTCATGTTAAAATATAATAAGCTCCTGAGGTTAGAGACTCTTTCAAAGGTGAACTGACTGACAAGGTGATTCACAGGGTTAAGAGTGAAGAGTGATTCTGACATGCACACATCTCAACCATAATCTGAAGAAAAATGCCTCAGAAAGCAGTGTAATGTGTTTCATTCACCTTTACTTATGGAAGAAGACGACTTCAGAATTGTCTTCCCCCCCCTAGATATATAGATAAAATTCTAGGAGTGTGATATTGGAATGAAGATTTCTTCTGCCTTAAAGAGGGTTAGCACATCTTCTGAATTTTGTCTGCTTTAAGATTTAAGCTAAATATTGGGAGAGTCGAGTAGGATAAAGTTTTCTCATAGTGTGCACTGTTGAATCAGATAAATTGGATCAGAAGCAGAACCGAAAATGTCCTTGCAAAATATAGCCTGTCTTGCATTCATGACTCCGTATTCCCACTGAGGCTTCTGCACCAGTTCTTTAAAAGTACGCCTTTCTGTAAAGGCATAATTTCAGCACAACCACATGTGTACACAGTTGTCCAATTGCAGGGACAATGAAACACCAGAGAGCAGAGCCTTTGCAGTGTACACAAACGTACGTTATAAGTTAATAGGTTAATAAAACTCTAAAACTGAAGTCAAGGAATACTGCATAGTAGTTATTTCTAAAAGGAGTATGTGTTTCCCTAAAATTCAATGTGTTCCTATTTCATAAAAATGAAATAAAAGAATATCAACAATATTTTCAAGCAGCTAACTTCTCTCCTCCTCTACCTCTAATAATTCATTGATAGCCATTTAAGTAAGGTTCAGCCTTTAGGTTACTGAGAAGAAAATTGTTCTTTTTTATCCTTATTGCCATATTTTGGTTAAATCTGAATCCTGTGTCCAATATTCTGCTACACCATTGACTCCTGTTTTCCAAATTCAAAAGCTGGTTTTAGTCCTCATTATTCTTGACAGCATTTAACCTTTTGAAGATTTTCTTCCTCATCTGACTCTCTAAGATCTTTGTTTTCTGCATCCTCCTCGGTGATTCCTTCTCTCATCTTTGTCTTTTCCAATTTATTTTTCCCTTCTATATGTTGAAACTTTCCAAAGGTTGCTCTCTTCTTACCATTGTCTTCTTTGATTTTCTTCCAAATCTATTACTACCTCTTTTTTGCTGAATATTCCTTAGGAGGCGAGGTTCGGCTCTGCTTCTAAGCCATTGAGCATGTGATTGCCCCTCCCTAAAAAAGGAATCACCTTATAGTAATTTCTGCTTATTCAGATTTTAGTCCTTTGAGACATCTTTCCTTATGGAGCTGGAAATCTTTTCTGTGTGTTATAGAGAATATTGTGCTACCTTTACAATAGCCTTCATGTTATAACATCTATCTATCTATCATCTATCTATCTACCTCTCTATCATCTATCTATCTATCTATCATCTATCTATCTATCTATCAACTATCTACCTATCTCTCATCTATCTATCTATCTATCTATGATCTATCATCTGTCATCTATCTCTCATCCATCTATCTATCTATCTATCTATCTATCTATCTATCTATCTATCTATCTATCTATCTATCTATCATCTCTCTCTATCTCTATCTATCATCTATCTTTCTGTCTATCTATTATCTATCTATCATCTATCATGTAATTATCTCTCTATATCTTGCAGTGGTTCTCAGAATTGGAACTCCAAGCCAGTAGCACATCACTGTCCCCAGGGGATTTGGAAAGGCAAAATCTTCAGTCATAGCAGGAGGGGTGCCTGGGTGGCTCAGTTGGTTAAGCGGCCGACTTCAGCTCAGGTCATGATCTCACGGTCTGTGAGTTCGAGCCCCGCGTTGGGCTCTGTGCTGACAGCTCAGAGCCTGGAGTCTGCTTCAGATTCTGTGTCTCCCTCTCTCTCTGCCCTTCCCCTGCTCACTCTATGTCTCTCAAAAATAAAATAAACATTAAAAAAAAATTTAAAAAAATGGAAAGGCAAAATCTGAGGCCCCAAAGCACATCATGTGAGGCAGAAACTCTAGGGTGTGGCTCAGGAATTTGTGTTTTAACAAGCCTTCCAGGTGATTCTTATACAGGTTAAAGGCTGAGAATCACTGGTACGTTGCAATTTCCTGGCTTTTGGCTGGTTTCCCTACGAGATTATGGACTGTTTTAGAATATGATGGAATCTTTTTGATTGTGAGTTCAGTATCCAGTGTAGAATCTGATCAGTAAGCCAATATCTCTAATAGGAAAGTTGACATTTAATACTCCTCATTAACACTGTCCTCCAAAACAATTGCTAATATTTGCTTCTATAACCCTGACTGACCTTTTGGCTTTCTGACCTCGCCTTTTCTGTCAATACTAAAATCATTTCCATGTTACTCATGAGAAAACCTTAATTATCATCTTTCTTTGATGAATAACTTAATAAATAAAAAAAGAATTCCCAGAATATATACTATATTCTGACTATATAGCTAAAACATATTCACAATTTAAAAATCTGAAAAATTCAACTAAACACACAAATAAAATAAAAAGCACTGGAAATTCCATTCCTCCGAGAGAACCATTACTAATTGGTGCATGTATTCATTTAACTTTTATTTCTATCATGTTTGCATTGCAGTGTTTACTATGGAGCATCATATTTTGTAATCTACTGTTATTGCACTATTTTGGATGTATTTTCCACTGATTTCTTAATGGCTGCATGATATTTTTGGCAGTAATTTGACCTATACTCATCCTTCCTTAATTAACTGGACTTTCTGTCAAAACCTTTTCATTACCTCCAAACTTGCAGTCCAGGCTCTTACTCCTATTGCAGTAGCCAACTTTTCTAGATTAATTTCTCTAAAGTTTAGTTCTGGGGCACCTGAGTAACTCAGTTAGTTAAGCCTCTGGCTCTTGGTTTCAGCTCAAGTGATGATCTCATGATTTATGGGTTCCAGCCCTGCATCGGGCTCCATGCTGACAGTGCAGAGCCTGTTTGGTATCCTCTCTCTCTCTTTCTCTCTCTCAAAAGAGATAAATAAACTTTTAAAAATTAATAAAGTTTAGTTTTGAGCAAATTGCTCAAAAGTCGAAGTGACTCTCCAGGACCTTCCAAATAAGGCCAGGTCCTGAGCAAGACCATCAAGGATTCCTGCCGATTTCTTTTGCTTGCCCAGGCTCTGGGTGAGACTGCTCACCATTTTCACATTTCCTCCATTTCCCCCCCTTTTGAAATTTGCCACCTCTCTGTCTCATCGTTCTTTTCCAATAGCGATTTTACTCAACTAGCTACTTCTGTGTGAGCCTTGCTAAAATCACAAACTTCCTGCCCTCACGACCAGTCCACTCCTTATCTTCTTTCTCTGCTCTATTTTTTCTTTTCCTTCTTGGTTCTTATAACCATGTAAAAGACCATATATTTGACTTACTTAACTTACTAATTGCCTCTGTGCTTAACTGTAATAAAAGCTCCATGAAGGCAATGACTTTTGCTTCTGTCTTATTTATTGTCATATCCCTAAAATCTAGAACAATGCTTAATACATAAAGGACACTCAGAATATATTTGAATGAATGAATGAATGAATGAACTAATGAATTGCTTAATAATGAATATTACTGGCAAAATTCTATAAGACCTCGAGGAAGTCAAAGATATTATTCCAGCACTTTAAAAATTGTGCAAACATTCCCTACTGAGTTGTGCAGTGTGAATCCAAATGACCAGTTAGCATATCTCTCTTCCCTGAAGACTTTCTTTAGAACTTCTGCTGAAGGTGATCTCTCAGCTTTCTAAAGACTATTGACCATTAGTTGTGGTTATGATATGTATTGCATACTGAATTGAGTTATGGTTAGATGTTGCCCTTGTCACTAACTAATAGAGAAGCTCCTTTAAGGCAGATACCAATTATCTTTGTATCTCTTGCAATTCTCAGTGCATTGACAATAGCAGTTCTAAAATTAATTAAAGTGTTGCCACAAATAAAATTAAAGTATTACCAAAAGCAAAGAGGGAGTTATACATGAGGGCATTTTACCATTGTCTCTGTTAAAGATGTATTTGTCTATTTTTCTTTTTTTAAAAGAACACCCATTATCTGCACGCTGGTTAGTATCTCCAAAGAAATCACCGTGTGTACATTCTACATCTTTGCAGATCATTAATGCTGCGCTTGCTTTGGCTGCAAGACCCAAAAGTCAAGTGGTCAAAAAAACCATGGAAATGTACAAGCACACTTGGGAGAATCATATCCACGTCCTCACCGAAGCTGTAGATGACATTACGAGCATCGATGACTTCCTCGCTGTATCTGGTATGTTTTAACTCTTTTAATTTATACGTTTCCTCTTGTCAGTTTTCTGAAGCAGAATAATTCTGAATATAATTAATTTTATGCAATATAATGAGACTCTTTTTAATGATCATCTTTCTCAAAGGAAAGTGCTGCTATGTGTGATCTACTCTAGAATAATGAGCCTCATCCTGGTAATCCTTACAACTCAACAATTTACACTGTGTCTCTAAAAGAAACTCCTATTCGTGGACAAAACATAATTGAAAATAGTAGCTGCAAATCTTAGGCATTTTCTGGCTTTTTGAATAAAGAATCATCTCCCCCCTCACCTTAGTATATTTTTATCTTTTGATTTCCCCACACTTCTATTCCAACAGAGTTTTTCTCCACTCAGGAAAAAAAGAGAGAGAGATAGAGAGAGAGATGGATAGATAAATAAATAGGAAAACTCTTCACTGATTTGAGATGTAATATGTACTTCAGCTTCCTATATATTCCTGTATTTGAATAATGGTGATCTAAACAATCAAATAAATAAGTCTAAACATCTGACTACATCTGTTACATTTGGGTGTGAGATTCCATGTCAAACCTAGATGATTCTTTTACCATAGAATAGAACAGCGTCCCACAGGATTATGAAATTATTCTCATAAAGCTGCACTCTCAGAAGCATAACATGGGTTTTGATTATATTGTTGTTACAGCAAAGAACTACTCTTTAATCTTTTTTAATTCCTTGAAAATTAAGCTGCTCCTTAAAATAAATCACGTTTTCCTTTTTTTTTTTTGAAAAGAGATTTTCTTAGAATGTGACATTATTTTTTATAAAATGCAAATTCTCATGAATTCTAACATCATTTCATCTTTTAAAAGTTTCCTGATGTGGTTTGTCTAACCTGTGGAATTCATTACTTTCACGCATATATATTCTTATCTTGAACAATAGTCCCAGAACTCTAGTGTATTTTCATGATACATTAATGATAAGAAAATGTGTAGTAATTAAAATAATTTTTTAATGTTTATTTTTGAGAGAGAGAGAGAGACAGACTGTGAGCGGAGGGAGGTGTAGAGAGGGAGACACAGAATCCAAATCAGGCTCCAGGCTCCAAGCGATCTGCATAGAGCTCAATAGAAAATGCATTGTATTGAGGCACCTGGGTGACTCAGCTGGTTAAGCGTCCAACTTCAGCTCAGGTCATGACCTTACAGTTCAAGCCCCATGTCGGGCTCTGTGCTAACAGCTCAGAGCCTGGGACCTGCTTTGGATTATGCATCTCCCCCTCTCTCTGCCCCTCTCCCACTCTCTCTCATTCTCAAAAATACACAAACATTAAAAAAATTTTTTTAAATGCATTATATTTATTTTAAAATTGTTTTATTTTTATCGAGCTAAAAGCTTTGAAAATAATAGAAAATGTATGCAGGAAAATATTAACATTCCTTGATTCTACTATTCAGAAATAACAACCACTGTTATCTGATTTATTTCCATCCAGCATATATATATATATATATATATATATATATATATATATGTGTGTGTGTGTGTGTGTGTGTGTGTGTGTGTGTGTGTGTATATTTAAATATTTAGCTGAGTTATTCCACATCATTATGTATAGATATGTGAATATATATTTATGTTTTAAAAGAAATATTTAGCTGAGTTATTCCACATCATTATATATTCTTTTTTTCTTTAATTTTTTTAATGTTTATTTTTGAGAGAGAAAGACAGAGCATGAGTAAGGGAGGGGCAGAGAGAGAGGGAGACACAGAATCCAAAGCAGGCTCCAGGCTTTGAGCTGTCAAGCACAGAGCCTGACACAGGGCTCGAACTCATGAGCCTGAGCCACCCAGGCACCCCAACATCATCATTATATATTCTTAAAAGAATCATTCATTTATCCATTCTTCTTTGGTTTATATATAATTTATATAAAATGAAATTTTAACTGTCATAAATTATGCCTTGTTAAACATATTTTTGTCTATTTGCTGTCTTCTTAGTATACATTTTGTGTGTGCGTGTAACCAATCAACATCTTATATTGGGACAATCTTTTGTTTAATTGTTAAGTGCTAGATTCTGGTTTTTAGTAGGTTCTTCAGGTTACAAGGCAAAGAAAACTTCTCATAATACTCTGTGTAAAGGCAGTTTAATTACAGGTATACTAATGGCACAATAGGGAGACTCTCATGGACACACCAGAACGGGAACCGTAATTGGCCGAGCATTGCATGAGTATAGCTGTAGAAGTCCTGGCATCTGAGCAGCTCCGTAGGGTCTCAGAACAAGAGCTCCTGCTTTTTCTTTTCGGTGCTGGATTAACCCAACCTAGCAACCTTCTGAGTCTGCTACTTTCTGTGAACAGAACATTTTGTGTACACATAACAGAAAACTCATATGGACGTTTCCTAAATAACAAAAATGTTCAATTACCTCATGTAACTAGATGTTTAAGATAGTCGATTCTAGACTTACTAGCAAAAGCATACCAAAGGACTTGGGTAGGAATAGTGAAGATACGTGAGGAATAGTATTCTATCACTAACATTGTTTAGAATTGTCAGTACAGGGTAATAATTAAAAAGTGGACTCATATTTAATGTGTTTCATTATTGTTTTAAAATTCTTTACAGTTAATGCATTCCAGTATATTCTATACCCAGGGTGAACTGTTCCTACTTTGCTGCCTTTTGAATGCCCTAGTTGGTAGTGGTCTAAGATTATTAATGACCTATATAGACATCTCAGTATTCTACTGATCTTCCCTCATGGTTGCATCTGAAAGCATTACATCTCAAAGCGCTATACAGTACCATGTAAAGTAGGAAGGCAAGTTCGTTGGCTTCAAGTTATCAAGAGGAAATCTTTCTTGGGTGATTCCATCAGACTTTCTCTTATTTTTCATACATCGAAACTTGTTCCAGAATCTATCTCTGAACGAATTGTGGGCAAAAGGAAATGGGATTTCCATGATGGACTTTGAGTGGCGATAAATGGTTAATAACTGACTAAGGGCCAGAGGAAATGGTAGTCCTAATTTCTAGCACTTCCTGATTTCTGTAGCATGAATACTACCATGTTGGTAGGTCTCAAGCTACTGACGTGATGTCACGGAACTCTGAGTTGGGAAGAGATTTATAAAAGCAGCTCTTATAAGCTGGTATAAACATATCCTAGCAGACTACTGGGGTTAGAACAGTCATAATTCGACCTTTCTAACTAATCACTTACCATACAAACCAAATCCAGGGTTTTATGAGCAGAAGAGAAGAAAAAATGGCTATTGACTAGAGACATATGTTTACCCCAAGCACTCAGTGACATCCACTCCTTCCTCAGGTCTCTGTGCTTTCATAAACTTACTTTGTATTAGTTTAGCACAAGCCCCAATGATGACTCTCATTACATCATAACTTTCAACATCTGTTCCTATAGATAATAACATCTTTTCTCAGAATCTCCCTAGTCGAATAAATAAGAATCTAGCTGGCTATACATCTTTGTTACTATGAGGCTAGAAATCCTAAATCCAAGGTCACAGGGCAACCAATGGATGGGTTACTTTATTTCAGATAACTAGCCATGGTCCAAATAGCTGTGATGGTGGCTGTCTCAATCTGTCAGCTTTTATGTAGAGCCAATTTTCTTACAAGAAGTTGCAGATGTGATTAGCAGTGAATGACTTCTCTGGTGGTACTTTATAATAATCTTTCAAAATATGCTCTTTATACTAACAGACTTCTGATTCCTCTGTTCGCCAGGTAGAACAACTGACAAGTTAGTTCATATTTGTGAATTATCTAGAGAATATTGTGTTTTCAAAAATTTTATAAACATTTCATCCTTTTCCTGGGCTTTCTTTCACTAATTAACAGCAATATGCAATTCTTTTTGTTTTCTTTCACAAGAATAAATAATAGAGGCCTTGAAAAGATACCCATTTTCTCCTAGTTGGTTATGAAAATTTGGGGATTCTTAGACCATCAGCTCTCCATATTAAAATATAAACAAAACTTAAAACCTAAAACAGGTGTGAAAGGATTCTTGGAGTTTAAACTATTACTTTATTGTCATTAGCAAAGGTAGAGATCACATTGGTAAAATGTTTGTCTAGCTCTTAAAATAATACCAAATGTCTTTTAACTATTGCACTTCCAAATATAGAAATATCATTGATGATTTTTAAATTGTATGTCTCTTGATGCACATAAGTCAAAATACTACTTTTTAGAAGGTTTTTTTTGGGTTCTTTTGTTTCCTGATATACATAGAAAACTCCTAATATAAGTACAATCAGTTCTTTCTTTAAAATCATAAGGAATATAATCACCTTGTCAATTTATTATATATTTAAAATTTTTATGTGTAAAAATAAAATGAAATAGTGAACAAAAACCTACCTTTAAAATCAGAAGGGTATTTTGGCAAGCTAATTTCTCTGACACTCAGTTGTCCAAAAGAGGCCCTTTTTAGTTTAATGTTATTAATGTAAAAACTTTCAATGTCTTGCAAGTAATTAGAAAAAGTTCTTAAATGCATAGATCTTTAAACTTTGTGTCCCATCAGTGACTATAGGAATTATTCCCACACCATTCACTATGTTTTTTATTACTCTCTGAAAATACGTGTAACCAAACACTTGTGAGAAAGTTGCCAATCTGAAAGTTTCTTTGACCACATCAAGGTCTGTCTTTTGTATAGACAGATGTTCCTGTGTGAGGAGATGTATGAAGCTCTATCTTTCCAGCCTGCCAGGATGCCTGAAATCTCCAGGATTAGTTATCCATGTGGGAGTATAAAAACGCTTAAGATCTCTGTTTAAGATGCACATTTGGAAGAGGAGACATATTAACACATGCCTCAGCTTTTAGAATCATTGCATTAATTGAGTCATTGTGAGTTATAACCCCAAGGAACTAAATTCAGAAGTAAACTTTGATAAAAGAGGAAATGACTTGGACCATAAGAACTATTTAACAATTACTAAGAGCTGATTACATGTGAGGGTTTGTGAAAATATGACCTTTCTTTCATTTATTCATTCATTCATTAAATATTGATTGCATAATTTTAAGTGCTAAACCCTACAAAAGCCGTTGGAGATTGAAAAATGAGTATAAGTTAGTGGCAGAGATAACTTGCAAGGAAGCTGTGATAATGGGGGTTGTTGGAGGGAGGAGACCACGCGAGAAATGGAGTAAACCACGGACGATGGTTTGGAATTTTCTTTGCGAGAAATGGAGTAAACCACGGACGATGGTTTGGAATTTTCTGAAAGAGAGACTGACCACTATTTGATTAGAATAAGCACTGCCATTCCCTTATTGTAAAACATTTTCTCATTTTAAAGATAACATCATATTGACTCTCAGGTCAATATTGAATATTGAGGGATGTTTGGAGATCTTTTACTCCATGTCCTAAATTTATCTCTTCTATGTCCACTTTTCTCCATATCCATGGCTCTCGCCCCAGGTTAAACCACTTCCTATACCTGAATTACCACATAATCTTTCTAGTTGGACCTCCTGCTTCCAGAGTTTTGCTTGAAGGCTGGCTTTCAATAGCTATATGCTGAATGAATAAAAGTATTTATTCCCCTTTTTAATTCTGTGCAAGATTAATTTGGGGAGGTTTATGCCTTATGCTTTCAATAAACGTATTCATCTTTGGAATAAATAGCTTAACAAATCTTCATATTATGAAAAATAATTTTAAGCATTAATCATCACAATGTTCTGTGATCTTGACTTAGTAACACAAGGATAACTCTGATGTTGCCTTCAAATATGCACTAACAAAAGCCTCTGTGTTTATGACATTGTAGTGAACATGATCTTTGGCTGCCAAAAAGTTGTATCTGAATCATCTGAAAAAGCAAAATGAAAATAAATAGACTTACAATTTTATTTTAAAATTAATACCAAATAAACACATAATATTAGCAAGATCAAAATGTTGTATCAGTTGCACACAAACTAAGCACTCTTAATACTCAATATAATCTTTATAATGTTTTTGAAATAGGTGCTGGGATAAAAGGTGACCAATATAATATATATCTATGGAATGATAAGTTATATAATATAATTATAAGCAATTATCTCTTACCAGACATTCACTTATATATCTTTTCATCTTATACCTATTTGAAATTTTAGTTGGTTAAAGGCATCAAGACATGATATGTTTCAATAAAAATATGTTCTTTTAAAATTGAGACTTGAAATCAGATTCTGCAAAAATGAATTTTGGTTAAAAAATATTGAGTACCAACTACATGCAAGGCAGTATGCTTGAAAGTGGAGGAGGATGTAAAAAAGGAATAGGCACAATGTTTGCTTTCAGAGAACTCACCGTCTAGCATATACAGATCAGATCCTAAGGGGTTTGATTAATGCTGTGCGGTTAATGCTGTTGGAATGTCAGCATACTGAGGGAACCACTTTAAGAGAATAGTGTTTGAACTGAATTGTGAATTGAGGCTTGAAGAAGTTGGAATAGCATCCCAGAAATAGAGAAAAGAGTGTGAAAGCACATGGTGGCTTTGAGCAACAACCAGTTGGCCAGCGTTACAGGACTGGAGGGAACATCTGGTGTGAAAAGGCAGCAGGTGGTATTACATAAGACCCTAAACATTTGAGGAAGAGCTAGATCACCTAAAATATTAAACAGTAGTGTCACAGACTACATCAGTTTTTCAGAGCACTAACTCCAGATGCTGAAAACCACTTATCTTACAGAATGAAGTAGTATAGCGCCAAAAAATGATTTAATTGTTCTTAGAAGTAAAAATAAAGTAAACCCAATATCAAACAGGTGTTCTCTCACTTTCTAAACCTTGCCTCCAAGAAATTAAACATATGACACATCCAAGATGTGACAATAGGGAGCTGAGGTGAGTGCCAATTCGATGACTTAAACCTGGGTCAGGCCAAATAACTTGGGTACCTGTTTCCCAAGGAAAGGATCTCTTCTTCATCCGGATAGTCCAGTAATGATGTACAGCCAGAATCTTCTATGCCATTGGCTAAAACCAAAAGGCAGTGTTATTGTGGTTCTAAGATTTTTTCCCCCCTCTGGTTTCTCTGTGATTACATCTTCATGTGATGGTACATGCCTCAGTGATCACTGTGGAGACTTCAGGGAAATCAGAAGCACAGACAGCTTTACATAAGTCATGGAAAGACAGGGAGAAATGATTGGATCGGTTCTCCCAAAGTAATCCATTATCACTCTGTTGATAATTATGTTTTGAATAACCACCTAAACTTACATGACATAAGAATAGTTTGGGCATGGCAGCTGGAATTTATACACATCATTCCATGTACTAACAGGCAAGGTCACTCGATGCTCTCATTTGAATGAACAATAGATAATATGGCAAGACGATTGTTTGAATAGTAAGAATTTGATCATTAGAAAAACCATAATTAGAAGTCCTTTTTTGACTTTATTAAAATCATATTTGAGAATTTTTGTCAGAACTTTCAGTTGAGCTTGAGTCATCACCAATAACCTTAGAGTGAAATAAGCAGCGCTAAGGGCTCGCATCTTAGACTTGTATATAAAGGTAATAAATATTTCCTAAATGATGAAGATCTACCAGCTATGTACTTACAAAGACTCTGAATGATAAAAGAGACTTTTAGTAAAGGATTTTCTTAAAATTGCCTTAGTAAATGTATGTACAGTATTAATTACCATATTATTTGTGATGGACATATTGACAGAAATTTTCAACAAAAACAGAGAATCAAAGTGAGTCCCAAAATTTCATTTGCATTTAGTTATTTTTGAACAGTGTCTCAACTGTAAGTACATGCATTTGTTTATTTTTTTAATTAAAAAATTAATGTTTATTTTTGAGAGAGAGAGAGAGACAGAGACAGAGCACAAGTGGGGGAGAGGCAGAGAGAGAGGGAGACACAGAATCTGAAGCAGGCTCCAGGCTCTGAGCTGTCAGCACAGAGCCCCACATGGGGCTCAAACCCATGAACTGTGAGATCATGACCTGAGCTGAAGTTAGACACTTAACCAACTGAGCCACCCAGGTGCTCCTAACACATGCATTTAATAAGCGTAATTTGGATAAACAAAAATCTTTAATATGGCGAATCCTATGGGAAGGTTTATAGATTAGATGAAGAAGTCAAAGGAAAGTTTCTTTTACTGTACAGTAGTCCCTCACCTACTCGTGAGTCTAAGATGTGCTACTGAGCATTCTGAAAGAGCAAAGTCTTCAGGTAGAGATAAAGGGGTTTTAGACAGGATAAGCAGGATGCTCCCCACCTCTATTTTCTCCAAAGGTAGGAAAATTTAAAGGAACATACCTCCTTCTACACAGGTGGATGATCTGAAGGTATGAAGTCATGTATCTGAATTTGCATTGTATGTGTTGACATACTTTTGGGTCTTTAATAGCATCCTGGAGAATAGTAACAAAACAGTAAAAACCTCTTCTTACAGAATGGCTCCAGAGCTTGTTCTGTGAGAAGTTTACATATATTTGAGAAAGAGAGCTAGGAATTACATTCTCACAAAGCATATATCATTTCTACTAAGATTTCGGCACTGAGGGAAATCCTATAGATGAGGCATCAAGACAATGGATTGTATCCCTAGAATCCATGGGATGGATGCACAGGTAGAGAAGAGTCTGGAGTGGGTTAAGTAGGCTTAGGATTGATGATTTTGTCATTTCCTACCAAATCTTTGGAAAATAACCGCTACTCACCAAATTCCTATCTCTAAAATATTAATGATTATGTTACATTTTGCCATGGTCTGAATGTTTGTGTGCCACCGAATTCTTATGTTGAAACCCTAGTGTCCAATAGGAAATTATGAGAAGGCAGGGCCTTTGAGTGGTCCTTAGGTCAAGAAGGTGGAGCCCTCATGAATGGAATTAATGTTCTTATAAAGGAGACCCTGCAGAGATCCGTAGCCCCTTCCACTATGTGAGAACTAGGAGGAGGCATGGATATAAACCAGGAAGAAGGCTCTCACCAGAATATAACCATGCTGGTGCTTTGATCTTGGACCTCTCAGCCTCTAGAACAGTAAGAAATAAATTTCTGTTGTTTATAAAATACCCGGTCTGTACTATTGTGTTAGAGCAGCCTGTGTGGACTAAGACACATTTACTCATTTATTTAACAAATATGTACTGGGCACCTACTATGTGATAAGACCATTAAATCATGAAAACAGAACAGGACTCTCTACCTTCTTAGAACTCACATTCTTGCATGGTTGGAAGAATTAAATAAAATGATATACAGTAAAACTATTGTTTGTGAGCATAATTCGTTCCAGGAACATGCTTATAATCCAAAGCACTTTTATATCACATTTCCTCATAAGAAGTAATGGAAACTCAGATGATTCTTTCCACAACCCAAAAATATTCATATAAAAATGATTATAATACAGTATATAATACAAAATAATATATACAATACAAAATATAAAGAAAAATAAACAAATTAACCTGCACTTACCTTTGAAAACTTTCATGGTTGGTGTGAGAAAGACAAGAGAGAGAGGGTTATTGTGTAGGTTGACTTTCCCTATCATTAATGGTTGTTGACTACAGTACAGTATTAACCTCTTGCTGTATACTGTATTTAATGTAAATAGCAATAAGGCAGCAGAGGAAAGGGTCTATAACTGCAGGCAGCCTGACCTAGAATGAAGCAAAGCATTCCTAAGCTTACCGTTGTATGGAAAAGCAAAGGACTGTCCATAGGTGCTTTGAAGTGACAAATACACTAGTGCCAGTTGTGGGCACTTTCCAATGTTCTTAATAATCATTGATTTCTGTCAAACATTCTGAGACTGAGATTCCGAGCATGGGAGATGATCACCCACAATTCTGCAGTGAGAGAGATAGAGAGAGAGAGAGAGAGGGAGTGAGAGAGAGAACCGTTATAATCATGTGATGTTCGGTGTCACATACTACTTGTATTGCAAGACATCACTAGTTATCAAGTTAAAATTTATTAGAAACGTTTACTCATCTTGAGGAACACTCACAGAATAAGTTACTCACAATCCGAGGTTTTACTGTATTTAAAATGCTTTGAAGAGTGACTAAGACATAGTAAGTGGCCCAGTAAAAGATAGATATTATTTACTAGCATCTTTGGCAGGCCATTGTTAAAATTTAAAACAGGTATGATAAAGGTAAATCTCTTTATTTTTTTTAAATGTTTACTTTTTATTTTGAGAGAGAGAACATGCATGGGAGAGGGGGAGAGAGAGAGAGAGGGAGAGAATCCCGAGCAGGCTCCATGCTGTCGGCATAGAACCCATTGCAGGGCTCGATCTCATGAACTGTGATCATGATCTGAGCCAAAGTTCAGAGTCAGCTACTTAACCAACTAAGCAACCCAGGAGCCCCAAAGATAAATCTCTTTAAGGGAGCTACCTTGTTAAACTATCCCAGTAGTTAGTATAATGCCGTTTATCAAAATAAGAATTATCTTGAAAACTATGTTGTGATAACTATCACATGTCAAGACATCAAAAATTATGATTTAATATCAGATATTGACAAGATGTAGTAAAATGAGAACTCTCGTACACTGCTTCTGGGAAGGCAAGTTATAGTTTGTTTGAAGAACAAAACAGAAATATGTGGTACCTGGACCATTTTGCCACAAATATCCACATATATATGTGCATATATGTGCATACATATATATATGAGAAAATTGTACACATATCCATAAAGAAAAATTGTGCAGATATGATCTTTATGGATTTTTTAAGTACTGAAAGTTTGAAATAATCTAAAAACTCATCTTAGGAGAATGAAACAATAGCAGCAAACATAGTCATTAAAACAAACTTGTTTCATATGTCAACAGAACAGATTTTTAAAAGCAATATTGAGTGAATTAGCAAGTTTTGGAGCAATGTGAACAGTAGGGTGCATTAAATGCCACACATAACAAATACGTAAGTGTGATTAACTCCGGAGAGGAAGGGGTTGGATGGGACTGAGAAAGAGTACATGTGGGACTTAGATTGTAATGCTTTTTTTCTTTAAAAGTAATATCAGAACAAAATCTGATGAAAAAATAGCATCCCCTGTTATTGAAATATATAGATTAGTTTCTATATTTTATTACAATTTCTACTTTTCTTAAACTTTTATAACAAAGGAGTTACAGGAGAAGTAAATGTCAAGGTACAAAGACTGAAGGCATGGTTGGTTGTGTGTTGATTAGCCTGAGCTAACACAGAGATGTTCCCAGGTGACCCATATCAGCACCTGAAACTCACCAGATAATGATCACCCAGAATTCTTCAGTTTGATTGTGAATCTCAGTAATACCGAGTAAGAAAAGGCTTTGTGAAGGTGAGCCTAAACCATTATCACTAAGGGTCAGATTCGGATGGACTGCTATTTTGTGAGATATTGTACCATTTTTTACCCTTGTTTTGTGAATGAGGGTATCAAAAGGATGGCTAGACTTAGAAAATATTGTGAAATATTTCAAGCATCCATAAAAGACTAGAATATATAGAATAATAAACAAAGTAACATTACCAGGAAGCCTTATCAAACCTTCACTTTTGTCATACTTGTTATTACATGTAAAATGGAAGACCCTCATGTAACCTTTCCTAGGTTTTTACAAATTTCCATTCACTAAGAATTTTGATGAAAGCTCTTGCCTCCTGATAAGCAGATCTTCATGACAGACATTTTCCTTCTATTGGATGAGATCTAAAGCATCAAAATAATCAGAACCCGTTTTAGGGAATAGAATCTTTTTACTTTGGGCATATGAATAATCAAAGCTAAAGCTGAGGGGCACCTGGGTGGCTCAGTCGGCTAAGCGGCCGACTTCAGCTCAGGTCATGATCTCATGGTCTGTGAGTTCGAGCCCTGCGTTGGACTCTCTGCTGACAGCTCAGAGCCTGTAGCTTGTTTTGGATTCTGTGTCTCCCTCTCTGCCCTTCCCCTGCTCATGCTATGTCTCTGTGTCTCTCAAAAATAAATAAACATTAAAAAAAATTAAAAAAAAAAAAAAGCTAAAGCTGAAAAATTTTCCTCAGGGACATGCTAACACGATTTAAGTGATATTCTACGCTACCGTCTTTATGGAAATTGTGATAGTAAGTGATGGAGGAATATCTCTGAAGCATTTTGATATTGACAAGGTAATCATTTATTGTGTTAGTCAACAAATATTTATTGAACAATTTCTATTTACCGTAGAGAAAACAATGGTGAATAAGACACGTTGGACTTACTTATTATGAATCTATCATCTAATTGAAGAAACAGTCCCTCTGTTGCCAATTATAATGTGGTAAAATAGTTTCTGTTAAGGCTGTCTTTCTATCAGCAAAGAAATTGTGTGACAGTCAATCTTTGAAACCTCATCATTTTGTAATTATTACTTGAATTTGTGATCATTCTTTCACATATTGGCATTTAGGACCTATAGGATTTAATTCAAAGAAAGTTCAAAGCAAAATCCATGTTTACTATATTATTTTATTCATCTCTTTTAATAATTATGGGTGTACAGGAGTTAATTTTCAATCTGGTTCTTCATAACAGTTTTTAAAATGTGTAATTAGGAAGAATTTACAAATGAGCTAACCACTTACATCCATTTGTAAGTTTTTTTAAAGTTTTTAAAAATTTATTTTGAGAGAGAGAGAAGGAGAGAGCATTCATATGAGCAGGGGAGGGGCAGGGAGAGAGGAAGAGAGAGAGAATTCCAAGCAGGCTCCGCACTGTCAGCACAGAGCCTGATGTGGGGCTTGAATACATGAACTATGAGACCATGACCTGAGCTGAGACACGCAGGTGCCCCTCCATTTATAATTTTATATATGCTTGCTTTATTTCTACACCATAAATTTCCATGTAGAAAATCAGCTGCTTTGAAATCTCTGATTTTTGTAACATGGCCCTGTTAATTGATAATTTAGGGATATGACTATTAAAAATCTAAACTAAAAAATACATACTTGAAACTACCACAAATCTAACACTTAATTGTAATATTTTGATTTAAAAATATCCAGTGCCTTCTAGACCAGGTGCCACACAACTTCCCAAGGCCTTTTCAATTTAGTCTACTTTAGGAAATTTCAAGTGTAGATAAAATTTAGGTTTTTTTTTTTTTTTCTTTTAATGAAGTCCTAATATACTATATGTGGAAAATGGTCATGGGAGGAATGCAAAATGTTTTTCTGTGTGTGTGTGTGTGTGTGTGTGTGTGTGTATCTAAATAATTCAATATATCATAACAACATTTAAATTCCCAATGAGTCATTTAATATGTTCTTGCAAGTTTGCATCCACCATTTTGATTGTGATTTATGTACTTTATGTTTTCATAACGAATTGCGTATAAATCCTCTTCACCTAACTACATGGGAAATTTCATGAAAACAGAGATATTCAATCTTATGACTTTACTCTTTTTTTCTGAATCAGGTTATAAAATCTAGTTAGCTAAAATTGTATGTGTCATTTATGATCAGCACATTTTAAGGTAACATCATATTCAAAGTATAAAAACTGGGTGAATAACAATGGGGACTTACTCTAAATTATGAATCAGTTCTATACAGATCTGTTCTATCAGATTTAGCAAAAAAAAATGTGTGGTGGCTGTATTAAGAATACTGTATTAAAGCATGATGTATATTTTACACTGTCACAATTTAAATAAATAAATTTATAAATTTTCTACATCAATATTTATATGGTTCTAGTAGCTATTCTATAGTGTGTGTGTGTGTGTATGTGTGTATGTGTGTGTCTGCAATGTATTTAATTTGGTGCATGGCTTTTTTAATGTTTTTTGTTTGTTTGTTTTTGTTTATAGAAATGCTACTGTTAATATGTGTGGAAATATTTATCCCAGGAACTCTGTTTTATAGCAATTTCCTCATTTATTTTTCCACCTAGAAAAAATTTGACTAGTATAATCATGCTTTAATATATAGAAGGCTGTCACAGATATTTCGTAAATTGCTCAAATTCTCCAAGACAATAAATAATAATGATGTTACTTTTAGCTACTCTGATATAAAGGGTATGTAAAATCACCTGTCTTTCACAGCAGCCTAGTATTACCCATTAGAATTTATTTTTCCTCTTAAATTGGTTTTTGTCTATATTTTAAATGTTTATTTATTTATTTTGAGGGGAAGAGGGGCAGAGAGAGGGAGAAAGAGAATCCTAAGCAGACTCTGTGCTCAGCATGGGGTTTGATGTGGGGCTTGATTTCATAATCACAAGACCATGACCTGAGCCAAAATCAAGAGTTGGTCACTAAACAGCTGAGCCCCCCAGTACCCCTATTTTTTTTTATGTCAAAATATGGAGGTCATGTTTAGGCCACAATTCTGGGTTTTCCATCTGGAACTTTCTTGAATCAGGGAGAAGGATACACCTAACTTTTAAGGCTAACATTTGATTTGTTACTTATTCATCCTTTCAGTCAAATAATTAACAAAAGATCAAGTCCCTTTCTCTATAAGTCATTGGTTGCTAATGAGGACACAGCTGGATAAGATTGTAGATGATGATAAAGCAAAATAAATATCTGTATGAGCTAGACTAAACATAGTTTGAGAGAGAAAATGAGACTCGTTCTCTCTCATTGGAATTTAGTGAGATTCTGGCTGACAATTTAAATGTGAAAAAAACAAAACAATTAAAAAACACGTGAAACATCAGATTCGTGGGAGCCTGGGTGGCTCAGTTGGTTAAACCTGTGACTTCAGCTTAGATAACGGTCTCATGGTTCATGAGTTCAAGCCCCACACTGGGCTCTGCTGTCAGGGCAGAGCCTACTTCAGATCTTCTGTCTCTCTGTCTCTCCCTACCCTTCCCCTGCTCTCACTCTCTCTCTCAAAAATAAATAAACATTAAAAAAAATGTCAAAAACAAAAAAAACCCATAAAAATAAAAAACAAAACAACAAGGGGCACCTGGGTGGCTCAGTCAGTTGAATGTCCAACTTGGGCTCAGGTCATCATCTCCTGGTTTGCAAGTTGGAGCCCTGCATCCATTTCTGTGCTGACAGCTCAGAGCCTGGAGCCCTCTTTGAATTCTTTGTTTCTCTCTGTCTCTGCTTCTCCCATTCTCATATACTATCTCTCTCTTTCTCAAAATTAAATGAAACATTAAAAAAATAAAAAGAAAAGAAAAAAACACATCAGATTAGTAAAAATAAAATCAGAAAAAGAGAAGGAACCAAACACAGTGGAAGTGTGCTGACAATGTTTGATATACTGCAGATGCTTAATAAACATTTGTTTAAATGTTTTACTTAATAAACATTTGTTTAAATCTGTTTTACTTAATACACTCTCATTTGATTTCTACAGGACTAACCTTCATGTAATCTAGGGTAGATTTACTCTTTACATTTAAGAATCTCCCAACACAGGCTTGAGAACAAAGCCAGAATATATATGTAGCATCACTATTCTAGGCAACTGCAAGAATTAAGGATTGCTATGCAAAGTGATTTTCTTGTTGGTATAATAGCGCTGTTTCCAAATCAAGCTTCGGCTCGCTGTGTAATTGCACAGAATGATCACTGTGCACCTTTCGCCAATGTGAAAGACTGAGCTCATTTCCTACACAGCTAAAGGTTTATGTGCCAACCTAAACCTTATGCTTTATTTCCTAATGTAAAACCCGATGTGCTTTAATTTTGCTTTTGTAATGCACTAAACTTAACCTTTTTTTCTGCTTAATGAGGCACTAACAAGTGATATGAAATGTGGGATTTATGTGTATTTCAAACGTTTTATGACACACACCTAAATGATTGTCTTGACAATAGAGGAGAAAACTTTAAGGTGCCTTTGGAAAAATATTGGTGAACAAAATAAAAATCATGTATTTTTGTCTCATTTTTAATGTCATCTGTCTGAGTACTGTTGAATTGTCAGAATTTTAAGTAGTAAGTAAAAATTCCGTTTATCCACCAGTGACATATGTAGGAAGTTATAAAGAAGCATGCCTTTATTGTGATTCCACTGAAAGATCAGTATTTTTCCCTTCTAAAAATACAAAATACAGTCTATTTCATGTAGGTTCCTTACTATTCTTTTGTTCTTTTTGCATCAAATCAATTAGAATTGAGAAGATGTTGTTATTGTCAGAAATATTACTTCTTTAACAAACAAGACTAAGAATTATGTGTTGAGTAGCTAAGTGTAGGTTGCACTCTCTGGTAATATCACAAATCTACTTTTTTTTGGTAAAATTCAGATTGTGACAGTTTATTATAGGAAAGAATTTAAACTACTGTTGTATCACATAAACTTGGGAACCGACCCTTAGAACAAAAAGCTAGAGGCAGAGTTTTTGATATATGGACTTCTACAAGGACGATCCAATTGCTATTGTATTTTAATTATCCATATCTTCTGGTTTACGATTGGTACCATTCTAATTCTCTCCCTATTCTATTTCTTTTAAAAAATGTCCACAAGTGAAATGATATCTTGGAAGATGGTGGAGAACTGTGTAATTTGTCTTGGTCTTGACCTGTGATGTATTTTACATAGAAAAACAACAAAAAAATGGTTTCGAATTGCAGCTGTGCTATCAACAACTGCATGAACTTTATTATCTTAAATACATAATATGTCGTGTCAATCAGAGTAAGGTTTCATTATGAAAAGATAAATTAGTCCTACATAGTGCTTGCTCCAATTATGCCATTTGTTGCCCTTTTCACCATATTACCTCAATCTGCTCAAATTATCTCCTTAAAGAACCATTTTCTCCTTTAAACCTTTCTTTCCCTTGTAAACCTTTCTAGACTCTCTCTTAATTTTGAATTTCTACTATAACTTTTATCACTTCCTGCCTTGTATTGTAGTTACTTTGATATATTCTTGTTCTCTATTATTTGGAAGCCCTGGAGTGCTATTGTTATTGGGTAAACTGTGCCCCACCCCCAAGTTTATATATATATATATATTGTGAAGCTATAACTCTCAGTACCTCAAAATGTGATTGCATATGGAGATAGGGTCATTAAAGAAGTAAGTAAATTAAATTGAGGTCATTAGGATGAGCCCTAATCTAATCTGACTGGTGTCCTTTTAAAAAGAGGAAACTATGGGGCAGCTGGGTGACTTAGTTGGGTAAGTGTCTAATTCTTGATTTCAGATCAAGTCAGGTCATGATCTCATGATTTGTGAGTTCAAGCCCCACATCGGGCTCTGTGCTGCTGGTGGAGGCTGCTTGGGATTTTCTCTCTATCTCTCTCTGTTTCTCTCCCTCTCTCTCTGCCCCTTCTCCACTCACACACACACACTCTCTCTCAAAATAAATAAATAAACTTAAAAAATAAAAATATAGAGGAAACTAGGACATAAGACCTGTACAGAGGGAAAAGAACATGTGAAGACAGAGGGAGAAAACAGCTGTCTGGAGAGAGGCTTCGAGAGAAAAAAACCCTGTCAACAGCTTGATTGTAGGGTTCCAGACTCCAGAACTGTTATTTAAGCCTGGGGGGGCCAGGGTACTGTGTTATGGCAGCCCTAACAAACCAATGCAGATATTATTCATCTTTGTTTCTGGACCACTTAACACAGTACCTTGTACCTAATAGTATCTTAACAAAAGCCATTGAATTGATTTTCTACATAATTTATTCACTATAAACTAAAGTTTTATTTCAGTGAAGTAGAGGAACATGAGACAATTCCCTCTTCAATCCTGAACATTGAAGAAATAAATGGCAACTTGTGGTAGGGTCCTCTCCCTAAGGAAAAAAAAAATCTCAAGGCAACCTATTCACATACGTGACAACATCCCTCAGGACCTTGTAACATAGGACCACTTAATCAGACTGCATGTTTGTGTATTTCCATATATGGGGGACAAGGAAGTAAAAAATATATTAAAAAAACATGGCATGTGGTGTTTCAGGGATCTGTTCTTTGGGTACAAACCCAACTGAGCGATGCCAGCAGGGAATAAAGTTGCTTCCTGGAAAGAAAAGCCTCAGTATCATGACTTTCTGTGTGAGAATCCTGCCACAAACTCTGCTTTGATGATTAGCTTTCCTTTCTAACATCGTCTCTTTAATGTCTTTCAAGACTGAATTTGTTTTTGACAATTGGAGACCTCTGAAATTCTGTAAGAATTTCTGACTCATCCAATGATTTACTTAATTTAATTCTGGTATGGATCATATTATAGTATGATTACTATTATAATTATAATAGTTATATTTCTGTCTCTTAATCATTACAGTAATAAAATAGTTAATTATGATATTAAATCAAAGTGGAAATCACTTCATTATCATACTTTATGTACATATGCCATTTTAAAATACAGCTTTTTGTTAGTATATTTTTATTTATTTATTTATTTTGAACACTAGATAGTTGAGTAATTCTTATGACATCTACTAATTCACCAGATTTTTCCATGGAATTAAAAAAAATAAGCATTCATATTTTTGTATTAGTATGATTTCACTGTAGATATGGGATACCAAAAATTCTTTCCTTAGGATTTTAGATTTCATCATGACATATATGGCTTAAGCAAGTGTCTGATTTAACTGAAGGAGAATATGAAAACGATGTAGAAAATAAAAGGAAAAATAAAATGTTTTCTTTTTATCACTGTGCTATATAGTTAGGAAATTTCCTTAGATTTCTGCCATTACTGCCTAGTAGAAACAGTTTTTGTACATGAGCTAAACAAAATCACTTCCAGTGTATTTTTCTTTTCTCTACATTGAAGTTTGGCTAAATTTTCCAATTACATAGGCGCTTTTATATCCTGTTAATGATTAGTGAGATGTAAGGAACCACAGCTATGTCATTAATTACTACATTGATCTCTATATCTCCAGATCCTAATGAAATATTATGTAAATGATAGTTGTTTTTAATTTTAGCTATTGTCTCTTTAAACTAATGTCCATTAATCCACCAAATTCACGTCTACATTATGACTTTAAAATTTTTTTTTAATGTTTAGTTTTTTCGGAGAGAGAGAGGCAAAGTGTGAGCGGGGAAGGGACAGACAGAGAGGGAGACAGAATCTGAAGCAGGCTCCAGGCTCTGAGCTGTCAGCACAGAGCCCGACGTGGGGCTCGAAGCCACGAACTGTGAGATCATGACCTGAGCCAAAGTCGGCGGTTAACAGACTGAGCTACCCCTACATCATGACTTTTTAAATTTATTTTAATAACTTACCTCATAGTCATTATCTTATTCTTAATGAAGTTTTGTTTCTTTTTTATCCTGATGGAAAGTGATCCTCAAATGGGATCATTAAGGTGGTGAGGTGGATAAAGAACTCTGACAGCTTATGGGAATCATTAAAGAATAATTTTGTCCCTCTGAATCATAGTGGTATATGCATATGCTATGCTATTTTGATCGATATGTTAATACGCTGAAATATAGACACATTTTAACTGGAAATGAGTGGGGAATAATATGGCAAATATTTGCTACAGATTGGTGGATTGGTGATGCAGTATGGAATGTGGGCACCATTTATACTCTCTCCTCTGCTTTGCAAATCCAGCACTCAACCAGGGATATTTCCATTCCCTCAACCTGCAAAGGAAATCACTGTTTATCATGTGCACTATCTCACTTAATTGTTTCGTGGATTTGTACAAATGCTTAATATCCTTTGTTTCCTTATTCTATAAAATGAGAGCGATACTTCCTACCTGACAGGATCATATTTGAGGCTAAAAAGACAATCATTGTGAAGTGCATAGCAGAATGACTGCGGTTTAGAGTTCTCTCAACAATATTGGCTGACTCTCAACCAAAGTTACTTAAAAGTGAATGTTTTCAAGTTTCCTTCTTTCTGTTCATAGGAGTTACTACATTTCCTGTTTCTGAACCTTCTGATATCAAGGGGTCAAAGAAGAAATAAAAAAGAAATCCAAAAAGATATTGAGGCAAATGAAAATGGAAATATAACACAACAAAATTTATTTGATGCAGCAAAAACTATTGTAAGATGGAAGTTCATAGTGATAAATGGACAAATATTTATTGGACAGATACCAATCTCTGTATCTGATAGGATCTTTTATTTTCCTCCATCTCCTACTTCATCGATTCCACCTATCTTAAAAGGAGTTTTGGGAGATATTACTCTAGGTGGCCTGTTACCCAGTGGCATACTTCTTTGTTGATTTAAATATAAACCATAGAAATAAGCTCGTGACTATTTTTAGTACAAATAGAAGTAGGATGAACCATATTTTTAGAAGGAGATTTATGGCGTTGGAATTTTAGGGTGTTTCCCAATGTCTCTGAAAGTGTGCAGAATGAATAACCAATGCGTAATGTTCTGAATGCTACCTACTTTGTTGTCTAATTGGTTAATTGAAACTAGTTTTTCTTTCTGTCATTTTTTAAATGCTGATTTTATTTAATATATAGACATGCTATTGGGCAATGAATTGTGTCTCCAGCTCTCTGTGGAACAACTTCTCCCTTTAATATAGTGTAGCATTTGTAACCAAAATCCAAGAAAAAAAAAAAAAAACGTAGAACTGCCAAGTGGATTTGAATATTCACCAACACTCAGACTTCCAAGAAAATTAAATGACGAGGGAAATACAAACTATGGCCTTCTTAATCTTTTGAGTAAATTTGTTGGGGAGAGCAGATGGATAAAGGTTGAGGAAGATTTTTACAGCTCTTATGGTTTTAGATGGCTATTAATGGCTCTTATTGTCACTGCATTGCCTTATTTGCAAACCATTCATCTCTTTGGTCTGTCTTTCATTGTGACTTCACAAAAGAAATGAAACTGACATTATAAAACTACTTTATATAGTACACCACACTGAATTATTAATTGAAGGTGAAAACATGCTTTGGTTAGAACATTAGTTTCCTGTTTTATAATTATGTCGCCATTGATCTTTTAATTGTTCTAGATGAATATTTTGTCTTCTTTCCTTATTTCTGTCTCCTTATTCTTTGTAAATTTGATCTAGCAATTAGTAATATTCTCACTATATTCCCCTAAGCATTATCAGTGCTTTTCAGTATAATTTGGTATGCTTGCAGTAGCTTTCAATTCCTTTTTTGAACACAAGTCATAAAGCCCTATTTTAATATCAAAGAAGAACAACTTATAACAGTAGATAGATCATCCAGACAGGATATCAATAAGTAAACATCAGCCTTAAATTACATGTTAGAATAGACTTAGCAGATATTTACAGAACATTCCATCCAAAAGCAACAGAATAAGCATTCTTCTCAAGTGCCCATGGGACATTTTTCAAGGTAGACCATATGTTAGTCCAAAAGCAAATCTTAATAAGCATAAGAGGGTTAAAATCATATTAAGCATCTTTTCTGACCACCATAGTATGAAACTAGAAATTAATGACATAATGACAACAGGAATTTACAAATATATAGAGATTAAATAACATACTACTAACAATCAAGGGGTCAAAGAAGAAATAAAAAAGAAATCCAAAAAGATATTGAGGCAAATGAAAATGGAAATATAACACAACAAAATTTATTTGATGCAGCAAAAACTATTGTAAGATGGAAGTTCATAGTGATAAATGGACAAATGCTGACCTAAAGAATCATGAAAAGTCTCTACTAAACAACCCAACTATACACCTCAAGGAACAAGAAAAAGAAAAAAGAAACCCAAAGATAGTAGAAGGAAGGAAATAAAAAGATTAGAGCAGAAATGCATGGGATGAGACAAAAAGGAAAAAAAAATCAATGAAACTAAGAGCTGGTTCCTCGAATGGATAAAATTAACAAAACTTTAGCGAGACTCACCAAGAAAAGAGAGAAGACTCAAATAAATAAGATTAGAAATAAAAAAGGAGATGTTATAGTCAATACAACAGAATACAAAGGATCATAGGAGACTACTATAAACAATATTATACCAACAAATGGGACAACCTAGAAGGAATGATAAATTCCTAAAAACATACAACACTCCAAAACTAAGTCATGATGACATAAAAAATCTAAACAAACCAATTACTAGAAAGGAGATTGAATCAGTAATCAAAAATTTCCCAAGAAACAAAAGTCCAGACCTGATGGCTTCACTAGTGAATTCAATCAAATAGTCAAAGAAGAATTAATACTAAATCTTCTCAAATTCTTCCAAAAAATAGCAGAGAGGGAGCTCTTCCAAACAAATTTTAAAAGTCAACATTACACCAATACAAAAACCAGACAAGATGTCACAAAAAAAGAAAATCACAGGCCAATACTCCTGGTGAATATAGATGCAAAAATCACCGACAAAATATTGTCAAACAAAATTTAATACTACATTAAAAGGATCACACACCATGATCAAATGGGATTTGTCCCAGGGATGCAAGGATGGTTCATTATCTCCAAAATGAAAGATTAAATCATATGATTATTTATGTAGATGCAGAAAAAAGATTTGACAAGATTCAGCCTCCCTTTCTTTTTATTTATTTTATTTTTTTAATGTTTATTTTTGAGAGAGAAAGACAGAACGTGAGTGGAGAAGGGCAGAGAGAGAGAGAGGGGGAGAGAGAGAGGGAGAGAGAGAGAGAGAAAGAGAGAGAGAGAGAGAGAGACAGAATCTGAAGCAGGCTCCAGGCTCTGAGCTGTCAGCACAGAGCCTGATGCAGGGCTTGAACTCATAGACTTTGAGATCATGACCTGAGCCGAAGTCTGACGCTTAACCGACTGAGCCACCCAAGTGCTCCTTAGCATCCTTTTCTGATAAAAACTCTCCACACAGTGAGTGTAGAGGGAATGTACCTCAACATATTAAAGGCCGCGTTTGGCAAACCCACAGCTAAAATCATACAGTGGTGAGAAACTGAAACCTTTTCCTCTAAGATCAGGAACAAGACAAGAATGTCCACTCTTGCCATTTTTATTCAACATAGTATTGGCAGTCATAGCCAGAGCAATTGCAAGGGAAATAAATAAAAAGCACCCACATTGGAAAGGATTAAAATCTGAAATAAAACTGTCACTACTTGTAGATAGCACAATATTATACATAGAAAATCCTAAAGATTACATCTAAAAACTGTTAGAACTAATAAACAAATTCAGTAAAGTTGTAAGATACAAAATCCACACACACAAATCTGTTGTGTTTCTATATAGATAATGAAATATCAGAAAGAGAAATTAAGAAAACAATCCCTTTTAAAATTACATCAAAAAGAATAAAGTCCTAGGAATAAATTTAATCAATGAGATGAATGAACTGTATATTAAAAACCAGAAGACATTAATGAAAAACTTAAAGAGGACAGAAATAAATGGAAAGATACTATGTGATCATGGATTGGAAGAATCAATATTGTTAAAATGCCATACCACCTAAAGCAATCTACAGATCTAGTACAATCCCCATCAAAATTTTAATGGTATTTCTTCTGGTAATGGTAAGGTTCTCCACAGCAAATGAAAACATCAACAAAATTAAAAATTAGGATGGGAGAAAATAATCACAAATCTTGTATCTAATAAGGGGTTTTATATACATATAAACCTCCTTTATATATATAAGTGAAATAAGATAAAGATAAATACCATATGTCCTGTCTTAAATATGGAATCTTACCAAAAAACTTCAAAAACAAAAGAAACAACAAAAACAAAAAACCTCATAGATACAGAGAAGATTGCTGGGTGCAAGAGGCAGAAAGTTTAGTAGTGAAGATATATTTTTAATAACAGGAAAAAGTGAGAGAATGTACATGCACTTGAGGATAAAATGGAAAATGAGTTTGATTTGAATTGAGATCATTGCACCATACTGAGGAGGAATCAAATGATGCAAGTTAGAAATATATTGCTTTTGAAAAGAATGTTTCCTCACAGATGTTGTGGCTGAATGTACAGTCTACTTGTACTTTTCTCTGAATGACTAGACAACAGACAAGGAACAGAGAGAACAGAGCAGAAAATAACTGGGAGTGAAAAAAGAGAAATCACAGTGGGAGACCTATTATCAGGGTCAATTATTATTCAACCCAATTAGTTGATTTACTATTAAATAATAGCCTTTGAAATTATTTTTTGTGTGTTCTCTATATTCTCTTTGGGATTTCATATTGCCCACAATTCTGATGCAGAGAACAGATTCCACTCTAGACAGTTTGAATAAAGGATTTATTATAACATGTCAGTGGCTTGCAGAATTTTTTAAGATAGTTGAATAAAAATTTGTTGGGTGAGATTTCAGGATCCACTACAAGTCTATGCTGCAGAACCAGACTGCCAAACGAGCTGCTTCTCCTGCAATATTTGAGAAGCTGCTTGTCAAATCAGGGGGCATCCCTTAGTACACATATAAATACGGGACTGGCTCAGTCTGAGATGCTAAGTTAGCTACATTGACTCAGTCCAGGACAGCATCACTATGTTCCAGTCAGGAAATCTCGTGTGCAAAATCAAGAACCTGCTACTACAGCTTAAAGGTCCTGTGTCATGCCATCTTCCTATGATCCTGAAGGCATTTCTGCTAAATCAGGAAGTGTCAGAGACAGTTTGGCTCCAGAATCAAGCAGACACCCTTTACTGTAATCCACGCTGATTAAATTACCCACTCTCCCATTTTTCTCAGTTCACATTTCAAGGCTCATGTGATTGTATCTGATGTGGAGCCTGAATGAGACTTGGATCACCAGATGAAAATGAATTTAGAGACATTTTGTTTTAGCTTTCTGATCTCCACAGGTGAGGGAAGCCATACTAGAAGAAAATTAGAATAAATATTCTGAGCCAACATCCATAACTGCATTAGACTTCACTCTTCCTTTTCCACGTTCATCTTTGAAAATTTCAAACTTTTTTTTGGTATTATACAGAAAATTAATTATATGCTTGGTCCATGTTTGAACATAGTCCCAAAATCTAGAACATCCCTATTGTAAATAAATGCTTAATTAATACATATTGAGTTGAGAAGGAGGAGGAGGAGGGGCAGAGAGAAAAGGGAGGGGGAAGGAAAGAGAAGGGGAGGGAAAGAGTAGGGAGAAGAACAACAAACAGCTACACTGTGGACCATCAACAGGTAAGGGTTAGGCACAACTGCTTAGGCCCAATGTTGAGAAATCAAATGACAGTGAACACAATTGTAAAGCCATTCAGTTCCTATTTTGCTTTTGTCTTCTCAATGAGAATGATCTTTAACCTAGATGGTGTATAACAAACATGGTTAAGGGGATTAAAGTCCAATGGTATAATAAAAGTACCTGGTTGCTGTTAGAATTTAGGAAGGCGCAGAAATGGAGAGAGAGAGAGAAAAAGGAGAGAAAAAGGAGATGGAGATCAAGTGAGGGGAACAGCAAGAGATTTTATTGGGGGGCGGGGGGAGCCAAAGCTCCCGGCGAGGTTCCATAACTCCAGGTAGGGGAGTCAGGGAAGTCGCGCCAGGTAGGGCGGGGGCAGGTCTTTTAAGTTGCGGCAGTTCCGGGTTGGGTTCTGGATCAGGTTCTAGGTCGGTTCTGGCTGGGGTGGCACCAAATATGGTGTTTAGCTGAGTTGGATCCTTGTGATTGGCCAGTGATGATTCCCTTGGAGTGCCCCCGAGGGCGCTTGACCCCACCCCACTCTGCTGGCCTTAGGACACACACCGCCCCTTTTCACTCACCTTGCTACCTGTGCTCTGGCCAGGGGTTTTTCTCCTTGAGACATCTTGAGGTGTAATGGTGCAATCAGCAGGTAGTGGGTAGTGACCAGGGGCACAGGCGGGAAGAGACCTTCTGGAGCCAGGAGAAGGCTAACAGTTGCTTTAAGCTGCATGAAGCCTCTAGGCTAGACAAATCACATCCCAGAATTCTGAGGGAACTGTCAGATGTTGATGTAGAACTACTTTCAGTAATTTTGCAGAACCACAGGGAATAACAGTAGTGCTCGAGAACCGAGGAAGGGAAAATGCTTTTCTAGTTTTCACAAACAAGGAAAACATAGTGGTTACTATCATCTGTGGTTGAATTTCAACAAATTTCCAAAATAGATATTTAAACAATTTATATTATACACAACAAAGAAAATAATGAATTCACTAAGAACCAAGCTTCCTACATTAAGGGGATATTCTTCTGGTAGGGTTGCTAGATCAAGAGATGCATGGAATTATGCAGAAATGGATGGTATACAGGGAGTTCCGAGATATTTAGAATCATCATGATTTCCTCTTTGGGAACATTGAGAAAGGGAGAAAATTGCGTTCTGGGGTTTGGAGTTTTATAACCAGTCAATTTCTATTTGGGGAGAGGAAGCTGATGCGTGTGAACCAACTGGTGAAGCATTACAAGCTAAATATGTTATAGTGAGGACAATATGATCAGAGAGAGGATAAGAGTGATTCCTAGTGGACTAACTAGGGAACATTTAAAAAAGAAAGAAGAAAAAAAAGTAGGTCTTGGTGGCAGTAAGACATTTAAAAGACTAAAATAGGGAAGAAGAAAAAGGTCATTCAAAATAAAGAGAACGGCATTGTCGCCAGTTATGACAGCTCTTACACATTGCTTTACAATCATCTGTGTTCATCTCTTATTTTGGGGTGGCAAAATTAGGAATCTATTTTGCTTGAAATCAGACAATGCTTGGATTCTTTTAGATGAGATGTTTCATATACTTTTATTTTCTATAGTTTTTATACCATGCCAGATTCAGCTATTATCCATACTGTATTTAGCCCTTTGACTGAAGGTCGGAATTTTCAATTGTCTGGTTGTCTGAGAACTTCCCCTGTGGTTTAAAGGGATGGAAGACAGAGGGTTATCTGTATACCTCTATAGTTCATGCAGATTACCATTCTAAAAAAAGGGATGAGGCCCTGGGTGGCTCAGTTGATTGAGCATTCCACTCCAGGGTTGTGGGATTGAGCCCTGGGTGGGGCTCTGCACAGAGCTTGGAGCCTGCTTGGTATTCTCTCTTTTTTTCTTTCTCTTTCAAAAAAAAAAAAAAATTAAAAGGGAGAACTTTTTCTAACCCTTTTAATATAGTCTGCTTGTAACAAAATTAGGCTGCCATTTGAAATCCTATTGTAACTCTTTTTGTCTCTGTGGAGACACAAAGAGACAAGTTTTGCCATAAAATTCATTTAAGGATCAAAAGAGCAAGCAAAATGGATTCCTAAATGAAAAGAACTTTAAGTAGATCAAAGATGGTACTTATTTTCCACTGGAAAATATGTACCTTTATTTCAGAAGAGATTCATTAAAAAAATAAATGGTCATTATACTAATTCCATGTGTTCTCCTGAGAATAAGTAGTATGTTAAAGAGAAGCTAACAGATATTTCCAATCCCAGTTGGAGAAATTTTCTAAAAATTTCCATCAACTTTTACATCCAGACTGTGCAGTTCTGGAGAAAAAGAAATTCAACCTTTTATTTTTTATATTTCCCACAAAACCCTGTAACCCATCTTTGTATGCAATAGGTATTTACCAAATATATCTGGAATGAAACATGAAGCTGTTACAGGCAAGACAATTTAGTGCGATTTAGTATTCTGATGAAAATAGGAATGAAAGAGTTATCTTTGGCAATAGTGGTGTATAATTTTGGTGTGTGTTGGTGGGGGATTGAGAGCAACAGAACTAACTATAAAAAATAGTTAAAAGTGGAGTGGCTATGGTTGAAGTTTCTAGGTGTCCAAGGTCCCATCCCTGCCCTGTTAACTATAGCCCTTTGCTTGAGGTCTTAGGACTTTGAGATATTTCAAAATATATCTGCATCATAAGATTTGGGGAGTTGTATCAGGCAGGACAAACTAGGTTATGCATGGGTAGCAAACAATGAAACTAAAATGAAAAGTAGCTTAAAATGAAAAGGTTTATTTCTCATGACATTGTGTTCACTGTTGAAAATCATCAAAGGGTGTCTGCATGTGTTAGATACCCAGAGACCCATACTGACGAGGCCTCTATCTTCATACAAGCTTCCTCGAAGCAAGGAAAAGAGAATGTGGGAACTTAATATGTGCCGCTGCTAGGAAATGCTATTTTGTTAGCATTTCATTTCCTATGGTCATACTGCATGAGTTCAAACAGGCTGAGAAATTTAATCTATGCAAGAGAACTGACATTTGAGAATTGCCCTAATGTTACCACAGATATATTCCAAAAATCCCATTTTCTCAATAATAAATCACTTATCTATAGTTTGTGAATTTACATAATATTTTTTAGGTTTACATTTTTAACCTATATCAGATCATAGAAGAATAAGCTTGTATATTGATGCCAAAGTGTTTAACTTCCTTTTATATGTTGAAAAACTGCTCCCGGCTAAAAGGATTCAAGCATTCTGGATTGAGTGAACAGGTTCTTGTCTCCTCTTCACCATATCCACTTTTAAAGATTATTGTCATATTCTTCCTAAACTTCCATCTTACAAACTTGAAATAGGTATCAAACAAATCCGATATATCTTCTGTGTGCAAAATGACATGAGTAAGCACTATATGACTCATATTCTAGTAGAATAAATAGCAGACATTAATAAAATACCATCAAAATATATGATTAAGAAGTTAAATGGTAAAATCTTCAGAGGTTATAAGTATGTCCAAAATTAGGAAAGAGATCCCACAGAGTGAGGCACAAAAAATACACCAGAATTAGAATATGTGTTTTTACCCATATAAACATGATAAACCACAAGATTCCCACCTATTTTAAACCATCAAAAGAAACGAGTTTTACTCAATACCAACAATTGAATATTCCCACTTAAGTTGTTTACTCAAGAAACTAAAACCAATATTTTTTATGCCCACATAATGCTGTGTGTATTTGTCAATAAATAAAAGGCCTTCTGTCCAAGTTTTGCTTTCCTTGTTAGGCCTGTAGGTGATGAAAGCCTGTGTCTGACTTTCATAATCTCTTGCCTCAGCATCCTGTAATTGCCAGTCATTAACAAAGAATCCAGTGGTTCAGAGGCTCTGTCTTCTTCCTAAAGTATCCAATTATATGTGTTAATGAACTGCAGTACAACAATTCTCTATAATTGTTACAGGATAAGTGTACACAAAGCATTATGAAAGAGAAAAACAGGGGGATGGCTTCAAGTAAGAAGTGTCCTTTTAGTTGCATGAATCTCTATAAAGTTGGGGAATAGCAAGAGGAAGAATACCATGAATGAATGTTTTTAACTATTTTATCTTTATTTTCTCTTGCCTTTATGTTTTTTTATAATTCCTGTAGTTGGCCATTTCTGGAACTTTTCTTCTTCCAGTACATCTACTTTTATGAGTCACAACCCAGAATCATACAGAATATTTGAATATTTAGTTGTCCTTTAATCAATTTTGAATATATTTTCATCCAATGAGTATTTTAGAAAAGTAACCAAAACCCTGTGGTAAACCATTTATGGGCAAGAGATGAGTAGACAATTGTCTTTACTGTTTTTCATTGAATTTTTTATAAAAATAGGTTTAATAACTTCTGAGCAAAAACTTTGATAATATGATTTTGTTTTTTAAACTCTTCGGTAGACACCAGTCAATTCTGATGAGTTTGTATGTCAGTGCACTCTAGAACATCCTACAATGTAGCACTCTTTTCTGCAATACCTTTGTCCCATCTGCTTTAAAAATAAAATTAATGCTCTTGTATAAACCAAGATGAATGAAATCTGTCTCCTCTTGTTTAAGGCATTTGCTTCTTAATTATTCCATTAGTCTCCTTCTAGGAGCCATTCTCCTAGAAGCCTAGCCATTCTCCTTCCCCTGTGCCATGATATTTAAGTCTGAGTGAGTTATGCTACAGTATATCAACAATCATTTTTTAGTCAAGAATTTCACACTGGTGGGGCACCTGGGTGGCTCAGTTGGTTAAGCATTCAACTCTTGGTTTCAGCTCAGGTTGTGATCTCATGGTTCGTGAGTTTGAGTCCTGCATCGGGCTCTACACTTGGGATTTTCTCTCTCCCTCTCTCTGCCATTCCCCTCCTCGTGTTTCTCTCTCTCTCTCAAAATAAATAAATACAACTTAAAAAAATTAAAAAATATAATTTCATGCTAACATTCTAATCAGGAAACTTCACAGTAATTACTAAAAGCCTTTATGGTATCATCTGATCAAAATCAAAAGTTTTAACAATTAGCAAAATGAATGTTAGAAATGGGTTTTCATTGGTGAAATTAGTAGCCTATTAATTAGTAGTATGAATTTGAGATATAGGCTCTTGGTAAAATAAGTGGCATTCAAAATATGTGGATTAGCTAGAATACGTGAAGATAGTTCTTGCTCATGCATGATGCCTTGAGCCTGGATGCTTATGGACCCAGGCTTGATCCCTGTGATCTTGTGTCCAAGCATATTGGGAGATTTCCTGAGTTCTTGATGCTTACTACATTTATAGTAGTATATAAATGTATTATTCCTTTGGAATATTATTATGGCTATTTCAAGTGATTCATCATGCCAGATGTGGTCCAATTACTTCAAAAGACAGTCATCTGTGTCTTCATCAACTTATAGAAGAGTTCGTGAATGATTTGTTCCTACTTGCTAATAAATATTTAATAAATACCTGGAGGAGCAGCGGAATTTGGAGGGACACATTAAGATATGATTATGTGTTGGGCTTGGGAAGAGTCACTTAAATTGCACAGACCTTATGACTATTGGTGGTTGACCCAATAACTACCATAACCAAAACTACTTACAGACCCCGGTGATGACACTGGCTGATACTGGTTTATGCTACTTATCTTACTAACTCCCACTATTTTTTATTTTTATTTATTTATTTTTTTAATGTTTATTTTTTAAAGAGATAGAGCACAAGTGAGGGAGGGGCAGAGAGAGAGGGAGACATAGAATCTGACGCAGGCGCCAGGCTCTGAGCTGTCAGCACAGAGCCCGACTTCGGGCTCCAACTCACGAACTGCAAGATTATGACCTGAGCCGAAGTTGGATGCTTAATGGACTGAGCCACCCAGGAGACTTTTCCTTCTTCGTTTTCAGTGGTGCCAAGTGTAAGGGAATAACCGATATACTTGTAGTGACCACAGGGAAAACTTAGTTCTTGTCACAGGTGGTTCTCATTTTCCTCACTTTCTCATTGTTAAATGGAGTGACATGAAGAAGAGCTGTATTACTGGCTAACAAAGAACTTAAGAGTAGCCTTTAATATTGTAGTGGGATTTTCAAATAGACCTTATTTTATATGTTCTTGTTTGTTTACTTTTGTTGTTGTTGTTGTTGTTCCAATTCTTGGAAACCAATGTTCACTAACCCCATCAGGTTTTCTTTTAAAGATTATAAGGGCGAATGGTGAGTGAGAAATAATAATTTATGCTTAAAATGATTTTAAGGACATATTCCTATCTACAACAAGTATAGAAAGATTCCATGAACCTCAGGGTTTCTCCAGGATATAGAGCAATGTCTCTAGTATCCTATAGGTTATTCTCTATTTACCTCCCAAAACTGAATAGAGGTTGGGCAGTAAGGACAACAAATAAAGAATCTATTTTTGAGTTTGTAATTTATTACTAAAAAATTAACCCTAGTTAACTGGAAGATAGCTGGAAGAAGAATTTTTTTTTCTTTTGCCATGACTTTATGCACTGAAGAGCTGTGATTTGTGGTCAAAGATCATGTATATATGATATATGATATATATATATATACATATATATATCAAATATGTTATATATAATATATACAATAAAAGTAATAGCTGAGTTTTCTTGGGTGCTTCCTTTGTACTGGGTGTTATGCTAACTATGTTATCTGTATTATAATATTCAATATCCTAGGAGCCCAAAGAAACATTCTTATTTTCTATACCTTGAGTTGGAGAAATATAGTTTCAGAAATAATAATTAATTTGCTCAAAGATATATAATAATAAATGAAAGAGAAGACTTTGCATTCAAGCTATGTAAATTCAGAATCTGCCCACTTAACTATCTTTAACTCTCTTGAAAAAAAAATTAGCTAAACTCCAAGTGTTCCTCTAGCTACTGCAGTGTTACTAATGGTGCTGTCTTGCATTCGCTCAGGATATGGTCCTTGTCGTGCTCTAATCTCTCTTGTGCTCTACACTTTGGATGCCGACTTCATGAAAGTGTTGCTCCATGGGGCTCTTTGTTTTTGCTGGCTCACATTGGTCTGTGGATGAAGCAATCCCGTTCTGCTCTAGGCCGAATCACGCCCTCCTCCTTAATTGCCACACAGCACAAAGGGACTGGCACACAAGTTTTTGCGGTCAGATATCATCAATGATTCCAAATGGGTGTTTTTATACCATGCCCAACCACGTGCTTTTGGATCTCTTCCAGTTAACTGGAAATAAGAGATGAGGCCTGCACATAGTTGAAGTTTTTAAGATTTCTGTGTCCATTTTCCCAGGGACAAATGCTCAGACAGGGACACTACATTTCCTTTACAACTAATACAAAAGCTAAAACAACAGTATACAGATAAACTAAATTGTTTATACGTACTTAACAAAACAAGACTCTTTTTCTAAGATAATTATTCCTATGATAACCTGTTTTAAGGCATAAGCTCACAGCTCTTCTACATAAAAGCAATGTGTATGTATTATAAAGTGAGACTCCTCTGAAGTCTGCTTTCTTCATCTATACAATGCCTAGAAAGATAGTGGTGGGGTGATGTTGTGGATAAATGAAGCACTTTATTTCAAGCCTCTTTAAAAAGGTTCTATACTTAGTAAACACTTAAGAAACGTTAGCTATTAGTGGTAGTATTAGACATAACTGGAGGTAAAAACCAAGATAGATATAACCACATTTTTATATTAAAAAACAGTTAATATTTTAGTCATAACTATATATTTCACTCATTTTAGAATTGGAAGCACGAATCTTGGAAGAGCAATGAGTGCTTGTTTTCTGGTCATACAATGTTTGACATTAACTGTGTTGGTTTTCCAGCACAAAAGTAAACTTAGAAGTAAACTAAAGTTCTCAGACTTAGACAATAAAAATTGTTGGCAGCTTTCCATTTTGAAAGTTCCTTCAAACTATTGACACGCATCTCCCTTCCCCCACATACAAATACACACACACACACACACACACACACACATTTATGCCTAATCTTCTGTGGGCACTAACATCTCTTTGCATCATTATTTCCTCTTTTTCTTTTTTTTTTTTTTTTTTTTTTGCTAACATGAACATGTTAGTGTAGTGTTGTGAAGACTAAATGAAAATGCATACATAGACCAACAGGTGCGGCCTCTGACATACAGTGATTAGTCAACAAAAATTCACTGTATGCCACTGTATTTTTAACCATTGATACCTGAATGCAAGCAACAAGGGAATAAAGTTTTTGTTTTGTCTGTTTCTACATCCCTATTACCTAGAACAACATATGGCTTATGGTGGATGCTCAGTAAATATTGGTGGAATGAATGGATGAATAATGAAATAACTTATTTTTAGTTTGGTCAGTAATGTCTGATTTTTGACAATCAAATTGACAGGAAACTTTCACATTTCTCTTAGTCCTAAAGCTATATTTTATCACATCTCAATGCTCAATCACTGCTACACATTTTTAAAACATTGAGCCAGAATTTGTAGTTACAGACACACATGTACTTACATATACATGCATATACATATATACACAGATGTATACTGTTTATATAAATACATACACTATTTATATGCATATATATATACTATCTATCTGTATACATATATACACTATGAACTTTGTGAATTGCATTTAAGTTCTTTCTATCTTCTAATTTTAATCTTCTTTCTTCTTTATTCATTGTGCATTCCTTGAGAGCAGTTTTTATCCTTGACTTTGTTAGTAGAAGTCAGATTTTTTCCATGTAGTATCAGATTAAAGGATTATGGTATGATTCTGAAATAATTCTTAACTTCACTTAAAAATATTTATTTTTTTCTGCCGACATGAGAATTACACAGTGTCATTGGTGTGATTGTGAAATCTCTGAGCACAGAAGGCAAATTTATATTTCACACTCACATAGCTCCAGTGCTGATTTGTCAACAAGTGTTGGAATGAATGCAGGAATGAATGAAAAATGAAAAATACTGGAGAAAATACACAGACACAAAAATACACAACCGATTGGAGGAAGTAGAAACACCAAAGCTGGAAAGTAAAGAATCCCATTTATTCTTCATAATTTCTAAGACAAGTACAAAGCATACAATTTAAATAAGTAAGTCATAGTTAGAAACATGCTGTTTTATCTTACCAGTTCCACAATTCTGCTTTGAAAATGACCACAACTGTGAGACAGACAGTTATAAGAGTTATTGAAATAGAGGGGAAATTGAATTTCTCTAGTCTATTCACCCAAACAAGGAGTAAATAGCTTTGGAAATGAAAACTGCCTCCAAAGAAAGATCTAGTTTCCATTTGGGATTGTTTAAAAAAAAAACAATCTCCAGTTTAAAAAAAAATTCAGTTCCAGTTTTATACCGTCATTTCCAGATTGATACTAGATTTCAGTTCATTGGGCTCACTTAGTCATTTTCATAATCTCGGCTGAGTTGAAAGTTTTGTTTTGTGTGTTTTGATGTTTTAAAAGATTCTTCTGCTGAAGTTTTTCTGTTGATAATCTCTCAATGAGAATATGCAGAAAGGTTATATTGGCATAAGTATTTTCAAGAGCACATTAAGGAAAACCAGATAATAAATACAGCTGAAATCTATCTATCTATCTATCTATCTATCTATCTATCTATCTATCTATCTATCTATCTATCTATTTATATATAGAAGCTTATATATATATCTATATCTAGATATAGATATATATAGAAACTTATTTATTTATTTTGAGAGAGCCGTGTGAGTGAGGAGGGTCACAGAAGAAGGAAGAGAGAGGATCCCACACAGGACTCTGTCTCCTCAGGAATCATGACCTGAGCTGAAATCAAGAGTTGGTGTCTGAATAAGCCATACAGGCTCCCCTCAGCTAAAATACTCAAAAAAGAAACAAATAATAGGCAAAAATGATGTAGAGTTAAAATACATCTAAATAACACCATCTTGTGTGTGTGTGTGTGTGTGTGTGTGTGTGTGTGTGAGAGAGAGAGAGAGAGAGAGAGAGAGAGAGACAGAGAGAGAGAGAGAAAGAGATGGCGCAAATGAGCCAGAGGCAGAAAGAGAGAGAGAGAGATGCCCAGGAGGAGGAGGAGGAGGAGAGAGAGAGAAATGGAGAACCAGGGAAGTAGGGCTCACCCTGAAGTAGGGTGTGAGCTCAACTGATGAGGGATTAGAACTCAGTAGCCATGAGATCATGACCTGAGCCGAAGTCAGATGCTTAATGACTGAGCCACCCAGGCAACCTAAATAACATCATCTTAATAAGCATGTTTTTTTTTTTTTTGACTCCATACCCTCGTCTTAGCACAATACCTACAATATGCTATGGGCTCAACATAGGCATTGAATTTTATTTAATTACAAAGTATCATAATTTATAGTTTGATATGCTTCTGAAAGAAATTATAATTGTTTGTAACTAAGAAATGCTTGTAGAGAGATTAAACAAAATGAGATTAAATGACTAATTTACCATGTTAATTGTTTGGAATATTTAATATTGTAAAGATGGAAAATTTCCCAAAATTTAAAGTATTTCTAATTAGTATTCTAATATAGTTTTTTCTTGATTATGAACAATGATGAACATATTCTGAAATTTCATATGAGAGCATAGAGTCCTTGAGAATTAGAACAAGAAACTGAACAAACTTCCTCTATCAGAAAGCATGAGCATTAGTATTTAGTATTTAGCAATATAGTGCTGGAACAAGAATTGATATATATACAGAATTAGATATGGATAATTAATGAAATAGAAAAAAAATTCAATTATAGACCCAAGGATATAGAGACATTTTATAGATAGCAGGTGGTTTAAAACAGATGTTGTCAAAGAACAGAATTTACATTTAATGACTCTGGAAATATAAAAATATAATTGGATATATATTTTAAAAACTGTATAAAAACCAATTCCACATGATTGAAAATCTAAATAAGGAAAATGAATGAATGCATAAATAAATAAGGAATGAAATACAATAGGTGAATATCTTTATGACCTTGAAATTGGAAAAAATTTCAATTAAACAGTAAAACATCGGATTACAAATAGCTTGTTCTGCAAGTGTTCTGTAAGATGAGCAAACATTTCTAATAAATATCAACTTGATAAATGAGTGATGGCTTATAATATGAGTAGTATGTGATAATGAATATCACATGATCACAACTGAGCCAACGGTTCTTGAAATTCTCTTTGATATACAGTGCTTTGGATTACAAGCATGTGTCCGGAATGAATTATGCTCACAAACCAAGGTTTTACTGTATAGGAATTATTACCTATAAAGCAGAGAAAGGATTAATTCGGCTACGTTAAAATGAAAAAATCTCTTTATCAAGAGATACAGGAAGAGTGAAATGACAGTTCACATAGTGGAAGTTGTTAATGCACACAATCATCAAAGAATTGATTATCCAGAATTTATAAAGAATGCCTAAAGATTAATACTCTCTCATCCCCCCAATAAAATACAGAAGCAAAATAAAAATTATTTGAAAGGAAGAAATCCAAGTCGGATAAACTTTCGAAAATCATCTTATCATCAAAGAACTGCAAATGAACATCATAATAACATACCAGTACACACTCACCGGATTGGCCAAAAGAATTCAAACATTACCTCTATTTTTAAGGATGTACAGTAACTAGAATTATCACACATTGTTATGGTAAAATTGTTTGGCAAATCTAAATTAAAGATTCATATACCTTACAAATCAGTAATCCAAAACCAAGATAATTAAAAGAAATCTTGCACATCTACAGTAGAATATGCAAGACTGTTGGCAGAGGCAGTTTTCATATTTGAACAATCACAATGACCCAAATTCTATCAATAATAGAATGGATAAATAACTTGTATACTTACACAGTAAAGTATAATTAGATGACCAAAAGAAGTGAATTACATATGTCCAAAATACCATGGGTGAATCTCACAAAAATAATATTGGGACAAAGAAGCACACCACAAAGAACATATATAGTGTACCTCCATTTATTTCATCCATTTCCATTCCTTAAAATTCAAAAGCCAGCAAATAATGGTATTATTAAGAGGTGCCTACATAGTAGGTAAAACTTAAAGGAAAAAAAAAAAAAGTAAACAGATATCAGAGAATAGTTATCATAAAAGTCAGAATAATACCTAACTTTGGAGAAAAGAAAGGAGATGTGATTGGAAAGGTGCACACAGAGGACTCTTGGGATCTTTGCAATATTCTATTATTTAACCTGGGTTGGGATTGAGTATTTGTTTTGTAAGTGGTGTTTTATTTATCATGCTTTTCTGAATTTATGATCCATCTCACAATAAAGATTTTCTAAAGTTATAGTTGGCTTCTTAGGCATAAAGCCCCACATTTTTATTACTCTTGTGTTTAAAATGAAATCAAAATTTAAATTGTATTAATTTTAGAAGATTAAATCAAGATATTAGTACTTTCCAGTCCTAAGCCAAGTTATCTGTAAATTAAATTGGAAAATACACTAAAATTTGGTGCAAATATAACTTAAAATACTTCTCGATTTTTCTCTCCATTAATTTTCAGATATCTTATAGATATATGGACTTCTTAGGTATTACTGATAATATATATGGGATTTTCATATATGCATTCATATTTGATCCCAAAGCAAGCCTTTTGGACATGTAAAGCAAGTGAAAACATTGTGTCTACTTTATAGACAAGAAAACCAAGCCCGATTTGCCATGGCTGTCATGTAATTGTATTGAAGTTATCTATTAATGATAAGATCTTATGTGAAAGCAACAAATATGAGCTAAATATTTAATCTTTGTTGTATTTATTGTACTTCTACCTATTCATGTAATACAGTAGAAACAAATGTACATTGCTTGAAAAACTGAATGTATATAGATCCTAGTGGGCAGTGAGCATTTCAAAACATATTGTTAACTATTGACTTCTACTATTATTCACCACAGAGCCTCTAATTTTCCTTAATACCCTAAAAATAAAAAGTTATTAAATGTTTCAAGAAACATGAATTTTAGGGCTATGTATTAAGTAAATCAGTTGTAAAAAAATAAATCTTTCCTTTCTGGCATGACCAAAGAAAACTATTAGTTTCTGAGAGATTTACTTCTTAGAATATATATTTCTTAGAGGATGTTTGACACAAAATCATTTTCAAGAAGTTCGTAATTAATAATCTTTTTAAAGGAGCCGATTACAAGAAATCCAATATTTTCTTCAGGTTACCCTCAGCCATTTCTTGGAATTTTCCAATTACTCTACTTTCATACAATGCCTCAAAATCCTTGATTCTGTTACTTCTGGTTCTCTTAGTAGAAAGATTTTCCAGTGGTGTCACCATTGTTTCTCTCTTGCCTTAGGAGATGAGGTACACCTCTTTTCTCTCTACCATTGCTTTCTGTCCAAGATACAAAATGTTCCCCAATTTCCAATGTCAGAGAAAAAATAGAATGTTTCTCCTCACCCAACTCTAGTGAGTGTCTCCTAAAGAACTCTCTTCTTGTCTCATGATTATACTTTTACTCCACTGATGATTGACAATAACTCTAGCCCTATGTGTAACTGTACAGTCTAGCTCAGCAATTCTGAGGACAATCCCAAAATAGCTAGTGACTTTGACAAAGACTGAACTCTTTTTGTAAATAATATCACATGTGAGAGTTCAGTAGCTCACTCCAGATAAGGCTACATCTAGCTTAGTCCTTTTCACTATGTTCCTTCAGCAAATATTGAAAAGATCACTGAGTCCAGTCTCCTCTCTGCGATCTTGTTATTTTTATATGGTAATATGACAATATTGATTCTTTCTCTGGTCAGAAAAGCAGATATGTAAACAGGAAAGGTTGGTAAGAAATAATAACTTTAGGATCATTGTAAGGGACTGCACACTAAAACAAGAATAGATCATTGTTTAGATATCTACCTTCAGAAGTTTTTGCTTACCTGGAGCGGTATTTCAGGAATCAATACCATTTTTGACTGTCAGAGTTTTGTGGGTTTTTTTCTTACAATTTCGAAAGTGTCCTTTAATGCAGAACTTACCTTAAAAACTAAAACAAGTATAGATGATTGAAATCAATTAAAGCAAAGGATACACAGAAGCTTAAAATAATCTAAATACATACACACACATGTGTATGTATGCACACATGTGTGTGCACACACACATCCTGTGTCAAACACTGTAAATATTTGGTAGTTCATCTGATTACTTAATAAGGAATCTCTTTACTGATAACAATAACTAGCTCATTGCAAACATTCAATATATAGTTGTTGAATAAATGGATATGATATTGATGGAATCTTGATCCAAGAATGGCTAAGATAAATGTTTCTTACCAGTGCTACTTTAGGTCTGTCTCTTATCAAGTTCCTGTCATTTGGTAATCTAAGTCCAATGTAGACCATGGTCTTACGTTAAATGACCAACTAAAAAACCAATAGCCAGTTTGCCTAAAATTAGTCTCTGTATCTACAATTAATTGTTCCAAGGGCACCAGTGTCATGACCTGAGCTGAAGTCAGATGCTTAACCAGATGAGCCACCCAGACACCCCTTCTCTATTTTGTTTTAAAGGATGACTTAATTTGCACTCAACCTAAACAGGCTTGACAAATATATGCCTGTATTTGAGATATCTGTATGTGCAATGAGAATTTTGAACTTAAAATGTATTTAGAATTATTTATCTATAGATCTCTCCATAATTTTAAATGGATTTCAACTATGGAATCCATTGGAAAAGTATTTTTCAAAGCTTACTGAACATCAAAACCACCCAGGTGGGTAAGGGACACATGAGCTTATTGAAAACACTGATTACTGAGACCTACTCCCAGAGTTACTGATTCAGTAAATCTGGGCTGGGGCCTGAGAATTTGCATTTCTAACACGTTCCCAGACTATGATAACATTTCCAATCTAGGGACCACACTTTGGGAACTACTGCTTTAGAGTTAAAATAGCTTGGTGTAGCTTATTCACAGCCTGGGACAACCACTCTAGAATATGCTGATTGTGAATTCTCCTCTTGACCACTGGAGATACATTTAGGAATTTTCTTTATGTTTTCTTCATACAGTATAAAAATAGAGGTCTTTTTACACTGCTCCAAGATGGAATAGAACAACAGAAACAAAACATTTGGCAAAGGTAACATGAAAGCCATGATTTCATTTTCTATGGTGGTTCTAAGGATTCTATTCATTTTAAAGGGAATTTAAGATAGAATTTTGTGAATATAAAATAGTTAAAAAAATTTTTAATGCTTATTTATTTTTTAGAGAGAGAAACAGAAGTGAGGGAGGGAGATGGAGAGAGAGAGACACAGAATACAAAGCAGGTTCCAGGTTGTGAGCTGTCTCCAGAGACCAATGTGGAGCTCAAACCTGTGGCCTGCAAGATCATGACCTGAGCTGAAGTTGGACGCTTAACCAACCCAGGCCCCCCACCATAGTTTTTACTGTGTTCTGGACATATTATATGATCAAATCAACGTGCATAGGTAATGGTAAACTTAAATTGTGTTAATTAGTTAAAATGAGTTCCAGTTGCCCTCAAATTGTGATAAACTGATTTGGAACAAAATTAAGCCACTATCCTGCATGTGAGTTTTACCAAAGGAATAATTTTGTGTACTTGAGTCCATTAATCTAGAAATATGTAATCCTTTAAAAGGTTCTCAGTATAAATAGCATGTAGTTCTCATTCATCTTGATCTTCTCATACTTTAGAAAAGAGAGGAGAATCTGTCAGATGTTTCAGTCTAGACTTATTTCTTTAATAGAGAGTTGAATTTTATAGATAGAAATGTGATCCAAAGAGTATAATGCAAATTATTACAATTGGAAAGAGTAGAATATTTGTTTAAACACTCATATATCTTCCTAAAGAATGTTACAACATGGTGCTAACAAAACAGCAGCAACAACAACTGTCTCTAGAAATATTATAGAGTACCCTAAATTTCTGAGAAACTTTGCCTAAATCTGATAAATAAGTGTATAATTCATACAAACTTATTCTTCCGTCCCAAACTTGGGGGAAGGTATATAAAAGAGTTCCGGTGTTTAATATTTAGGGGAATTTGGACTAACACAGGTATAATAAAGATTCAATAGAATATGACAGTTTACAGAGTACTAATTTTATCCAAATTTTAGATGTGATTTTGACAAAAATATGAAATAATAAGTTAACCAGGATGAGGCATAATTTCACAACTTAAAGCAATTTAGGGATTAATGCAGATATTACTCACTCTTCACCAAAACCCAATATCCCTTCAGCCATAGAAATGGGATTTTATTCAAGCACATGTCACTCCAGCCATACTACTTTTCTTAGCCCTGTTCAGTTTAGGTGTGGCTGTGTGTCTGCATTCTTGCCAATGGAATGTAATCAGAAGGATGGATGCCACTTACTGGCCTAGGCCTTAAGACTGAGAGTATATCTCTTCCAGATTTACTTTCTTCTTTCCACCAGCTGAAATCTAAGTGAACACGACACTGATTATGCAGGCCACACTAATGCCTGGGGTTGCAGTTACAACATAGAAGAATGAGCCTGGGTCTTTCAATGAACAATTGTAGAGTACATCTGCTTGCCAACCTACAACAATCACCTTGGACTGTTGTAAAAGAAAATAATAAATTTCTACTTTTTAGCCAGTTAATTATTATTGGATTTCTAATTTTTATAGACACCTAACATTGAACCCAAGTAATACACTATGGTTTAGTTTAATCCTTTCATTGTAAAGATCAGGAAAAGGAGACTTAAAGAGATCATTATAGGAAATAATGATAAAAACTGGTAGAGCTAAAACTTGAACTGAATATCTATCTGGGCAGTTCAGCACAGTAAATGTATACTAATGCTGACTTTATGACTATGTGACCATGGAATATAAAGTCAGGCAGGCACCAAATGATCACCCAATGATCTGGGAATAATTGTACCTCATCTCTTTCCATAGGATCAGGGCAGATAAGGGTAAAGTAAGTGAAACTAAGTCTTCAGAGTTACTCATGGAATAAATTCATGGAATATGATTGAGTTAATATAGGTGAGTAATGAAACCAATAAAAACTATTTTGATATCTACAAGATAATTATAATAAAATATGAAATTAGAGAGAGGCAAACCAAGAAACAGACTCTTAACTATAGAGAACAAACTGCTGGTTCCCAGAATGGGAGAGATGTGAGTTAAATGGGTGATGAGGATTAAGGAGTGTACTCGTGATGAGCATCAGATGTACGGAAGTGCTGAATCACTGTACCGTACGCCTAAAACTAGTTATGCTGTATGTTAACCAACTGGTATTTAAATAAAAACTTTTAAAAAGTAGTTATTTATTTAGAGAAAGAGCTAAATATTAGTAGAAAAAGTAATACATTTTTGGATTGTTTAATAACCCAATAAATGACAAAGAATATGACCTGTGAAAATATTATAAAAATATTTCTTGCTAATTTGACACAAAACATTAAAATCAATGAAATAGCATAAAGCAAAATATTCAACCCTAATGAGGTATTTGGGTTTAAACTAGTTAGAAAATCATTAATTCTAAGAGTACTTAAGATTAGTCATTGTAGAAGAAAACTTTAAATGTTCTGATATCTTACAGCTTGTTCATGGAGGAACTTACCAGTGGTTTTACATATTACCAGTTATAAGATAGGATGCTGAAATATATTTATCTAAAGTATATAGTACAGTAATAAATAAGAAAATCAACATATGTATCTTTATTTAATAAATTCTAATGAAGATAAATGATGATAAAAATAGTAATAAACACAAATTCTGAACAACCATGTTAGAGAAAAAAAGCTCAATTATATTTTAATTCTTCCAATCAAAAACATTGAGAAATCATTGTTGGAAAAAGAATCAAAAATAATGCGGTCACAAAATGTAATAAAAATATATTATAAAATCTGTGTAGAAGTTGTGTTCTTTTTTTTTCAGTGTTGTGATATTTGTGGCTGTCGGCTTCTAATATTTGTAATTTGTTGTTTTAGTTTTCCTCATTCTTTTTTAACAAATGTTTATTTATTTTGAAAGAGAGAGGGAGGAAGGGAAGAGAGAGAGAGAGAGACAATCCCTACATGGGTCTTGATCTCACAACCATCTCATGAACTGTCTCATGAACTAACTCATGAACCAGGAGATCATGACATGAGCCAAAATTAAGAGTTGGACGCTTAACTGATTGAGCCACCAAGGTACTCCCTAGTTTTCCTTATTCTAAATAAACATTCAGGTGGCTCAAGTGGCTCAGTTGGTTAAGTGTCCAATTCTTGATTTTGGTTCAGGTCATGACCTCATGGTTCATGAAATCAAGCCTTGAGTCTGCTGTTAGCACAGAGCCTGTTTGCGAATCTCTCCCTCTTTCTCTGCCTATCCACTCCTCGTGCTTGCTTTCTCAAAATAAATAATCATTAAAAAATAATACTTATATTTATTGTATCCATATTATATCTAATTTTATATTCATAATTTATATTCTTCCTAAAGTTTCCACAAGATTATATCACCTCTAGCCCTGCACAACCAAGATTCGCCCCTCATTCTTCCATATCAGGAGCCTTTTGACTGCTGCTTAGTGAGAAAGAACTTAATGAGAATGCTTTTTGGGTTAAAGGACAAAGGTTAGCATCTCTGTGTCTCCAAGGCATGGTATAGTGCCTTGTTCACAGCAGAAACTAAATAATGTTACATCTGTCACCACATTGTGTTAACTTTATATGCCATACCACTCCAATGGAAAAAAAAAATTAGAAAGTAACCTCTCTACTGCCACTTCTCAATATGCCTTAATGTCAACGTATCTATGGCTAGTTTCATTGTCAACTTTCTCTTTGTCATTCTATTTGATAAATTAGGCAATTGAATTTTTAAACAAATATATATTGCTAGGAGATATTAACAGACTTCTATGTTAGATGAAAAAGAAAAGTTTACATTATGGACTGAAATGTGTTCTCCCCGAATTTATATGTTGAAGCTTTAATCCGTAAAGTGACTATTTAGAGATGGGGCCACCAGTGAAGTAATTAAGGTTACATGAGGGAAGAAGAGTGAGGTCCTAATCCAGTGGGGATTAGCATTCTTATTAGAAGAGGGAGAGACCGCAAGGCTGAACATGTATAGGCCATGTGAAGACCATGAGAAAGTAGCTGTCTGCAAGACTAAGAGAAACGCCTTGGGAGAAACCAAAGCTGCCAGCACCTTGATCTTGGACTCTTAGCATCCAGAATTGTGAGCAAATAAGTCCCTGTTGTTTAGAACACCTTCAATGTCAATTTAGGTATTTTGTTACCTAAAATTTTGTACCAGAAATTTATGGTATTTTGTTATGGCAACCGTAATACAGTGAATTACAAAAATATGTGTTTTGTTGTGTTTGTTCTTGTTCTTGTTTTAGAAAGAACATAAGCTTTGTGGTCTGAGAGATTTGTAGGAAATGTGTCTTTATCATTTATTACTAATGCAGCTGCTGTGGTCACTTTAAATCTAGAGCTCAGAGCCTGTGCTTCCCAATCTGTTAAATGAAAATAATATCTACCTGACATACTTGTAGAGATTTGATGCCTTGATATTTATTTATCACAGACCTTGGCCTTTAATAAGCTCTACGTTTTTCCTTTTTGCTACTTCTGACTCACAGAAAATATTTCCAGTATTTTGACTCATTGAAAACAGTCCACATATGCAACATTGCCAAATATATTTCATTTAATAATAGATTTGGTCATAGAATCCCTCTTTTTTTAGGGGGAAGGGGGACAACTTTAACGTGTTATTGGCAAAAATAATCTGACATAATTATGCACCATTTTATTATGTAAAATTTTAAAACTCTTTTGAAGCAGAAAATAGGAGTTGGGGAATAGGACAAAAAATATAGATTGAAGATTGGAAGGAGGCATTGAAAGAATGGTAAGGAGAAGATCAAATTCATAAAGCTTTGTTTTGAAGGGCTGGATGGCAGGACAGGGTTGGGAGTAGTAGTATTTCTAGGTATTTGGAGGATAGAACTGGGTAAAAAGTAGAAAAATTACTCGAAATAAGAAATGCAGATAAAGTTGAACCTCATTCACTTAATTTACATGCCTTGTGGAGATGCTAAGATTTTAAGTACAAGTTTAAGAAAAGAATGCAAGAGAAGGAATATTTTCAATATTTCTTATGCTGTATTATGACCATTCAGTGGTGTTTCACAAAGAAAGGATTCTTCCAATGGCAAAGAGGAAGGTGGCTTGGTATGTAAGGGAGAGAATATTACTTGGACATAAGGTGTGTGTGGAGCTCCAAAAAGCAAGCGTCCACTAACAGTTGCTGCAAATGACTGGGCAGTTCTTACCTAAATACGGAATGAAATGTAGAATTGGTTCCATTTGTGTGCTCTGCCAATGCGTACATTTTTCTAGTGATAGCAATTGGTGTTTAAAGTGTGTCTTTGAATCTAAAATGTAAAATAAAGTGAGCCGAGGTATGCAGCAGCACTTCGTAAACTGTAATACACCATGCAAATGTTAGTTGCTATTTTTACATAGAACCAGAGGAAGCAAACATGTTATCTCGACATTTTCTTAGTGCACATCTCTGGCTTCGGTTTCCATAATAATTAAGACAGAACAATATACAAGTTATTATTTGACCCATGAGCTGTACAAGTCCTCCTGCAAAACTCTTCTGAAATTCTAAGGTTTATATATGTAATTACGCAGAATCCGAAATCTGATTTACTTTCCCATTTTTTTTAACTATCTTTTAAAGTTAGCACATTTTCTTAAATTGGAAGGGGTTTGAAAGTAACCCCATTTACTGGAAGCGAGAAACTAGTTTGGCTAGGAAAACTTTAGCTTTATCAGTGATTGTATTTTCTACCCACCTAATCTATCATTCATTACATCATTATCTTCTCCCCAGTTGCAATAAGGCTCTGTGTTGTACTCATGAATATTGATAAAGGTCTCTAAATGTATTAGCTCTAGGTCTTTCACGCTCAAAGTGATTTTCAGGTTTTGTAATAACTGATAGCCAGTAACTTCTAGTACAAGGATTCAGTAGTTTCCATTCTTTCTTAATTGAATGTTTGAGAGTATCCTGCCATTTTTATGAGCCAGTGCTTCATCAGAATTCTAAATTAAAGTATCGATTCTTTATTGTACTAATTAGAAAGGTTAAAAAAATAGTCCTCCAAGATACAGTGTGACCTTTTCCTTTGTTTATATTAAGAAACAAGTATTCTAAATTGTGTGTTTCTTTCACTAAGGCCAAAGAAGTTTGTTTGTTTGTTTTTTCGCACTAGTTGAAGTAATTTAGAAAACAGAGAAGGAAGCATGTACCTGTTTTCATGATATCCTCCATGAGAAAATTTGTAGGCTTATTTTAATGGGTAGATTTAGTAAGTAGGTCAGTTATCTTGATAGGTAAAATCATGTTTTGTGGAATTTCTACAAAATGTTAACTTTTCATTAAGTTTTCCACCTTATACTTTTCTCCATCTCAGCAAAAGGTAACTCTTTTCTAGTTGCTTCTGCAAAAAACCAGCAGAGTTATCTTTGACTTTTCTCTTTTTTTTTCATTCTCCATATGTAATTCATCAGCAAACCCTGAAAACATACTGAAAGTATACTGAATATATCTGGAATCCTTCCAGGTTTTACAGCCGCCAGTATCTCACAGCGTCCGTGCACCGATCCCTAATGCACAGTGTAGATGTTGGGATCTTATTACTTGTTTTCATCCTTACGCTCCTCTTTCCACAAGTCCATTTTCGATTCTGGATCTAGAGCTATTCTATTAAACTCCAACTCAGATAATATCATTCCACTGTTCAATCCTTATACCACCTTCCTAACTGTCCAGAATAAAAGCCACAGGCCCTATTTGCTCTGTTTTCCACTGCTCCTTTGCTTCTCTGTCTCACATTCTCCAAACTGTTCCCTCTTCTTCCACATTGGCCTCCTTGCGTTTTCTGGAAAAGACAGCAATCTTCTGTTTCAGACCTTTCTGACATGACTCCTTCAGCCTCTAATTCTTATCTTCTGGGGCTGTCCATGGCTTGTTCCTTCTTATCCTCCTGGTCTCACTCAGATGTCACCAACTCAGAGAAACCATTACCTACCCTAGTTAAGATCTATGATCTACCCAATTCTTCCTAAACCCCATTTATGTTTTGTTTTCCTCCTCTATGCTTAATACCATGTAGCATGCTGTATTTATTTATTTTGCTATTGGATATTTGTCCCAATACCCAGTGAAGACAGAGAAGAGTGTTATCTTTCTTTCTTTTATTTTTCTAATGCCTAAAAGTGCATTTGGCACAAGGTAAGTGTCAAAAGTAATGCTTGAATAAATGATGAATTGAAGTAATTATAAGGGAAGCTGAATGTACTTGCTTAATGAGAATAGATATTTTCAATTTCAAATCAGTGCTGAAGAATATAAAGGTAAAAACTGACTGCTAGATATCCATATGATACCTCACACTGTATATAAAAATCAATTGCAGATGAATGCTAGACTTAAAAAAAAAGGTTATGTAAGAAACAAACTTCATGACCAATCTACTACATAGATCTCTTATACAGTATGAAAAATAACCATCGATAGTAAAAAAAGGAATAATAATTTAACTATATAAATTAAAACTTATATTAAAGGAGTGAAATTATGAATTTTAGTTCAATAAGAATTAAGTGGCATTAACAGAGTGAAAGCAAATATTTGCAGTACATATACATGACAGAGGACTTATGTCTAGATTTCATAAAGAATTTCTACAGATTATTTTTTTAAGGTAGAAAAAAAAAAACACATTAAAATAAGTGAGCAAAAGGCTTGACCAGGCACTCACAAAAGGAGATATCCTTATGGCCAATGATTCCATTAAACATGCTTATTAGTTATCACAGTGCAATTCTTCTACAAACTCACCAGAATGGGTGGCTCAACCGGTTAAACGTCAGACTCTTGATATCGACTCAGGTCATGATCTTATGGTTTGTGAGATTGAGTTCCATGTTGGGCTTTGCACTGGGCATGGAGCCACTTTGAGATTACCTCTTGTACACTTTCTTCTCAAAAAAAAAAAAAAAAAAAGAAAGAAAGAAAGAAAGAAAGAAAATTCTGTATATAAATATGATTTTTAAAATATATTTTCATATATAAGACATGCCATTAATAAAAAAAAAACCTCTAAATAAAATGTGAATATCAGTCACAGTCCCTATGTATGATTTTAACCCTTGTTTTCTTATTCATGCATCTGCTGATACAGTAGACTGTTACATTCCTGATTTCCCTCCCCTTTTGCCATATGGTCCGTTATCTGTTATATGATAATACAACATGTTCCAGAGTCTATGGGGGAGATTTTTACTGTACAAAACACTGTCCAAGTTTTGACAAACCTGGGCTCGATGACTCTTCCTGTGTAAATCACACTTTGTTCTACTACTAAAAAAAAAAAAAAAAAAAGTCATATTATTTTGTTCTGTTACCCAGGGCAAAAGCACCATTTCTTCTGCCAAAGTATTTGGCCAAATTCAAGATTCCATAGTATCGGTATAGGCTGGCATCTTATTCTGTCTTCAGCTTTCTCATGTGACTGAGTGATTAGTTAAAAGCCCACAGAAGATGCTTCTGAAATACTAAACAATCTGCTCTGCTGCACATAATGGATGAAATAACAAATTCTTATTATACTTTTACATATGTCAGTGTGAAATTGAGCAAGAAATAAAAACCTAATGTCTAAAGGATTTGGAATATATTCAAAATGAGTGTACAAGCCTTTCCAGAAATCAGTATATATTTTAAAGGTTACTTGTTTGTTTGTTTGTGTATTTGACTTAGGTAGAAAGCAACATTGAGTATAATCAGTATAACAATAATATGGAAAAGTGTTTTAATTATAGCCAAAAAGAATAAATATTCAAACAACAATAATAACCAGAATTAGAAACGTCTTCTGACCATGTTGGAGACGTTCTCGCAGCACTCATGGTAGAACAAAAATTTATATGGTGATGTCACTATGTAAATATATATTATAATCAAATTATTAAAAATATGCTTAATATATTTACCCCAAACAGTTTTAGACACAAATGAGAAACATTTAGCAGTGAAATAAAGAGATATAGGGGCTTTTTAATAAAGGAAATTGTTGATATTAAAAGAAAGAAGACTCCTATTCCCAAGTACAATTAATGAAAAATTAACTCAGAAAAGTCTCAGTATGTTAATTGTGGTAAAAAGAAGCCCAAGATCTTAATATGGTGAGGGTCTTTTAAAAAATTAAATCCAAGTACAGTAACAGAGAAATCATAACAGGCTGACAATATTTGTGAGTATGCGTGTTGTAGCTATACTCTTTACAGGATAGTAAAAAATATGAAAGACAGATATTTAGTAATAATAGAAATGGGACACCAATGTATTAGAAGCATGTTAAATATTTTATTCGCTGTATTATTATAAAAGGAATACTTTCTCAGTGAACATTTTTCAAAAATTAAAGAAGCATAGACATAAACCATTGACCAGGCACTGCAGAAGTTACCGTTACTGTTTGATTTAAAAAACAATAAATAACAACAACTTTTTTTTTTCCTATTCAGTATCTCTTTATATTTAAGAGTTAAGATGGAAGGAAAAAGTAATTCATTCTAAGAAGGTATAAATTAACATGATAGCAAGCATCTCTTTTTCCTTTCTTCCAAAGTCTGACTTTTTGAAATTGTCTTATTCATTCTTTATTTCCTCAGACATTTTTCTCTACAACATGCAATGTATTCTTTTCAAGAGAATTACTAACATTCTAATTACTAACTGTTTAATGTTTATTTCTTATTTTAATTCATCTCCCTATTTCATTGACACTACTGATTATTTACCTTTTTTGATTCTCTTTTTTACTTCATTCTGCATGATTCTAGACTTTCTTGCAGATCTTCTCACTTCTCGTATACTCCTAAGTCTCTGGCTTGTCCTACTCTTCTTTCTTAACACTGGTGGTGTTCAGTATTTTCTCCCTTTTCTCTATCAAACTCTCCCTTCTCCTTGAGGAACATAATTAGTGTCTCAGGTTTCCACTAAAATTCATGTTTATAACTGTCTTGGGAATGTGCCATCAAATGTTCCGGTGTTCGATGGTTCCAACTACCTACTTTTTCCACGTCTAGATCCAGGCAGTGGAAAGTTTGGAGAGAAAGTACCTACTTTTTCCACGTCTAGATCCAGGCAGTGGAAAGTTTGGAGAGAAAACACAGTAGGGAAGATTGATCTTACTCTAAATTATTGATTTTTAAAACTTCTTTTGACATTTGAAGCTTTAATATTACCTACAAATACTACGGAATTGTTCTATTGTGATCTCCCATTCCTTGAAGTTACAATTTTAAACCTCCTATACACTCTTCAAACTTTCTACTAATGTATTCCCCATTCATGTTTGCAAATGACCTTGCTTTCTACTAAATAGATTAAAAACAATAACATCAAATAGCATACATAGCATACTCATATACATATAATGTATTCTAGATTCTTCCAGTCCCAGTAGAAGAGTTGTTCCTCCTCTACGAAGCCAACAGGTCCAACTTACTCTGGGCCTATCCCTTCTTGTCTTTTCAGCAATCTTACTTTAATCATATATTTTTGTCTTTCGTGTGTGTTTTACTGCTTAAAATAGATTTCCCCCACATATTTTAAACATGTGTAAGTCTCACTCATTTAAACAAAACTTCCTCTAGGCATAAGGTGCTCCCTCTCTTTCTCCGTTTGTTTATAGTCAAACTTCTCAAAAGAAAAGATATTATCTTCATATCTTCTCTTCTTGTTCATTTCTTCAATCAAGTTTCTGCCTCCAATTTTTCCTATAAAGACTTCTTTTTAAAGTTGACCATGATTTAAATATTACTAGAACTAATGCACACATTTTTGTCTTAAACTTATGTGATTTCTTAGCTTTCTCAGGGTAGACCACTATCCTTTTGATACAACTGTTCTCTTTGGCTTCCATAAACCCACACTCTTCTGGCTTTCTATCTGGAGCTCCCCTTCCATATTCCCTTGCAAAATCACTTTCTTCTCAAGCCTTTAGGTGTCCACCGAGGTAAAATGTCTTTGTCACTCCAAATCCATTCCTTTATCTTTTAGATTAATAAGGTAATCTCAGTCACATTTTTATTTTAATTACTATTTAAATGCAGGTTATTAAAAAGTCTATATCTCTTTGTGTCTCAGACTTAAGCTTTAATTGCCTTGATTTCAAAGGTACTTTCACTTACCATGCCCAAATTAAAAGTATGGTCTTTCATTTCAAATCACCGCACTGTCCACAGACTTCCCTCTCTTCATTGCTTTTCTGTTTTCAAATCCATTACCAGATTTTATTGAGTCTGTCTCCCAAATATCTCTGTTATGTTCACTACTCTTAAATTTCTGTAAAATCGAGTTAAAGCTTCCATTATCCCAAGCTTAGATTATATGAATAGCCCCCAACTGGTGTATCTACATTCACTCTTGCCTATTTCTCTTTATTGTCCATAGTGCAGTTCTTTCCAAAATATAAATATTGATTTCTCATATATGGGCCTCAGTCTTACTCTTCTTTGTACCCTGTGCATCTACTGCTTAATATCATTTAATAACTTCCTATCATTCTGGGGTGAAGAAAACAAATATAAAATAATTTACATACCATGACCTGATATCCTACTTAATTTCCATATTTTTCTTATGCCACTCTCCTTTGTTCTCTGAGTTCAAACTAAAAGAGTCATTTACTTCCTCAAAACTTTATGAATTCTCCTACCTTGAAGACTTTTGTTAATTCTCTACTCTTTGTCTCAAATATCCCCTCTCTGCCTCCTTCTTACTTCTGATTACCTTTTAGGCCTCCAGTTTCCCAAATCTTCCACATGAATTGAAAGTTCCTTGATAATGTTTGCATAGTTTCCAATATTTTACTTTCATGACTAAACATATACTTGCATATATTTTTAATAAAAATTTCATGAAGAGTGAATAAATGCAACCAGCATTGGTGTATCGGATCCAAGTTTTCGTTAAATTTTCTTTTAGATTTGAAATTGGAGGCTCATGCGTGGCTCAGTGAGTTGAGTGCCTGACTTCAGCTCAGACCATGAGCTCACGGTTTGTGAGTTCAAGCCTTGTGTTGGGCTTTGCCCTGACAGTACAGAACCTGCTTCAGATTCTCTCCCTCCTTCCCTCTCCGCCCCTCCCTTGCTCTTTCACTCCCTCTCTCTCTCTCTCTCTCCTCTCTCTCTCTCTCTCAAAAACAAATAAATAAACATTTAAAATAAATAATTACATTTGAAATCAAATGGAATTACAAACTTTAATAAAAACCTATCTACATAGCACTAATATCTACCTCAGGGTACATTCTACCCTTTAAAATATTCCATCTTGATGTTGTTTCTGCACAGATTCCTCCATCAATTTAGTTAGTTGGACAGATCAGTTGGTATGATCTCTCTGTATACTTACTTTTTGAAATTCATCCCAATTAATACCTATTTCTTTTGGCTATTCTGATACCATAGGTTTTGAATATTTCAATATCTATGCTGATTATGTCACTGCCTAAAGAATTTAAAATACCTAAAAATGCTTCTTTAGAGAGCTAAACCTACTAAGAATTTCTTGATTTTCATTTAAAAATTAAAATTAATATTCTCTCAGTTACAGTATAATAGCTATACCATTGATATATTTGAAAATTTTACCACAAATACAATCTCAGAAGATGTTTTCTTCCTCTTAGGAACACACAGTGTTTCCCCAAGAAACAGCTTTCATTACATATTAGTTACTAGATTTGGTGATCAAGCACTATTGCTCTAAACCTTAAAATGAGTTGTCATATATTGAATATGTTCTGCATGTGGCTGATATTTATAGTATATATCTTGGGATGTGTTGTTAACTCCCAACAGGCAATTCATTTGTAGCATAGCTATAGCTCTGAAATCTAGTTTAATCATTAGTCAGTTTTTCCCTGCCTAATTCCCTAGTGAAATTCTGCTATTGTTCGTTCTGTCTGCACCTGATTTCATTCATTCTTATGTCAATTGTTATATGGAATCACGGAATAAAATCAGCATTACTCTACTGTAAGCTCATATTTGGAGTTTAGTCAGTAGGGAGACTGTATTTGAAAGCAACTTCCAGTTAAGACTTTTTATTTATTTATTTATTGTTTAATGTACATCCAAGTTAGTTAGCATATGGTGCAAAAATGATTTCGGGAGTAGATTCCTTAATGTTCCTTACCCATTTAGACCATACCCCCCTCCCACAATTCCACAAGTAACCCTCTGTTTGTTCTCTATATTTAGGAGTCTGTTATCTTTTGTCCCCCTCCTTGTTCCTATATTATTTTTACTTCTCTTCCCTTATGTTCACTTGTCCTGTGTCTTAAACTCCTCATATGAGTGAAGTCATATGGTATTTGTCTTTCTTTGACTGACTAATTTCGCTTAGCATGATACCCTCCAGTTCCACCAAGGAAGTTACAAAAGGAAGATTACATTCTTGTTGATTGCCAAGTAATACTCCATAGTATTCTTATCCATTCATCTGTTGATGGACATTTGGGCTCTTTCCATACTTTGGCTATTGTCATTGAGCTGCTATAAACATTGGGGTGCATGTGCCCCTTCAAAGCAGCGCACCTGTATCCCTTGGATAAATACCTAGTAGTGCAATTGCTAGGGTCATTGGGTAGTTCTATTTTTAATTTTTTTTTAGGAATCTCCATACTGTTTTCCAGAGTGGCTGCACCAGTTTGCATTCCCACCAGCAGTGCAAGAGAGATCCTCTTTCTCTACATCCTCATCAACATCTGTTGTTGCCTGAATTGTTAATGTTAGTCATTCCGATGGGTGTGAGGTGGTATCTCATTATGGTTTGATTTGTATTTTCTTGATGATGTGTGGCATTGAGCATTGTTTCTGTCTCTGTTGTGTCTTGATGTGTGTCTGTTTCATGTGTCTGTTGGCCATCTGGATGTCTTCTGTGGAGAAATGTCTACTCATGTCTTTAACCCATTACTTCACTGGATTATTGTTTTTTGGGTGTTGAGTTTGATAAGTTCTTTATTGATTTTGGATTCTAACCCTTTATCTGATATGTTGTTTGCAAATATCTTTTCTCATTCCATCGGTTGCCTTTTAGTTTTCCTGATTGTTTCTTTCACTCTGCAGAAGCTTTTTATTTTGATGAGGTCCCAATAGTCATTTTTGCTTTTGTTTCCCTTGCCTCTGGAGACGAGTTGAGTAATAAGTTGCTACGGCCAAGGTCAAAGAGGTTCTTGCCTGCTTTCTCCTCTAGGATTTTGATGGCTTCCTGTCTGAAGTTTAGGTCTTTCATCCATTTTGAGTTTGTTTCTGTGTATGGTGTAAGAAAGTGGTCCAGGTTCATGTCGCTGTCCAGTTTTCACAACACTGTTTGCTGAAGAGACTGTCTTTATTCCATTGGATATTCCTTTTTGCTTTATCAAAGATGAGTTGGCCATATGTTTGTGGGTCCATTTCTGGGTTCTCTATTCTGTTCCATTGAGCTGCCTTTTCTTGTGCCTGTACAATATTGTCTTGATGATTACAGCTTTGCAATACATCTTAAAGTCTGGGTTTGTGATGACTCCTACTTTGGTTTTCTTTTTCAAGATTGCTTTGGCTAATTGGGGTCTTTTCTCATTCCATACAAATTTTAGGATTGTTTGTTCTAGCTCTGTGAAGAATGCTGGTATAATTTTGATAGAAATTGCATTGAATATGTAGATTGCTTTGGGTAGTATTGGCATTTTAACAGTATTTGTTCTTCCAATACAGGGGTATGGAATATTTTTCCATTTTTTCATGTCTTCTTTAATTTCTTTCATGAGCTTTCTATAGTTTTCAGTGTATAGATTTTTTGCCTCTTTGGTTATGTTTATTCCTAGGTATTTTACGGTTTCATTATTGGTGTATAGGAATGCAACCGATTTCTGTGAATTGATTTCATATCCCATGACTTTGCTGAATTCGTGGATGAGTTCTAGCAGTTTTTGGTGGAGTCTTTCGGCTGTTTTGCATAGAGGACCATGCCATCTGCGAAGAGTGAAAGTTTGACCTCCTCCTGGCCAATTTGGATGCCTTTTATTCCTTTGTGTTGTCTGATTGCTGAGGCTAGGACTTCCAATACTGTGTTGAAGAACAGTGGAGAGAGTGAACATCCCTGTTGTGTTCCTGACCTTAGGGAGAAAGCTCTGTTTTTCCCATTGAGGATGATATTAGCAGTGGGTCTTTCTTAGACAGCTTCTATGATCTCGAGGTATGATCCTTCTAGTCCTACTTTCTTGAGGGTTTATATGAAGAAGCGATGCTGTATTTTGTCAAATGCTTTCTCTACACCTATTGAGAAGATCGTGTGGTTCTTTTCCTTTCTTTTATTGATGTGACATATCACATTGGTTGTTTTGTGGATATTGAACCAGCCCTGCATCCCAGGTATAAATCCCACTTGGTCGTGGGTGAATAATTCTTTTCATGTATTGTTGGATCTGGTTGGCTAGTATCTTGTTGAGTATTTTTGCATCCATGTTCATCAGGATAATTGGTCTATAGTTCAAATTTTTTGTAGGGTCTTTGTATAGTTTTGGAATTAAGGTAATGCTGGCTTCATGGAAAGAATTTGGAAGTTTTCCTTCCATTTACATTTTTTGGAACAGCTTCAAGAGAAGAAATGTTAACTCTTCTTAAATGTTTGGTAGAATTCTCCTATGAAGTCATCTGACCCTAGGCTCTTATTTTTTTTTTTTGGGAGATTTTTGATTACCAATTCAATCTCTTTATGGGTTATGGATCTGTTCAAATTTTCTATTTCTTCCTGTTTCAGTTTCAGTAGTTTATATATTTCTAGGAATTTGCCCATTCTTCCAGATTGTCTATTTTATTAGCATATAGTTGCTCATAATATTCTCTTATTGTTGTTTGTATTTCTGCAGTGTTGGTTGTGATCTCTCCTCTTTCATTCTTGATTTTATTTATTTGGGGCCCTTTCCTTTTTCATTTGATAAAACTGGCTAGGGGTTTATCAATTTTGTTAATTTTTTCAAAGAACCAGGTCCTGATTTCTTTCATGTGTTCTACGGTTTGTTTTTGTTTGTTTGTTTTGTTTTGATAGCATTGATTTCTGCTCTAATCTTTATTATTTCCTGTATTCTGCTGATTTTGGATTTTATTTGTTGTTCTATTTCCAGCTCTTTGAGATATACGGTTAGGTTGTGTATCTGAGACCTTTCTTCCTTCTTTAGGAAGGCCTGGATTGTTGTAGACTTCCCTCTTATGACTGCCCTTACTACATCCTAGAGGCTTTGGAATGTGGTGTTATCATTTTCATTGGCTTCCATGTACTTTTTACTTTCTTCTCTAATTTTTTGGTTAGCCCATTCATTCTTTAGTAGGATGTTCTTTAGTCTCCAAGTAATGTTATCTTTCCAAATTTTAACTTCTGGTTGATTTCAAGTTTCATAGCGTTGCAGTCTGAAAATATGCATGGTATGATCTCAATCTTTTTGTATTTGTTGAGGGCTGATTTGTGTCCCAGTATGTGATCTATTCTGGATAATGTTCCATGTGCACTCGAGAAGAATGTGTATTCTACTGCTTTAGGATGAAATGTTCTGAATATATCCGTTAAGTCCATCCAGTCCAGTGTGTCTTTCAAAGCCATCGTTTCCTTGTTGATTTTCTGTTTAGATGATCTGTCCATTCTGTAAGTGGGGTATTGAAGTCCCTTACTATTATAGTATTATTATCAATGAATTTATGTTTGTTGATAAAATGATTTACATATTTAGGTGCTTGCACATTGGGAGCATAAATGATTACAATTGTTAGGTCTTCTTTGTGGATAGACCCATTAATTATGATATAATGACCTTCTTCATCTCTTGTTACAGTCTTTATTTTAAAATCTGGATTGTCTGAGATAAGTATGGCTACTCCGGCTTTCTTTTGGAGACCATTAGCTTGATAGATGGTTCTCAATTCCCTTGTTTTCAATGTGAAGGTGCCTTTAGGTCTAAAATGGGTCTTTTGTAAACAGCATATAGATGGATCTTGTTTTCTTATACATTCTGTTACCCTATGTTTTTTGATTGAAGCATTTAGACCATTGACGTTTATAGTGAGTCTTGAAACACATGAATTTATTTCCATTATGTCGCCAGTAGAGTTGGAGTTTCTGGCAGTGTTCTCTGGTTCTTTCTTTTCTTTGTTGCTTTTGCTCTTGTGTGTGTGTGTGTGTGTGTGTGTGTGTGTGTGTGTGTGTCTTTTCTCCCCTCAGAGAATCCCCCTTAAAATTTCTTGCAGGGCAGTTGTATTGGTCATGAATTCCTTTAATTTTTGTTTGGGAAATTTTTATCTCTCCTCCTATTTGGAAAGACAGCCTTGCTGGATAAAGAATTCTTGGCTGCATATTTTCCGATTCAGCACATTGAATATATCTTGCCACTCCTTTCTGGCCTTCCAAGTTTCTGTGGATAGTTCTGCTGCAAGTCTAATCTGTCTTCCTTTGTATGTTAAGGACTTTATTTTTCCCTTACTGCTTTCATGACTCTTTCCTTTTCTTAGTATTTTGTGAATTTGACTGTGATATGCCTTGTTGATGATCCGTTTCTGTTAAATCTAATGGGAGTCCTCTGTTCTTCCTGGATTTTGATATCTGTGTCTTTCCCCAGGTGAGGAAAGTTTTCTGCTCTGATTTGCTAGCATAAATTTTCTACCCCTTCTTCTCTCTGTTCATCTTCTGGTATCCCTATGATTCTGATGTTATTACTTTTTAATGAGTCACTGAGTTCTCTAATTTTTATTTTGTACTATTTTACCCCTTTTTACCTCTTTTTTTTTCTGCTTTATTATTCTCTGTAAGTTTGTCCTCTATATCACGGATTGGCTGCTCTTGCCACCGTGCATCTATTCGAGATTCAAGCTCAGTTATTTATTTTTTTATTTCATCCTGACTAGATTTTACTTCTTTTATCTCCACAGGAAGGGATTCTAATCTACTGTCAACTACAGCTAGTGTTCTTATTATCGTGATTCTAACTTCTGGTTCAGAAATCGTGCTTGTATCTTTGTTGATTAAGTCTCTGTCTGTCAATTCTTCCTGTTCTTTCTTTTGGGGTGAATTCCTTTGTTTCATCATTTTGGAGGAAGAAAAGGAATTAATAACATAAAAAAAATTTAAAAATTTAAATCATCAGAAAGAAATCAAATAAAGGGTGTTTGTTCCTAGGTGTGTTTTGTTCTGGTTGTTGAAAGGAGTTTGATTGATTAGAGAAAAAAGGTAAAGAAAATAAATGAAAAAAAACGAAAAAAAGGAAAACCTTAGAAAATTTGAAAAAAAATACAATAAAATACAATAAAATGAAATGATGAAAGTTGAAAAGAATTTAAAAATTTACAAAAAAGTAAAATATATGGTAGAAAAAAATTAAAATGTTTTTAATAAAAATTGAAAAGAAAGAGTTTTACTCTCTCTGTATTCATGAAAAGAAAAGAAAAAGAAAAAAATTGAATAAAAGGACTAGTGAACAGAATGAAGTACAATTGAAATTACATCTGGTTTCCCATAGAAGTCAAGCTATGAAGCTCTTTATAGTCTGTAACCTAAGCAGTTGGAGAGACTTGTGTTTGTCGAGAGTGCTGTTGGCCCAGTGGGTGGGGTTTAGTGTAATGGCTCCCTTCTCCACTAGATGGCATTGCTCAGTTTATTGGGGTGAATTGCTATGGCGCATATAGGCCTGTATGTCCATGTGTGGGAGACATCACCCAGCTACTCAGGGTCTAGTATCAGAACTCTGTGCTCTCCACGAATGGCAATCAATCGCCCCTCCTTTGTCTTTGGCTTCCGTCCACTCCCCGCTTATACACTGTCTGTGACCAAGCATTTAGGCTCCCAGGCGGCACCTCTCTCCTGCGTTTTATTTCAAATGGGGCTGTGTTTCCCATCCCCTCACTTCTGAGGGACCGCGGCTTTGACCCTCTCAGACTTTCTGGTGGCAGGTTTTGCTGAGCAATGGCCGGTGCCAGCCCACTCCCAGGAACGTTTGTGAGACCACACTGCTGCCAATGCCCATAGACTGCAGCTGGGTGCTAGCCCACCCCAGAAAAAGTTCATGCGATCATGTAGCAGCAGCATCTCAGGGTTTATGGAAAATCACAACACACTTCTGTGCCAGGCTTCCCCCTTAACCTCCTTGTTACGGCACCAGCGAATGTGGTTGTTTTCTGGGGTCTGCCGGAAACTTTGCCTGTGGGGTGGCCGCACAGCCTCTACCAAATGTCTTCCCAGCAGAGGAACCACCCCTTTCCGTGTTGCCCTAGGACCCCGAGGACCTTGCTCTCTGCAACTGGGGTTTCACCTTTCCCATCAGAGCACCACCAGGTATGGAGCTGCGAAGTTTCAGACTCTGTGCTCCCCCTGTTTATAGAGTGTTAATGGAATTTAAGCCCTCTCCTTTCTCCTTTCTCCCTTTGTTGCTCAGTCCCTGAAGCTGTTTCCATGTTTCCACTTTCTCTCCAGCTGTTTTTTTTTTTGGGGGGGGGTTCCTGTACTCACCCCCCCCCATCTCTGTCCTTTCTCTACAAGCAAAAACAGCTCCCTGCCTTCTGTGGCTTCTCTCTCCCCCTAGTTCACCTCTCTATGCTGTGTACCTGCTGAATTCTGTGATCCAGGTTGTGCAGATTGTTGTGTTAATCCTCAAATCATTTTTCTAAGTGTGCAAGATGGTTTAATGTTGATCTGGCTGCATTTCAGGGATGAGAAACGCAAAAACAACTTCCATGTGTTCCGCCATCTCGGCCCTCATCTTTTTTTTTTTTTTTTTTAATATAGCTGGCTACCTTCAGAAGAAGTTGCTTTTTCAATTCACCTACAAGAGGTGAATTCCTTGTTTATTGCTAATTCCATTTTAACAACCTTATTTCTTAAGTTTGAGACAATTTTTTTTTTTTCTTTTCTAACTTCCTATGATGTACTCGCTTCCTGGGGAAGAAATAACATGTCAAGGAAATAATGTTTCACAGAGAAGCAAATGTGGGTGAGAACATTGTGGAATTTAAGAAACAAACAAAGAAGCAAAGGGAAAATATAGAGAGAGAGGGAGAGAGAAAAAGCAAGAATCAGACTCTTAAATATAGAGTACAATCTAATGGTTACCAGGGAAGGGTGATGGGCGTATTGGTTAAACAGGTGTGCTAGGGATTAAGGAGTGAACTTGTTGTGATGAGCACTGGGTGATGTATGGAATTGGTGAATCACTATATTATACACCTGAAACTAATATAGCACTCTACATAACTACTGCAATTAAAATAAAAACTTACATTAAAAAAATGAAGTGATCCAATAATATTACATCCTGTAGGTGGAAGAGTAGTTGCTGAATCAGAAATGACATTTAGATCCTTTAAGGGGAAATTTAGACCTCTTATCATGAACTTCTTGAAAATATTTTAATTGAATTTTTCTCTATTTTAAATTAATACCTGTTCACTGGAAACCTGAAACATAAGTCAAAAATCTTCAGAGATGTTAATTTCATGGAATTTCGCTTTATCACATACTTTCCGTTTCTCATAACTTCTGAGAGTATCTAGATACATTAATAAAGTCTTTTAATAAAAAATACTAAATAATTTTCTACCAAATGTTACACATATAATTGCACATGGACCTGAGAGATCCTGTGCCCCTAGTTATTAAATATGCCTTCTCTTTGAAACTTGTCCCCTTATGCTGATTTGTGAAAAATTGAGAAGTGGCTGCTCCTCTATTCAGACTTCATAGCTTTTGTTTGTTTCCTTGTTTGTTTTGCTTCCCCAAAACACCACTCCCAGTTCTGACTTTAAATATTTCCATAACCTAAACTGGACCTATTTTTTCCCCAGGCTGCAGCAAGAGAGAGAATGACTCATTTTCCTGATACTTCTTTTCAATATAGAGGGTTATTTAATTTCTTCTCAGATAATTGAGTGTACATGATTTTTATAACTTTCATATATTGCTAATGGTTTCCTGATCATTCTTTCTGATATTATGGGAGCAAATTTGCCTGCATGCTTTTCTACCCACATCTTAGCCCAAAGTCTTGTATTTGGAATATTTTTCAATTTGAAAGATATCCAACTATATTACTTAGAAGTAACATAAATGCAGAAGAAAAGATATGTAAACACAGAAGCTAGGAGAACTGCAATAAGAAATAACAGTTTAATAATAGGAATAACAACAATTTAATAAAAGGAACTGCCTTCTGTTAATTCATCCTCCGGGAATGTAAATGCGTTATTTTATTTTGAATTTTAATTTTAGAAAATCATCCTTAAAGAACATTTTGGAAAATAAAAAAAGTTTTATAGGAAAGGAATGTTGCTTTTATATACAAAAGAGAACTTTTGTTTCTTTCTTTTAATTTTTTTTCACGTTTTTATTTTATTTTTGAGAGACATAGAGACAGAGCGTGAGCAAGGGAAGGGCAGAGAGAGAGGGAGACACAGAATATGAAGCAGGCTCCAGGCTCTGAGCCATCAGCACAGAGCCCGACGCGGGACTCGAACTCACAGACCGTGAGATCATGACCTGAGCTGAAGTCGGCCACTTAACCAACTGAGCCACCCAGGCGCCCCTGAGAACTTTCATTTCTAACAACATTAGCTCTGCACTCAGACAGACCTTAGTTCTTATCTGGATTCTTACCCTTGAAAGTACTTAGGTTCTTAGTGAAACTATTAAACCACTCAGCCTCAATTTCCTTATAAACAGAGATGGTATTAGTACCTGTATTATAGAATTATTGTGAAAATGAATGAAATAATTTATATAAGATTATAAGATGCATAACATAAGGATTAACAATTTTATAAGCCTTAAATAAATGTTGGCTTTCATTATTTTTAATATCAGTGTCAGTACATGCTGACTTGATATTGGATTGGGTGTCTGTAACAAAATAGGAGAGAAACAAAGGAAAGAATTGTAGTAATAAATAGAATAGGAAGATGATAAGTAGTAATAAATAGGGAAAGAAGTAGCACATAGCAAACTCTAATGCAATTATAATTACAATGATATTGCACATGGGAGGGAAAATGGCAGGCGATTTTATATACCAAGAAAAAAACAAGAGATAATGATTCATATATAAAGTTAAAAGATTTCCAATTAATCTGTGCTACCAAGATTAAACCTTATAGAGAATGTTATACATGGTATTAAATCTTATCCCCCCAACTTTATTTGGGGCCTTTCCTGTTATTAAATGGTATGTGAAATGGGTTTACCCCATTCCTGCTCTTTTATTTTTTTTAAAATTTTTTTTCTTAACGTTTATTTATTTTTGAGAAACATAGACACAGAGCGTGAGCAGGGGAGGGGCAGAGAAAGAGGGAGGCACAGAATCCGAATCAGGCTCCAGGCTCTGAGCTGTCAGCACAGAGCCTGACGTGGGGCTCGAACTCACAGACGGCGAGATCATGACCTGAGCTGAAGTCGGTCGCTTAACCAACTGAGCCACTCAGGCGCCCTCCTGCTCTTTTAAATGTAAATATTAAGAAAAATAGAAACGTTATCCATATGTAGAGAATGTCAATAAAATAAACCTTTTCCCCCCAGGAAATAATTGGAGACATACCAGAATATTACTTCAGTAATAAAAGGAAAAAAGAGCACCTTTTGAGATGAAATGTTTATACTCTTGAAATAGTACAAATGATTGTAAGAGATAAGATCCAAGTAAAAAGGAAGTTGCATATGTGAAATACCGGGACATAATATCTGTCCTGCTAGAGTCACGATACATGGAGCATTGCCCAAGAGGCAAGGTCACCCCTTGAACTACTTCAGTCCTCTATTCGTCAATTTTTATGGAAAATCAATTTCATAGAAAATCAGTTTTCCTAGAAAATGTATGACCTATCCACTCAGTAACATACTCTCTATCCTTTTAAAAATTTATTTTGATTATGTAATTTATAAAAGCATGAATAAATGGACTGCTGTTAAAATACACACTACATGTAAGATTCTACAGTATATATGGAATCTGAATAATTGTATCTTCTTTACCTGTGAAGGTCAAGCTTCTCCTTAAGACATACCTTGTATGGTCTGACTACCAATGACTCATCCTCTCTGAGTGCACAGTGTTCAGTCTTTGTGATATACCCTCCACAAATTTTTCACAGATTCCTGGGAAAATACACATGTCCTACAAGTGTGTCCTGTTCGTGCTTGTATTTTCTCACTCTTTACCCCAACCTCAGCTCTTCCACTGGTCAATATTTGCCAGATTCTGTTTCTCTCTGCTACTATTTTTCCCTCTTTATCACTTCCACCAAAAGTACAGGTCATACCAGCCTCTAACCGTTAACATTGTTTTCCCCTTAAAGGGCTGAGAATAACCAAGGAATTTAAAACACACAAATAAACATGCTTTAAGCCAACAGACTGAAACAGTAGTCTAGACACCAAGGCTTTATTATAATAAGGGATATTTCTTGAAAGAAAAAAAGGGGTTATGAGTTCCCAGGAGCCAGAGTTTATACTATAAGTGATAAGGCAGAAAAGAAGACACAATTTGGTGTCAGAGCAGTTTTCCCACCACTCAGGTAGGACCATCAACCATTTGGTAGGTAAAATATGATATAGAGATTTTACCTGGGATTACATGCTACCTAAGCCCTTGAGAAGATCCTAGTTCTCTTTCTCTGGACCTGAGCCTGAGAAGACTGAGAAAGTCAACAGAGACACTGGAGAGAAAATGCAAGAATGACACAGACTTGTGCCCTATAGCAAGATGGTAGGAAACCTCTAGATCAAATTGTGCGCCCTGGCTTTAGATTATCCATGGTCAAAGAGTCTAAACCAATGTCACTACAGTGTGGTCCACCGATCTGCAACTTATATGAACTGTTTTTTTGTTTGTTTGTTTGTTTGTTTTTGTTTTTTGTTTTTTGTTTTTTTTTTAGTTCTAATTCATTATTAGAATGTGTCAGAAGATAAACCCATGCACTGTTTTGTTATGGAAAAGTTTTACTATGAAAACTGTCAGATAAAGTGAGCAGTGTACTAAGTGCTATACTACTTAATTTGTGTTGTGGTGCCAGCTTTATATCTCTTTGTGGACAGGAACTTTGAAGAGCATTTGTCCAAACACATGGACCTGAGGAAAACATTAAATTATTTAAGAAAATATGACAACAGACCATGAGAGAAGGCTTCTTGTACCATATACTAAACTAGGTTTAAAAGCCATTATAAATAAAAGAATATAGCACAGGAATAAACAAATGGATCTATGGCAAATAGTAGAGAAACCACAATCAGAGCCACATGAAATAGAAATTAATCTAAGATATTTTGGATCATTTGAGAAAATATCTGATACAATTTGTTTTGACATTGGGTATCTATTTTGGGAGGAAAAAATTAGGTTCATTATTCACCTCATAATACAAAAGTAAATTCTGTATTGTATTAGTCTGCTAGAGAGGTATAACAAAATACCACAGACTGAGTGTTTTAAGCTACAAAAACTTATTTGCTCACAATTCTGGAGCCTAGAAGTCCAAGATCAGGATACTAAGAGGGTTGGTTTCTGATGAGAGCCTTTTTTCTGGCTTACAGATAGTCACCTTCTCTCTGTGTTCTCATATTGTCTTTCCTGTGTGAGTGACTAGAGAAAGAGAGAGAAAGAGAAAGCACTTCTGTTATTGTTTTCTTTTTCTGTGTTTCATTTTGTTTTTCTTTCATTTCATCTTATAGAACACAAGTCCTATTGAATTAGGACCCCACCCTTAATAACCACATTTAACCTTAAATATTTCCTTAAGGTCCTGTCTCCAAATACAGTCATACTGGAGGTTAAGGATCCAACACATGAATTTTGAAGGGGCAAACTATGGTCTGTAACATACATGAAATAAAGAAATAAACATTTTGTTTTGATGAAAATATAAAGTTATTTTTTAATGAAGAAATTGTACCAGATAAAACACAAATCTAGAATGCATAACGCAGTGCTTTTATCTAAGTCATTGAGTATATCAATAATTCTTTCCTTTTGATAGCCGGGTAGTATGCCATTGAATATATGTATCACAGTTTGTTCATCTACCTATCGAAGAATATTTGGATTGTTTTCAGTGCATATGGTTATGAATGGAAGTGTTCATGTACAGATTTTTGTGTGAATGTAATTTTTTATTCTCTAAGGCAAATCTTCAGGAGGGGGATTTCTGAGGCACATCTCCACAAAGGTCATGAGGGAAAGAACTAACTATAGCACGTCTAAATCTTGGTAGAATTCCCTGGGATCTTCCTGTAACATGAGAGCGTGGGATCTTATGAAGAATAGCTATAGGGCCATTTTCTACTCATATATTCCCAGGATGCTGTCATGAGACAGTTTCTCATCACTTCCTGGGTTGTAACGAGGAATGAGACTTTTTGCCTTGCTGCCCTTAGGGTACAACACAGACTAAGACTACAAAAGTCCTTACCAACATGAAATTGGCTTTTCAGCAACAGGTTACCCTGCCATTCATGTTACATCAAAATTACTTGGTCCCTTTTATTTCAATGTCATCCTGTGGGACAAGGAAGCTGGCACTTTTGCTCATCTTTCTTTTGCTGTGTATATAAGTACTACATTTTCTGGATCTAATTATTTCTTTACAGCCAAATGAATCCTCTGACTGCCAGAACTTTGGATCATTTCTACTTTTTAGCAATTATGAATAGAACTGCTGTAAATATTTATATACAGAATTTTGTGTGAATATAAATTTTCATTTATCTAATGTAAATTCCCGAGAGTAGTATTGCTGAGACATATGATCAGTATAAACAAGGAGCTTCCCATTACTAATCCACTTGTCCTGCATTCTCATCACTATTTGGTATTGTCAGAAATCTTTAAAGTTTTTTTTTTATTATTATGATTGAGTATTGAGAACTCTTTATGTATTCTGAATATGAATCCATTATCATATCTATGACTTGAAAATGTTTCCTCTAATTATGCAGCTAGGTTTTTATTCTCTTAAAAGTATCTTTTGAAGACCAATTATTTGATGAAATTGTGATTTTTTTGCATCATGTCTAAGGGCTCTTTGCCTGACACCAGGTCATAAAGATTTTATCCCATATTTTTTTCTAAACTTTATGATTTTATGTATTTCATATTTAGAATATGATCCATTTTGACTTAAATTTTGGATAAACTGCAGGTTTAAATCAAGGTTCTCCAATTTGTTAACATTATTTATTGAAAAGGATATCTTTTCTCCATTGGATTGTTTTACATGTTGTGAAAAAATTAAACTTGTATTCTGCTTCATTGATCTGTGTGTCTATCCCTTCACCAGTATCACGTCTTGATTACTGTAGCTTTACGGTAAATCTTAAATTTAGGTAGAATGATTCCTCCAACTTTATTTTATTTCCCCCAAATTGTTTTAGTATTCTAGTTCTTTTGAATTTCTATATACATTTAAAAAATAGGCTTTCTAGGGGTACCTGGGTGGCTTGGTTGATTAAGCATATGACTTTGGCTTAGGTCATGATCTCACAGTTTGAGTTCAAGCCCTGCATCAGGCTCTGTGCTGACAGCTCAGAGCCTGGAGCCTGCTTTGAATTCTCTATCTCCCTCTCTCTCTGCCCCTCCCCTGCTTGCATGCTCTCTCTCTCTCAAAAATAAATAAATAAACATTTAAAAAAATAAATGTATAATCTGTTTTCTTTATATACAAAATCTTTTTGAGATTTTGATGGAATTGCAATAAATCTAAAGATTGGGGGGAAAATTGACAGTTTTACTATATTGAGGATTTCAATCTATGAACATAGTATATCACTCAATTTCTTTAGGTCTTTTTGGTATCTTTCATCAGCATTTTGTTGTTTTCAGCATGCAAATCTTGTACTTTTTGCTAGATTTATACCCAAATATTTTTGTGGTAACATAAATGACAGTACTTTTTAAATTTAGTCTTCCATTGTACATTTATATCATGTAGAGTTAAAATTATGTGTGTCTGTGTGTGTTTGTGTGTGTGTTTGTATGTGCGTTAGCTTGTATCCTGTGACCTTGCTAAATTCAATTTGTTTTAAGAGTCTTGTGGATTTTCGAGATATTCTATGTATACAATCATGTCATTTGTGAACAGGGATGGTTGTATTTCTTCAACTGCAATCTGCATTCCTTATATTATGTTTTCAATTCTTAGAGTAAACGTTAAAATTTCTAGCACAAATTTGAATAGGAGAAATAAGAGTGAATATCTTTGTTTTGTTCCTAGTCTTAGGAGAGAAATATACATTTTTCCACCATTAAGAATGATATTTATTTGTTTGTTTTGTTTTATATTGAAGATGTTTGTAGGTTTTTCATAGATGTCTTTCATCAGGTTGAGGAAGTCCCTTACTATTCCTACTTTATGTTTGTTCACTTTTTTATCATGAATGGATACTAAATATTTCCATATTTTTGCTGCATTTGAAATGATCATTTTATTTTTCTTCAGACTGTAAAAGAGTGGATTGCACTGATACTTGAATATTGAGTCAAGCTTGCACTCCTGGAAGATATCCCTTTTGATTGTGGTGTATTTTGTACACATTTACACAGACTAATATATGCTATCTACATGAATATTTTGTTAGGATTTTTGCATCCATCTTTCTGATGGATATTGCTGTCTTTATTTTTTTTTCTTTTGTTTCTGTGTGTGTTTGTGTGTGTGTGTGTGTGTGTGTGTGTGTGTGTGTGTGTGCTGCCTTTCTTTGGTTTTGATATCACAGTAATACTGGTCTCATAAAATGAATTAGAAAGAGTTGAATCTCCTATTTCTTGAGGAAATTATGTATAATTAGTATTATATCTAATTTTTTAAAGTTTATATATTTACTTTGAGAGAAAGAGAGTGTGCTGAGGGAGAGGGATAGGAAATGGGAGAGGGAGAGAATCCCAAACAGACTCCACACGGTCAGCATGGAGCCTGATGTGGGACCCAAACTCACAAACTATGAGAACACGACATGAGCCTGAGCAGAAATCCAGAGGCAGATGCTTAACTGACTGAGTCACCCAGGCGCCCTGATTATGTCTAAATGTTTGACAGAAATTACTAATGAGATCATTTAGACCTGGAGATGACTGTTTTTGGAAGGATTCAAACTACAGATTAATGTTTTTAATTGTTATATTCTTTGTGTTTGGTAATTTTTATCTTTGAAGGAACGAGTCCCTTTCATTTAAGATGTAAAATTTATGGCCACAGAGTTGTGCTAGTTTTTCTTCCCTATTCTTTTAATGCCTATGGTTCTGTCGTGATACTCCCCCGATTCATTCCAGATATTGTAATTTAAGTTTATCTCTTTGACGGTCTTGCTAGAGTTTTATCAATTATATTGGTATTTAAAGGAAACAACTTTTGAGTTTATTGCTATAGTAATAAATTATTACAAACTGAGTGGTTTAAAATCATGTACATTTATTGTCTTCCAGCTCTCTAGTCTAGAAGTCTGACACTGGAAACACTGAATTAAAATACAGGTGTCAGTAGGGCTGCATTCCCTCCTGGAGACTCTAACGGAGAATCTGTGTACTCGCCTTTCTGCCTTGTACAGCTCTTCTGCTTCCTTTGCTCCTGTCCCTGTCCCTCCATTGTCAAAGCCAAACATGGTAGATCCCGCTCTTTCATTGCATCACTCCGACCTCTTCTGTCTCCCTCTTCCACTTTTGAGGACCCATGTATTTATTATGGACCTACCCAGATAAGCCAGGATAGTCTTTCTGTCTCAACATCTGTAACTTAATCATACCTGTAAAGCCTCTTTTGTCACAGAAGGTGGCATGTTTACAGTGGACCTCTTTGGAGGCTATTGGTCTTGCATCATAGTATTCTACATATTTGCATATTGTGTTAAGAGGTTTTTCTTTTTCAAATTATAGCTAAATGCCATTTATGGAAATTTAAAACATTGGACAAACGTAGCACCACAGAGCAGGAACCCACCTTCCAGATCATCTAGTTCAATGTTTCTCAAATAGCAAGTGGTTACCCATTAATGTGTCATGAAAAAAGCTTAATGGATCCCAAAGAGCATTAAAAAGAAAGAAAACAATATATCAGTGTGTATTTCACTAAAGGTATTTTGTAAAACTCCTACTTAAATTATATATATATATATATATATATATATATGTGTATGTATATGAGTATATATAAAATTCCTACTTAAATTATATATGTATAATTTAAGTATATATATATATATATATATATATATATATATATGAGTATAAAATGCATTTTTTTCCTAGTGGATGCATTTTGAAAAACATGGATATTACTAAAAGGAATTCTATACTTTTGGATTTCAAGAACTCATAAATATTCACCAACACAACAGAAAATTGTTTTCATAGTTGCCACTTTTTAATATATACAGGGCATCAAAAAATAAACTCTTATAATCTCTTAATACTGTCTCATAAAAGAGAATATTTTTAGCATTGTAAAAATATGTAAAACTCACTACACCGTGCATATTTTTCTTGTCTCCCTATCTTTTGGAACTTGAAGACAATACCAGAGGTAGGAATTGACTCGATCAAGGTCACTCAGTCAGCTGTGATAGAGGTGACGACCCAGGGTCCCGGCTGTGCTTTCTAAGCTCTTCTCAGAACCCTAATTCACCCATAGAAGAGAAGCCCAACAGATAGGGCTCTGGAACCCCCAACTTGTTTTACTGGGAGCAGCTCTGCCCTAGGATTTTACAGCTGCAGCACCAGCTGGCAGTCCTCAGTCAGGGCCAGTAACAGGTAGCAGCTTGCTTCGCCGAGTAGCTGCCCGGTTTTATGGTACTCTCAGGCAGTGGCACGCACCTGTGGCGCGAGGAGTCGAGGATTGTACCAAAGTGGCGGCCGCTGGAGTCAATCAGCATCTAACCTCCCGCGGCCGTAAGCTTGTCCGCGGCAGGGTAACACGGCCTTGAGCATGGTGTCCTACCGTGCCTGTGCACAGCGTGGTGTAGTGCAGCCAGCCGCGGGCGTTCGGCTTTCGTGCTTGCTGTCAAGCAAGGTCAGCAAGGCAGCAGAGCTACGTTCCAGACGCGAGGGCTTAGAGGCCTGCAGGGACAGGGCTCCGCCTGCGCCAGGCCTGAGGCCTTCGCTGACAATCCAGGGAGTGGCGTGGGTGAGGATCTTAAGCGCTGTCTGGTAGCCCTCCCTCTGCTCCCAAAGCCCCGTGCCCTTGGGCCAAACCACTGGTCTGCACGCCCACACACCTGACAGCTTCACATGTGGACAAGGATGTATATACGAAGATATTTATACTCTGTGTAATAGCAAAAAATAAATCAAAAGTAGAAATGAAATACCAAAGGATATAAATAATTATGAATGATTCAGCTGCATTTTCGATTGTAGCCATTAAAAAGAAGTAAAGTAGACCTACTAGCTAGTATTGATATCTCTCATAGGTAATTGATAAGTGAAAACAAAGCATGTTAGAGAATACATTTTCTTAATTTACGTCCAAGTTAGTTAGCATATAGTACAACAATGATTTAATTTAATGTTTTGGTTTGTTTTAGAAGAACACTATAGACATGGCACTGGAAGGGTATATGATAAAGGTAAGCACAGTGAAGAGAAGGAGTTGAGATTTGGCGTTCTATATTATATATCTGTATTATCGGACTTTTTCTTATTAAAGGAACAGGAGAGGGGCACGTAGGTGGCTCAGTCAGTTAAGGGAGGGATTTCAGCTCAGGTCGTGATCTCCCAGTCCTGACATTCAGCCCCAAGTCTGGCTCTACACTGAGGGTGCGGAGCCTGCTTGGGATTCTCTCTCTCCCTCTCTCTCTGCCTCTTACCTGCTTGTGTGCATGCATTCTCTCTTTATATTTCAAAATTAATTAACATTTAAAAAATAAAAGTACAGGTGACATTTTACAAATGACAGAATACATAATTTTGTTTTATAGATCTTTGTAAGTTAAGTAGTGTATACATTTGGAGTTAGAATGAGAAATTTTGAACTACCCTGGTAATGTGCTGGAAAGCATGAAGGTTTTGGCTTTGGCAAGACGCTTAAGAGACATCAGGAGTCAGTGTTTATATTGTGATAGAAGGGTTAAAACATTTTAGATCAGTCAGCAGCCCGTTTTTCCCCCAGTTTTATTGAGAAATAATCGACACACATTACTGTATAAGTTTAAGGCATACAGCATGATGGTTTGATTTACTTATATTGTGAAATGATTACTACAATAGATTCAGCTAACATCCATCTTCTCATATAGATACAATAAAAAGAACAGAAAGAAGAAAAGAATAAAGGAAAACCAATTTTCTCCTTGTGATGAGAACTCTTAGGATTTATTCTCTTAACAGCTTTACTATATATCATACGACAGTGCTAGTTAGAGTCATCATGTTATAGGTTACATCCCTAATACTTATTTATGTTATGTCAGAAGTTTTTACCTTTTGATCACCTTCCTCCAGTACCCGTTTTGCCCACCCCCTGCCTCTGGAAATCACAAATATAATCTACTTTTCCACTTGTTTGTTTTTTTCTCTACGGTTTCTACATAATGAGACCATACTTTTTCTTTGACTTATTTCACTTAAATGCCCTTCACTTAAAGGTCCACTCTTGTTGCAAATGGTAGATTTAGTTGTTTGTCTTGTTTGTTTATGGCTGAATAATATTGCAGTATGTATGTGTGTTTGTACACACACATACATACGTATATACCACAACTTCTTTATCCATCCATCCATGAGTGGGCACATGGGATGTTTCCATGCCTTTGCTATTGTAAATAATGCTATCGTGAATGTAGCAGGTGCAGATATGTTTTCAAGTCAGTGTTTCCATTACCTTTGGTTATATTGGAACTGTTGGATCATATATTAGTTCTGTTTTCAGTTTTTTGAGAATTCTACGTACTGTTTTCCACTGCAGCTACTCTAATTTACAATCCCACCAGCAGTGCACAAGAGTTCCCTACTCTTCACATCCACACCAGCATTTGTTATCCTGTCTTTTTGATAATGCTCATTCTGACAGGCATGAAATGATATTTTTTTGTGGTTTTAATTTACATTTACCTAATGATTAGTAATGTTGAACATCTTTTCAGTGTGTTGGCCTTTTGTATATTTTCTTTGGAGAAATGTCTCTTGAGGTCTTTTGCCCATTTTAAAAAAATGTATTTAACTAATTTTCTTAATTTACTAACTAACTTGTTAGCATATAATGCAACGATGATTTCAAGAGTAGATTCTTTAATGCCCCCTAACCATTTAGCCCATCCCCCTTCCCACAACCCCTCCAGTAACCCTCTGTTTGTTCTCCATGTTTAAGAGTCTCTTATGTTTTTGTACCCTTCCCTGTTTTTATATTATTTTTACTTCCCTTCCCTTATCTTCATCTGTTTTGTATCTTAAAGGTCTCAGATGAGTGATGTCATATGATATTTATCTTTCTCTGACTAATTTCACTTAGTATGATACCCTCTAGTTCCATCCACGTAGTTGCAAATGACAAGATTTCATTCCTTCTGATTACCAAGTAATAATCCATTGTATATATATATACATATATTGTATACATATACATACATTGTATGTATATATACCACATCTTCCTTATCCATTCATCCATAGATGGACATTTGGGCTCTTTCCATACTTTGGCTGTTGTTGATAGTGCTGCTATAAACATTGGGGTGCATGTGTCCCTTCAAAACAGCACACCTGTATCTCTTGGATAAATACCTAGTAGTGCAATTGCTGGGTCATTGGATAGTTCTATTTTTAATTTTTTTAGGAATCTCCATACTGTTTTCCAGAGTGGCTGCACCAGTTTGCATTCCCACCAGCAGAGCAAAAGGGTTCCCCTTTCTCCACATCCTCGCCAACATCTATTGTTTGCTGAATTGTTAATTTTAGCCGTTCTGATGGGTGTGAGGTGGTATCTCATTGTGGTTTTGATTTGTATTTCCCTGATGATGAGTGATGTTAAGCATTGTTTCATGTGTCTGTTGGCCATCTGGATGTCTTCTTTGGAGAAGTGTCTGTTCATACTTTAGCCCATTTCTTCACTGGATTATTTGTTTTTTGGGTGTTGAGTTTGGTAAGTTCTTTATCGATTTTGGATACTACCCTTTTATCTGATATGTCGTTTGCAAATATCTTCTCCCATTCTGTTGGTTGCCTTTTAGTTTTACTGATTGTTTCCTTCTCTGTGCAGAAGCTTTCTATTTTGATGAGGTCCTAATAGTTCATTTTTGCCTTTGTTTCCTTTGCCTCTGGAGACGTGTTGAGTAAGAAGTTGCTGTGTCCAAGATCAAAGAGGTTCTTGCCTGCTTTCTCCTCTAGGATTTTGATGGCTTCCTGTCTGAAGTTTAGGTCTTTCATCCATTTTGAGTTTCTTTTTGTGTATAGTGTAAGAAAGTGGCCCAGATTCATTTTGCTGCCTGTCGTTATCCAGTTTTCCCAACACCACTTGCTGAAGAGATTGTCTTTATTCCATTGAATATTCTTTCCTGCTTTGTCAAAGAGGAGTTGGCCATATGTTTGTGGGTCCGTTTCTGGGTTCTCTATTCTGTTCCATTGATCTGAGTGTCTGCTCTTGTGCCAGTACCATACTGTCTTGATGATTACAGCTTTGTAATACACCTTGAAGTCCGGGATTGTGATGCCCCCTGCTTTGGTTTTCTTTTTCAAGATTGCTTTGGCTATTCGGGGTCTTTTCTCATTCCATACAAATTTTAAGATTTGTTTGTTCTAGCTCTGTGAAGAATGCTAGTGTTATTTTGATAGGGATTGCATTGAATATGTAGATTGCTTTGGGTAGTATTGACATTTTAACAATATTTGTTCTTCCAATCCAGGAACATGGAAAATTTTTCCATTTTTTCATGTCTTCTTTAATTTCTTTCATGAGCTTTCTATAGTTTTCAGTATATAGGCTTTTCACCTCTTTGGTTATGTTTATTCCTATGTACTTTATGGTTTTAGGTACAATCGTAAATGGGATCGATTCCTTGATTTCTGTTTCTGTTGCTTCATTGTTGGTGTATAGGAAAGCAACCGATTTCTGTGCACTGATTTTATATCCCGTGACTTAGCTGAATTCATTGACCAGTTCTAGCAGTTTTTGGTGGAATCTTTTGGGTTTTCCACATAGAGTATCATGCCATCTGCGAAGAGTGAAAGTTTGAGCTCCTCCTGGCCAATTTGGTTGCCTTTTATTCCTTTGTGTTGTCTGATTGCTGAGGCTAGGACTTCCAATACTATGTTGAATAACAGTAGCGAGAGTGGACATAGCTATCTTGTTCCTGACCTTAGGAGGAAACCTCTAAGTTTTTCCCCATTGAGGATGATATTAGCAGTGGGTCTTTCATAGATGACTTTTATGATCTCGAGGTATGATCCTTCTGTTCTTACTTTCTTAATGGTTTTTATCAAGGAAGGATACAGTATTTTGTCAAATACTTTCTCTGCATCTATTGAGAGGATCATGTGGTTCTTTTACTTTCTTTTATTGATGTGATGAATCACATTGGTTGTTTTATGGATATTGAACCAGTCCTGCATCCCAGGTGTAAATCTCACTTGGTCGTGGTGAATAATTTTTTTGATGTATTGTTGGATCCGGTTGGCTAATATCTTGTTGAGGATCTTTGCCCATGTTTTTAAATTGAGTTCGTTTGTTTGTTTTCACTTGTATTTATTTATTTATATTTGTTATTGCATTGTATGAGTTCTTTGCATGTTTCAATTATTAACCCCTTTTCAGATATATACCTTGCAAATATCTTTCCACATTCCATTAGTTATCTTTCCACTTTGGTAATGATTTATTTTGCTGTACAGACCTTTTCAGTTTGTTGTGTCCTGTTTTAATTATTTGTATTATTTTGTAGTTTATGCTTTAGACATCATATCCAAAATATCATTACCAGGACCCATGTTCTTATGTTACCTTCAACAAGTTTTATGATTTCAGTTTGTAGTTAAGTGTTTTATCCATTTTAAGATAATTTTATGAGTGGTATAAGATGTGGATCTAGTTTTTCTTTTACATGTGAATGTCCAATTATCCCATCACCATTTATTGAAGAGGTTACATTTTCTCCATTTTGTATTCTTGATTCCCTTGTCAAGTATTAGTTGTTATTCGTGTTTTATATATAATGAGTATTAGCATATATGCTTGGGTTTATTTCTGGGCCTTGGTTCTGTTCCATTGATCTCTTTTTCTGTTTATATGACAGTACCATACTGTTTTGATGACTGTAGTTTTAGAGTGTAGCTTGAAATCAGGAAGTGTAATACTTCATGTTCTTTTCTTTCTCAGGATTTCTCTGGCTATTTGGTGTCTTCTATGGTTTCATGTCAATCTTAAGAGTGTTTTTCTACTTCTACAAAAACTGTCATTGGAATTTGAAAGAGATTGCATTGAATCTATAGATGAATTTTGGTGGTATTGATATTTTAACAATAATACTTTTTCCAATTCATAAACATGGGATCATTTTTTTGTCTTCTATAGTTTCTTTCATCAATATTTTATTGTTTTTAGCTTACAGATCTTTTATCTCTTTTGTTAAATTTATTTCTAATGACTTTATTGTCTTTGATGTTATTGTAAATAAGACAATTTCTTTATTTCTATTTCAGAAGTTTTGTTGTTAGTGTATATAGAAACATTATGGACTTTTGTATGTTAATTAAATATCCTGCAATTGTATTGAATTCATTGATTAGAGCTAAGAGATTTTAGGCTGAGTCTATAGGATTTTCTCTATATAAAAAATGTTGTCCGCATATAGAAACAACTTTACACCTGGGGCACCTGGTAGCTCAGTTGGTTGAGTGTCCGACTCTTGGTTTCATCTTAGGGCACAATTCCTGGATCATGGGATTGAGCCTAGCGTCAGGCTCCACACTGAGCATGGAGCCTGCTTGGGATTCTCTCTCTCTCTCTCTCTCTCTCTCTCTCTCTCTCCTTCCTCCCCTCTTCCCCATTCTCTCTCTCTAAAAATAAAAAATAAAAATAAAATGTAAAGAAAAAGAAGCAACTTTACTTCTTCCTTTCCAATTCTGAAATCCTTTATTTTTCTTGCCTTATTGCTCTAGTTAGGATGTCCCATACTATTTTGAACAGGAATGGTGAGAGTAGGCACCCTTGTCTTGTTCCTGATCTTAGAAGAAATGCTCTTATCCTTTTACCACTGAGTATGATGATAGGTATGGGCTGGTCAAAGCCTTTATTATGTTAAGATATGTTCTTTCTACGCCTAATTTGTTAAGATTTTTTATCATGAATGGATGTTAAATTTTGTTGAATGTTTTTTCTGCATCTGTAGAGAAGATCATAGTATTCTTTCATTCTATTAATGAGATGGAACAGAATGATTTACTTGCATAAATTGAGCCATTTTTGCACCCCAGAGATAATTTCCACCTGATCATGGTGGATTATTCTCTTAATGAGCTGCTGAATTTAGTTTGCTGGTATTTTATTGAGAATTTTGGTATCTGTATTCATCAGTGATTTGGCCTGTATTTTTCTTTTCTATAGTGTTCTTTTCTGGTTTTGATATCAGGATAATGCTGGCCTTGTAAAATGAGCTTGGGATGTTTTCTCCTCTTTGTTTTTTTGGAATAGTTTGAGAAGGATTGGTGTGAATTGTTTTAATTGTTTAATAAAATTCACTAGTGAAGCCATCTGGTTTTGAGCTTTTCTTCATTGGGAGATTTTTGATTACTGAATCAATCTCCGTCCTTAATTGGTGTCTTCAGATTTTCTGTTTCTTCCTGATTCAGTCTTGGTAAGTTATATGTTCTAAGAATGTTTTCTGGTGTGTGTGTGTGTGTGTGTGTGTGTGTGTATGTTTCCTATTTTCTCTGGGTTGTTTATACTGTTGTTCAAAAGAGTCTCTGATCCTTCAATTTCTGTGGTATCATTTGTAATGACTCCATTTTCATTCATAATTTTGTTTATAGGGGTATTTTTTGTTTTTTCTTGGCTAGTCTAGCTAAGGGTTTGTCAATGTTGCTTATCTTTAAAAAAACACTCTCACTTTGGTTTATCTTTTCCATTGTTTTTCTGTTTCTCAATTTTATTTATTTCTGCTCTAATCTTAAATATTTCCTTTGTTCTGCTAACTTTGGGCACAGATCCTCCTTCTTTCTCTAGTTCCTTAAGGCATAGAATTAGGTTTTTATATAAGATCTTTCTTGTTTAATGTAGATATTTATTGCAATAAACTTCCCTCTTAAAACTGCTTTGCTGCATTGCACAAATTCTCGTATGTTGTGTTTCCAAATTTGTTTGTTTCAAGCAACTTTTTAAATTTCTTTTTTAATCTCTTCTTTGATCCATTGGTTGTTCAAGACTGTGTTGTTTAAGCTCCATGTGTACATGAATTTGCCAGTTTTCCTCTTGTTATCAATTTCTAGTTTTATGCCATTGTAATCAAAGAAGATACTTGGCATGATTCCAGTCTTCTTGAATTTGTTAAGACTTGTTTTGTGGCCTAACATGTGGTCCATCATAGAAAATGTCCGTGTGCATTTGAGAAGAATGTGTACTCTGCTGTATATGTCTGTTAAGAGCATTTGGTCTGTAGCATTGTTCACATTTAGTACTTCCTTATTGATTATCTGTCTGCCTGATCTATCCCTGTGGAGAGTGAAGTATTAAACTTCCTAATTTCTACTCTTTATTTCTCTTTTTAATTCTGTTAGTTTTTGCTCTGTATATTTAGGTGTTCTGATGTTGGGCAAATAAGCATTTAAATTTGTTTTATCTTCTTAATGTATTAACCCCTATATCATTATGTAATGACCTCCTTTGTCTCTTGTTACTATTTTCAGTTTAAAATCTATTTTGTCTGATATTAATATAGCTATCCCTGTTTTTTGGGGGGGATTAAATATAGGTATTTATTTATTTTGGTTGCATTTGCTTGAAATGTCTTTTATCTATCTGTTTACTCTCAGTCTGTGTGTGCTTGAATCTTGTTTTTTGTTATTGCTTTTGTTTCCATCCATTCAGTCATTTTATGTCTTTTTATTGGAGGATTTAATCTGTTTAGAGTTGAAGTAATTATTGATAAATGAGGACTTATTATTGCCTTTGTGTTAATTATGTTCTGCTTGTTTTGTAGATCCCTTATTCCTTGTTTTCTTGGTGTGTGTGTCTGTGTGTTTGTGTGTGTGTACGATATGTTTTGGTATCAGTATGCTTTAACTTCTTTTATTTTGCTTTTTTGTACAATTACAAAATTTCCCATTATTAGTTACCATGAGGCTTACATAAAATATCCTAAATTTGTAATACCCTATATTAAACTGACAGCAAATTAACTTCAATAGAATTTGTATACTTTACAGTTTTATTTCTTCTCCTCACATTTTAGGTTATTGCTGTTACAATTTACATGGGGTTTTGTTTGTTTGCTTATTTGTGTGAAACTAATAACAGATTATTGTAGTTATGGTTATTATTGCTACATAGTATGTTTTTTTTTAAACTTTTAAATTGGAGTTGTGACTTATGCACCTCTATTACCATATTGTAGAAAGTAACTAGGATTATATTTTACCTTCACCAGTGAGATTTATGCTACTTTTTGTGTTTTTATGATGTTAATTAGCAATCTTTTACTTCCATTCAATGAACTCTGTTTATCATTTCTTGCAACATACATCCTGTGGTAATGAACTGCCTTGGCTTTTATTTATTTGAGAAAATTTTTATCCCTCCTTCCTTCCTGAGGAACAGCTTTCCCAGGTATAGAATTCTTCACTGACAGTTATTTTCTTTCAATACTCAAAATATTCGATTTTCAAAAATATGACATTCTAGTCTTTCCTGGCCTGCAATTTCTGTTGAGAAATCTGCCAATATTTTTATGGGGGTTCCTTTGTAAGTTAGAAGTGTTTGAAAACCTATGCAGGGAACCATAAGGAAAGTGCCATATACTCCTCTCTGTGAAACAACACTGTGGAGAAACAATCTCTAAGTTAGAAGTGTTGGATGACCTAGGTTTGGAAGTATAACAAAAGTGTTGTCAGCACAGAGCCTGACATGAGGATTGAACCCACGAACTCTGAGATCATGACCTGAGCCGGAGCCAGACACTTAACCCATTGAGTTACCCAGGTGCCTCTCTAGTCATTTGTTTTTCATTTTACTTTGCTTTTATTTCAATATAACAAGCAGGAAAAAAAAAATTTAACAAATTTTACGATGCTTACAAAGAAAAAGGGCCCTAAAAACAGTTTAGTTCAGATTTAAGAAATTGCTCTAATTGAGCATTTAAACAATAAATTTATTTCCAAATGTTCAGTTTGGGTTAAAATTTAAAATAACATTTGGTAGATATTTATGTTTGTTGTCTACTTGTTATATTTTTTATATAATCTCTCATTCCTGAGAGCCCCCATTTTCCTAACACAGCCCCCATTTTCCTAACACAATGGAGAAGATATATACATGTAGCCACTTATAAGAAGAAATGGAGATCCTAGCCCGCAAAAAATATATACAAACATTAACCTTTTCCAGAACTAAAAGTTTCTGCCACAGAAAATATTAACATATTAAATAGCCAACCCCGATAGAGCTAGGGCCAGAATACTTCAAATATTGCTATTCTGTATTTTAAAAATAGAGGGCAGAAAGCCTTTTGGCTCATATTTATACATAGTCGTGTTTTACTTTATCTTCAAAAATCTAGATTTGTGACTTGTGAAGGGAGCTGTGGTTGGAGTGATTGGGTTAATCAGGAATCTTTACAAATGCGTTTCAGAAACATACTCGTAAATAAGGAATAGTTCATGTTGAGCAAAGTAACTCCTCTAGCTTCTGAGAAAATGAGGCCACATTTTAAATACTACTGTAACTGAGTCAGCTTGGTACATTTTTCTTTCATTGCTATTTCTTCTTTAGAGGTGATATCAGCAGAACAAGATTTTCTCTTTTAAGTGTAAATATTTTAAGGAATGTTTTCTTAGCTGTTGAAAATGAAATTGCTTGCTATCTTCTATGATGTTCCCTGATATCATCCCTTTCTGCTCATTCACAATGAAATGAGTATCTAGGGGCGCCTGGGTGGCTCAGTCGGCTGAGCGTCCCACTTCGGCTCAGGTCATGATCTCGCGGTCTGTGAGTTTGAGCCCCGCGTCGGGCTCTGTGCTGACAGCTCAGAGCCTGGAGCCTGCTTCGGATTCTGTGTGTCTCTCTCTCTCTGCCCCTCCCCCACTCATACTCTGTCTCTCTCTGTCTCAAAAATAAAAAATAAACATTAAAAAAAAATTGAAATGAGTATCTACCACTTTATTTCTGAAAAAAACTGAAATGTGCAACTCGGAGTTTGGTGTAGGGTGGTCTTTTAACATTAATCGAATACAATGAGGTCTAATGCCTGACTATATTATAAAAGGGACAATGAACAACAAACTGCTGTGTTTATGGATTACATTCACTTTCAATTTACATGCTGTTTATCCAACTTATACTTACAGTAGCTTTCCAAAGTGTTTTGTTTTGTTTTGTTTTGATTATCTCCCGGAAAAAAATAGCAAACTTTCTAGCATATGCATTAAGTATCACTGCGAAATAGTATAATGAGAAAATGAGTTTAAATTGCATGAGTGTCTAAAAATAGCTTCTATCATGGCTGACATGGTATATACAATTATTTGAAGTAAATTAGCATTTCTTTATTCTCTAATATGGAACCCAGAGTGGTAGACAGTTTCACTTTTTGATGTTTGGCATTTTTTTTTAACTAGTTACTATAAGAATTGTCTCAAAAAATAAAAATGAGTGTGAACTTAGACTAAGACTTAAGATGGAGAATATGATAATTGATTTCCAGTGAGAAACCTGATCATCGAAACCAATGCTATCCTCTAGTCACAAATGAAACCTGTTATCAAGTTAGGAGATCTTAGTGTTTTAGTATCATTTGTCAACTTTAGTTATGCCCACTTTCATGTAGAAGAAAATCAAAAGAAATTCATGCATTATTGTTACAAAAATAGCAGGTTAATACTCATTTTTATACATGTTATTATTTTAAAAGATGTATTGCTGGACTCGGAGTCATTAAATGATTTTCCTAAGATGGTGTTGTCTGGAATCTAGATTTGCTGGATAAATGCCCTTTGGTAATGCAGTAGTTACTGCCTTTTGCTAAAGGTTATAATTTATGTGGGCCAAAAAGCACAGCCTTTCCTGGAATTGAAGAAGCTTTCTACAGGCATTCATTTGTAATCTTTTACTTAACACCATTTGTTAAGTGAAAACTGTAACTATAAAAAATTCATTGTAATTTCAGTTTTTGAAATGTCAAAATCAAACAATTGAAAAACAAAATGCCAATGTTCTTCATATAATTTTTACCACCTTATGGTGCCTGTAGATAAGGGCCTAGCACAGGGGCTTGCGGTCTTCAATATGTTGGTTCCTTCATTCCCCTCCTGTCTTGTCTCTCCAGTGGTTGGTATTTGTGTACATTGCAGATTCCCAATCAGTACTAATAAATAGAAAAAAATACACAATGCAATTTTCACCGAGTTTTCCAATAGCTGTGGATACAACCACTCCATGTTGATGCATGCAACCTTAGCACCTTCAATCTCCTCTAATTTATTTCTTCTCTCATTTTATTAGCCATTTTAAAATATGTATTTCCTAGGGTTTTTGAATTTGTTATTACATAATTAATTAGTGGCACTTAATTTAGATACTGAGATTTTTCCTATGCCTATGAGTGTCATTATTTCTCCATTACTTTCTATTAACTAAAAATCTAATTCTAAAGATAAAAAAATAATTGTGATATAGTAAATCTTCCATAAAAGAGAAAGAAACATACGTGGATCTACTCTCTTAGCCAGGTGCATCTGGTTATTGTGGGTTTTTCCAAAAGGAATATAAAAACAGATTAAATGACAACAAATCAAAAGAACATTGATTAATGTGTAATTTTAGTTGTCTCTCATTCATAGCATGTGGAGATGATGGAAATGAGGCTAGATTTTTCTATTCATCAGTTTGACTTTTTTTTTTTAGGGGGGGTGCAAACATTATGAGGAAAAAAGTTGTTTACTTCATATAAGTGATTCTGTTTTACTCAACAACTTATTACATAGAACTTAGCCCAAGGGTCTATGAAGAAAAAATGTCCGCATTTAAATTGCTACAGAATAGTTTCATGGTTATTTTGATTTGGAAAATTTTATGTAAGCTTTATTTATAACAGTTTGAGAAGAAGAACTTAGGAAGAACTTAAGAAAAAAATAAAAAGCAAACCCAATCCAGGCAATACAGTTTTTTAAACACTACACTTCTAATACTTAGTCTTTTAATAATTTCAGTGCAAATAATTATGGAAAAGATGGATGAAGTAAATTTTATGTTTTTTCTGCAAAGCGTTTCTATTTTGGATGTCAGTGAACAAAACTAAAATAAACTAAACCTGTATGATTAATTGTAGGACCTTTCTGTTGTGTTTTCCTTTACAAAAGATCTCCAGATATCAGAAGACTAACCTAATATACTTTGGCAAATAAACAGGCCACAAATCAGTCCTTCATATAAATTAGATTGCTCTCCACATGAATGTTATTTAATCCCAACTATGTGTATATTGGAACTCTGTACAAAGTGCTTTTATATTCTAGAAAAATATCAGAAACTTTCTAAAGTATACAGTGGTTATGTCTACAAGAGGGTGGAATAAAAAAAGTAAATTTGAGACCAGAGTTTCTAAAAGCAATCAATCCTTTTAAAAATGTTTGCATTATGTAATTCACAAAAATAACTGGAGTTGAAGGAGTTCTTAATCATTTAATTCTTGAATTGCAAAGCAACATTTACAAATCTTGTTTCTAAATATTGCTTATTTGTAAGATTAGTTTAAAGTGAATTAAAAATATAACTTTGTTAATTTACCTAGCTAAATTTGTATAAATGACCTTCCTGTCCTTTTTCCCCTGAATAATTTCTGCTTATCATTTAGATTTCAATTTAAGCATCACTTCCTTAGAGAAGTAACTTCCCAAATCTAAATTGGTCAAATCCATAATAGTTTTATCTCTTTTATTAATTGTCATATTGCATTTAATCTCTCCCATTTGAGACAGTAAGCTCTATGAAAAAATGATTTATACCTATTATTATTATTATTATTATTATTATTATTTTAGTCCTGGCTTGGTACTAGTAAGGCAGAAAAGTACATGGAGACAATTACTTAGAGTTATCAAGTGATGAAAACTAGTTGAATAATTCTTAATATACAAATTGTTGGAGCTTGTACAGAGGAGTTTGTAAGGGAAACAAACATATTTGGACTGAAAAGTTATTAGCGAACCTTTATATCGCACTTATTACTTACCAGTCACTATTATATTTACATACATTTCTCAATTTGTAGTTGAGAAAACTACATGCAAGAAAGGTGAGTAACTCATTTAATGTCACAGAGGTAGTTAGATGAAGGTGGCCCAGGATTTAAACTCAGAAAGTCTGAGTCTAGGTTATATACCCTAACCACTAGACTCTTTTTGTCTCAAAGTGGGCAAGGGTGCTGTATAGTAATCAAGACCACCTAAACACTAACCTTTTTAATCATCGTATAAGAACCAGAAACTTAGGGAAAATTTGACAGATTTTATCAGTATTTAAACTTTTATATAAGCAAGATAATATAAACACTGAATAAAATGATAAGGTACATACTCAGAGAAAATACTTATCATGTGTATAACAGCTACAGTGGTTAAAGTTTTTGACTCTTTTTTATAAAGTATTATTACAAATCAATAATTACTAGTAATTAGGCAGATATGAACAGAAAACTAACAGATTTGGAAACTCTGGGTGCCTGAGTGGCTCAGTCAGTTAAGCATTGAACTCTTGGTTTTGGCTGAGGTCATGATTTCACAGTCGTGGGTTTGAGCCTCACGTCGGGCTCCATGCTAACAGCGTGGAGCCTACTTGGGATTCTCTCTGTCCCTCCCCTGTGCACACATGCTCTCCCTCTCTGTAAAATAAATAAATAAATTTTAATTTAAAAAAACAGATTCGAAAACTCAAATTCATATAAATAAAAATATATATCTTCAACTTTACTAATAAAGGAAAACAGATTACAATAAGATATCATATTGTTGATAGTAACGTTAAGCCTAATTTGCTATCAGATGAATTTCACCTTCAAATATCTATGGTGGAGATCTCATTGTAAAAGATATATGTGCCATGATGTTTATTGGATGTTACTTTAATAACCCAAACTTGTAATAATCTAAATGCTATCAATATGAAAAACTTATAACAAAGTATAGTCCTGAGAGATTGAGAAGCTTGCCTAAGTGTATATGATTATAGTATTTAATTATACTTTCATTTGATTTTATAGGAATAAAATAAGGAGGTTTTGTCATTTAGTGGGAAGAATATTAATTCTTGTTCCAATTCTAGTATGGATTTTCTTTGAGGAGTTGGTCAGTATCTGTTTTATATGAAACTGTGATAATAGAATTCCCATATTATTTTTAGATAATTTATAAACAGGGTTTGTGTATGTTCTTACTAATATCTCCAGAGTGCACCATAATAGCTTGATGAGTTGGTGTTTTATTGTTAAGGTGAAAATTAATCTTCCATTTTGTGTTCACATCTTTCCCCCCAGTGAAATACTTTAAGCCTTTATATACTGAGTACTTTGGTTTATTAACCAGATAATCTTTTATTATAGACCATTATGCTAGATCTAATGTTCAACAAATGTGCAATACACAAAAATTTACATTATTATTTTTATTTTCTGGCATTTTAATTTAATTATTTTCCTTATTATAAGGAATCTTTAAGACTCTACGTCAGTTTCTCTGACAACCAAAATCTATAGACGTATACTTACTAGCTAGTACTATCCTATACTGTACTGTACTATACTACACTATATCACATTTCTTAGCAAATAGCTACACACAAAAAAAAAGTCATTAAAATTTCAAATCCTTTTCTTTTTATCATTGTAGTATTTAATTCTTTTTGTTGTTATTCTTCATGAAATCATTACTTAAGGATAGAAGTAATTTTTTTAATAAAAGGGATCAGAAAATTTTCATCCGTAATTACAATATCCAAATACGAAGCATACTATTTTGATACATTTCTTATTGGACTTTTCCTATGAGTATATTTCACAAAGTTATAGAGTACATACCTTATATTAAAAAATACATCCAGTTCTTTTACTGACATAGCACTTGTATACTAAAAGCATTCTTATGTGGCAGTATAGTTTTATAACCACATTTTTTTTAAACTTATATTTATTTTTTGAGAGACAGAGATAGAGCATGAACGGGGAGGGGCAGAGAGACAGGGAGTCACAGAATCCAAAACAGGCTCCAGGCTCTGAGCTGCCAGCACAGAGCCTGTTGTGGGGCTTGAACTCACAAACCATGAGATCATGATCTGAACCAAAGTCAGATGCTTAACCAACTGAGCCACCCAGGTGCCCCATAACCACATTTCAGAGGTTTTATATTCTACCAATAACAGGATAAATATTTTTCCTGGGTTGAAATCAACTCTTGATCTAGGCTCAGGTTTTGATCTCATGGTTGGTGAGATCAAATCCCACGTCAGGCTCCATGCTGACACAACGGAGCCTGTACTCTCTCTCCTTGCTCTCTCTCTCTGTCCCTCCCTCCATTCACGCTCTATCTGAAAAACATATTTAAAAAAACATATTTTTCTTAACCTTTTCCTATGGTTCAAAATTTGGTTATTCGCAATTATTTTATATAATGCTTCACTAATTCCTGATTATTTAGAATTATATCATGGATTTGAAGAAATGGATTTACTAGATCGAAAAGTATGAGCTTTTGGGGCCCTTGGGTGGCTCAGTTGGTTGAGCATTGGACTTTGGCTCAGGTCATGATCTTGCTGTTAGTGGGTTAGAGCCCCACGCTGGGTTCTTTACAGACAGCTCGGAGCCTGGAGCCTGCTTCGCATCTGTGTCTCCCTCTCTCTCTCTGCCCCTCCCCTGCTCACACTCTGTCTCTGTCTCTGTCTCTCAAAAATAAATAAAAGATATTATTTTTTTTAAGTGTACGAACTTCTCCTGACTTTGATAAAGTTTCAGTAACCTAAAGTTGCACTGATTTTCCACACCTTTGCCCTACCTGGATATTACCAGTTTGAGCATCGCTTTTAAAAAAATTTCATGGTTTAAAAAGTGATATTTAATTGTTTATTTAATTAGAATTTTTAAATGGCATTCCTATTTAGTGGTTATATTATCTCTTTTGAGACATTTTTGCTTTTTATAATTTCCTTATTTATCTACAAGTTCTTTTAAAAATAATTTATTTTAATTTTATCTTTTGTCTTTGCTACAAAGACAATTCCTATTTTCAGCTGCTATCTTTTGATTTCACTTGTTTTAATATTCAAGTATTCTAAGTGTTTTTAATGTGTTTTTTCTTCAAATTTAAACTTAGAAAATCCTTCTATTTGGAAATTTGAAATATTTTCTAACTTTCCCTAAATTATTTTTAAAAAGCATTTAACTCATTTTGCTGATATTTATGTTGGTATCTTATGATGTACGTAGGTAAATTAAGTGTTTTTCTTTTTTTTTTTTCATTTTTATTTATTTTGGTGTAGGGAGAGGGAGAGAGAGGGAGAGAGAGAATCTGACAGCGCAGAGCTCGATGAGGTTGTCAGTCCTACCAACTGTGAAATCATGACCTGAACTGACATCAAGAATCAGATGCTTATTCAACTGAGCCACCCAGATACCCTAAGTGTTTTTTGTTTTAATTGACAATTTTTCAAACTCATTTTTGGGAAAAAATCTTGATCTATTTATTAGCTACACATTGTTTATAATTTTTATTTTTTTCACATCTTCGGATATCATCACCTGGTTCGTTCTTTCTTTCTTTCTTTCTTTCTTTCTTTCTTTCTTTCTTTCTTTCTTTCTTTCTTTCTTTCTTCCTCCCTCCCTCCCTCTCTCTCTCTCTCTCTCTCTCTCTCTCTTTCTTTCCTGGATGAAAAGTGACACATGATAAAATGAGTATAGGTTTGGAAATTAGAAAGATTAGGGGTTAAATCCAGATCTGCTACTTCAAACCATGTTGAGCTTGACTTACTGATTTGGAGATAGGAGTCATCTTCAATACTCCGTATTACTTTGGTAATACTCAGCTTATATCATCAGGATCTCATGGTCTAGGAGGGGAGGCTGAGAAATAAATAGACATTACAATAAGGTAGAGAGTGTTCACAGAATAAGTGCATATTAGACACTATTTCCCTATGAATCCAAGTTATATCTTAAATCCCTTCTCACAGTTTGGCTCATTTGTTTCAGGTTCGTTATTAGGAATATCCAATATTGTGTGAGGGTTTAGAATGGTTTCTGTGTTCTACAAATTACATATAATTTTTTAATTTATAAAACATTTTTCTGACATATTATCTCATGTAATTTTAAAACAACAAATTAGAGTAGGAACATTATTCCTACCTATAAGGGAATTCAGACGCAGTAAGGTGAAGGGACTTATATTTCATCAAGTTGTAACTGACAGAGTTTTGACTGGTTCTAAGCGTCCCACCTACTATATTATGTAGGACTTTGTTATCCAAATGCAACTAGAGGATCTCCATCTTTATTTAGACTGTGAGAAGCCATATATTTCATGTGATCTTTGCGTTAATAAGTAATTGAAATACCATATCATACTTGTCATTTTCAAGCCATTGTATTTGAAATAGTCTTCATAGAACAAAGATATTAAAGGTAAACAGCAGTCCAGAAGGTTCTGAGGTATGACCACTTGTGTCTCTGGTATAAGACCACCTGTCTTAGATTCCTGGTTCTACCACTTGCTGTCTATGTAACCTGCCTGTGTTTCAGTTTACAAAATGAGTGTTTCATTTACAAAATGAGAACTATAATAGTTCATCATAGGATTAAATGGATTAACTAAGTGCTTGAAAGAGTTCTGGGCAGAGGGTAAGGTCTATATAAATTCTATTATCATCATTATTATTTTCTCTTTGAATTAAATATCCAGTCATTAATGTAATTTTTATATTATTATCAACATAAGCAATGCTTTGATTAAAGCAAATATTGATTGCTTTAATAAGCAATACAATATTGATGGCTCTCAAAGCAGAAAGCAATTCATAGCACCCATGGAAAACATGTCTGTACTCCAAGAAACTACATTTGAATATGGCAGACTATTTACATTAAAAATGCACATAATAACTGTAGTATTTTACACAAATATTACTTATCTAACATGATGCTGTGTCTTAATTGAAATTGTTAGAATATATTCTCTGACATCCATTATCCATTGTGCTTTCCTGAGTCATAGAGCTGAGAATTTATGCAGTACTTAGAAAATAAAATCTATAGATGACAACGATTATGTGATCTCTGAAATTGGTCTCATGTTATTTCCTAACTCCAGAGATATGATCTTAGAGGTAATGAATTTTTAATCTCAAGGGGAAAAAAATCCTCTTTTCTGAAATAACAATTTACATTTAAATAAAATACAATTATTCATGACATTCACTATTTACCTAAGAATATGTTGAAAGAGAAATTCAATCAGCTAAAGAGGATTTAGAGGATTTTCCTTCTGTGAAACTCCTTTGGAAAGTTGAGGACTTCCTTTTCTTAACCTTGCAGTGTCACTGTAGGTTAATTTATGTTAAGATGTACAGCACAGGGGTTTTCGTACACTAGAATTATTTAAGGATAAGTTTCCACCAATATGCATTTTTGCCATTAAATTCTAGTTTGTGGCCAGCTATATTTAAAATTAGTCAAAGCAGACATAGGTAGTAAAAACAAATTCAGAGTAATCAAAATATCATAAAACATTGCATATCTCAGTGAAGATATTATTTGCTGAACAGTTTATTATAATTTTGCCTTTATTTATAGTATTAAAAATAGAGCAATTCCCTTCAGACTTCCATATCACCAATAGAAAAGTTGGTATGTTTCCTTTAGTTGAACAGACACATTACATATATTGCTAAAAATTCATTGATCATTCAAAAAACCGCTACTTATTGCCTACTATATAAGTTTGTAGTACTCAGATACTGGCAATATCAACATTAATAATGTAGTATGAGCCTTATAGGAACTCAAGGGAAGTCCAGTACAAAACACAAATACAATGAAAGGAACATAAGCCAAAATAGACCTGTAAGTTCGTATTGGAAATAGAATAAAGGAATAAGGGGAAAAGATACATGGTAAGGATGTAAAAATCAAGATAAATATGAAATCTTTGTACATCAGAGCTAAATATTTATATACTGGTGAGAAGTCAAGGTCAGAATAGACTCTACGATTTGTTTATTTTTAACTGCAGTTTTTACTTTTTCTCATTTCATTTACTTTTTTACACACCCATGATTCAAAGTTTTCTCAGTTATGTATGGTGGGAAATTGAAACAAATTACATCATATGAATCCAGGGGCCAGAGCTATAGCTTTTCAATCCCACAAGTCTGAATGAGAAAAAGGAGTGGGGGAAAGAAAAAAAAAGCCAGGTGGGCAAAGGGGTTCTGAGAAAATAAAAATAAAAATATTAAAAGAAGATAATCAATATAAAGTTAATTTAAATCAAACACTATCATAGAGAGTATTTGTGACTTGTTGGAACTGAAGAATTCACAAAAGAAATGCAACACAAAGAGATAAAATAAATGTGAAATATGTAGGAAAAAAATAAAAGTTGTGGAGAAGAGATAGAACATCTCAAATGAGTCCCACAAAGGCAAGAGATGATGATGGAATTTTGTAGAATTGAAAAGTGGAATGATTTTTTGATTTGCAAGTGTTTACTAAAGGCCAAATAGGATAAATAAACACATTCCTTTACAGGTCACATCATAGAAAAACCAAATAAGTTAATGGTTGGGGGCAATTCTAAAAGTCACTTGGAAAAAAACAGATTGTTAATGTGGGGAAAAAAAAAAAAGATTGACAGCAGACAATAGACTGAAAGTTTTATGTGAAATTAACTAGAATTTTATATGTAGCTAAACTATCCCTAAAGAGTGAAAGCAAATTAGGGTAGCTGGATGGCTCGTTCAGTTAGGCATCTGACCCTTGATATCGTTACCTCAGGTCATAATCTCACAGTTGTGGAATTGAGCCCCACATGGAGCTCTGCACTATCAGTACAAAACCTGCTTTGGATTCTCTCTCCCTTTCCCTCTGCCCCTCACCTGCTTGTGCTCTCTCTCTATCTCAACAAATATATAAATAAACTTAAAAAAAGTGAAAGCAAATTGAAACACATTCAAATATTTAAATACTGAGAAAATTTACAACCAATGGATGTTTATTAAGTGTGTTCTTCAGCAAGAAAAGTAAAAGAAGTGTAGTAATATAATTAATTAAGGTACTATAAATATAATTAATTGCTTACTTTAAGTAAACCTACATATGTATTTTTTTTAAGTTTTTAATGTTTATTTATTTTTGAGAGAGAGAGACAGAGCGTGAGTGGGGGAGGAGCAGAGAGAGAGAGGGAGACACAGAATCCGAAGCAAGTCCCAGGCCCCGAGCTATCAGCACAGAGCCTGATGTGGGGCTGAAACTCACAAACTGCAAGATCATGACCTGAGTTGAAGTCCAACGGTTAACTGACTGAGCCACCCAGGTGCCCCATATGTATTTTTTAAAAACAGTTTAAAGTGGAAAAAACGTTAGCAGTACTAATTATAGCTGAATACATGAGTTCCCTATAACCCAGTGGTTCTGTCCTAGTTATATATCCAAGAAATGTGGATATATGATCATCATAAGACATGTAGTAGCCGAAAATTGGAAACGGAACAAATATGTAAATTATCATAATACCCTAAGGAGGAAATATCCTTCAACAGTAGAATTAAAAATGAGCTGTGATATATTTATACAGTGGGATACTATAAAGTACTGAGGATAAATAGATTATTATAAGACACATAATGTTAAGTGAAAAAATACATAATGGATGATTTCACTGATGTAAAATTCTTAAGCAAACAAAAAAATATTCTTTGCCGGCAGAAATCAGGTTATGGTCACCTTTGGAGAGTAGTAATGAGTTTGGAGTTATGTGATCACAAGTGGGTCTTCTGGGAACTTGTAATGTTCTATTACTTAATCTAAGTGTAGGTAACGTGTGTATTTGGTTTGTGAAAATTCATAGAGCTGTAAAACCATGAGATGTGTAATTTCTTTATACATAATATGCTTTAATACATATAAAAATAAAATAAAATAATAAAACAAGATGTAAAATTATAGAAATAAAATATAAAATCATAGAAAAATAGAAATAGAAATAAAAATATGAAATTATAGAAAATATATAATAAAAATATAAAATTATAGAAAAATCAGGTAGAACTGAATTTCTAGAAAAATGAGCTTAAAATATAAGGGAAGGTTCAATGCATAATTTAAATACATTAATATTCTTGTCAATGTGGTAGATAGGTGGAAATTACTTCATTTTAATGTCTGGTAGAAATTATACATGTGTATGAACATATGTCTTTATGGTTTGCTCTATGCTAAAAATGTAAAGATAAACATTAAAAGAATAGAAAAACATTTGAGAGCTACACAATTAGTAGAAGGAAAAAAGGAGGAAAGAACACATGAAAATCAGTCTAAGAAAGCATAAAATGAGACAAAAACAAAAACTAAAATATATAAAAAGCATACTAACCAGAAAAACAAAAATAGTAAAAATAAGTCAAAGTATTTTCTATAATTATAATAAATTTAAATTGATTAATTTCCTCATAAAAAGATAAAATCATTATATTTGATTTAAATCTGTAAATCTTTTATAATGAAAATATCTTTAAATAGACATAGAGAAGATATAGAAAATTAAGTATACATACATTGTATATGTGCTAGAGAAATACTAAAAACTGTGTCTTAATGTTAGACAAAAGAATAAGGGAAAACATGAATAGTGATTTTTTTAAGAACAAAACTTTATAACAAAGGAAGATTCTATAAAAAATGTTAATGGTCAATAATTTGTAGACGACTTACAGAATAGATAAAGCAAATCTAATCATAAGGAAAAATAGACATGTTCAGACTCATGATGGGATATTTTAATACACAGCTATCAAAAATTGAAATCTCAAACAGAAAAATTTTTAAATGGCTATACGTGATTTGGACAAGTGATATCAAAGCCTTGATTAATATAGACATGTGTGCATTATGAAATCCTTAAAAATTAAAGCAAATCTAAACACATTTTTAAAAACATATTATGACTAGGATTATTATTCTTAAAAATGGTTATATTCATTAAAAACCTGGTAACTCTAGAATTTCTGTTTAGAAGAGGTTGGACAGAGAACTGTAAAATCACCATTAAGGGTAGACGAAGTTGACGAAACTACTGAAGTTATTAAAGCTCCCCCAATTCACTGTTGGGATAAGAAACTTTCTTTCCTTCTTTCTTCCTTCCTTTCTTTCCTTATTACTCCCTCTCTCTCTCTCCCCCTCTCTCTTTCTCTCTCCCTCTCTCTCTCTTTCTTCCTTCCTTCCCTCCCCCTTTCTGCCTTCCTGCCTCCCTTTCTCTCTCCTTTTCTCCCTTTACTTTCTTTTCTTTTCTTTTTTCTTTTCTTTTCTTTTTCTTTTCTTTTTTTTTTCTTCCTTTCCTTTTTTTTCTTTTCTTTTCTTTCCTTTTTCTTTTCTTTCTTCTTTTCTTCTTCCTTCCTTCCTTCCTTCCTTTCTTTCTTTCTTTCTTTCTTTCTTTCCTTCTTTCCTTCTTTCTTTCTTGGCATTTATCTTTCTGAGACTACAACAGCAGTTCTGTTGCTAGATTAAGTGACTTGAAAAACGACCAAGATAAGTACAATGGTGAAATGACAAACAGCATTTCTCTAGATACATATCAGGAAAAAGCGGTAGACGGTAGACACAATTCACTGTAAAATGCCTTATCAATAACAGTGGAACAGTTGCCTGTTTTTGAAAAATGTATTAAAAAATGAATATCAATATTGTACATGAAACAGGCCTACATTAAAGAGAGAGTATTAATATTCTTCTTTAGGAACTGATCAGGTTGTGATCTGAGAATCATGTTTAATCTTTTTTTTAATGTTTATTTATTTTTGCGAGACAGAGAAAGTACACACATGAGGGGGGGAAGGGCAGAGAGAGACAGAGGGGACAGAGACTCTGTGATGTCATCCCTAAGCCTGACATGGGGCTTGAACCCACAAACTGTGAGATCACGACCTGAGTTGAAGTGAGATGCTCAACCGACTGAGCCACCCAGGTGCCCCTATACTCTTCTATTGTAACAGATAGAAACAGGAGTGGTCTTAGAAAAAGAAAATTAAATGATAGAAAGTAGTTTCAATGAGTTATCTGTAAGAAATTAGGCCCTTGTAAAAAAAATTATCAAGGGTTATTGGGGAATATTAATAAACATTTTCAAGTATTCTGATAGCTTGACTTTGAATAATTTGTGCCCAGCATCAAAAGAGAAAAGAAAACTTGCAAAAAGTCATTGATTGTAACTAAAGCAGTAACTATAAAATAAAGAGTGTATTTGTATAATGGTCACCTCTGAAGATCAGATGAGAAGTATCAACACTGAATTTATAGACTGCAAGAAGCCAAGGCCCCAGAAATGGCAATCTCTAGAAATTCCATTTTGAAAAAAAATACGATTTATGCCCTACTTACTTCTACAAAGATTTGGAATCAGCCGGGTTCATTTCAGCTTTGCATTTCTGAACTCTTTTTTTATTATATCCATATCATATTTATCATGAAGGTCTTATGAATTTTAAAATCTATTTTTGTTAAAGAGGCTGTCTTTTTTCCATTGGATACTCTTTCCTGCTTTGTCAAAGATTAGATGGCCATATGCTTGTGGGTCCATCTCTGGGTTCTCTATTCTATTCCATTGGTCTATGTGTCTGTTCTTGTGCCAATACCATGCTGTCTTGATGACTACCGCTTTGTAGTAGAGGTTAAAATCTGGGATTGTGATGCCTCCCGCTTTGGTTTTATTCTTCAGAATTACTTTGGCTATTCGGGGTCTTTTGTGGTTCCATACAAATTTTAGGATTGTTTGCTCTAGCTTTGAGAAGTATGCTGGTGCAATTTTGCACTCACAAAAATAAACTCTAAATGGATAAAGGATCTGAATGTGAGACAGGAAACCATCAAAATCCTAGAGGAGAAAGCAGGAAAAAACCTCTTCGACCTGAGCCGCAGCAATTTTCTATGTGACACATCTCCAGAGGCTAGGGAATTGAAAGCAAAAATGAACTATTGGGACCTCATCAAGATAAAAAGCTTCTGTACGGCAAAGGAAACAACCAACAAAACTAATAGACAACCAACGGAATGGGAAAGGATAATCGCAAATGACATATCAGATAAAGGACTAGTATCTAAAATCTATAAAGAACTCACCAAACTCCACACCCGAAAAACAAATAATCCAGTGAAAAAGTGGGCGGAAGATATGAATAGACACTTCTCCAAAGAGGACATTCAGATGGCCAACAGACACATGAAACGATGCTCAAAGTCACTCATCATCAGGGAAACACAAATCAAAACCACACTGCGATACCACCTCACACCGATTCGAATGGCTAAAATGAATAAATCAGGAAACTATAGATGCTGGCGGGGATGTGGAGAAGCAGGCACCCTCCTACACTGTTGGTGGGAATGCAAACTGGTACAGCCGCTCTGGAAAACGGTGTGGAGGTTCCTCAAAAAAATGAAAATAGAGCTACCGTATGACCCAGCAATAGCACTGCTAGGAATCTACCCAAGAGACACAAGAATGCTGATGCATAGAGGTACGTGTACCCCAATGTTCATAGCAGCACTTTCGACAATAGCCAAATCGTGGAAGCAAACCAAGTGCCCATCAACTGACGAATGGATAAAGAAGTTGTGGCACATATATACAATGGACTACTACATGGCAATGAGAAAAAATGAAATCTGGCCATGTGTAGCAACATGGATGGAACTGGAGAGTATTATGTTAAGTGAAATAAGTCAGTCAGAAAAAGACAGATACCATATGTTTCCACAAATAGGTGGACTTTGTGAGACTAAGCAAAACCCAGGGGGAGGGCTAGAGGGGAAAGGAAAAAAAGACACAGAGAGGGAGGGAGATAAAACATAAGAGACTCTCAAAGACTAAGAACAATCTGAGGGTGAGGGAGGTGAGGGAGGTGAGGGAGGGGGGAGAGGGGGTGACGGATATTAAAGAGGGCACGTGTTGGGATGAACACTGGGTGTAATATGTAAACCAATTTGAAAATAAACTATTATAATGAAAAAAAAAATCTATTTTTGAACTGAATTGCTTGACCAGAGCAGTATGTGTTTTGAAAATTCCTGTATATTTAGATGTATATTTGGATGTATAGGATTTAGGTCCATCCTATTTCACCAATGAACAACAAAAAAGGGGAACAAATTTAGGGAAAAAAATTACTAGTTTTTCTCCTAAGACGTATACTTGAAGGAAGAGCGGATAGACTGATTATATCAAACAGTAGGATTTAGCTATAATAATTCAATATGTGGGAACATCTTTTTTATATCTTTCATTTTTTATGCCTTCCCTTTCATATTTTAAAATTTTACTTCTGCAGAAAACGTGGAACCTATTGCTGATTGTGGGTATCTGGACGTGGAAAATTGCAATCAGACATAAATCTCTTAAGGAAAGACCTTATATTCTATTATTATGAGTCAGCACTCTCCATTATGGGACACCCAGGCACTGACATTTCTGTCTAACCTTCTAGATAATGGATTTACATGGCTGTTTAATCTTTTAAGGAAATATAAAGACTCCTGAGATTGCATGTCTATGCCTTTGTAAATCATGCATTAGTGGCATTAAGATACAAGAGGATGCCTTTTCAAGTTCTATAGCTTGCACCACCAAATAATTAATGGGTCACACCATTTTATGTTATTTGTTTTCTAAAAGTGACAAAATATTAAAATAGCTAATTCCCAGCCACGGTTAAAGCTGATTTGAGTCAGTGTAAAAATTTAGGGAAAATTCAGAAGGATGTTTGAAATTATTGCAATTATCTAGAAATATAGGACAGTTTTCCTTTGTATTGAGTGTTGAAATTAACCATATGACCTTCTTCTAGAACAAGGCTTTTCAAAGTTAAATGTAATACATATCAACAGGGGATAGTGTTAAAATGTAGATTCTGATTCAGTAAGCCTGCGATGAGGCCTGACATTCTATGTACCTACTACACTCAGATGATGTTCGTGGTGCTGCTGGTCCACAGACCAGACATCAGTAGCAATGATGGAGGGTAGAGGTTTGTAACGTAGACTCCATGGAGAAGCCTCAAGTTTTGTGTAAATATATGAAATTGTCCACAGTATGTGTCTGTGTGTGTGGGTGCATGGGCACATTTTCAAGAGGGAATATTCCTAAATGTTATCATATTTTTAAGATTTATGTGACCTACTGCTCTGAAGTGTTAATAAATATTTCCTTGGTATATTTGATATATTCCTTTTAATCCTAGCCCCAGGAGATAACGACTGAGGGGTAATTATATGTTTGGGAAACTATATACTTTCTCTCTTTTGTATGTTTAAAATTAGTATTAATATGTTCAACACTTCAAGAAATACTAGAGTTCTTATACCTGCTTAAATTTTCCTTAACCTCAGCATTTCTTAAACCATTTAGTAATGGAATTCTTTTTCTCAAGTTTTACCAGATAATGTTCCATGAACAATAAAAGAAGATACTATATCCTTGCCTCAATTTGGGAGATTTTTTTAGGGTCCAGAGCTTTGCAGAGTATCATTTGAGAACTCAGTGAGTCAGCTTCTCCTTTTGTAGAGTTCTGCCTTCCTCATTTCCTTCTAGGTGTATCTTCTGGGAAAATTCCTCAAAAAAATCTGCATGCAATTCTTCATGTAAGGGTCTGTTTCCAAAGAATGAGTCTAAGATTTGCTCTGTCTAAAATTACACCGTATTTTTCTCTATTTATTTACCTTCTTTTATTTTCTTTACAGTATTTATCATTATCTGAAATTATTGTACTTATTTATTTCCTGTGTTTTATTGTTTTTGCTGTTGTAGGCTTTCTTGAGTTAGGAACTGTGTCTTTCCTTTTTAGCCCTGTGTCTCAAATACCAAAATTATCTTTACCTAATAAATCTTGTTAAGTTTTGTTAAATAATGTTGTGAATTCTATATTAACTTAAAACTCATTGCAGAATAATGATCTTATTCATACTTACCATATTGGAAATAGTTTTTAAAAATACTAATATAAGTAATGATACAAATTCAATGTACTGGAAAATATTAGAGTTTTGATATACCAAAAGGAAAAACATAATGAAAGAAAAATATTTATCACAATAAACATTTAGAAAACATGTTTTATATTATCTTGCCTAATATTTTTGGTCTGCAATTTAAGAATCAATGATTCGATTCAAGATGTGGGGAAGGCTTGGAGCACTTGGGTGGCTCAATCAGTTAAGCGTCTGACTTCGGCTCAGGTCATGATCTCATGGTTTCGGGGGTTTGAGCCGTGTGTCGGGCTCTGTGCTGACAACTCAGAACCTGGAACCTGCTTCAGATTCTGTGTCTCCTTCTCCCTCTGTTCCTCCCCCACTTGCGCTCTGTCTCTCAAAAATGAATAAACGTTAAAAAAAAGTTAAAAAAAAATGTGGGTAAGGCTTACTAAAGACCTACTTCATGCCATACAAAAATTTCAAGCATGTCAGCACATCTTTTTAGATCTTCAAACATTATTTACAAATATGACATTATTTGCCAACCGATAGGAGGTAAATAGAAGCAGAGGGAAGCTAAATATTTGCTTAGGGTCATGTATCCTAGAAATTAGGAAGTCCAGATTAGTACTTCCTTTCACTCTAGAATCAGAGAAATCAGCATGTTGTTTCTTTTCACCCCCTTGCATGAGCTTAGTTGAAGATGGCATGACATCTGGCTGTCTTTAATCAGCCTGAATTGGGTAGTGAAAGGAACCCAAATTTTAGGAGTCGTGAGACTGGGATTCTAATGGCTCTGCCAGTTACGAACCAACTGTCTCAGGTTATTTACCTTTCCTGTTAGAACTCTGTTCTTACTTCTATAAGAATAAGAAGGCTCGATTATCTTTAGCAGTCCAGGTAGTCTTACATGTTTACTGGCGGAATAAGCCTTGGGAAACACAGACATTTTAAGGCCAACACCCGATGAGAAGGGAACTTAGAAACAGTGCGTTTTCCAGGGGCAAGTAGTACCACTCTGGCTGATGCAGCTTAGAATCTGCTGATGGCAGAGACAGGCACAATGTAAATATGGGCAGATGATCTGAGACAAGAATGTCCTGACAGTGATTATTCTAGAAGGTAGGAGAAACCTAGTGGCAGAGTAGGGACAGGTTTGAAGTAGAGGGAGGCCACTAGGCAAACTGGCAATACTTAGGATGGTCTCAGCACAAGGACTAAAGATCAGAAGTGGAATCCATTCTGGTGGGGCGGATATACCAGATAAACACGTGGGCCAAGATGCAGATCTTGTTTGCCAGTACTTCTGTCTGGCGTCAGAGAGGAACTAGCATACTCTTAACTTCATACTGGCCTGCCAGGTTAACTCGATAAAGGCTTCTTAGGTTTTTCAAGAGCTGGGTGTGGGTAGTTGCCTAGGGCAGATCTGACAGTATCAGAGGCACTCTAAAAGGGCTTACTTAGAACAGGATAAAGAGAAGAGGTTTCTGATTAAAATTTTGTATAAGCCGATTATTGGGCTCTTAGTTTTAAATGTTGCATTTTAAAATTTTGGAGTGCGACCTATTATAATGTTAATTTTAATGAAAAAGAAAACTATCAATCTTCATTCCTGTTTTGCCGTTTTATATATAAACTAAATGTCTTTCTAGTAAATTCTGCCAGAAGACTCATCTATTGTATGATTATGGTCTCAGTGCTATCAAGTTATTGAGTTTGGGTTTCCCAAAGTGTTCTTAAGTCCAGTATCACAAAATCAAACTTGCTAATGTATTTTTTTTTAATTTTTTAACGTTTATTATTTTTGAGAGACATAGAGACAGAGCGTGAGCGGGGGAGGGGCAGAGAGAGAGAGGGAGACACAGAATCCGAAGCAGGCTCCAGGCTCTGAACCGTCAGCACAGAGCCCGACGCGGGGCTCGAACTCACAGACCGAGAGATCATGACCTGAGCTGAAGTCGGACGCTTAACTGACTGAGCCACCCAGGCGCCCCACTAATGTATTTTATGTCTATCGCACTGCACTAGTGTGTTTAGTTTTACTATTTTTATATACTATTTATATATACTGGTATATATGCCAGTATTTCTTCTGGTTTCCCAACAGGAACTACAGAATCTAGAAGAAACCCAAGTTCATTCGTGGCCGTTATGTAAATTCCTTGTGGTAGGTAGGACACTACGTGTAGAATTTAGATTGAGGTGAGGTGAGGTGAGGTGAGACCTCAGGGAGCGTATTAGGTGAGCCAATAACACAAAGCAAAATTCAAGCAACAGAAAGTCTCAATCCAGAAAATTTCCCTTTGGCCTTTTCTCATTATTTGATCTTTCCTCGGGATTTCCCATTTGTAGCTGCCCTTATTAACCATGTTTCTAGAAACAAGTTAACTATTTGGTAAGAGACACTTAGAACCCCCAGAAAAATGTCGGTAGAAGTAAATTTGATACAATCATTAATTAGGTCGATATAACAACTCCAGAATTCCATAATTTTGCTTTGGAACAATGTGCCCATTTGCAAAAGAGAAATGCGAGTACACTCTGAGGTCATTTTGTATATTCTGTTTCTACTTTGGGTCGAGAGTCCACCGGAAGTGCTGATTCTTCTGATGCGTCGAGAGTGTGTGAGATCCATGCGTTGTGGTCTGCTCATCTAGAGAAGGAGTAGCAAGGAGAACTCTGACTGAAAAATCTCTCCCTGTTCCATCCAGTCTGTGAATTATACATTCGCTTTCAGCTAGGTCACCACACTGTTCTTTTAAAATGTTTAATGTACTCATTAGACGTTGAATTACAGTCATTGACATTTTAGTTTGAATTTCTTTAATCCAAACGTTGATTGCCAAGGCTATTTTTACTAAAGAGTAAGTGCATTATTGAAAGAATAAATGAGGGGTGGGAGGAATATTTATTAATAAAGAAGATCTTTATGGCAGGCCTACGTAGTATACTTTGGCTAGCTTAAGAACAATGAAAATTTGGAGTTTGGAACAAAAGATATTAGAGAGTGAGATTTTAAAAAGGACACTGAAGAGAATCTTCGCCCCCCCCCCCCTTTATAGTTTTTCCCTGGACCTTTGTGCCAATGAAAATGACATGGGTCCCTCCTCTGCTGTGCATGGAAGAGTTTCTATTTTATGACCGGAAAATGACATATACTTTATCAAGAGAAAGAAGCGTTTGAATGAACTATAATTTTATAATTGAGGGAGAGAAAAAAGGTCACCCTTCATAAAATGAGAAATATGTACAAAATGGAGATTTGAAGAGTAATTTGAAAGTGTTGGAATGGAACTGCAAATAATGAATGAAAACACTTCTGAATAAGCGAAAGTTGTCAGAGTGGTCTTTTAGCTTCAAATACACGTGTGCCTCATGTCAAAGCCAGAGCTAATTAAAAAATTAAAAGAGAAAAGGAATATTCAAATGTTAGGAGTGATCTAAAAAGCATTATTCAAAGAGTTTCTTTAATTATTCTTCTTATTATCAATGCTAAGTATTCTGCCTTCTGCACGTGATATTGTACGTAAGCTGGTCTGTCCATGTGACATGAGCACAGGCAGCAGTAGAGGTGGAGTGGTGAAGTGATAAACACCACTGAGAAACATTTTTTAGATGTGGTCTGGGTAGAATTGAGAGTATGTAATAAAAATGATGAATTGACACAAATCTTCCTTTCCTGTTTTCTTTCTTTTAAGCACAGTTGTTGAAATTCCCTATATGATTAGCATACAATGTGCTTTTAAGAGAGCATTCTACTGAAAGTCTTTGGGTATATTCCAATTATCACATAAATCTGTTAGCTCGTGTTTGATATTTTTGGAAAGTCAGATGATATGCATTTATTACTATCCCAGGGGCCCTCCAAAGAGTAAATTCATAGTTGTTTAATAAAACAGAGGAATTTAATGTGTTTGAGATAAACAAAATCTTCTGAAAGAAAATTTTGTTCAGAAAGCCTTAAGAAGGCAAACCATATGAACGCAATCTATTTTTGCTCTGAGAAAGGTGTATGATTATTTCACTGAATAATCATAGAAAACTTATGTATATCATTATTCATTATGACAAAATTATACTAGATAGCAGCATGAAGGGGGTTAGGGCAAAAGTTCTATTTTTAAATTGAGGTATAATTAAAATGTAACATTATATCCATTTCAAATATATAACATAATGATTTGATATTGTATACACTATAAAATAATCGCCACAATAAATGTAGTTTCCCCCATTACAATCTGAAGTTATATAATATGAAATATAATATTGACTGAAGTAACATGCTATAAGTTAATTGTGAGCCTTTTTATAACTGGAAGTTTGCACCTCTTGACCCCTGTTACACTTTTCGATTGCTGCACGACCTCTGTCGCTTCTGGCAACCAGCAATCTGTTCTCTGCATCTGTTTTGTTTTGTTTTGTTTTGTTTGTTTATTGTTTTCCTTTTTAGATTTCATATATAAGTGAAATCACATGGTGTTTTTCTTTCTCTTTGACTTATTTCACTTAGTACAATATCCTCAAATCCATCCATGTTGTTGCAAATGTCAAGATGTCATTTTTTTTCTACTTTTGGCTGAGTAGTGTGTGTGTACGCGTGCGCACGTGCGCGCACAAGCATGCAAAAATATACCTCACATCTTCTTTATATGTTCATCTACTGATGGGTACTTAGGTTGTTTCCATATCTTGCCTTTACGAATAATGCTGCAATGAACACAGGGTTGGGTGCATAATAATTTTCAAATTAGTGTTTTCATTTTCTTCGAAAGAACACCCAGAAGTGGAATTGCTGGATCATACGGTAGTTATATTTTTAGTTTCTTGGCAGACTTCCCTTCTGTTTTCCATGGCGTTTGCACCAATTTATAGCCCCACCAACAGCGCACAAGTGTCCCTTTCCTCCTCCCCATATTGGTCAATACTTGTTATTTCTTGTCTTTTTGATCATAGCCATTCTGACAGGTGTGAGATAATTATCTCCCTGTGGTTTTGATTTGCATTTCCCAGATAATTAGTGATGTTGAGCACCTTTTCATATGGCTATTGTCCATCTGTATTTTTTCTTTGGAAAAATGTCCATTCAGATCGTCTTCCTGTTTTTAATGGGATTGTTCATTTGTTATTGAGTTGTATGAGTTCTTTACATACTTTGAGTATTAACCCTTTATTGGATCTATGATATGCAAATACCTCCTCCTATTCACTGTGTTGTCTTTTTATTTATAAATGGCTTTCTTCACTGTGTAGAGGCTTTTTAGTTTGATACAGTCTCATTTGTTTATCTTTGCTTTTGTTGCCATTGCCTTTGAGTCAGGTCCAAGAAGTGTTGCCAATAGCTATGTCAAGGAGCTTCCCACCTGTTTTATTCTCAGATTTTTAGTCCTTAATCCATTTTGAGTTAATTTTTTGTATGGTGAGATAGTGGTCCTGTTTCATTCTCTTGCATGTGGCTCTCCAGTTTTCTCACCACCATTTGTTGCAGAGACTGCCTTTTCTTGATTGTTTATTTTGGCTCCTTTGTCATAAGTTAATTGGCCACAGGGGCACCTGGGTGGCTCAGTCAGTTAAATGTGTGAATATTGTTTTTGGCTCAGTTCATGATCTCTTCCTGCATGAGTTCGAGCCCTGCATTGTTCTGTGTACTGACAACAAGAGCCTGGTTGGGATTCTCTCTTTCCCTCTTTCTCTGCAATTCTCTGGCTCACACACTCTCTCTCTTTCAAAATAAATAAACATTTGGAAACAATCAACCACATTTGCATAGGTTTATTTCTGGGTTCTCTATTCTGTTCTAATATCTGTCCACATCTGTTTTTTGCCAATCCTATACTGTTTTGATTACTATAGGTTTGTAATATAGTTTGAAATTGGGCAGGGGCGGGGGATGCCTTTGGTTTTGTTCTTTTATAAGATTTGTTTTGGCTATTTGGGATCTTCTGAGGTTCTATACAATTTTAGGATTATTTGCTCTACTTCTGTGAAGAATGTCATTGGTATTTTTTTAAATTTTTTTTAACGTTTATTTATTTTTGAGAGACAGAGCGTGAGCAGGGGAAGGGCAGAGGGAGAGAGGGAGACACAGAATCCAAAGCTGGCTAAAGGTTCAGAGTCGTCAGCACAGAACCCGACGCAGGGCTCGAACTCACAGACCGTGAGATCGTGACCTGTACTGAAGTCAGCCACTTAACCAAATGAGCCACCCAGGCGCCCCTGTCATTGGTATTTTGATAGGGACTGCATTGAATCTGTAGACTGCCTTGTGTAATATGAACACCTTAATCATATTAATTTTTCCAACCCAGGAACACAGGATATCTTTCCATTTATTTATTTGTGTCATCTTCAGCTTCTTTCATCATATCTCATAGTTTTCAGTGTACAGACCTTTCGCCTCCTTGGCTAAAGTTATTCCTAGGTATTTTATTATTTTCGAGGCAAATAAGTTATAAATGGGATTTTTCTCTTAATTCCTCTCTCGATAGTTTGTTGTTAGTATATAAAAATGCAACATATTTTTGTATATTGATTTTGTATCTTGAAATTTTACTGAATTTATTTTAGTGCTAACAGTTTTTTGGTGCAATTTTTAGGGATTTCTTTTTTTTAAGAGTATTTATTTTGAGAGTGAGTGCTCACCAGTTGAGGAGGGGCAGAGAGAGAGGGAGAGAGAGAGAATACCAACCAAGCTTCAAACTGTCAGTGCAAAGCCCTCTCAGGGCTCAAACTCACAAACCATGAAATCATGACCTGAGCTGAGGTCAAGAGTTATGTTATATATAACATAAATAGTGGACAGAAAGAAAACACTTTACTGGAGATAAAAGTCCCACAGTATTTTGTATTCCATTCCCATTCTTGGTGGTGATGAAGTAGAATGTCTAAAAGTGAAAAGAATGACAAAGTAAAGGGTCTCAATCATTACCGTTCCATCATGACAATGGATTATGACTTCTGCCTGTTGTAAATGGCAGTCCTCAGAAAGGAAGACAGTCCTCTGTTGGGAGTCAGGAGGATGCATGTAGTTGGAAAACATTCCTTAAAATAATTCTCATATGTTTTCAACCTCTTTCCTATTCAGATTAGCTGCAATTAATAGTATTTTCTTCCTGTTTATCATGGAAGGATGATATTGCTGAGGGCACTTGCAGAGAAATCTTTTTTTTTTTTTTCCTTCACAAACAATATTGTTGGACAAATATCTCATTCCACTGTGTAGAAAAAACTAAAGACTTAAAATATCTATTTAGACAGACAAGTCAGTTTGAAAAGATGATACTTCTAATATGTGACCAACACTGCCATGGTAGTTAGTATGTCTTGGAACAAGAGGTATAAAAATCCAATCACTGATATTCTGATCAAGAGAGTGCAGTGGGAGCAAATCAGACAAGAGGCTTAATCTGAAATATGTTTTAAGAGACATCTTGCTCTGAAAGCACAACCTTGTACAGAAACACAGAGCTTCTGAGTCCAGGACATTACACTGTATTGCTCAAGTGTGGAGTGTAGTAAAAGAATAGCAAATGTGGATAGTAGTGTTATATAGAAAAAGGTAGTGGCTCCAGGGAAAATGTTACAAAGTATTTATGTGGTTTGGGGAAAATGCGTAGTGATTACTGTGTCAGTCATACATAGAGAATAGAACTTTAGAAACAAAGTGTTGTCAAAAGCAACAGTAAGCCTCAATATAACTAGTTCAGAGACATTCCTCACAGCTGGAGAGACATGTCATCTCCTAAAGGAGAGAAGAAAAGTAGTAAACACTCGAAAATAGACGAACTATTTAAAGTTAATTAAAAATCATTTAGAGCTTATCCCATTAGAGATTTCCTCTTAAATAATTTCCTTATTGAAATGACACTATAATTTATTGAGTATATATTATGTGCCAAACATCAACTGAACCATTTAATGCAGATAACACCACAACCCTAGGTTTTGATGTTGAATACTCTATTCGAGGTTGATAGGTTTAAGCTAGAGCTATCTATGTAGCAGAGTGAAAGCAACACTATTTGACTCCAAAACATTTTTCATTCCTATGAATTCATTGAAATTTGTATAAAGAGCCTCATTGGTTGTCTGTCACAATAATATTAAACCCAGATTGGTCATGCCACTGAAACAGGGTCCTTTAGGCAGTTGCTTAACGCTCCTCCATGTTGTTTAGATGATGAAAAGGCAGGAGATGTTTATATCATCATACTTCCTCTCTTCGCAATCCACTCCCCTTTTTGGGATGTTTTACCTATTTCTATGGATATTGTCTTCCCTAACTACTTTATGTAAATGTATTCTTAACATTGGCAATAGGCTTTTACTTTTATGTTTTTTAATTTAGTATCTTGTAATTTATACCTTTTTCTCTCAAAACAGCCAAGACTTTTTTCCAAGTATTATTATTTTTTCCAAGTATGATTGTTTATCTTAAAATTAACAGTGTCCAGCACAAAATAGAAACCAAAAAAAATAATGGTCTGAGTATGCAAATGAAAAAGATTATATAGTACCTATCATATAAGTAATATTTCAGGTCTCTTTTAACTATTGATACATTAACAGATGAAAGAGCTTAATATAATTTATAAAATAGTTAATGTAAGAATAAATAAAAATGTAAGAAAAAGGCAAATGTACAGTGTTTTTTTCAATTTAATAACTTTTATTGAGTGCTTATTATATTCTTGCCACTGGCCTCGGTCTGAGGATTCAATAAATGAGAAAGAGTTTTCCCTCAAGGAGCTCATAGTCTAATAGGGAAATAAATAGGTAAAGAGAGGTATGAAAAGTTAGAGCATTAATAAACTTTATGCATCTAATCAATAGTTTTAATAATCCAAAATGCAAAAAATTAAATTTGATATGGTCTCTTTAATATTATACATCAGTTGGGTTGGTGATTATCTTTTTATGGTCGCCGAACTATCAGTAACATTAAATACATAGTATGAAATAATAAAAGCCATTATGTTTATCAGATGAATTTCATCTGAGCTACTTCACACTAGTATGAGATAAAATCAGTTACTCTTTTATTTAGAAGTTTTTAATTACCTCTTTAAATATACTTCTAAACTGACTAAACTAATACTATGTACATGGAGAATTGTCCCTTTTGAGTATTTTATTCTCACTACTTCAAACAATAAACAATAAACACTAAGGAAAAAAGCTGTTTGACATTGGTCCGGTCAATAATTTTTGGATATGACCCCAACTTCACAGACAGTAGAAGCAAAAACAGATACGGGAAGTCGTTAAACTAAAAATCTTCCTCACAGCAAAGGAAACAATCAACAGAGTAAAAAGACAACATACGGAGTCATAAAAATATTTGAAAACCTACATTTGATAAAAGAAAGGGTTAACATTCAAAATTTTTAAAGAATACAAACAACTCAACAGCAAAAAAAAAAAACAAAAAAAAACAAAAAAAAAACCCAAAACAAACAAATTTTTAAAATGGCAAAGGACCTGAGTAGACATTTCTCAAAAGAAAACATACGAATGGCCAACATGTCTGTGAAAAGATAGTCAACATCACTAATCAGGAGGGAAATACATATCAAAACTTCAGTGAAACATTACCTCACATCTGTTACAATGACTGTCATCAAAAAGACAAAAGATAACTAGTGTGGGCAAGCATGTGGAGAAAGTGGAATCCTAGTACACTGTTGGCCAGAATATAAATTGATACAACCATTATGGAAAACAGTATGAGGATTCCTCAAAAGATTAGAAATAGAACTATCACATGGGCCAGCAATCTCACTTCCGGATCAGGATTTTGAAGAGATAACTGCACTTCCGTGTTCATTGCAGCATTATTTACTCACAATAGCCAAGATATAGAAACAACATAAGTGCTTGTCAATAGATGAATGGATAAAGAAAATGTGATATATATACACACATACATATATAATAATAATATATGTTATTTATATTATAATTATTCAGCCATGCCATAAAAGAGAAGGAAATCCTGCCATTCGTAACAACATGGAAAAATCTGGAGGATATAATATGAAGTGCAATAAGCCAGAAAGGAAAAGACAAATGCTACATAGTGTCACTTATATATGGAATCTAAGAAAACAAACAAACAAACAAAAACAACAAAACAGGTTTAAGAAGAAGCAAAGAGGAGAACAAGAGTGGTTCATAAGGGCTGGTGTGATGGGCGAATGGGGAGATGTTGTCAAAGGGTACGAAGTTGCAGTTATGTTGAATAAATAAATCTAGAGATCTAATATGCAGGCATGATGACTGCACTGAATTGTAATCCATTGAACAATGGAAGGATGCTAAGAGAATAGATTTCAGGTGCTCTTATCACATAAAAAAGGACAACTATGTGAGTACATTATATGTTCCTTAGCTTGACTGTAGTAATCCTTTCACTGCATATACACATATCAAATTGTCATGTTGTACACCTTAAATGAATAGAAGTTTTATTAAAAATGTAAATTTAGGGGCACCTGCGTGGCTCAGTTGGTTGAGCGTCCGACTTCAGCTCAGGTCATGATCTTGCGGTCCCTGAGTTCGAGCCCTGCATCAGGCTCTGTGCTGACAGCTCAGAGCCTGGAGCCTGCTTCGTATTCTGTGTGTGTCTCTCTCTCTGCTCCTCCCCCACTCATGCTGTGTCTCTCTCTGTCTCAAAAATAAATAAACATTAAAAATTTTTTAATGTAAATTTAAAAAGATGGCAATATTGTTTAGCTGATAATAAAAAAACTAGGTAAGTGAAAATAGGTAGGTTGAGCTATTCTATTTACCACTAGAAAAAAGAAAAGAAAAATAAATAACTTAAGACTAGGACAGACTTTCAAAAGTAGAATAAAAATACAAACAAATAATATTTGCATGCTTACTAGATGCCAGGTATTGTGCTTTTTATTTATATTTTTATTTAATCCTTACTACAGTCTCATTGACTGTTAATATTATTACTCCATGTTATTAATGAAGAAATTAAGATTTAAGGATATTTACCTTTTCTGAGTTTATAGAACTAGTAAGTAACAGAGCCAACATTATAATCTAGGACTCTGACAATCAGGCCACATGAATTATCTGTGCTTTCATGCCTCTCTGTCTCCTATTGCTGCTTTATTGCTGACAGAGCTTTGGTCTCTTCAAAATGAGGGTAGTCCCTGATTACTGACATAGAATACTCCCAGAAGTTCTCAGACAGTTCGTGGCAGTTTTGTTTCCATGTCTGGCACACCCAATTTCCATATGGCACCGCCAATTACTTTAGTGAGAAATGTTCATCCTCAGGGAAGTCAAAGAATCTGCTGCGTGTATGCAAAGATATTAGAAGAAGAAATAAGCATGGCAAATCAGCAATAAAATAAAATTTATCAAAAGATTTGGATAAGTGAAATGAGTCAACTCAAAAGGCTGAGAGAAGGAGATTTACGTTTTTTAAGTTTATTAATTTTGAGAGAAAGTGGGGGGAGGATGAGAGAGAGAGGAGAGAGAGAATCCCAAACAGCCTCCATGCCCAGCATGGGGCTCAATCTCATGAAGCTGAGATCATCACCTGAGCCGAAATCAAGAGTCAGTTGTTCAACCGACTGAACCACCCAAATGCCCTGAGAATGAGATTTCTTAATGAAAGTGGTCTTTATTGAATTTGGGAAAAGAGGGATAAAACTTCCAGAGAGTTTGGATTTTGCACCCAGATTCCTGCAGTCAATGGCATGCAGTTACAAGAGTGAACATGGGAGAGAGTTGGAAGTAGATCTTCACAGTACACACAAACACACCCTGAAAGATTATCCACTGATGCAGAAAACAGTTTGGTAAACAGACTACGTAAGTTACATGAAGAAGAAGCAATAAAAATTGCTGATTACCTGATGACCTAACAGATTTATTTTTCTTTTCCCTGGTGTTCCCAGAAAACAAAGAGCAGACAAATCTGTGGGATGGTAAGAATAATTCAGTTGAAACTTATGATTAGTTTAATTGTATTTTCTTCTTCTATTTCTCATATTTTCCTTGTGAAGATGTTTTACCCTTGTTATTAAACCTAATAAGCCATGTGTGTGTGTGTGTGTGTGTGTGTGTGTGTGTGTGTGTTCGAGTGTGCATATTTGTATGTCTTCAGGATCTCAATTATTTTTAGAGCTGTTGTAAATTATTTTTATATTTAGGCATTCATCAAAGTTTGTTGTCTTAATAATTTAACAATGTAATAATTAATTTTTACATAAACAATTTATAAACACATGGTATAGACCTAGGTTGGCTGAGGCAGAGAAGTGACCTAGTAACATCCGGGGAAATGGGTTCTTTCTTGGTACCTGGCAGCAAATTATATAAGTAAGATCTTATGAAAATTAACTCTTGCAGGACTAAAAGTATCAGTCATTAAGTCAGTTATGAATAAAGCAGCATCATTAAAGCATAGAGTAAATTCAATGCATATAACTTTATTCCTTGAAAGGGTGATAATGCTTAGGCTCATACAATAATTTTCTTCAGATGATGGCATAGGTCTGTGGTATACAGGATACTGAACAAAGAAATTCTACATTTTGTCTTGATATTCCTTGATAACAGATGACATTTTGAGAATTTTATGTCTAAGTTTTGATATGAAGATTACATATGAGAAAAATCGAATGGTTCTTATTTAATTCCTAATGTCATATCATAATACTATGTGACAGCCCCAGTTTTTCGCACATGTATCCCATGCCAAAATTATATTGGAATGTAAGGTACTGTATATTTGGAAAATGCTTACTTTTGATTGTCAAATTAACCTTTGTGTTTATCATTTGAGTTACATTATATTATACCTCCTGTGGTTTTTTGTATTAAAATAATATTCTAAGTGATCAATTTCTTTTTTAAAAATGTTGAAAAATCACTGAAGCAGGTGATACAAAAGTCAAACAGCTGCAAGAAAGGGAGATAAGTCAGAACCTATGGATACACAGCATTGAGAAAATATTCATGGCCAGTTTTAACTCAGGTGTTCTCTTGGTGTGGATAATGCTGTAAGAATATAAAGCTTATGCTAACTTTCCAAAATTGTATGAAGAGAGCAAAGGTAATTATAGTCCCTCAAATTATTATTTTACAGCTAACCTGAAGCAATGAGGAAAACCACTAACCCTAAAAATAGACCATGAAATAAGGATCGTGGGTATGAGTGAAAATTACTATTTGCAGCTCAACAAACATGATTGGAAAAGGAAATAAAATGGAAAAGGCAACAAAATGAAAATTAAAGGAAAACGAAATCAGACCAGATGTTGTGAATCTGTTTTTCATGCAGAGATGCTTAAATGCGAGGAATGGCCTTCCAGGCAAGGTTACTGAGATAATAACACTGAATTTGTTCAAGATGGTTCGATTAGATGGTCTGACAATGGAGGTTTGGAACTAAAAGGAGAATAACCGTGTAGGCCAAACAGACTCTTTGCATTAAAACACACACACACACACACACACACACACACACACACACGCACATATGTATAGAGAGTCTATATGTATTAATACATAATATATATGTATTATATATCTTATGTATATATATATGTTTTATACCTCTAAGATCTTAAGCAAAGATTATATTTCTTTCCTTTTTATTTAGCCTTAGTATAAAAAAATACAATATGTTTTGTTTCACATTTTTATCAATCTTTTTAATAGCCTACCTCTTATTACTATCAGCAGTTTGGCTCTCATGTTACCTTTCTTCCTGGTTTTATTATCATTGGCCTCATTAGAGCACCCCCACTAGCTTCCCCTACTGTGATCCTTATTATATGGATGTTCTATTTGCTACTGTCTTTTATCATGTTTGAATCTTGGCAAACATTTCTTTTAACTACAATACCTTGTAGGTAGATCGCATTGGTCCCATGCAATCATCGTAATTGCTGAACATATGATTGCTATTTGTGCCAATTTTCACCTTGGAAGTTTCTGTATGGGATAAAGAAAATGTTCTTGAGCACAAAATTAGGAAAATAAAAGCACTGATTTTGTAAAAATCTTTAAATAGGAAGTTTTAAAATGTTCATGCCTCTCTTTTCCTAAGTTGAATCTAGGATGAACTGAGATGTACGTACAAAAAGGACATGAACTGTATTTTGTAAGTCATGAAAGACGCACTAAAAGCAATTAAAATGTGCAAAGAAAACAGAAGGCATAAACAACAAATAAGCCATCTAATAAGATAATACTTATAAATCGATTACGTGACGTAAGAAATTTTGAACAGTCCTTCATTTATTATGCAGTTATCACTCCAGTAATGACTCCCACAGTATGTCAGTCACTTGTCTACAAACTCTCATCATTGGAGACATTAAAGAATGCTGAATGTACACTTGTCATTTTGATAGTATTATTCTACCCCCACTTTCGCAATCACCAAGAAACTTGTAAATACACTGTGAACTTTGAAAAAGCATTTCCACCAGGACTGAGGCCTACTCACTATGAGCAATCTGATCTCAACAAAACAATCCATGATAGCTAATGCAATGATGTACAAACATAGAAAGAGGAAGTGCATTGTGGGAAAAGGGAATAGTCTAGCCATTCTTACATGTACATTATGACACTAATCCTATATTTCTTATAGTTATTTCTACCATTAGACTGTGCCTTCTTTTAAAGCAAGGAAAATGACTCATTTATCTTGTCACCTCTACCTTGGCAAAATACTGGTAGTAATTCTAGACATTCTCTTTGAATAAATAATTTATTATTTTATTTATTTTTTTACATTTTAGTGTTTATTTTTGAGAGTGAGAGAGAGAGAGAGACAACTCAAGTGGGGGACAGAGACATAGAGAGGGAGGCACAGAATCTGAAGCAGTCTGCAGGCTCGGAGCTGTCAGCACAGAGCCTAACATGGGGCTCAAACTTATGCACTGCGAGATCATGACTTGAGCTGAAGTCGGACATTTAAGTGACTAAGCCACCCAGATACCCAATAAATATATATTTTTTAAATATCAGTTTACAGTTACCACTAGTTTGCAAATAGAGAAAGAAGAGGGGCACCTGAGTGGCTCAGTTAGTTAAGTGTCCAACTCTTGATTTTGGCTCAGGTCATGATCGTACGGTTCCTGAGATGGAACCCCATGCTGGGCTCTATGCTGACAGCATGGAGCCTGCTTGAGATTCTCTCTCTTCTTCTCTCTCTGTCCCTCTCCACTCTCTCTCTCTCTCTCTCTAAATAAATAAATAAACATTAAAAAAATTTTAAAAGGAAGAGAAAGAAAGAAAATAATCCTGGAATAATTAAGAATTTTAATATTTATCAGGGAGTATCAGATTTATATTCACTTCAGCAACATGTAGTTGCTAACAAATGTTGTGCTTAGTTTTCCAAGTTTTACTTAATAAGTTTTCTTCTTTAATAACATTGTTAATTAAAAGTAGAATATAATTTGAAATAAATGCATGGAAAACAATTAAACTTGGTCATAATTCTATAGTCTATTAAAAACTACTATTAGAAGTTGAAAAAAAATTTTCCAGACTTTCCAGAAAGGAATATAACTATATAGTACATACAAACAAATGTAAACAAATGAATACATAGAGATGATTTTTAAACAAAGCTTCTCTTTTAATAGATATATATCCTGATGTTTCTGCTTAAAATGATCTCATAAGCATTCTTTTATGCAATTTAAATATTTTATAAGCTTTTAAATATTTTTATAACATTCCATTAAATAAAGTTAGTATTTATGTTCACTAATGGTTAGTTCACATTATATAATAGACTTATTGGTAGTTATTATTTTAATCAGTAGCTGCAATTTAAATTTTATTACGACATAAATCCATAAGCCTACATATGTGTAGGAGGGCATGTTGCTTTACTAGAAAAACAATTTTACAGTGACAATTTCGAGACTCTCACTCTTGCCATAACTCCACCAATCCACTGCATAGATTGAAGAGTGAATTCATTTCTCTAAAATGCTTAATAACTGTTTTAGTGATTTGGTGGTTGGCATTGCTAAATCACTCATAAACATTTCTATACCTGTCACAGAAAAAAAAAAGTTTGTTTTACCTTTTAATTAGGTAGCTCTATGACAGCCTTCCCATAAACTGGGTTTACTTACAAGGTATTAATACATGTCATCAACTTTGGATTTCACTTTCATGTGAATTTCGACTTATAATGATAGTGAAAGCCTTTATAATCATTCTCTTGAAATGTGTAATCCATGATTATTTTACTTAACGATTTCAATACTTTTTAAATAGAACTTAGAAAACTGTATTATTATCTCTGCCTAATTCATCCTACTTAGGAGAATAAAAAAGTTTAAATATAACAAGATATTTTTAATGTCTTTTTAATATATGACTCAATCCATGTTTATTCAGTACGATTTTGGATCCAGTGTATATTTTCAGAGTTAAATTAGAAAAATCAAATAACTATATATATACATAGAGCATCAAGAAGAGAGAACGCTTAAAGAGAAAAATTACTGGGGCGCCTGGGTGGCTCAGTCGGTTAAGCGCCTGACTTCAGCTCAGGTCATGATCACACTGTTCCCAAGTTCAGCCCCGTGTTGGGCTCTATGCTGACAGCTCAGAGCCTGGAGCCTGTTTCAATTCTGTGTCTCCCTCTCTGTCTGTTCCCCTCCCCCAGTCATGCTCTGTCTCTGTCTCTGTCTCTCTCTCTCTCAAAAATAAACAAACATTAAAAATATTAAAAAAAAGAGAAAAATTACTGATGTTGGTGACTTTGGGATATAGTTCAGAGCTTATAGGATGGCTATGAGTAGGATCCATCTGAGAATCTCCTAGAGAGCTTTGTAGGAACTTCATGGAGAAACCTCATGGAAAGGTAAACACACGATATAAGCACAGACTCTAGAAATCTGAGTTTAGATGAAGTACACTGAGTTTCCAGGTAGAATGGTACCTATATATTTAAATAGCATCTTTTACCCTTCATCTTTTATTAGTTCTTATAATTTGCTGTCCAGTTACATGTAGTTTTGTAGGGTTTTACGTATCATTAAAAAATAATCATGGTGATTCGGATTATTTTGTGAATGACACTGATTTGTGGATCAGAAACTATATCTTGAATTTACTTCTAACCCATGGACTTCTTTGTGATATGCATGGCAAATTCCACATTGTAAGAGGTTCCTTGAAACAATTACAAATGAGACTGAGAAAGAGAATTTCTCTCACTGAGAAGGGTATTCTCTGTAAATTTTTGTGCATTTGAGACCAACATATAGGAGAAATATAAATTTCAACAAAAAGATATTGTGATTAAGTTTAAATAAATTCATTGATTATGGAAGTAAACTTCCCCATGGCATATATGCAATAGTAATCTTATACTTTTTAATTGTTAGTTTTTCTTTCCCAGTGTGGAGAAATATTATAGTTTAGAAGGTAGTTGAAACAATTGAAGTTTTTACTTAATGTTCTTGAGAAAGAAAGAAAGAAAGAAAGAAAGAAAGAAAAAGCAAGCAAGAAAGATGAAAGAAGAAAAAACAGAAAGAAGATAGAAAAAGAAAGAAAGAAAGAGAGAGAGAGGAAAGAAAGAAAGAAAAAAGAAAGAAAGAAAGAAAAAAAGAAAGAAAAGAAAAAGAGAGAGAGAAAGGGAAAGGGGCAAAGGAGGCATGGAGGAAGGGAGGGAGGGAAGAGAAGGAAGGAAGGAAGGGAGGGAGGGAGGAAGGAAAGGAAGAAGGAAGGAAGGAAATTTGCCAGCTTATAAACAATTCATTTGTTCCTAATTTAATCTTAACATTTGTCATTTACATTATGTCCTTCATTCTTTGGAGTTTATGTTCTACTATGTGTATTATAGACTCAAGGAAGTCATTTAAAATAATGCCAGGATTTTCCTATCTCTGTGCCACAAAGTATAAATTTCATAATTGGACACCCAAGTTGTTCTGTATTTTGAACTATAAACAAGGAATAGCACCCAGATGAGTACTGACTGTTTTTTACAAGAGTGTTCAGCAACAGAGGCATGTAACATTGGCATCCAGTGTGCAGGAATTGAATGGTTTTATTGCATAATACGGGAGAATTGCTCACTACTGTCTGTTCCTGCTGACAATCCTGATGTTCAATCTGGTAATATTCTCAAAGCTATTTTGCCTTTTTTTTTTTAAGCCCAGTGCTTTGATATTAGATGTTAATAGGTTCTTGGTCTATGGGAGAGGAAGAAGGGGACAATTAACATGAAAAAAATTCAGTCTAAGAGGAGTCTTGCAAGAAAGTATGCATTGAATAAGAATGCCTAAGGTTTGGTTTATTTTTTCTGTTTGTTTATTTTGTCAAATAAGGGCAGGATGAAATGCAATAACCTAAACTTTTGTCCCTCCATCAGAATAGCTAAATAGCTGTGGAATCGAACTTCATTTGTTAATTGCTTCTTCTGTGACTATCTTCTCTGGTGATGTCTCTAGAATACTTTAGGTTTCCTCTAGCAATGATGTCTCTATACGGATCCAGAATATTAATATGACTAGAGCACTCTCAAGTGAGATTTGCAGAATTAAAACTATCTCTCTAAATATACATTGATGATATCTCATGCTCAATTAAAATTAATATGAAAACTTATAATACATATAACTATATAATATTATAAACAATCTTTGCATTATTTCTACAAAATTTAGAAAATATTTTAAACCTGTAATTTCCCCTTCCCATTGTACATTTGAGATAGCTGAATAATGTAATTATAGAATCACTATGTCTTAAAGCCAGATGAGACCTTAGCATTTATAGGACCTTAGCAGGTGGGACCAACTTGATTTTGAGTTATGGCTCAATTACTGTAACTATGAATTTTGGAAAGATACTTATCTGTTCAAAGTCTCTATTTCTTCATCTTTAATGCTGAAATGTAACATACATGGCTTTTAGGATTGTTATAAGAATTTAATGAAATAACACATATTTATTTAGCACAATGCTTGCAGACCAACATTTTCAAATTAGCTTTCTTTTCTTTTTTTTTTTCTTTTCTTTTTTTCTTCTCTTTTCTTTTCTTTCTTTTCCTTTCCTTTCCTTTTCTTTTTGAGAGAGAGAGAGACAGAGCACAAGCGGTGGTGGGGAGGAGTGCAGAGAGAGTGACAGACATAGAATCCAAAGCAGGCTCTAGGCTCTGAGCTGTCAGACCAGAGCCCAACATGGGGCTTGAACTCATGAACCAGGAGATCATGACCTGAGCTGAAGTCAGACGCTTAACCGACTGAGCCACCCAGGTGCCCCTATTTTTCTTTTTAAATTCAAACAAATTGACAGAGTTATTAATATGTGAAAGCTAGGAAAGTTAAGGAAAGAACCAAATCCTTTCTTAGTTATATACTGGAAAAAATTGAAGCATGTTCAAAATCACGACTTCATGAATTGTAGACATCTGTAGATAATAAATATTATTGAATATGTGGGATTAAACATTATTAGCTGTCTTACAATTTAGAAGCTAAACAGTGCTTCTGTTTATTATAGGTCTAAAATGGACTTTGACACTAAATACCAAATGTTTGAAGAATTGCCTTTGTTGGTACAATTGATGAACCAATATTGATTCATTAAATAAATTCTATAGTTTACATTAGGGTCCATTATTTGTTGTAAATTCTATGGATTTTGACAAATGTATAATGACATTTATTATGTGTCATGCAGAATAGTTTTACTACACTGAATGTCTCCTGTGCTTCATCTATCCCTCCCTCCTTAGTCCAGAGTCTCTGGCAACCGTGATCTTTTTATTTTTACAGGGTCCAAAGTTTTGCCTTTTCCAGAGGTCATATAGTTGGAATTATACAGTGTGTAGCCTTTTCACATTGGCTTCTTTCGTTAGCAATCTGCATTTAAATTTCCTCCTGTGTGTGTGTGCATGTGTGTATGTGTGTGTGTGTCTTTGACGCAGGCAGGCTGGGTCTGAGGACCCAGGGGAGGGTCCCACAAGACCAGCAAAGAGAGTCCTTGGCTTCAGACAGGATAGAAATCAAACTCAAGCCACCAAAAGTGGAAACAGAATTTACTGAATAGTGTAAGAGACAGATAGAGCATAGTGTCAGGGAGACTCAGAAAGGAAAAGAGAAGTAGCCTTGTTGTTCCTTGGGGTTAGCGGTTTATATTAGAAAAGAGTCTAGGGTACATGTTCCTCCAGGAATCCAGGGTAGGGTCCAATCAGAACCAAGTGTCAGGTGAACAATATGTGATAGTCCATAAATTTCTGAAGGTGGGGGTATTGATGCCAGCATCAGCTGAGGTTTGTTTGGAGCTGATGTTCTAGAACATGTCTGGGATCTGGCTCTTATTAGGTGTTATCAGATGTTCAGGGTCTAGGACAAAACTCAGCATAATAAACCTTCTTGCTTCCCCCTTGAAGTGGGAACATAACTTTTTTTTGTTTATTCAGAGACAAACTAAGGAACCTGAGTCAATGGGGCCCAGCAGAAAAACAGCAGAGACGGAACCTTTCTCAACGGAGCCCCTTCAGCTTTTCTACTTCAGCTTGATAGCTCATTTCATTTTTTGCTAAATAATGTTCCATTGTCTGCATGTATCAGTTTTTCCACTCATCTATTGAAGGACATTTTGTTTGCTTCCAATTTTTTTTTTTTTTTGGCTGCTTCCAAATTTAGGTGAGGATGATTAAAACTGCTGTCAACGCTCACGTGAAGGTTTTCTGGGAATATAAATTTTAACTCATTTGGATAAATATTAAGGAGCACAATTGTTGGATAGTATGGTACTAGTATGTTTAGTGTTATAAGAAGTGACCAAACTGTCTTCCAAAGTTAATATATCATTGCGCATCCCCAGCAGCAATCAATGAGAATTTCTATTGGCCCATAGTCATCACTTGGTATTGTCAGTGTTCTGGAATTTGGCCATACTAATAGGGGTATTGAGGTATATCACTGGCTTTAATTTGCAGTTCCCTGATGATGCTATATTGGGTATCTTTTCATATGCTTATCTTCTTCCTTCAGATGTTTGCTGAATTCTTTTGCTCATTTTAATTGAATTTTTTTTATCGTTGAGTTTTAAGAATTCTTTATATACTTTGGATACTAGACTTTTATTAGTATATATGTTTTGCAAATATTTGCAAAACTATGTATGTTTTGCAAATAATTTTCCCCCTTTGTGACTTGTCTTTTCATCCTCTTGTCTCTTGCAGAACTAAAGTTTTTAATTTTTATGAATTGTAACTTAATCAAGTTTTCTTTCATCATTTATACTTTCAAGATTGCATTTAAAAAACCTTTGCCAAATCCAAGGTTCCCTAGCTTTTCTCCTAGGAGCTTTATAGTTTTGCCTTAAAATATAGGTCTATGATTTAACATGTAACTTTTGCTTTACATATTTTCCCTCTGAATAGGAAAAAAGATACTTGACAAATTGGTACATTCCAAGCCAAACCACACAAAGAATAATTTCCAAAGTTGAAAGTAAGATTTTTACATATAAAAAGTGAGCTTGTGTCAAGAATTAATTACTGAGAGCCATCATGATGATAAGTCTTGTTTAAGGAGAATTAAAGAAAGGATGATTAAATTTCAAATTTAGAAACAAAACTTGTGAATGCACCACAGAGCAAGAAGATTTTAATCCTCATGATTATATTTACTACAAAAATTATTTCTATGTGTACCAGATAAAAATTAAGTTGTATCTCTCTGTGACACGAATCATTTATATGGCTCTCAGTTTCAAAAACAAAATCAGCATCCACCCCTACCAAGTTGTAAAGTATCCTAACCAATAGTAAACAGCAGGTGGGTCGAAGCTACATGCCACTTGGGAACGAGATCTTGGGCCTGACTCACAATTTCTGCCCAACAGAACACTGAAAGAGTATGCAATAGTACTTTTGCCAATTTCCAAGCTTTTGTAAACTTTTAAACTAATTCTAAGAGCCTACTTAACACATAGTGAAAGAAATATGAAGGCTCCAGTGAGTTTGTGTGTGTGTGTGTGTGTGGTTTTGATTTCTATAGAATTGTATCTCATAAAGTACTACAGAGTTTCTGTAAGTATCGTTGGTATAGTTGGTAAGGAACTGGTTCGGAAATAGCAATTTTAAACTTTATTTTTCCTTTGATTATTGTCAAAGTAGGTCAAGAAAGTTTGAGCTGATTAAGGCTCAGTGTAGAATAAACAGCTTATATAGTGTGGACAAACTGGACAAACTTTTGTGAAAGAGGTTAACAAAACTTCATTAAAATTATAAAATGACAATAATTTTGGCCATTATAATTCGAAAAGAATAAAAGATGATGAAAGAAAATAATTATTTCTCATTACTAACTTGTAAACCCTTTGTGAACAGAGATTGGACCTTAGTCTTTTATATCATCTCATTTTCTAAGAGGGGGCAGTTGAACAGTTTTAAGGGTGTAGAAAAGGGATGAGGAATTTTAAAATGGTTTATGTTTAGCTCCATACATGCCCCTTATTCTCGAAGCAGTATCTTCCTACATCTTTATGCAGGATATCAGTTAATTCAGAGACCAATTCTCATGATCAAATTCTTGCCAAATGCAAATTTTAACCACCTTAAGGTAGACGCATAAACAAGGAGTAACTTACTTTTGCTTTTAGTTTCATGTTTTTTTTCTTTTGTTTTGTTTTGTGAGAAAGAAAAAAATGCTATTTGTTTTTATTTTTGAACATTTTTGTAGTCGCCTATGTAATGAGTTTTAAATTTATAGCTGTAGGTTCAGGTATGCAAAAATGGAAACTTGTTTGCTTATAAAATTTAGTTTGACTCTTTGAGCTCATATACAATGGGTAACTAATCTTACCCTTCACAGTTTAAGAGACATAACCTCTTTTGGCTTATAACTCAGTCTCTTTAGAAAAAAAAATCTTTACAAAAAATATCCTTTTTTCTCTTCCCCTCTTCTTAGAATTTCATTTTAGGTGTACAGATATCAGAGGAGGAAATAGTTGATGGTGTATTATTCCCCACTCAATGGATTATACCACAAACCCTCTACTTTTTCTGGCTTTGTCATTGATATATTCAAAGTTCAGCTTTGGGAATTAAAAGAAAACAGACTTTTACCTCCCAAATAGTCTGGTTCTTGCAAATAAAATGTGCTTCTAATTCCAATATTTTCTTTGGGCTGGATTTTAAAATTCTACTTTGGGGGGGCACCTGGGTGGCTCAGTTGGCTAAGCGGCCGACTTAGCTCAGGTCATGATCTCACGGTCTGTGAGTTCGAGCCCCGTGTGCTGACAGCTCAGAGCCTGGAGCCTGCTTCAGATTCTGTATCTCCTTCTCTCTTTCTGCCCTTCCCCTGCTCACTCTCTGTCTCTATGTCTCTCAAAAATAAATAACATTAAAAAAATAAATGAAATAAAATTCTACTTTGGAAGTCAAAAGCCAATAAATTAACTTTTTGTTCTCACTGGATTTTTGTTTGTTTTCTACTTTCTTTAAGGCAAAGTCTAGATTTAATTGTGGAAAACTGAAGAATTATGAAAAATCATAGAAAAAAATTAAATGCATTTCAAAATCTTATTAGTGTGATGCTTGCCGCAGTGACTGAAGATGGAGTTTTCCAGAGAAGTTTGCCACAGATGAGTTATCTTTTGTCTAAGATCCGTTCCTTTCCCGCTTTGTTACTGCTTTCCAATGTAATAGAAATCACCCTTTGCATCTCTGAAGGCCATAAAATGATTGATAGGGATTTCTACTACTTCAGCAATTCTCTACTCTATAAATAGTGCACTTCTGGATTTGCAGTAACACCAGGACATTCCATTCCTCACCCCAAATCAAATGTTAAATGGGCACTCTGAAACAAAGACAAATCTTCAGTCAATTCAACAAAAATATTGTATTCCGAATATACTTGTTCCATAATAACATATTTTCTCTCTCTTAAAACTCATTTCAAAAATAATGTAAGTGTTGAGTCCAAATGCATCTACAGTTGAAAAAAAATCAAATGGAGATAGAGTTCCTAATGATCTTTGCTATGGCTAACAAGTAAACCCATTTCATTAGGGAAGACTTCAGAATACGCATCAGTAGGAAGTTTTATACAAGGTATTTGGTGTTTAATTTCTTTCCTAGAGGTTTAAGGTTATATAGTTAGACAAAAACTCCAGCAATGCTGAAAGCCTTTCTGGCTACTTAAATTCACTTGAAATATGAATAGCAAAGAAATAATTGTTTTTAAGAAATTAGTTTAATGTTTAGTTATTGTGCATACGTGGGAGGTGCCCAGCATTCTTTTTTTCTTTTTCTGGCACTCTATGTTTAGAATTTGATGCAAATCACTCTAGCATCTTGTGAAACATTCAGGGTAATGGGAAAGTGTCACAATAATGGAAATGTTGCAAACCTTTCCTAATGCTTGTGTGCTATATTTAATCTCCGTAATTCAAAAGATCATTTAATCATCATCGCCAACATTCTCAATATAACTGCTTCAGATAAAGGTTGGTTATATGTTTCTCGTCACTTATTTCCAACATATTGTATACGTTCATGTGGGACTTTTCTTTCCATATCTGATCTCCCCTGTCTAATTCTTCAATGGGATTAGTACTATAGCTTCTAATTGTGTTGCTCAAAGCAATAACCACACAAACTTGAAAAGGCCAGCAAAAAAAGAATGAAAAAAGCCTTTGCTATATTTTCATTCTCTGCTTTGAATAATAAATTGGTGACTATATATCATCGTTCTATAGAAGAGGTGAACATTCAATTCATCCTTAGCGACGATTCTTTGTTTTCCTGTGCCAAATTTACTAGGAAAAAAATAATTTATGGCAGCTATGATTTTGTCTTTAATTAAACAGAAATTGCAGTTTATTAGATAATTAATCTTCCAAAAGTAAACGATGGTTTTCCCAAAATATTTTTTTCAGTAGTGTAGGGCTGAGCAAAAACAGCTCTGCAATCTAAAATTAACTGCCTTTAGTGAATACACATAAAACATTCATTCTATATACATGTGCATCTGTATGCTAGTAGTATTAATTTATTTAAAAATTTTAAGTTTATTTATTTATTTTGAGAGAGATAGAGAGAGAGAGCACAAGAGGGGCAGAGTGAAAGGGAGAAAGGGAGAGAATCCCAAGTGTTGGGGAGCCCGGTGTGGGGGCTCGTGAACTGTGAGATCATGACCTGAGTTGAAATCAAGTGTCAATTGCTTAACCAACTGAGCCACCCAGGCATCCCAGGAGTATTAGTTTAAAAACAACTCACCCAACATATTTGAAAAATAACAGTTTCTTAGTGTGTCATTAAAGTACACATCTGTGGAATTAAAAAAAAAAAAACAAAACCTGATGATTATATACCTTCCTCACTGAAACTTGTACTTTCAGTTGCAGGGCAAATATGCATTTTCTGTGGAGGCAAGACCATACTTGGATTTATTGTAGGCCTTAATGGCACATTCATAACTGATTGCTACAAATTAGGTTAAAACTCTAGTGAATTTTTAATGAAGGCTTTCAGTGTTTAATCTTTTTCATGCAAATGAACAGACTGTCCTATATATGAGTTAACTTGTCTAAATTTAAGTGCACAGGTATTTGTCTACCTAGGTTCATAAACCGTGTTTTAAGATTTACACAAAACAATTTACTGGTCCCAGGTGTGTTACAAGAGGACTTTATTCATTCACTCAACAAGCATTCCTGTTGGTCCAGCAGGTGCCATGTATTATACTAGGGACTAGACATGATATCTCAAGCAATAAGATTCCTACGCTTCTATATTTCACAGTCTACTAGAGAGATAGTTTGATTAGTACATCATTAAAACATGGGAAGAAGCTGCGATGAAAACATATGAATCATTTAATGGAATCCCAAATAACACGCAACCAAATTTGTCTTACTATAGGTCAGCATGGATTTCCTAAGGAAGAAATATTTGACTAATGATTTGAAAGAATGGTAGCAGTTGATTAGGCAGAGCAAAGGAGATTAGCAGCTGTAATACTGTGATCTATAGTAAGAAATATATATCTGGGGCATCTGGGTGGCTCAGTCAGTTGGGTGTCCAACTTGGGCTCAGGTCATGATTTCACAGTTTTTGGGTTCCAGCCCACATCAGGCTCTGTGCTGACAGCTCTCTCTCTGCTCTTTCTCTGCTTAACCTCTCTCTCTCTCTCTCTCTCTCTCTCTTGAAAATAAACATATATATATGGTTTTGGTCCCATTTCTGGCACAGAACCTTAAAACTTGTGGAATTTCCCAAATGATGAGGGCAGTAAAAGTGTTTTTGTTATGTTAATGAGGTGCCATTTGTATCTGCCCCCCACCCCCATCCCTCTGTGAGGCGATTGGCAGTATAATCAACCTTGTGATTAGAAGGTTGGAACTTTGGAACTTTCAGTCCTATCCTGTCTGCCTCTGGGGCAGAAGAGGACTGGAGGTCGAATCAAGTACCAAAGGCAGTGATTTAATTAATCATGCCTACGTAATGAAGCCCCCATAAAACTCTGAAAGGACAGGGTTTGAAGAGTGGCCAGTTTGGGAATACTTGGGGAATGTGTGGAAAATGGCACACCTGAGAAGGCATGGAAGTTCCTTGCCCTTCCCACATATTTTGCTTTATGATTTTTTTATCTGGCTGTTTTGAATTATACAAGTTGAATCTAGTAAGTAAAATGTTTCTCTGAGTTCTGTGAGTTGCTCTAGAAAATTAATCAAACCCAAGGAGAAGGTCGTGGGACCTATTTGTAGGCTGTGGGGTCAGAAATACAGGTGATGACCTGGGCCTCCAATGGCTCTGAGGTGGGAGAGCATTTTCGTAGTACTGAACCCTTAACCTGTGGAATCCGATGTTATCACTGGGTGGGAGTGTAGGAATTGAATCAGAGAACACTAATTTGGGTCCAGAGAATTGCTTGTTGTTGTGGGGAGGTGAACATTGGTTGAATGGAACTACAGAGTTTTATTTTTCTATGTATTTGGGACATCTGATATTTTTAAGTGTTTTATAATCTGTATAGTGTTGCTTTTAATCAGAATTAAGCATTGCATCATTCAGTCATTCCACTATTTTAATCTAGAAATTTTCCTCAATTTGCACCGATCGGTTACACAAATCTGAAATTGAGTCAATTGGAACTAAAATCTAAAATAATATGTAATTTCTGGGGCACTGGGTGCCTCAGTAGGTTAAGCATCTGTCTTGATTTCGGTCTAGGTCATGACCTCATGGTTTGTGGGACTGAGCCCTGCATTGGCCTCTGCACTGACACTGTGGAGCCAGCTTAGGATTCTCTCTCTCTCTCCTCTCTCTCTGCCCCTGGTGTGTTCTCTGTCTCTCTCAAAATAAATAAAATACACTTAAAATTATTAAAAAATAATATGTAATTTCTAAAATTACATATAAAATATAAAATGTTATATTTTGCTATTAAAGAGATAAAAACAAAATCATGTCTTTTTTTTCCTTTCATAATTGTCAGTGTCCTTTATTCCCATTGGGTACCACATCCAAGATCAGGAAGTTAATATGAATTATAATATGCAATGCTGATTTGATCTGTTTACTTACAGAGAGCCACATCCTAGAAGATGTCAACAAATGTATCATAGCCTTGAGAGACCAGGATGCTGATAACTTAGATCGGGCTGCAGGCGCCATCAGAGGACGGGCAGCAAGAGTCGCTCACATCGTCACAGGTGAAATGGACAGTTATGAGCCAGGAGCTTATACTGAAGGTGTGATGAGAAATGTTAACTTCCTTACAAGTACTGGTAAGTCTCCATCCCTAATGACCACTGCACTGTTCCTGATATTTGAATCTCTGTAGCTGCCAAATATTCATACACATGGAAAGGTCTCTGCTTGGGTTGCTTGTTTAGCAGGCAGTTGCTCCACCATCTGATAGGTGCTTGCCTCTTGTGGTTAGATGATTTGAAATTTGTTTCTAGCAGTAAATATATTTATTGGGAAAGATAAGTCTTTTAGAAATAGGTGTTATATAAATTAGCCACAGGCCTTAGCCACTTATGAAAATTTATTAATGCCAGAACTGTTAGGTTATATAATTAAGCCAGATGTGATAAGTATGTAATAGTTTCATACCCTCTTTAAGCCGTATCGTTGGTTTTTGTTGATGTCACTTAAACAGCAAACTGGTCCTACATTTCCAGAGAAATGTTCTGTACTGTCTTTCGCAGTCTATTTGCAAAGCATTTTGTTCTTCGAAATCTTCATAGTCTTCTTTGATTACTTAAAAAATGTGGAATGAGGGGCACCTGGATGGCACAGTTGGTTAAGCATCTGACTTTGGCTCAGGTCATGATCTTGTGGTTTGCAAGTTCAAGCCCTGTGTCAGCTCTCTGCTGTCACCGCAGAGCCTGCTTCTGATCCTCTGTCCCCCTCTCTGGCTGCCCCTTCCCTACTGACAAGCACACTTTCTCCCTCCCTCTCTCTCTCTCTCAAAATTAAATAAACATAAATAAACAAATAATAATAATAATAAAAAGAATTTTGGAATGAGGATTTTGTTTTAATTGAAGCCCCCCAGGTTAATTTTTTTTTTTTTTACATAGGCAGTAAGTGCTTAGTTTGAATCACTCAGTAAAATGACATTATTATCTTTAACGCTATTAACATTTCTCCAACAAACTTACAGAAGCATTTGATTTCATATGGATTTAGAAAAAAAGGATATAATTTGAATAAGGGCTATCAATTATTTTTATAAATAAGCATGGCAGAAATTTTTCCTGTGAAAACCCTTTGCATGCTGTGAAATCTTCAGGTTGAATTTTTCTTACTAATTACCTCTTAACACTAGGTGATGGTGCACCCATGATTACTAAAATATTTGAGACATTGATTCTACTTCCAGAATTGTTCTTTATGTTATGCACAGGGCGTATCAAATTTGGATAATGCTTATGTTGTTTCATGAAAGTGGGAGTAGGCATGTGGATGGGTGATTTTGCGGAGAGCAGGAGAAGGAGCTGCTTCTTAAATTTAAATGACTGAGGTGAACCTACCAACAGTGGAATAAACCTTCAGTGGGAGTAGTTCTGAAGAGGGATACCACAAAATTGATACAGAATTGATGATTAATGTTGCTGTTTTCCTAACATCTTGATCTAGAAAATCATTGGTGAATCTTGGCATGAGATTTTCTCATGATCTCTTTAAAAATATTTCTAAAATAGTGGAACGTTGAAGATATGCTAAGAAAAGTTGGAGACGGTACATCTGTACCTGTTGATATTATATTTCTATATTATACCTATAACTGTTGATATTATATTTTTATATTATACCTACAACTGTTGATATTATATTTCTGTAACAACTCAAAAGCCACCAGTGTTCCAAATACATATGGCCCTGGTAGTTGTCATATGGCATGTACCACATACCACATAATGAGGTATGGCAATATATTTACTTCAGGAGGTAAATATATTGATTGATTGTGTTAATGGTAGTTTTACGTCTCTTCCATGAACTAAATATGACTGGTCTTTTCTTGTCGGTCAAAATCAAGTACAGAGATATCTGATTTATTTTTCTACTTTCTGAAAATGGAATTATACGTAAAAGAGGAATGCATCAGGGGTTCTTTTTTTAGCCAAATAAAAATTTCCTTCAGGGAGTCGAATAGGTCAAGATCTTACCAGGATCTACCAGGATCTCACATATATCTTGCCTTGGTCTCAATTTTGTACTCATATTAGTAATGTCCTGTGAACACACTGTTAAGGTCTCAATGTCTGTATGAGATATCGAGCTTACAGTTTTATTTTCCATATGATAGAGTTTATATCTGCTGTAAGCAAAGAAATAGAAATGAAATTCTAAATTGTCCAGGATGTGAAGTGTATTGCAGGAACCCTGTTGATGATCAATTCTTATAATCTGAAATAAGAAAATAAAAATAAAGTAATTTATGCATTTAATTACAAGTTTGTCAATACCTGTATGATTTATAATGGCCTTATGAGATAACTAACCAATATTGGCTACAAAATTCATTCATTCAGAAGATAGAGAAGTCCTTTTTCCTTTAATTAGTTGTATGTAACTTTAATTAAAATTCTCCAGGTAAATTATATCCTGTGCCCCAAATATAATAAGTATACAATAATTCTGGGCTGTTCAGTAAGTCTCATTAGTAATGTAACTATAATTTATGACTTTCCAATTTTGTCATTTTAGTTTTTCAGATTATTTTTTGGTTTATCTTTGGAGAAAGATTCTCATTTTTCTTTTAAATGTCTAATTCCAAACTTTTCTCCAGTTTTTCTTGAAATTTATCAAAAGCATGCCCTACTAAAGGGAATTCTGAGCAGTAAATTGGATGAAAATGCTAATTAGATCAGCTTGATCTTAACCAAAGCTGAAATATGTGAGCATTTCCCTCCCATAGAGATACTATGGAAAACACTTCCAAGTATTCTATCCTCCATAATTAAAAAACAGAAGATGTTCATCTTTGTTCACATCTGCTCATCACTTGGACTTATTATTTATAAATAATCATCAAATTAAGTAATTGGAAATGTCATGGTTTGTGTCATGAAGCCTTAATGGTTAACATTTTAGCAAGTGAATGGTCTATACATACGTGGCCTTTCTTTTTCCTTTTCTCTTATACAGTTCTCAGGTCTTGACCCCGCTTCCTGAAAAGCACTTAATAAGGAGCTACTGTGAATTGTTTTTATTACCGAGACTTCCTTAACGCTGCAAAATTTGCCTTAAAGTACTGTAATCAATGATGAAACCTAAGCCCTGCTTATCTAAATCACAGAGTGTTTTTGGAACATTGCACCTTCGATTTTAATCAGACTTTGTGGCTCATTAGCACATTTTCAAGATTTGATGATCTTCTAAATGTTTTCTCAGCATTAGGAAGCAGGGCTGCCCTGTTACATTTCAGGAATTTGCATCGTTCATAAACCCTAGCAGTAGGTTTTACGTGAAATGTAGGCAACATCTGGAACACTGCATTTCATTCTGACAGAGGCATAATTTTGTAATCTCCATGTGATATTTTTTATTCTGCCCAATTTTTCTCTGTTATGAAGCTTCTTCGTTTGTCAGGAATTCCTGATAGAAGAGAGGAAATATACTGACTTTTTTTTGGTTAAATAAAAAAACCTTATCAATTTTAACGTGAAGGCTTAGAAGTTACATTCTTACACCAACTTTAGTTCTTTCACACCAGGTTCGGGAGAAAACCTAAACCAAGAGGGGACTGAGAACAAACAGTATTTTTTGTATGTGATTTATGGACTCGTATCAAATTCGGAAATTAGCATGCCCCAAAGCATCTGTTGCAAACCACCAAACTCCACCTGATTTCAATGCCAGCCAGCCTCATGGACCAAAACAGAGCAGGAACACAAATGAACCTGACCAAGACATCCTGGTGTCATCCACTGCTGGCAACTTGCAGTGAAGACAAGCAAAGCGTTATTCATCAAGTACTCCATTAAACCAAAACTGGAAAATGTGTACCCAGAATCCTTCCCCTGATAGAATGGAGAAGAACCATATGGTTGCAATTTTTCTTCTTAAAGACACATGAGACAGTTGAAAAGAATCTAGAACCAACAAACATTTCCAAAATTCTCTTGTACATTTTTCTTGCAGCTAGTTTGAACCATAGACTTTTAAAATCAATTTTATCTAAAAAATAATTTAAAAAATTTTAATAGCAATAAATCCTGAGTCCCTTTCATTTAATATTTTTCACATAAAAATAACCTACATTTTGTATTCATATTAAAACATGTTTATTTACTTTCTTTATGTTGTATCTCTGGCCTATAGCCTGAAATAATTATAGGATAAAATGCAAACACTTTAGTTGTAGCAATGTTTCCCCTCCATAATCCAGCAGAGGCTCATAATTAGTCATCCATATACTAGATATGACTCAATATGACTCAAGAATTTTTATGTGTCCAGTAGTTTTGAACAATACAACTTTGGTTATAAAAATTAGTTTCTAATTATGTATATAATAACCTTTATAAATGGCATATATATTACATATACATGTAAATAATATATATAACATATTATATATATGGAAAAACTCAGATTAATGGCTTATCCTAATGAATGGGAAAGTCTGGCAACACTAGGACAGAGTTTGCTATGAGATTGGCTGGAGCTTAGTGGTGTCTTCCTTTGAATTGAGACTTGGCCATAGTCTCCACCATGTGATAGTCTCCTCCACTCCCTTTCATTATATACCTGGACTGCTTAACTCACTTATTTATCTGTCTAAACTCTGTTGGCATTTGAGTTCGCATAAACATGCATTTCTAAGTTGTTGGGTTTTTTGTTGTTGTTGTTGTTGTTGTTGTTTTTTACGTTTTTGGGCCAAAGGCACCTTCTACTCCATCTAAGTTGGTAGTTTCACATTTTAATTTCACATTTTATCCATCTTTCAAGAAATAGCTCAAATCCCATGTCCTCTGGGAATCTTTCTTTACTTCCTCTGGTAATGGGGAATTCTTTCTGGTTTCACGTACTATAGATTTTAAAGGACTTGCCACTCAGTTCTATCATTCCAGACGAGTATATGCTGTTGATGAAATCTTAAGATATACTTACATGGAAATAACTTTTTCTTCAAAACAGAATGTAAGCTATAGAAGAAAAGGAAACTTGTATGTCTTGCAATTTTTAAATTTCTCTTTGCATCTCTTCCAGACCTACCATTAGGTCTTGCATGGTGTTAGATGAAAACAAAACAATGCAGCAAAACATCTGTATGCCTGTACTAATTCTATCCAGCAGTGAAAAGTCTTCTCTTCTCTAGTGCCCCTTTAAAATTATAATTGTCATACGACACTTTTTCAAATGCCACTACCTTTGCACTGGAGCTTCTGACACCCTTTCGGTTAGAATTAGTTGTTCCATTATCTGTATTACTAATGGATGAGCTCATTCTCTAGTAAATGATTGTTTCATTTTGCCTTGTACCATAATCAGCCCTTTACATACAAGTTTCTCCAACTAAATCATAACATCCTTAAAGGCAGTCACCATACTTTATTATTTTTGTACACATAGTAGACATGCCTAAGTCCTTTTCCCAACTTTAAATTTAAAATTCACTCTAATATTGTATTGCGATACATTTTAATACAGATATGCAAAAGAACAAGTTATCATCCCAGTTCAGGAAAGGACAAAAAACAAAACAAAACAAAACAAAACAAACAAAAAAAACCCCTCAAAAACAATAGACTATGTCAAAGGCTGGAGTAGAGAAAAGGTCAGGGAAGTAATTCATTACTGTCCAGAGTAAGATACTAGCTACTTCCAAAAAAACTTACAGTCAGATGTTTAAAATGTCTGTAGCAAGCCTTTGAACTAGAGATAATGACTTTTGTATATTCTTTTACTCACAAGAACCATCCTTGAAGTGCATCTGGTGAAAGATCCCCCTGAACCTAATTTCACTAATGGTTCTAGCAAATCCATAGCTATAAAGAGATAGCAGCCATGCCTTTTCGTTTGGAAGCTGTCGTTGATGAACTTCCTTCCCCTGGTAGCAGTTTGAGACAGGCCTCCTAATTACATACTTTCTTTTGGCCTCAGCTAGAATCTGACACCCTTTAACACAGTCAGAGAGCATTAAGAAGAAGCTTCTATCCACAGATCATTTGGTTAACCTGGATAGCCAAGTGTCTTCATGTTGGTGATTCTAAAATCAGAAGTTAAATGACAGCCCAACCTCTTTAAAGAAAAGGAAGTACCCGTGGCTTTGGAAGTACCTTAGTTGCTGCAGGATGTGGGGACCCTGCACCACCATTGTGAGTTGAAGAAAGCAGCTACTAGAACTTCTGAGTGGAAAACCTGTTTTCTGCCTAAAGGGAACTGGATGTGAAGAGGACCCATATCTAGTTAGTGGGCTAAGGATACTTTTTCACCTTGCCACTTTAAGTAATTAGAAATATAAACTTGTCAGTTTTTTTTTATCTGAGAGAAAATTTGTTTATTGTTCTGATTTACTGAAACTTAAAATAGTCCATCAAATTACCCAGGAAAATCCAGGTAGCAGAAATACTTAGCACGTTCCTTCCAGAGGTCTCAAACAAGTTTTGAAAGGCCACAGAATGATACGTGTAGACCAAAGTACATACAGAATGATACGTATAGACCAAAGTACTGAAATCTATTTGTATTGGGGATGCAAAGGCTCTTCTGACCTTTTTGGTAAGGTTAGGTCCTGAGAGAACTAATGGAATAATCTAAAAAACCACGGTGGGCAATAACGTTATTAATAAAAAGAATACATTCTGACATGGTAGAAATTTTATTATGAAAAGAGGAAATAATAAAAAGTGCTTTAAAGCAGATTTCAGAAAATCATAAAGAGGGCCTAAAATATTCCTATGTCTGGGAAATGTAAAATATGTAATGTTGAGGATGACGCTAAGTGAGGTATGGATAGGGAAGATGAGTTGACATGGCCTCAAAGGGAGGGAACATGAAAAAAGAACTAGGGAGTATGGACCCGCTGTGTGGAAAGTGCAAAGCGCAAAGATGTTCCAGAGGTCTTGAACCTTCTTTAAGTCTACAGCTCCTATGACCAGGCTTAGATGTATGTTCTCCAGCCAAAAAAGACATTACCTGGAAAGAGAAATAGGTCACGTTGTTCTTTCTGATCCTATTTTCACATACTTTCAATAGAAAGACTAATTCAGAGTTACTTTATGGGCCATTATGTGGCAGGGATAAATAGAAAAATAACTTATATGTAAAAGGATTAGGCATGAAGCTCCAGTTTCAGCTCTGGATTTCAAACAATAGAATCTAGCTATGGGTAAATTAAGCAGAAAAACAGATAAACACAGAATATGAGTGGAAAAAAACAGACTGCAAGGGATGCTGCATATAGGAATCTAGTCAGTCATTCCAAACGGTTTCTTCTTTTATTCTTTATCAATGACAAAAAATTAATAGGATTGTATCTTATTATTGTTCAAGTGTACAGTTATGCTGTATCAAAATGTATGATCTTGTTCTAAATCCAAAGGGTTGGGGACTTTGACTTCATTTATTTTAAGATTTACTAAGAGTGACATAGTAAACATATTTTGTAACAGCATAAACTAGTGCCTTCTAAATCACAGAGTGTGCATAACCATTGGGAAAGAGAAATGGGTACTTTTTAAGGCCAGAGGGAAATCAGAGGCTCTGGGGTCTTAAGCAGCGTTAGGTCTTTCCCAGCAATCCTGAGAGCTACAGGGATCAATACCTCAACACATCAATAACCCACTAAACCACACCCATGTCACAACATAGTCAGGAAGCTCTGGACTAGGCTATTATCTACTGGTAATTCAACAATTAAGTCTCTTTATAGTAGAATTACTGCAAAATGTTTCGTGAACTGTACCATTGTACGTGTTTTTTAAAATGTAGACAAGGATCTGGCAGGAGGCTCCTTCCTTCTGCTTCATCTTGAAAGTCGGATTTATGAAACTAATGAAATAACTCTCTTCAGTTGTTACAAATATCTCTTTCATGTATTAACAGCCCTCAGTTGTAAAGACAGTTAATTTTATCTTTTTAGAGATCTTTATATATAGCCTGAAAAGTCTGGCTATATATTTATTGATGTGAGCTGGTAAAACTTTTATATACTCATCTGTAAAACTAAATTTGAGGCTCAAGGTCACTGACTCTAGAAAATAAACTGAGGTGGTATGTGTCTCAGCTTCCGTTCCCTCTGCCTTTCAAGTGAGCATTAACCTTGTGAATGTATAAATCATATCGCATACCCTTTGGTGTTAAGTAATTGGTGTGGACTTCAGAGCTGATTGATAATAGTTTTATCCATTTCCTCTCCAGCCTCTCTTTCCCAACACTCTTCACATCATTTTTTTTTCTGGGATTCTTTAAATGTAGTTCTGGTTGTACGGGCATGGTCACAATGGATGCCATGATATTACCATATTTCCAAGGTGAGAGTATGTATAGTAAGGAAAGACTTTAGCATTTCGAAGTGAATAGTATCTATAGTGATTGCTAGAATAGGCAGTATTGCATTTATATTCTTAAACCTTGTAGATTTGAAAACAAATGCTGAAAAATCATACCATTGTAAAGAGAAAAACAATTTAGCAGGCCAACATTTCCAAATGACAGTGCTATCTACAAGATTTATTAATAAATGTGAATATTTTCTTTAGTAAGTCAAGAAGGTATTTATCATGATTGGGTGAGTTAAGGATTATTTCACCTCTTGGTGAAAACTATACCCTTGGGAAAAACTTGACATCTCAAGATTGTCAATGAAGGAAGAAGAGATGACCTGTTTGAAGGAAGAAAGGATATTTTCAGTGCAGCCACAGTTGGGAGAAAGTGCTGGGAACAGATCGAGTGGAGTAAGGTTATTCATAAACATTGGTCAGTTGTCCATTAACCAACTCGATGAGGATAGAGATAGTTCAAGAAAAAAAAAAAACAAAGAAATATTAGGCAACTGGAAAGTCTTTTGCACCATATGCCAATGCTGATGGCTGCTGACAAGTATTTTCATTTCCCAAGTTAAATTTTTAAGCTCATGGTGATCCTCAACTTCCTCTTTTGTCAATTACAAAAGAAAGTGTTACTGCTTAACAACCCCACATGGCAGGATAAGGATCTTGGAATGAGTTCCTTCTGAAATGTATTAGTAACCCAATGGTATCTTGGAAAATGTAATATATTCTGGTGATCATCCACCATTTACTTTTACTGTCTGCCAAAATCTGGAGCAGTTAAAGTTAAGTGAACAATTTATATTATAAAATTTCTCTGCTGATGTAGGGACTTTTAAAGGTACCATTTATTATAAACACTGCTAGCAGTATTTCTTTTAAGATTCCAGATATTTTAAGACCTATGTTGATTGTAGGTTACAGTGATCTAAAAAAGGTTATGAGCATTCCTTTACTACTTGCCTCAAAATTCCTGTGTAACTGGAAAAAGGAATTAGAGCACTGATTAAAAAATAATTGAGGGAAGAAGCAGCAAGTTAAAATATTATATTTCTCTTACCATCTCTTCACTTTCTTCTCTCTGCCAAGTGCTTCCATATGTGAATTGTTTTTTCTTTATTATTTGTGTTCATTAATGTATTCATTCTATCTTTGCAATTAAAATCAAATAATTTTGAGTCCAGGAATTAACAATGTGGGTTTCCCCCCTGTTTCAGTCTATTTAAAGAGGTAGCAAGAACGCAGACTGACAAGATGTATCTATCAAACCTTAGTTTAACATCCCTTTAAAATAACAGTAAAGAGACACCAAAGGAAATAAACCCATAGAAACAAATGCATGCTTATGGGCTCATCAAGAAAAAAAAAATCCAGAGGATAGAAAATATCTGGAAACATGCGGATAGATGAAGGAGAGCAGCAAACCCATCAATCTAGAATATGCAAAAGCAGAAGCCATCAGGCAGATTAAGGTTCTACCTTGTCTGATGTTGACTTATCAGCAACACTGGATTCTGGAAATCAGTGAAGCTATGGCTTCACATTCATTGAGAAAATTAATTTGAACTTAGAGTACTACATTCATCCAAAATGTGTGGCAAAAGAAAAAGCTTTTTGTATGCACAAGAACCCAGAATATCTAAGTTGCACAAACACTTTTTGAGAACTTGAAAAGTTACTCAAACAAAAGAAGAAGAAAAAGCAGAAATAGTAAGATATGGAAAACTGAAATCGTGAATCTAATTCAGGAATGTAATGGATAAAATGACAAGATGGCAGATCCCTAATAGGTCTAGAAAGTGATTGATCCAAGGTAGAACAGAAAGACAATAGACTGCAAGAAAAAAATAAATTCTGAAAGGAGCCTGGAGGCCATTCACACAAACCAAATCATTCAAATAGTCCGATGATAAAGGAAGTAATTCACTGTCCTCTCCAAAAGATATTAGTACAGAAATCCCACCCAGGAGGCTTAGACTATCATGAACCTAACTACAAAATCCTAAATTTGTTATTGTTATCAGCTTACACTTAAATATTTATATTTGTTTATTGTTTATATTTGTCATGTCTTTTGTTATTAAGAAACCAGATTTCTTTTTTTTTTTTTTGAGTTTATTTGTTTATTTTAAGAGAGAGAGACCATAAGTGGAGGAAGGGCAGAGAGAAAAGGAGAGAGAGAGAATCTCAAGCAGGCTCCGTGTTGCCAGTGCAGAGTCCTCTGAGGGGCTTGAACTCACAAACTGTGAGATTATGACCTGGCCAGAAACAAGAGTTGGATGCTTAATGGGCTGAACTACCCAGGTGCTGCAAGAAACCAGATTTCTTACATGGTAAACATTATCCTTTATGCCTATTATGAATTTATATATCATTTACATAAATGACATATGCACACACACATATGCACATATATGTCTATATCCATTTATAACTATATTATAGTATATGTAGATATATTATTTTATCATATCTATTATATTTAACATTATTATAACTATATATGTGCAGTACATTTACTGTATTATATGTAAAATAATTTTGTGTTTAAAGTTGTAGTATAAAACAGTTACGGCATGACTAGCATCTCTATGCTTACCTCCTGGGGCATCTGGAAGTCTGGTACTGACTGTCAGCTATGATAAGGGTGATGGACTAGCTAGTAACTTGGAAAGTGTTGTTGTGTAGATTGGTGGCATACACTTGTGTAACTAGCTGCATTGCTCAGATTGGCTCTATGACCAGTGGGACATGAAAGACTACTGGAATTGTTTCCCTGAACTCTCCCAAAGCCACGATTCTTTGTATGTAGTTTGATGTTTCATAACCCAGAAATGAAGTGCACCCTGTGTGACTAAGAAAGGACTCTGTGTAGATGTGCCTGCGAGGCTCCAGGCCCTAATCTCGGCAGCACTTTCAGTCTTCTGCTTTGCTGTATTCTTGATCTTGAATAACTTTTATGGGATTACATTCTATAGGATTTAGCAAACTCTTTTAATTATACTTCTTGTATAACTGTTGCATCATAACTCATTTATTCCCCCCTCCAAATGTATTTCAAGATACCAGGAAATGCACACACACACACACACACGCACGCACACACACACACACACTCACTCTCTCACATGTACTTTAATCATATTGAACAAGGCAATTAAGTTTTGTTGTTAATTGCCTTTTTTTTTCTTTTAGGAAAGTCTTTAGTAAGCTTTCATAATTGGCCATTTGCACCCCAAATTGATTTTTTCCAAGGTCTTTTCATGCTCTGAAACCTTAGTGGCTAACCTTTCATTTTATTTAGAATAACTCACTTACACAGTATATCTCAATAGTGAATGGGCAAGCCTTTCTCATCAGTACTGACTCGGCCTTTTATGGCTTGTTTCCTCCAGTACTAGGATTTGTCCACCAAATTACCATTTCATTACCCTACTTCCTGAAAAACTTAGAATGATAGCAAAACTTATCCTCTCTGTATTAGTTATCTGTTGCTGCGTTAAAAACTCTAAAATTTAGCAAATTAAAACAAATATTTACTGTTTCATAGTTTTTGAGAGTCAGGAATCTGGAAGCAGCTTAACTGCAGGATCCTGGCCCAGGGTCTCTCACGATGTTGTAGTTAAGCTGTTGGCCAGGGTTGCCCTCATCCAAGTCTCAACCAGGGCTGAAGGATCTTCTTCCAACCATTCTCACGGTTGTTGGCAGGGGACTTCAGTTTCTTGCTTCTGTGGGCCTCTTCATATGCTGCCTGAGTGTTCTCACAATATGGCACCTGGCTTCCCTAAGAGCAAGCAATCCTAACAAGCGAGACAGTAAGAGAAAGAGAGACCCTAGGATAGAAGCCAACCTTTTTGCATAACCTAATTTCTGAAGGGGTATACCATATTTTTTCCTGTATTCAATTTGTTAGAGAGGAGTTACTAAGTTCAATGGCTTACTAAGCTAGTTAAAGACAGGGTATGAATATCAGGAAGCAAGGTCATTGGGCCATTTTACAGATTGCTTACCATAACTTCTAAATGTTTTATGTTCTGGATATGCTCAATTTTTCTACATGTACCTCAACATGCTATACGTTTTTGAGTGCCTGTGTCTCTCACCCCCACCCTCCACCACCTTCTCCTTTAACATCTAATTTTGAAGACATAGCAAAGGACCTGGCATCAATAAATATATGTTAAATGGATGAAAAATAATGCAAAACACAACTCAGCGAAGACCCATAATAAACTTGATTGATCAACAGAGCAGAACAATATGGAAAAAAGAATCCTCTCCATGACTAATTCATGCTAGTTGATTTTATAGTCTTAGAGACACTGGGGACAAGTTCACAACTGTTACTCTAATTGTTACTTTATGTGCCACGGTCAGATGAAGAAAGTATTATTACATAGAGAATTTGAAAATCCAAAGTTCTTGACTTAGGTTTGCCAAAATATAATTGTGAGAATTGGAGAAATTTAAAAAATAATAAAAATTGTTTTCACATGTCAGTAGAGTGTTTTAAAAGTCTTTAAAAATGCTGAATATAAGATAAGATGTTAATCCTTATGTACATTAAAAGGATAGCACAATGGCATATAATTATATCACAATTAGGAAATCTCTTTAACCAGTCTGTACTGTGCCACGGTAATGCACAAACCTACGAAGTGCTGGCTGAAGGAAAAATAAATAAGACAAAATACATTCTCTCTCAAAGCATAAATGTGTTGGGGGATAATTAGGAGGAAATTGTAATGCAAAATGAAACAGATGTACAATATCTTGTTCCTGAGGCTGAACATATCATGATACTCAAATTGTATGAGAAAACTACCCTGGAGCTAAATATTTAAACGCCAGCTTATTTATGAGCTCTATCACATAGCTATAGGAAACTATTAATCCCTGATATTCTCAGATAATTATGATGCCTAATTTGAATACTACCAGCTTTTTCTTGGGTATCATGATGGAAAGAGTTTCATCGATTCAAAATTTTCATCTTTAACCAAATCCCTTCCACTCATCCCATCTCCCATCTCCATCGATGATAAAGAAAAAGTAATAAAAATAAATGAAAAGGGGCACCTGGGTGGCTCAGTTTGTTAAAGCATCTGACTTCAGCTCAGGTCATGATCTCATAGTTCATGAGTTCAAGCCCCGCATCAGGCTCTGTGCTGACAGCTCAGAGCCTGGAGCCTGCTTCGGATTCTGTGTTTCCCTCTCTCTCTGCCCATCCCGCACTCCTGGCTCTGTCTCTCTCTCTCTTTCTCAAAAATAAATAAACAGTCAAAACATTTTAATAAATAAATAATAAAACATTAGATTTCGATCCATGAAAGTAAGTGGAACACTTCCTCTTCTGTTCTTTTTTTTTTTTAACCTCCTATTTATCAGCACTTATCTATAAAGAGTCTTTAAACTTGTGTCTAGGTTTTCAGCATATAAATACATAGATGTAATTTCTTCTCTGCGATTTTTAGGGTCAGAATAAAATCAAGGATTAAGCTACTTTTACTTGTATTTTTCAGTCAAAACTTATTTGGTATTTACTTACTACGAATATAGCATTAAGCTAAGTGCAGAAAAATAGAACATGATCCAAATCTTCCAGGTGTTTCACTATGGTTGAATTAAATAGTAGGATTTTTTCATGATACAAATCAAGAATACATTAAGGAGCCAAATGCATAATATTAAAAAATAGGGTAGTGAATAATGAACAGTATAAGCTTTGTTATGTCAGAGAAGACCACATGGAGGAAATAGGTACAAAAATATGAGCCTCAACTCATATTTAAATTTAATTATTTAAATTGAAGGGGTAAGTACACTCTTGCTGGAAAGAATGTCAAAATAATTGTCTTACATTACAATGTAATTAGAGACAAAATTATATTGAACATAATTTAATTATCTTTTGATTGAGAAGATACTTCAGCTTCTTGTAATGTTTCAAAATCATCCTTAGAATATTGTGCCCTAAGGGAAAAGTGCGTAGAAAAGTGAGTACATTTCTATGATAACACAGAGAGTTTATGTTGACAATAAGTTCTAGGTAAGACTGGGTAGTTGTCGACACCAGTCCCAGTTAAAATGAAGTAAGTACATCCCTCCCCATGTCTCCCACTGATGACAATTACAACTTTGGAAATAATACATGAAACAAATCTTGGGAAAACTCTCAAAGTAATAGCAGACTTGAGAGGAAATCAGAACTTAAAGAATGACCTCATAAAATGGTAACTCCCTGAATTCTCCTTTTTTCTTCCATATTTCCTGGCTTAGACTCTTGAACAATTTGAATCTGGGGAGTTCGCCCCAGGCATAAACAAGCTTCAAGTCCCTTTTCTCAGACCAGAGGATAGATACGTGGGGGTGAGGGTACAGGATGAAACTCTGTTAATTCTTTCAGTCCTATGTGAGGCAAGTCGACTCCTAAGGTGATGGCAATCCCTGGAAATTGAACAAGGAAAAAAAAAAAAAAAAAAAAGAAAGAAACACAAATTACTAATATCAGGAATGGAAGGGACTAAAACCACAGACATTAAAGGGATAAGAATATAAAACTACAAAAAACTCTGTGCACATAAATTTGATGAATTAGGTGAAACGGACCAATTCCTTGAAGGATGCAAACATTTAAATGTCACTGAGCAAGGACACCTGGGTGCCTCAGTCAGTTAAGCATCTGACTCTTGGTTTCCGCTCAGGTCATGATCTCATAGTTAGTGAGTTCGAGCCCCGCATTGGGCTCTGTGTCACCAGTGTGGCTCCTGCTAGGGATTCTCTCCCTCTCCCTCTCTCTACCTCCTCCAGTTGCTCTGTCTCTCATTCTCTCTCTTTCTTTCTCTGTCTCTCTCTCTCAAAATAAATAAATATACTTTAAAAAATAAATGTCATTGAGCAGATAATAACAAGTGCTGAAAAGGATGTGGAGAAATTGGAATCCTCATATGCTTACGGGAATGTTAAATGGTGAAGCAACTTTGGAAAACAGTTTAAAAACAGTTAAACACATTATTTATCATATGATCCAGTAGTTCCATTCCTAAGTATATACCCGAGAGAAATGAAAACATACCTCTACACAAAAACTTGTACATGAATACTTGTATCAGCATTAATCATAATAGCTCAAAAATGGAAACAACCCAAATGTTCACAAATTGAAGAAATGATAAATAAAATATGATGTGTGCATGCAATGGAATATAATTCAGCAGGTAAAGAAAACAAAACACTCTTACATGCTACAAGATGGATGAAACTTGAAGACATTATGCAAAGTGAAAGAAGCAGGTCAAACACTACATTTTGTATGATTCGATTAGTATTCAGTGTTATTTCATTTTAGACAATAGGCAAATATATAGGCACAGAAAGTAGATAAGGATTTATGTAGGGAGAATGAGGAGATTTGGGAGTGGTAGATAAAAGATGCAGGATTTCTTTTTTGGGGGGGTAATAAAAATGTTTTAAACTTAATCATGGTGATGGATGCACAGCTCTGTGAAATTACCCCAAACCATTGAATTGTACCCTTTCCATGGGTGAATTATATGACATGTGGAGTACATGTTAATAAAGCTGCTGGAAAAATGTCATTGAAGAAGAAAGTGATGTTCTGGGTACTCTGTATCCATTAAAGAAATTAAATTTGTAGTTTAAAACTTCCAGCAAATGAAACTCCAGGCCTGGCGAAGTCTACCAAAAATTTAATTAAGAAATAACATTAATTATATTTCTAGAAAATAAAAAAGATGGAGCACTTCTTGACTCATTTTATTAGGCCAACGGTACCCCAATAGTGAAATTAAATAAGGAAACACAAAACAAAATTACAGATCAATGTCTCTCATGAACATAGATGCAAAAATCCACAATGAAATATTAAGAAATCTAATTCGCCAATCTATAAAAAGCATAATAACTAGAGAGTTACCAAGTAGCGTTTATCGAAGTGACGCAAGACTAGTTCAACTCCTGAAAATCAAACATTGTCATCTACAATATTCACAGATTAAAAAAGGAAAAGTCATATGATCATATTAAAGGTGAAGAAAAGGTATTCATTTCATTCCTGATAAAAATTCTCTATATTGGAAATAGGAGAGGACTCCCATTACTTGGGAAAGGACATCTGCAAAAAAACCTACAGCTAACATCATCACTTAACAGAAGAATGAATTCTTTTTTCTCTAACATCGGAAATGAGACAAGGATATTTTCTTCACGATATTTCTCAAAGATTGTGTTGAAAGTCCTAAATAGTGCAATAAGGCAAGAGAAAGAAATACAAGGTATGTAGATTAGAAAGGGAAAAAAAAAGTTAAACTGTTCCTATTTGCAGATAACATGATTGTGAGTTCTAAGAAATTAGCACACACACTAAAAGATCATAGAACTTAAGTTCATTAATAATAGTCAATATAAGCGAGGTCAGATGGACAAGGCCAATGTACAAAGATCAATGGAATTTTTATATACTAGCAAAGAACAATTGGAAACCAAAATTATGAAAGAGTGCCAGTTATCATAGCTCTAAAAATGAAATACTTAGTTATAAACCTAAAGAAATATATGCTGTATCTGTATGCTACAAACTACCGAATGAAATCAAAGAGGACCTAAATAAAAGGAGCAACATATCATGTTCAATTATTAGCAGACTCAGTGTAGTTAAGATAGCAATTTTTCTCAAATTAATTTGCACATTTATTACAATCTAGTCCAAAACACAGCAGACTTTTTTCAAGCTATAGACAGCTGATTATAAAGTGTATATTGGAAAGTAAAGAACCCAGAAGAGCCAAAATTGTTCAAAAAAGAAGAATAAAGTTTGAGGGTCCATCTTACTTGATTTTGAAACTTACTATAAAACTACAGTGGTTAAGACAGCTATCTGCAAGACAGTAAGCACAGAGGTCAATAGACTGATTAGAGAATCCAGAAATCAAACAGTTCTTGACAGAAGTGCAAAGACAATTCACTGAAGGGATTCAACAAATAATGATGCTGGAACACCTGGATACCCATATACCAGAAAAAAAAAAAGAACCTTGATCTATGCCTTATTTCATTCACAAAAATTAACTCAAATTGAATGATAGACTTAAAGTAAAATATAAAAAATATATAAAAACATAAAGCCCTTAAAACATAGAAAATTTTTGTGACATTGGTTAGGCAATAGGTCCTTAGATACAGCACCAAAACATGCTATAGAAAAAAAATGATGATTTGGATTTCATCAGAAGTGAAAAATATTTTCTCTATGAAAGACACTCAAGAGAATAGACTTAAAAACCATAGACTGGAAAAAAATTTCTATAGATCACATAACGTACCAAAAAGAGTTATTATCTAGAATATATAAATAAGTCTCAAAATCCAAAAATAAAAAGGATTTTATGTTCTATTTTAGGTTCGCACAGTGTGTGTGTGTGTCTGTCTCTGTGTGTGTGTGTGTGTGTGTGTGTGTGTGTGTGTGTGTGTGTGTGCGCGCGCGCATGCGCACGCACGCATACGCACATTGCTGCTGGCGTTTAGTTCTGGAGAGCTAGAGAGAAATAGCATTCACAGAGGGTTTACAGTGTATTCAGGGTAGCTCTAGGTGATTTACATTCCCCATCATATTTGATCCTAGTACCAGGCATATAAGCATGATATTCATTTTTAAAAGCAAAAATCTAAGACTTGGATTTAATAATTTTCTCATTTAAGTGGTGGATCCATTAAATAGTGGCTTCCCACTATAAAACAGGCGTGGTACCAAAACTGGCAAAAAAAACAAAAAAAAAACAAAAAACAAAAAAAACAGTGACCAAAGAGTACCCTAAAATGATTTTCTTACATATCGGGTCTTTAATAATGGACATACATACAATTGTTATATTCATTTTTTTTATTAATTTGTATACTAGTCAACTGAATTTGCATTATCATGCCTTTCAGGTCTGTTTGATGATAAACTCCAAATCAGAATTAAATTTGTGCAGTGGCATGACTGAATATTTGATCATTCGTCTAGTAGAATATTAGCTGTAAATATCTGAGGCTGACTGTCCGGTATTTCCATTTTGGGAAGGATTGCTCTTGCTGTTGCTTTGAGTTACACCACCTTAAGACTGACAATATTGGGAACATGTTTTCAGTTGTAGTGCTTTTTCATTCAACAAACATTTACTGAGTACCTGCTGTGTCTATCACTATGCTGGGTGCTGAGATGCCGTTATGAAAAAGTACATGTCCTTAAAGATCACACAGTTAATTTGGAGAAGAGAGATAATCAACCTGCAATGACTACACATATTGATGGGTATCTAATTCTTAAAGGAATCAGGTACAGAATGTCTTCCCAGAGCACATAAGTATAAAGCTAAATCCAAGAGGCTGAGGCTGAGACAGTCACCAACATGTAGAAGATGGAAATAGAGGAGGGAATTTCCAATGGTCGGGTTACTCTGAAATACAGACTCCCAACTCAATTACCTTCAACTATATTGTAAATATTTAAAATTCAGCTGACCTCTCCTTGAACCCACATCAAAGAATTGTTGTAATTCAGATTTTCAAAAACCTTTGGACACGTTTTTTATATTTCACAGTAGTTTCGAATGGTGTGTTTTACACAACAGAAGAGAGCAGAGCTTGATATCACTTTTTAGTATTGTATCGGAGGCCAGTGTCAGAGTTTCCTCTTGAATACTGACCGCCAGGGGATTTTTTTCTTTTCTAATGTTCACAACAGTTTTACTAATGTCATAGACTCCCGTATAGATGACTGAATTATTCTTTTTCCTTACCATTCACATTTATTAGGCCTTTTACTTTTATTTTTATTCCCTTTTCTCTTTTCTCAATCATATGGCAAAACAAAACAAAAGCTTTCTGAAATATTCCTTTAAAACCAATTTTCATCTCCTGAGATTTATCTTCAGTGATCCTTATCCCTTGTTACAGAAACTGTCCCTGGGTTGACGCATCTCCAGGTCCTCCCCCTTGACTCCTTTTTTTCCTTTCTGTATCTGGTCTCTCAAATCCAGAGGAAAACAAAGTGAAACAAGCAAATAGGATATCTGACTTTTGCTTGGTTGCTCCTCCAGCAGGATGAGTGGGCAGACTGACCCGCTGTCTGTCCTAATTTATGTGGATAACTTTCTTCCACGTTCATTTCTGCTTGGTAGAAAAACACATCACTCTAGCTCATTTTTCTACAGTTCTCCCTCAGGCAAATGCTACAACTTGATTCTCTCAGTATGAAAAAGATAAAAACAAGACAACAATATTTTATTTTCGTGCGTATCAACAGATGTCTGCTTCAACATAGTGACTTGTGCAACCAACAGGCTGAAGAAGACTTATGAATATAGCATTTTAAAAATATGTACTTGAACTTATGAATTTGCAATTGTACCCATTTTTGTGAGCCCCAAGACAGTCACCGTTTCTATAATAGAACTGATTCTGATACCATTGGAAAGACAATTAGGAAAGTATCAAACAATATCTGTCCTGAACCTTAAAACAGAACTTTTTCCAAACATTTTTAATGATACTGAGGGTCTTCAGAGAATCTTACTGAGGGATATAAAGAAAGTTAGATACAAAAAGAGAAGCGTATACACTGATTTTGAAGGGTACAACTGACTTCTTTTAAAATCAATATTTATTCATAATGAAACTACATTAAAATGATTATATAATAATAATTAGTAATTAATTAATTACAAGCACCCATTTGCCTATAGCTCAGTTTAAGAAATAGAACTTTCTCCATACTATAGAAGCCACTGTGGTTCTGGACCACATCCTCCTCCTACTTCACCACCCCCTCTCCCAAGCAACCACTTACTGAGTTTTTTGTGACTGTTTTTTGCCTTAAAAGGTTTTGCCAGATATGAGAATAGCCCATAACAATATATTATTTAGCTAATATATTTTGACGTTGATAAAACAGGATCGTACTATGAATATCTTTATGTGACTGGCTTTTTGTTTATAAATTCATCCCCATCTTCACAGCTGCAAAACTCAATGGAAACTAGAGAGGGAGATTCTGTTCTGGCTCAGTGAGAGAGATTTCATGACAGACTGCTTGGCCACATTGTACGATACATTTCATTACACAGCCCTTTTCATTACAAAGTATACACTGTTATCAGGCAAATGGGATTGGGCGGGTTAAAGTCCCTATTGCAGTGCAGTGCTGAAAACTCCCGTTTACCTCCATGTTTCACACTCTATTTGTTGTGTTTACTTCCTGGCGCTAGTCTTCTTCCTCCATCATGAGTTTTCTTGCTTGAGTACCTCTATCTTCCTTTCAGCTTTGGTTCAGTCAGATCTTTACCAACTTGTTATCAACATTTTGTCTGTGCTTTGACCACAGTTGTTCGTTGTATAAGTTTTCTTCCCACTATAGGGGCCCCATCATAGAAATCAGTCTATGAAATTAGGTACAACTAGAGTTTAGACCCTAAAATCTCAAGGTATGTATATCCGAATCTTCATTCTGGTCCAGCTAGAACCTTGTTGCCTAGTAAGTATAATGGAATATCTCTTCCTCATAGTTGACAATTCTTCTCTTGCATCTTTAAATTATAGTCATGTTTAAAAATACAATTAAGTGGCATCTGTTCTAGGTATCCTTAAGTCAGGATGAAATCCTCCATATCTTTAGAACTCTTGTTTCCTATTATGGTGTTCAGTACTTCCTTCATGGTGCTTGTATAATATGATGATGACCGTGGTAATATCTATTATTACCTCTTAGATAGTAAACTTAACATTCAATTCCATCTCAGACTTATATATTGACTGGCATATAATAGGAGACCACTAAATATTTGCTAAATTAAATGAAATCTGTACTAGTTGTGGAATAGAATGATTTAGCTTTACAGACCCTTTTTTTTTTGGTACAAAACAGTTTATGGCAGATATTTAGGATATTTAAGAACATAGAACATAACTTTCCTGAAAGGAAATAAAAAGTAATGAAAATAAAAGGATTGTATACATATATTTAGGAAATATCATCTTATATATCTCACCTGGCCACAAAATTGTCTTGGTATCCCCACACCTGGGCTAATGTGTTACTAAATATGGAAGCATGCCGGTTTTTGTTTGTTTGTTTTTGGTAATTGTCTGCAGTGTATTCATATTGTCAACCACCTACTTGCATATCATAAATCTAACTTTTGAGTCTATAGCATTAGATTGCAGAGAAGGTATGAATCACATTAAGAAACCATCTTCTTAAATATTTCTAGATGAATTTGAGATAAGGTTTCTGTGTTTTTAACATTGACCCAATAGATACTTCCTGGAAAATAGTTGTTATTTACCAGTAAGGACTCAGGAATCAGATTGCCTGAATTCAAACCTCGACTTCATTTCTTGCGGTTCTGCCACCTTGGGCAAGTTCCTTAACTTCTCCCAGCCTAACTCTCCTCATCTGAAAACTGGGAGAATAAGAGTAACTCATGGATTTTTATAACTTATGCATACTAAAGGGGATAGCAGGACACTTGGAACATAGTAAATTCTGCATAAACAAGAATTGAAATTGGAGTGGTCATGAATATCACATCCTCCAGGGGAATAATTTCCAGTTGTGTGTCCCAATTTGTAGAAGCAAGATCCATTGAATTCTGCCATAAATGGGAAATGAGATTGTTGGGCCTCTGTACAAAATCATAAACTATTTCTTTTTTAGTTTTTGTTTTATTTTCAAAGAAAATAAATGATCGTTACAAAGAATCTGGCACAGTATATTTATTCATGTTTACTTGAGTAATTGCCAAAGAATGGCTGTTTACTATTGAGTTATCAAAGGGTTGTTATCTAAAGACAGTTTTGTCTTTAATGAAACTCCTGAATCTTTCCCGCAGGGTCTTGGAGGAGCCCTTCTGTGGATAGATGGGCTTTGTTTTCTCCTAGAGTACACTAAGTAAAATCTCGAAAGAGGAGATATGTAAATAGCATAAAATTTAGGATTCTCAAAGACCAAACACAATCCTCCAGCTTATGTTTAATATGTAAATAAGCCATCCAGCCACTGAAATCTCTTGAGATGGCATTGATTCTTTCATTTGTTGCCCTGAAATGAGGGGAAAATAAACATTTTCCAATTGACTTCTCAGCAGTTTTCTACCAGGCATTTTTTGGTCAATAGTTTCTATTTCACATCCTTTTTCAATAAGAGTGAGAATCTCTTCCTTCCTCCATTCCTTCTTTTCTGCCTTCCTGCCTTCCTGCTTTCCTGCCTTCTTTATTTTTTCCAGGAGATGCTTTTTTAGTCATTTTCTATTCGTTTACAAAGAGCAAGAAATATTTCTCTTGTCCTCACTCAGATAAATTTGTTCAACACTCAATTCCTTGATGGGGAAGAAAGCACATTTTTAAGCTTTGTATTTTTGTGGGCAAAAGCTAAAATGTATAATGAAACTTTCTCTCTTTCTCAGAGCAGATCGAATGCTTCTATTATTTACTTGAGCAATGATAGCAGAAAGATAGTGAGCTCCTTTCTTTGTCTCTGCCCTGAATCTTTCCTCCATGGTTGTTGCCTCCATGTGTAGCCCTGTGGATCTTTCAGGGGAGTAGCTAACAATACTCACAGCAGAGTCAATTAAGTCACTTTGAACTATTTCACTCACACACACACACACACACACACACACACAGAGACAAGAGATTTTGCGGTTACCAGGACAGCACATTCTCAACAAAATAACCAATTTATGTCTGCTAGCTGGAGCAATTTACACTAAAAACACAGAATAATTCTATACACTGAATCTTACAATTCCAAACCACCCAGTGTTGTACATTGTAGTGGCAGAGGAAACATGGCTTCCCGGGGAGTTGAAGAATATGAATAATTGTCCACTCAAGGCCTCCTCATTTGACCTTGCTAATGTAGAAATGATTTCTATGGAAAAGATTACTTTTAAAGATCATTTTGACAATACAGTTTTCATAAGATTGCAACTATTGCATAACAGAAGTTAGTACAGTTGTGGAATTTATGTATGGTTCTGGAAAGAACAACTTACCTTTTCTATCATGAGTCACTCTTTGATTCTCTCTATCTCTTGACATATTAATTATCTATTGCTGAGAACAGTAGCTTAAACAATAAGCTAAAAACAGTAGCTTTAAACAATACTGTTTAAGCTTTAAACAGTAGCTTAAAACAATATACATTTAATATTCCATGGTTTTTGTGGATCAGAAATCCAGGTAAAGCTTAGCTGAATCCTCTTCTTAGAATCTTACAAAGCAGAAATCACAGTGTCAGCCTGGGTCGTGGCCTCATCTGAGACCGGATGTGGAAAGATCCTCTTTCAAGTTCATTCAGGCCATTGGCCGAATTCAGTTTCTCATGGTTGTGGGACTGAGAGCTTTGGCTTCTTCTTCTGGGACATCTGCTAGAGGCTGCTCTCAGCTCCTAGAGACTGCCCACAGATCTTGCTATATGGAATTTTCTGAATAGTTGCTTGTCTTCTCAAAGCCAGCAAGAGAGACTTGGCAAGGCTATAATCTTATGTGATATAATTGAATAATTTCATCAACCATGCCAAGTTTTATTTGTTAGAAACAAGTCACAGTTCCTCCTCAAATTCTAGATAAGAGTATCATGGTGGCCACCTTAATACTTTATCGATTTCAATGAAATGGATGCCTAAGCCTCATGAAAGTCTCTAGAGTAGTAGCCCTAGTGTTTTTGTTGTTTGAACAGTCTATATATGACCTAATCTTAAAAGTAGTTAAGGGTATATTCTAATAAAATCTGATTCTAGTCTAGTCGATTCTAGACATGCATAATGCATAGAGTAACTCCTACAGACTTTAATAAGGTAGAAAGCAAAGTTGATTCTAAACTAACTTTATTTATTATTTGAAAATAACTTGTCTCAGGGAGCCTGGCTGGTTTAGTTAGTAGAGCATGTGACTTTTGATCTCAGGGTCGTAAATTCCAGCTCCACATTGGGCATAGAACTTAAATAAAATAAAATAAATAGTAATAATAAAAATTATTTGTTTCTTTCTGTATATCAACTTAAATGAAAACTTGATTCTTGAATCAAAAGCAGATTTACCATTTTAATATTAAGTTGACCTGAATGAAATAACTGATATTCAACTATTTTGACTCATAAACTAATTTAACAAGGGTCAACTTGATACTTCCCATGTATTTTGTTTTTTACATCCAGGGAAATTTTCCACAAAAATATAATTATGGAGTAATATACATTGTATACTTGAAGAAACTGAAGTTCACTGGGATTACATGACTTGCCTAAATTTTTGCTAATAAACAATTAAGAGATAGGATCGAAGTTGAAATACAAGTCTATTCTTCAAAGTCTATTCTTTTAACTGTTATTCTAGAGAATAATACATAGAGGGGGAAAAAACACACAGATTGATGATTGATTGGTTGGTTGATTCCACCAGCACATTTTACCTAAGATGGAATTGTTATGTCTTCATTTTAGCAGTAAAACACTGAAGGAAGAATCGGTGTAGGGGACAAAGACTTAATACTCAATATTCCTTTCTGAGTCTCCCAGTCTAGTTGTCTTTCATTTTTAGGTGCTCTTGGTGCTTTTAAGACTTTTTTTTTTTTTTTTTTTTTGTCTTTGGCATTCTGAAGTTTCACTATTATATTCTTATGTTTTTATTCTTATTTACTCTGCTTGGTATACATTTTGCCTATCTGTGAAATCAAGTCTTTAACAAGTTTCAGAAAATTCCTATTTCTTCTCTCTTCAAATATTTAATGTTTTTTATTCTCTATATTCTTTTCTCCTGAGACACTGATAGTATACATGATATTGTTCTCATATTTTCTACCATATTCTTAACCTCAAGCTTCCATTTCATTTCATAATTTTTTCTGCACTGTAAACCAGGTAATTTCTTCATATCATTTTCCCAATTCACTGATTTGTTGCTGCTGCTGTTGTTGTTGTTGTTGCTGTTTAAGAACAGTTTTAGGTTCACACAAAATATGAGATGATGGTCCCGAGATTTCCTGTTTCTCCCTGTCCTGACACATGCGTAACTTCCTCCATTATCAATATCCCTCACCAGAGAAGTACATTTACTGCAATTGATAAATCTACATTGGCTGTCATTATCACCCAAAGACTGCAGTTTGCTGTGGGATTCACTTTTGATGTTGTACATATCATGGATTTGAACAAATACGTAATTCATGAACCCACCATTACAGTATACAGAGTAGTTTCACTGACCTAAATTTTTCTGAGCTCTGCCTATTTGTCTCTTTTCCCCTAACCCTGAGTGGCCACTGTTTTTTTACTGTCTCCATAGTTTTACCCTTTCCAGAATGTCATATATGTATATGATATTCCATTGCCTGGATGTATCATAATTTATTAATCAATTCACCTACTCCATATTGGTTACTTCCAAGTTTTGGCAATCATTACTTTTACTTCTGTAGATTTCAGACTACATTTGCCCCATTCCAGAGTCCCAAGTACACACAATGAAGACTTTAGTTTTAGCATCTTCATTTTTCTATTACCTAACTCTAGATGTCCAATTGTAGTGCTAATAGGGACACATGCCCAGAAAGGCAATCTTGCCTTGTTCTCTTCAGGTCAAGACGTGGAGAGCGCAGGATTGAAAGAAAGACAGAGGACTCAGATAGCAGTCTATCTTGAGTGCCTTGCTACAGCAAAGGCCGGTCTTTTATTTCAAGAGTAATCAATGTAATCCTTAGGTGCCACAATGATAGTTATATTTTTGTTATCTGCAAATCTAGTGGCTTTAGGCAAGGATCATTGCATGGCTGCAGGGTTAGTGTTTTATGATGACTGTAAACTTTGGAATAAGTAGTTTAGAGAAACAGATAGCGTCAGGCTGTTGCATACAGAGCAGGGTGCTGTCCTGTATGGCCCAGCCCCCCTTGTGTGCAAGGGATGTCTGGGGTCTCCCAGCCGTCAGCTAACTCCTTGTCTATGTTATTCCCAGAATTCAGGAACCCCAAGAACCACCTGGGAGCTGAGCCCGATGCAAGAACAAAGAGCCTTTATTCGAGCTAACTCGAGCTCAATCTCATACCTATACCAACGCAGTGGTGGGTCGAGAGAGAGAACATGTTCCAAAAGCCCAAGAGTTTTAAAGGGGTCTAGGGTAGTGGGAGGGGTGATGGTCGTGACCCTAGCTGATTGGCTGAGGAAGGGTCAGAGTCCTGTTACATAGGTCACTGGGCGTGGTTCTTTTGGAATCAGAAAGTTGCAGGTTTTAAGCTTCTGCGCAGGCACTGGGGACTCAAAATGGAGTCAGTCTCAGCTTGCCCTTAAACAAAATGGAGTTAGTCCCGATTAGCCCTTACAGTCTATACATAGTTTCCTTCATTTTCCCCTTTTCTGTTTTAACTGTTTGAAGCATCAAACTAAATACAGCCGTACAATGATCACTTATTTAATACAATGATGATTATTACAATTATTAAAACAAGAATGTGACCTAGTCCCGAGTAAATGTTGTCTAATGGAGTTCCAAGAAAATTGAGTTTCATTCCATAATACAGAAGTAACACAGAATTGAGTAATATTCCAATCACATTTTAAAGTTAACTGTTTTTCCAAACTTTCAATATGATCACCTAACATAATTATGGCAGATTCTAAATCAACTACTTCAGCATTTAACATACTATCAGTTTTCTTTGGTTGATTCCATAGTTTTTCTGAATTAGCATGGCATTGTTGAACAAAATGAGTAGTTTGTACTGACTGTTTTAAGGCTAGGCCAGTTACAGTAGCAGTTGGAGTAGCAGTTGTAGCTAGGCCAGCTATAGCACACTGCTGCGTATGTCCTAGTCCCCTTGTGTGCAAGGGGTGTCTGGGGTCACCCGGCCGTCAGCTAACTCCTGTTTATACATAGTTTCCTTCATTGCCTTTCATAGTTAGCTCCAACTTTTCCTTTTTTTTTTCTTTCAATGAATCTCCTTTCATATATAGGTCTGAGAATTGCGATAAAGGGGCACCTGGGTGGCTCAGTTGGTTGAGTGGCCAACTTCAGCTCAGGTCATGATCTCACAGACTGTGAGTTTGAGCCCCGCATCGGGCTCTGTGCTGACAGCTCAGAGCCTGGAGCCTGCTTCAGATTCTGTATCTCTCTCTCTCTCTCTGCCCTTCCCCTGCTCACGCTCTGTCTCTATGTCGCTCAAAACTAAATAAACGTTAAAAAAAACTTTTTTTTAAATAATAATGTTTTATGTAAGTTGCTATGTAGTAATCCAGTAAAACAAATTGTCTACCGTAAGGCTGCAAGCACAAATCTCTAGTTCAATCATTAGCAGTCTTACAAAACTTCTATCATTAAAGAAGCTACCCAGCAAGAGTGTTTACAAACATACTTAATATGACATTTAATTTGCCACACTGCAACAAATTGGAGGATATTTTCTAGTATGAGGAGAGAAGGGTATAGTTACAAAGGTAGTAACACTTAGTATTTTAGTTTAGATGTTGGATGTTTCAGTATGATTCAGAAGCTTCCTTCTGTTTTACGTTTTTTCTTTGTACATAGCTTGTCAATATATAAAGGACTTCCAAAAATTAGTCTTACTATTTCATGAAAAACTCAAACAAATGATACTTAACAAAGTGAAATCACACCGTTTGTTCTTTAAGGCCGTATCGAATTCCCAGGATTCCAGCTTTTTTGAGTACATTTCTTCTTAAAAATAGGTATTTCTCATATTTACTTAAAGGAAAAAGAAACTTTATCGCAGCAGCTTGGAAGTGGTTTCACGCTGCCAAGTAAATAATCATTCCTCCCCGAAGGAAATGGTAGGAATAATGACGCAGAGAAGTAGAGTCTATCAGCCATTCATACGGCCTGATTTAACCTCAATCAGCAGTCAATATATAAATAAGCATTTTTATCTTTGGTAGTTTTAGTTAATATTTTTCAGAGGAAATGTGGCTATGGGGTTTTTATGATAGTATAGATTTTGTAGAAGGCATTCACAAATTCTGCTGCAGCAGGCCAAATTGCCTCTAAACAACACTAGAGCGTTTATTGTGTCTTCTGGCACTTTGCTTTTGTTCCCATCACATATTGTTATTTAGTGACAGTATTATCTCAACGGCAGCACTTGTGCTTGAGAATTCCAGCAAAAAGTCTGTGCCTGAAAATATAAAAAGACTATACAATATATATATCATTCAAGCTACTAAAAATATTAACCCTTTGTCCTGCTCTTCTCCTTCAACTGTATCATTCTCCTCTATTTTAAATTTATCTATGGCTTACCATTAATATACTTCCTAAAGCATCTCTTAATAAATTACATATACTTAGTGTAGGGCTAGACTTCCCTCACTCTTTCAAGTTTCCACAAAGCAAACATATCATGCTCTGTACTTTTGGCAAAAAAGCATTCGTGTTTGTATTTGGATAATGCGGGAATTCTAGAACCGGGAGCGGTGGAATATAGGAAGCCTGTGGTTATACCAACTGGCTTTCAAACCAGATGCCTTCTGTCCATGGCCAGCATCATTGGTCAATTTGTCTGAAGACTATTTCCTTATACAGAAATTGCACAATTTTAGAAGAGAGACTGTTTGGTTTGGAACCACAGAAGACTTCAAAGACGTTAGAGGAGGATAGGGGCGCCTGAACTTAGGTGTATGGAAGTAATAAAATAATGGAATAATTGTTTTTTGTTTTAAAATTCTAAGCATACAAAAATATACACAAGATAAATTATATGGAAATATGGCTGAAGGAAAACTACTGAATTTGAAAATTACAAGAGCTTGGCTTGGCTTAGAACTCTGTTACTGACTGGTTTTGTGTCTTTAGACAAAGCACTTAAACTTTCTGAAATTTGATATTCACATGTGTAAAATCGTGACTTCATGGGAGATTTGTTGGGATAATTCAGTAATACGGTGAAAAGCTTCTCCATGTACTTTGCACGCAGTTTTCGATCAACAACTAATCCAAATAATTCTTTAGTATTCAATCATCACTAAACAAATAATTCAGCAAATATAATATATTTAAGTATTATTGAATGTCGAAGATTAAATTCAGAATATTGAAGAAAAAAGATCCTATGATGTAGCTTGTAGCATAATAGTACCTCAAATAGTTTATTTTTCTTGATGAATAAATCAAGGAATTAATAAATTATATGACCAATATTTATAATATAGATTTCATTTCTTTTCTTGCACAAATGTCTTAAAATAAATTGTTAATTAAGAGAATCTCTCCTTTATTGACAATTATAGTAAATAACTGATATTTCATACATTGAATTTTTTATAATGTTTATTCTTAATTGAGAGAGAGAAAGAGCATGAGTAGGGAAGGGGCAGAGAGAGGAAGACACAGAATCTGAAGCAGGATCCAGGCTCTGAGATGTCAGCACAGAGCTGGACAAGGTGTTCAAATCCATGAACTGCGAGATCATGACCTGAACCAAAGTTGGATGCCTAACTGACTGAGCCACCCAGGTGCCCCTATTTCATACATTTTGTTCAACATTGTTCTCTAAAATTCAGTTGGATCTGTGGAAGATAGTAATATTTTTTACATAGACAATTTTCCCATATTCTCTCTCATTTCTACATTAATTATAGATTTGAAACATCTAGAGATTTCATAAATTTAAAAATATTTATTTTGGGATACTAGCGTTTATAAATATGCACATTTCTAAATGAATAAATGAATGTACTTTTCATTTGCTTAATTATCAATTCATTTACTGTTCTTTATTAAGTGATTAATCTGTGGAAGCCATTTTTCTGAGCTCTGATGAAGACATGAGCCCAACCTTCAAAGACAGTACATTTCATCGATTTAGTCTAGAAACGTTGCTGAACACTATTTGCTATAAGCACAATTTAGACTATTAACGTTCATTGCAAGAATGAAGTGTAATCTAACATGTAGATGAGGACTACTACATGTGCTTAAGAATCAGAGAGAGGCGAATTAGATTCTTGTTTCTGCTTTTGAAGTCTGTGTGATCTTTGGGTGAGTTATAAACCCTCTTCATACCTTAAACTCATTATTTCGAAATAATATGATATACTCACACACATACACACATACATAATGATACATATGCATTCATTCTATCACCTTCATGCATGGACATGAAGGTGATAGAAGTATTAATCATCCTGCTATAGTTTCTAAAGACTTACTCAACTTCCACATATTTTTCCCCTTTAAGCATAATACCAGTAATGAGAAACAACCCCCTGAATAGCACTCAGACTCAGCAGCTATCCTCAAATTTCCTTCAACTTGTCTTTAAGAGTTTGCATATTATTGGTTGTTGTTGTTGTTGTTGTTGTTTCAGTGAGGTCACTCAATTCTATATGCTTAAATAGGCTATGGAGAATATTTATTTTGTGTTGGAATTTTAATTTACAAGACTCATTTATCCATGCGTCATTGCAAAAACAAGCATGAAAAGGTAACAGCAATGTAATGATGCATTTTAATATCTGTGTGTTTACATCTGTTTTCTTAGATTTTATCCTGTGACTCAGGATGACTCAAACACTTTGCATAAAGAGAAGTCTAGAAATGCAATTTGCTATGTCCATTATTTCTGCCAACTTTAGTAATAAGTACTGATGAGACACACATTTAAGATATACAGCCTAGGAGGCATATGAGTATCCAATTAGTCCTGTTTCTTCTTAGAACTAACAATACTCTTTTATTTGTAGCTCTAATAGCTTAATTTTGCTGATGTTATAATTTGAAATGAGCTTAGTCAAAATAGCCTCTGACACCCAAAGATATCAGGTTTTGCTTCCACTGAATTTATTTGTTAAGTACTTTATTATCTCAAGTTATAGCATGACAGCGAAATGACTTTATTTGCATTTAGTAAACTTTCAGAATGTATGCAGTTTTGATAGCTTGTAATTTACTAGAATGAGGGCATAAGGAATTTGATGGTTGCTGAGGTGTTTGGAGTTTCTTAAAAGGAAAATGGTTTCATCAACTTTTTTCATCCACTTTTAACTCATTGATGAGCATATTTGTCTCAGAAAAATGTCCCTGACAATAACCATGAGAATAAGTAGTATTCTGGGAGGACTCAGAACTCATTCTCAATAGCATTTGATGTTTTTGAACTTGGCCATTATAAAAACATCTGGATTCCATTTTTATGACAAAGGTATATTTCCTAAGGTGATTTCAGTTACCATTAGTTCCAATATTCTATTAAAATACACTATAGAAAAAGTAGCATACTTTGGTGGAAATATTAGAGTATAGATTTAAAAAATCTTTAGGTATAATCACCTGAGGAACTTGTGTCCCCTTGGCTTCTCAGAACCTCAGTTTCTTCTCTGGAAGTGAACAGACATGGAATTGTTACCTGCAGTGGAAAAATCCCCTAGTGGAGCTAAAACTTCATATACTGGCTATTACTTTTTAGATGCTATAAGTATTTGTGTTTGGAGAAATGTTATAACAACCAATATTGTAAGTCGAGAAAGCAAATCATGCAAGGGAAGTTGACTTTTTTGAACATGTTTGTGGTGACAGATAATAGATGGTAATTTATGCAAGCAGTTATTATCAACCAGGCCTCTAAATATATCTATACTATATCATGAATTTGTAACAGGTATGCACAGATATTGGCATTATTGGGACATGTAATATTAACTATGAAGTCAAATGGGCAATAGCAGGAGGGAAGTCTGCAAGGCTCTGCCCATTGATTATATTTCAAGGGTGAGTTCAGAATTCTAAGACAGATCCTGTAAAAGACCAGTGTAATGAGGAGGAGATCCACTGAAGAACTCTTGCAATGAAGAATCCAAGTTACTGAAAAAAAGTAGAACATGATGCGTTATTCTCATGAGTAAACCAGAGGTCTGGTTACTTGAATAGCCTAAGATGAAAGGTGGACTTTCCATAAGCAGAAAGGTATTTATGATACCATCTATGTAGACTAAAGGAATTTGGGGTTAAGAAGCCATGCAGGGCATGGTAATCTATCCTAGCCATGTTTAGTTATCTTTCCTTTACTGTTCATTTTTTTTATTTCAGCTTTGCTTTCTATCTCTTTCCCATTTTTTTTTAAATCTTGTCAAAGGAGGAAATAAAAATTGATGAACTCAAGACTCCTACTGATTCTATAAAAGACTTCTAAAATATTAACAGTGTTTATGTTTATAATATAGAAATTAAAGTCTGATTTAAATATTAATCACACCAGTGCCATTTTATTTCTATTGTTTGCTTTGAAATAAATGTGATTTTTACAAATTTTGTTTTTTAATAGTTAACTAAATTAAGTTTCTGTTTTACTTCTTATTTCTGGTGGAGTCTTCTGTGAGTGAGTCAGTTGCTCTCGCATATAACATAGGTTAATTTTAAATAACCACTTAAACGTGTGACTCACTGTGTTTAGGAATGTATGTGTTTCATGTATTAGTTCATTTAATTAGCTCCACATAAATCATAAGTTTTGTTGGTAAAGGTAGATATTAATAATATCAGATAAAGAAACTGAACATTAGTAAAGGTAAGTAAAAACCTCAGGGTGCCTATCCTGGTCATTTGTTTCCAAAGACTCACTCCTAAAATTACTATGCCTCACTGACCCCTTTATGTAAAGACCTTTTCTCCTTAACTTAAAACAAAAGAAGTGATTGGCTAACTGAAACAGTCTTTAAGAAACCTTTATGAATAGTGATTTCTTTAACTCCTTTAGTGTCTCTTCCAAATTGTTATCAGTTTTTGATGAAGTCATTCAGTCCTTATCTAAAATGCCACTACCTCTTAATCTTGTTTTCATATATCTTATAATAATTGAAGTCTGGCATTGCTTTGTTTTGGGTTTCCATCTATACATACTTGCAGGAAATGAAATGCCATCTCAGACTTATCTGTCTAAACTAAATGACCCTGAACCTTAGGTCTCCACAAATAAGTCCCTTCTTTTACATCTCTATGATTCCTTCTTCTCCTCCTCTCCTCATCCTTCTTCCCCTCCACCTCTTTCTTCTTCTTTAATTTTTTTTCTTTTTTTGCTTGAATCACTCCTATTTTTCCAGACCTACCTTAAAAGCAGAAATCTAAACTAAGATAATTATTCTGTTAAGGCTCAAGGCTGAATTCAGTGGATATACAAATTAACAGTATATCTTTTAACTATTGAAGTAAACAACTTTCATCATAAATTTAACACATCCTAATTTTAGAAATTCTAGCGTTCTCTCAAAAAAATTTTAAAAAGAAAAATGTAACTAATCATCTACATTTCCAGAACTCATAAAAAGTTACCATTTTTATTTTTATATTATTAAAGGTATTATATTTGTATTTTGACATATTAACTTTCAGTCCTTTTTCTGTGTTGCTCTATTTAAAGTCATCTTGTGTATAATTCTGTATGTATTTTGACATTAAGCATTTTGGCATAAGTATTTTCCTTTTTCACAGTTGCACTGATAATATCAATTTAATTATTCATATGTGGATATAGTAATTTACTTTAACTATTCTTCTTTAAAATGTAGGTGATTTTCATTTTTCCATTATGGCAAATAATTATGAGAATTTACATTTTAATTATTTTGTGCAAAACATTTTTTAAATTTTCTGTAACTAAGATAAGTTATTTAGGATAAATTCCCATAGCAGGAATCTCTGGGTCAAAGGAAATGAAAATTTTGGAGTCTCAATATCTGTTTTCATGTTGCTTTGGGCGAAGTTTGTTCTAATCTGACCAGTACCAAATTGCCTTTAGGATTTTAAAGTGACAGCATTGATTTGGCTCTCTAGTCTTTGCCTCATCATAGTCGCAGTCTTTTCTTTTGAAATTTTCATTCCCATCTTTGTTCTGTTTTGAATATATTCTTGTGTTTTCTCCCTAATCTCTATTAGGTTTTCAATCACTATATTTGCTACTTTTTCTTTACTATTACTCACCTAATAGAACTACTATCATTTTATTCAATAATCGGTAGTAGGAGACCTTTCCAAACAGATTTAAAACAATCCATGCAATATTTTTTTAAAAAACAGTGTTAATGAGGCATATTGTATATATCATAAAATTCACCATTCAAAGTATAAAATCCAATGATGTTTAGTATATTTACTGAGTAGTGCAACTATCACCATGAATCAGTCTTAGGGTATTTTTATGACCACAATAACATTTTTCATACCTATTTACTCTTGCTCCTTGCTTTCACCCTCACCCCCAGGTAATCACTTATCTACTTTTTTTTTTTTCAGTCTCTTTAAATTTACCTTTCAGGACATTTAATATAAGTGGAATCGTTTTGTACGTGGTCCTTTCTGGCTGGGAACTTTCATGTAGCATAATGTTATTGAGGCTCTCTGTGTTGTAACATCTATCAAAACTTCATTCCTTTACATGGATGAATAATATTTCATTTTGTGGATATACCACATTTTATTAACTGTTTTTTAGTTGAAGAACATTTGGGTGTGTGGGGTTCTATGTTGGGGCTACTATGAATAATGCTATAATCAACATTTGCTTACAAGTTTGTCATGGACATATGCTTCATTTGTCTTGGATATATAGCTAGGAATGGAATAAATGGATTATATGGTAACTCCTATGTATAAATAATTGAGGAAATACTAGACTGTTTTACAAAGTGTCTTACATTCCCACCAGCAATATGTAAGGGTTCTTCATTTCTTGACACTCTATTCAATATTTGTTATTCCCTGGCTTATTTATTATGGCCATTATAGTGGATATGAAATGGCATCTCCTCAGGAGTTTATTTGCATTTTCCTAGTGACTTGAAAAGATGTTGATCTTTCATGTGCTCATGTAACAAGTTTTTGAGTCTTTCTCGGAGCTGAGTAGTATAGCAGTTAAAATTTGAAATTCAGATTTGTATCAGACATGTTTCAAAGTCCAGTGGCCTTCTTCTTATCACCTCTGGGTGAACATCCTGGCCACCCTTACCTGCAGATTTCTTTACCATCAAGAGAAAAGCAGCACCTGGCTTATAAGTGTTTCAGAGGAATAAATTATGTAATGTAAATAAATTGGCTAACTGATTGGACAAACTCAATAAATGAGTTTCATTAATAACTTTATTAGTATTTATACCTTTTTTTTAGAGAGAGAGAGAAAGAGTGAGGGAGGAGCAGAAGAATTGAGAGAGAGAGAGAGAGAGAGAGAGTCTTAAGCAGACTTAATGCCCAGCATGCAGCCTAAGATGGGGCTCCCTCTCATGACCAGAAGATCATGACCTAAGCTGAAATCAAGAGTTGGACATTTAACTGACTGAGCCACTCAGCCACCCCTGTATTTATCCTTTTGATAGATTCTTAAAAGCAGCAGTTCTCAAACTTTTGGTCTCAGGACTCTTTCGTATTCTTAAAAATTATTGAAGACTTCAGGGGTGTCAGGGTGACTCAGTCTGTTAAGTGTCTGACTCCTGATTTCAGCTCAGATCAAGATCTCATGGTTCATGAGATTGAGTCCGCCTAGGGCTCTATGCTGAAAGCATGGAGCCTGCCTAGGGTTCTCTCTCTCTTCTCTCTGTGCCTCTACCCCACTCACAACTCTCTCTCTCAAAAAAACAAACAAACAAATAAATAATTTTGAAGACTCCAAAGAACTTTTGTTATGTGTATTATATTTATTGATAGTTATTGTGTTAGAAGTTAAAAATGAGCAATTTTAAAAATGTTTATTGGAAAGAGGCCAAGATGGCAGACCAGCATGGAAGTTTTTTGCTTCTCTCATCCCTAAAATTCAGCTAGGTCAACACCAAACCATCTTGCACGCCTAGAAAATTGATATGAGGATTAACACAACAATCTGCACAACTTACACCACAGAACTTAGCAGGTACATGGCGCAGAGAGGTGAATTGGGGAAGAGAGAAGCCGCAAAGGGTAGGGAAATGTTTTCGCTTGTGGAGAGAGGACAGAGACAAGGGGAAGAGTACAGGAAAAGCACTTTGCATGGAAAGCAACTGGAGAGAAAGAGAAAGAGTAGACACACCCATAAGGGACTTAACAAGAACGGCCTCTGGTACATACAGGCAAAGGACAAAGGAGAAAGGAGAGCGGTTAAATGCCTTTAGGACTCTATACACAGCAGCATGGAGTCTGAAACTCTGCAGCTTGATACCTGGTAGAGCTCTGCTGGGAAGGGTGAATCCCCAGGAGCAAACAGCGAGCAGCCTTCGGACCAACTCGGGGAGAGGCAGTTCCCCTGCTGAAAGGACGTTTGGTAGAGACTGTGCAACCTCCACAAAGACAAAGGTCCCGGCAGACCTGGAAGAATAGCACATTTGCCGGTGTTGGAACAAGGATGTTAAGGGCTGGTGAAGCCTCGCACCAGATATGTGTTGTGATGTACCATAATCCCTGAAATGATGCTGCTACATGATTGTGCAAACTTTTTCTGGGGCGGGCTGACACCCAGCCGCAGTCTCTGGGCATCTGCAGCAGCATGGTCATGTCCAGCACCTGGCTATTGCTCAGTGAGACCCTCCCCCAGAAGGTCTGAGCAGGTCAAAGACACAGGGCCCTCAGAAGTGAGGGGTTTGGGAACACAGCCCCATCTGAGATAAAACTACAGAGGGAGGCACTTCCTGTAGGGCTGATGGCTTGGTCATGACAGTGTAGAATCAGGGAGCAGATGGAAGCTGGAGACAAAGGAGAGGTGCTTGATCCCTGGTAGGCAAGAGCACAGAGTTCTGATACTAGACATTAGGTAGCTGGTGACACCATTTTCACCTCTCCTGCGTTTGCACATACACTTATTCACGTGCCACAACAATCTACGTCAGTAAACTAAGCAGTGCCATCTGGTGGAAAATGGAGCTATTACACCAAGCTCCATCCAGTTGCACCAACCTTGCTCTAAAGGAAAACCACAAGTCTCCGCTTCATAGTTTACAGACTATAAAGTGCTTCATAGTTTGATATCTAGGGGAAACTGGATGTATTTTCAATTATATTTCATTTTGTTCGCTGGTCCATTCAATTTTCTTTTTCTTTTTCTTTTTTTTTTCTTGAATACACAAATAGAAAAACGTATATTTTTATTTTCCATTTACAAAAAAGACTTTTCTTTAATATTTTTCTATATTTTTTTACTTTTTTTGTAAATTTCTTAAATTCTATTTTAATTTCATCATTTCATTTTATTCTATTTTATTATATTCATTTCTTAAATTTTCTAATACTTTGCTCTTTTCTATTTTTTTTTAAAAATTTCTTCTCTTTCCCTTTTTTCCTCTATTCTATTAAACTTCTTTCAACAACCAGACCAAAACACACCTAAGATCTAGTATCTTTTATCTGATTTTTTTGTGTGTTGATTTAATTTTTTTAAATTTTTATTTATATTTTAAAATTTAATTCTTTTTCTTCCTCCAAAATGATGAAATGAAGGAATTTACCCCAAAAGAAAGAACAGGAAGAGATGTTACCTAGGGAATTAATCAACACAGATACAAGCAAGATGTCTCAACCAGAATTTAGAATCACAATTATAAGAATACAAGCTGGGGTTGAAAAAAGCATAGAATATTTTTCTGTGGAGAAAGAAGAGGTAAAATCTAGTCAGTCTGAAATTAAAAATGCTATAACTGAGATGTAATCGCTAATGGTTGCCACGGCCACAAGGATGGATGAAGCAGAGCAGCAAATCAGTGATATAGAGGATAAAATTATGTAAAACAATAAAGCAGAAAAAAATATAGGGAAACAAAGGCAAAAGAGCATGATATAAGAATTAGAGAACTTAGTGACTCATTAAAAAGGAATAACATCCAAATCATAGAGGTTTCAGAAGATGAAAAGAGAGAAAAAGGAGTAGAAGGTTTATGTGAGCAAATCATAGAAAACTTTCCTAACCTGGGCAAAACCACAAACATTGAAATCCAGGAAGCAGAGAGAACTCCCATTTAATTCAACAAAACTGACCATCAACAAGGCATATCATAGTCAAATTCACAAAAATATACAGACAAGGAAAGAATCATGAAAGCAGCAGGGGAAAAACAGTTCTTAACATACGAGGGAAGACAGATCAGTTTTGTAGCAGACCTATCCACAGAACTTGACTTGCCAGAAAGGAGTGGCAGGATATATTCAATGTGCAGAATCAGAAAAATATGAAGCCAAGACTTCTTTATCCAGCAAGGCTGTCTTTCACAATAGAAGAAGAGACAAAAAATTTCCCAGACAAACAAAAATTAAAGGAGTTTGTGACCGCTCAATCAGCCCTGCAAGAAATTTTAAGGTGACTCTCTCAGGGCAGAAAAGACTAAACAAAACCAAAAATACCAAAAATAAGAGTCTAGAAAGGGCCAGAGAACATCACCAGAAACTCCAACTCTGCAGGCAACACAATGGCAGTAAATACATTTATTTCAGTACTCTTTCTAAATGTCAATGGACTAAATGCTTCTATCGAAAGACATAGGGTAATAGAACGGATAAGAAAATAAGATCCATCTGATGTTATTTACAAGAGACACATTTTAGATCTAAAGACAACTTCAGATTTAAAGTAAGGGGACAGAGAACAATCTATCATGCTAATAGTCGCCAAAAGAAAGCCAGAGTAGCCATACTTATATCATACAATCTGGATTTTAAAATTAAGACTGTAACAAAGGATAAAGAAGGGCATTATATCATAATTAAGGGATCTATCCACCAAGAAGACTTAACAATTGTAAACACTTATGCCCCAATGTGAGAGCACCCAAATATATACAGCAATTAATCACGAACATACAGAAACTCATTGATAATAATACCATCATGGTAGGGAACTTCAACACCCCACTTACAGCAATGGATAGATCATAAAAACAGAAAATCAACAAGGAAACATTGGTTTTGGATGACACACTGGGCCAGATGGACTTAACATATATTCAGAACATTTAATCCTAAAGCAGCAGAATACACATTCTTCTTGAATGCACATGGAACATTTTCCAAAATAGATCACATATGGGGACAAAAATCAGCCCTCAACAAGTACAAAAAGATTGAGATCATACTGTGCATATTTTCAGATCACAATGCTATAAAACTCAAAATGAACCACAAGAAAAATTTGGAAAGACAACAAATACGTGGAGACTAAAGAACATCCTACTAAAGAATGAATGGTATAACCAAGAAGTTAAAGAGGAAATAAAAAAAGTACATGGAAGCCAATGAAAATGATAACATCACAACCCAAAACCTCTGGGATGCAGCAAAGGTGGTCGTCAGAGGAAAGTATATAGCAATCCAGGCCTTCTCAAAGAAGGAGGAAAGTTCTCAGATACACAAACTAACCTTATATCTTAAAGAGCTGGGAAAAGAAAGTAAAGAAGACTCAAATCCAGCAGAAGACAGGAAATAATGAAGAATAGAGCAGATATCAATGCTATTGAAACAAACAAACAAACAAAAAAAAAACACACAGTAGAACAGATCAATGAAACCAGGAGCTGGTTCTTTGAATGAATTAACAAAATTTACAAACCCCTAGCAGGTTTGATCAAAAAGAAAAAGGAAAGGGCCCAAATAGGTAAAATCAAGAATGAAACAGGAGAGATCACAGCCACACTGTAGAAGTACAACCAATAATATGAGAATATTATAAGCAGTTATATGCCAATAAATTGGACGATCTGGAAGAAATAGACAAATTCCTAGAAACATATGTACTACAAAAACTGAAACAAGAAGAAATAGAAAATTTGAACAGACCCTCTAGTAAAGAAATCGAATTAGAAATCAAAAATCTTCCAAAAAAACAAGAGTCCAGGACCAGATGACTTTATAGGAGAATTCTACCAAACATTTAAAGAGAAGTAACACCATTCTTTTGAAGCTGTTCCAAAAATAAAAATGGAAGGAAAACTTCCAAACTTATTCTTTGATGCCAGCATTACCTTGATTCCCAAACTAGACAAATACCGCAGTAAAAAGGAGAACTACAGACCAATTTTCCTGATGAACATTGATGCAAAAATCCTCATCAAGATAACCAGTTACAACAATACATTAAAAGAATTGTTCACCATGATCAAGTGGGATTTATGCCTGGGATGCAGGGCTGGTTCAATATCTGCAAAACAATCAATTTACTAATACATTGCATCATAAAAAAAGGATCAGAACCACGTGATCCTCTCAATAGATGCAGAGAAAGCATTTGACAAAATATAGCATTCTTTTTTGATTAAAAACCCTCAAGAAACTAGGGATAGATCATACCTCAAGATCTTAGAGCCATATACGAAAGACCCACTGCTAATATTATCCTCAATGGGGAAAAACTGAGGACTTTCCCCCTAAGGTCAGGAACTGACAAGGATGTACACTCTTGTCACTGTTATTTACATAGTATTGGAAGTCCTAGCCTCAGCAATCAGACAATCAGAATAAAAGACATCAAAATTGGCAAGGAGGAAGTCAAACTTTCACTGTTTGAAGACAACATGATGCTTTATATGGAAAACCCAAAGATTCCACCAAAAACTGCTAGAACCGATCCATGAATTCAGCAAAATCGCAGGATAGAAAAATCAATTCACAGAAATCAGTTGCATTCCTAAACGTTAATAATGAAGCAACAGAGAAATCAAGGAATTGATCCCATTTACAATTGCACCAAAAACCATAAAATACCTAGGATTAAACCTAACCAAAGAGTTGAAAAATCTATACAGGGAAAACTATAGATAGCTTATGAAAGAAATTGAAGAAGACACAAAAGAATGGAAAAATATTCCATGCCCTTGGATTGGAAGAACAAACATTGTTAAAATGCCGGTGCTACTCAAAACAGTCTACATATTCAATGCAATCTCTATCAAAATAACACCAGAATTCTTCACAGAGCTAGAAAAAACAATCCTAAAATTTGTATAGAACTAGAAACGTCCCTGAATATGCAAAGCATCCTGAAAAAGAAAACCAAAGCTGGAGGCATCACAATCCTGGACTTCAAGATGTATTACAAAGCTATAATCATCAAGATAGTATGGTACTGGCACACAAACAGACACTTAGATCAATGGAACAGAATAGAGAACCCAGAAATGTACCCACAAACGTAAGACTAACTAATCTTTGACAAGCAGGAAAGAATATCCAGTGGAATAAAGACTGTCTCTTCAGCAAATGGTGTTAGGAAAACTGGACAGTGACATGCAGAAAAATGTACCTGGATCACTTTCTTATACCATACACAAAAACAAACTCAAAATGGATGAAAGACCTAAACTTAAGACAGGAAGCCATCAAAATCCTCAAGGAGAAAGCAGGCAAAAACCTCTTTGAACTTTCTCGCAACAACTTCTTACTCTACATGTCTCCAGAGGACAGGGAAACAAAGGCAAAATGAAGTATTGGGACATCATCAAGATAAAAACCTTCTGCACGGAGAAGGAAACAATCAGCAAAATAAAAGGCGGCTGACAGAATGGGAGAAGATATTTGCAAACGACATATCATATAAAGGGTTGGTATCCAAAATCAATAAGGAACTTATCAAACTCAACACCCAAAAAACAAATAATCCAGTGAAGAAATGGGCTAAAGACATGAACAGACACCTCCAAAGAAGACATCCAGATGGCCAACAGACCCATGAAACAATGCTCAATGTCACTCATCATCATGGAAATACAAATGAAAACCACAATGAAATTCCACCTCACACCAGTCAGAATGGCTAACATTAACAACTCAGGCAACAACAGATGTTGGTGAGGATGCGGGGAAAGAGTATCTCTTTTGCATTACTTGTGAGAATGCAAACTGGTGCAGCTACTCTGGAGATTCCTCAAAAGGTTAAAAATAGGGGCGCCTCGGTGGCTCAGTTGGTTGAGTGGCCGACTTCGGCTCAGGTCATGATCTCACGGTCTGTGAGTTTGAGCCCTGCGTCGGGCTCTGTGCTGGCGGCTCAGAGCCTGGAGCCTGCTTCAGATTCTGTATCTCCCTCTCTCTCTGCCCTTCCCTTGCTCATACTCTGTCTCTATGTCTCTCAAAAATAAATAAACTTTAAAAAAAATTTAAAAAATAAAATAAAAATAGAACTACTCTATGACCCAGCAATTGCACCACTAGGATTTATCCAAGGGATGCAGGTGTGCTGTTTCAAAGGGGCACATGCACCCCAATGTTTATATGTTTATGGCAGCACTATCGACAATAGCCAAAGTATGAAAAGAGCCCAAATTTCCATCTACAGATGAATTGGTAAGTAATTGAATATTGTATATATATACATATATACACACACACACAATGGAGTGTTGCTTGGCAATCGACAAGAATGGAATCTTGCCACTTGCAACTATATGGATAGAATTAGGGGGTATTATGCTAAGCGAAATTAGTCAGAGAAAGACAAATATCATATGACTTCACTCATATTTGGAATTTAAGATACAAAACAGGTGAACACAAGGGAAGGGAAGGAAAATTAATATAAAAACAAGGAACAAGACAAAACATAAGAGACTCTTAAATATAGAGAATAAACTGAGGGTTGCTGGAGGGGTTGTTGTTGGGGGAAAGAGCTAAGTGGCCAAGGGGGATTAAGGAGGACACTTGTTGGGATGAGCACTGGGTGTTATGTGGGGAATAAATCACTGGATTCTACTCCTGAAATCATTATTGCACTACATGCTAACTAACTTGGATGTAAATTCTAGACAGATAGATAGATAGATAACAAAGTTTTTATTTTTGAAATTAATAAACTCATTATAAGTCCAATAAATACCATTTTATGTAAAATAAATACATTTTCAGGACAAGTAATCTAGTGAAAAGAATGTCATTGTTTTACTTTTTGCGACACTATTTAATATTGTGCTCAATAGCAGAAAGCTGGATATCTGCTTCCGCATCTTATCTGATGTGTTATCACTTCGTGTGGCCTCTGGAAAAAATCCTAGTAAACCCGTGAAGGAATAAGAGCAAAAATAGCAAATAAAGGCTTAGTATAATTATGAACATGGTTTGACTCTGCAGATGACTTGATGGGTTCTCAGGGACCACACCGGTCCCTGAGGCCTTGGACCATACTTTGAGCATCATCACCATTATGATATAGTGGAGTTTTCCGACTCAATTAACTAGACCCTTTTTATGCTTAGTACTTATGTGCAATATGAATGATTGGGACTTAACTTTGGAAGAAAATCTATTATTGGAAAGGAAACATGAAATTTTTGGAGCAGGGGATTGTATGAGTAGATAATATTAAAAAGAAATATTGTGTGAAGGAAGACTATTTTTGGCAACTGAGAAACGACTGCGGGACATTGATGAGGATTGTCTCGAGCTCTATGACAATTCCTGGAAGATAGAGATGTTTTCATGGATTTTTAACTTCCTTCAATTCTTTTTACATAAATAAGACTTCCGAAGTTATTGAATGCCTAGACAAATAAAGGGTGGCTACATTTCGGATAGTCAGAATATGGATAAGAATAAACTAAGTAAGTATTCATTTATCTTCCACTTTTTGCAAGCAACCAAAATGAAGTGCTTGTTCTATATTTTATGTTTTTGTGCTTGAAATCATGCCCCATTTAACCAGCCATGCAATATCTATTTGATGATAACGGCTAAATTCCAAAATTTCATGAGGTTCCTGATGAAAACTGGCATAAGGAATAACTGGTATATTATGCGTCCAAGTAATTCAGTAATATAATATACAATTAAATTATTCAGGCTGAATGACTCACAGGATGTGAGATAAAGTGAATAATATTTCTTGAAAATTAAGTTTTGAATTTGAAAACAATAGAAACTTTCCAAGTGTATTTGATATAACTCTCTCTCTTTCAGAAAAAATTAAATTGTTCTCATCCTGTTTGGTGTGTGACATTTTCACTCATTCATTCATTTTCACATGCTTTCTTTCATTTACATCTGACATAGGATAGTGCTTTTCTAGGTTTTTTATTTTTTTATTTCCTGAAATATGAACAGTCTGTAGGTTGCCCCACAAGGAGAGGTAAATCCTGGTGGCATACACATAGCACTATCCCATATTATGTTCTATTACATATTTAACAAAATGGACCATGACTTTTCACAAAAGGAAAATTCTTCATGAAGAATAAATCTGAACTGCAGTGGTTATAAAGGAAAAATTAGATTTATTTATTTATTTATTTTTAATTTATTATTATTATTATTATTATTATTTTATTAGTTTAGTGAATAAAGAGTTTGGATTGACATGAATTCAGAATGCTTAAAGACGGCAGCAAAGTACCATGTCATCGCATCCAGGTCCCCTTCCCCATGCTCCGGTCTCCAGTCTCGGTGATCACTTGACACCACTTTATCTAGGGATAATTAAAGACAATGGATCCTTAGGTTAGGGTATTACTTCTACCACTTATTAGTTTTAAAACTTGGGGAAATGATCTACGCCTTCGTTTGTTATTTATAAAATGGGAATAATAATGCTTACCTTGCAACTTTCTTATAAAGAGTAAATATAATGCATGGAAAACACTCAGCACACTGCGCGACCACTAATAGGCCCACAAATAAATGATCGATATCATTATTGATCCTCATCCCCTAGACCACTATTTTCTGACAGAGATCACATTTGAAATGCTATTGACACAGTACAGCGCCAAAATTGGAGAATGGCTGCTGAGAAGGAGGTCTTAAATTCCTATCATTGAATTCTCTCCTTGGAAATAATCTTTTTTTCCTTATTTTCAGATTTTCTTTCCTGACCAAATAACTATGGCAGGTTTCATAAAATTACTGATAATAATGAACAAAAAAGGACAGCAGATCAAAATTATGAAACATCGATGTGCTCAGAAGTGCTTCCAGACAGAAAATTTTAGAGTGGAAGATAGCAAAATAAAATGAAAGAAAACCATTGGGTTTATAATTTGGTGCACAAAAGCATAAAATATACACAATGATTCTTGATAAAGTTTTCATCTGATGTGGGTTTAAAAGCTAGTCTTATTTCTCTTTACCTTTTCTTTCTAAACTTCAGTATGTACAAATGAAAAAAAATTTTAATTAATGTAGGAATCTAAGAGATACACTTGAGAATTTTTAAGTCTTGCATAATATTAGAGAGGATATTTTTGAGGGAAAATGGATTAGATAATTGATTCTAGAATGCAAAATTTGAACTAGACTGGTAAAGAAAGAATCTGCCCTGTGCGTAGAGAAATTTCAGGATTTTTTTCTCCCTGAAGAACATTTTTTAGTTTTTTAGGTTCTTCGCATTTTCATATTTCTACTTCAGCATGGGTGTTAGATAAACTATTGCAATTCCGGGGTCCTTTGAAATATGCCAAATATTTTTTTTGACAAATAATGAGAATAGAAAGTAAATGTTCCTACCAAGTTAAGGATTTGCAATAAATGACTATTTTCCTACTGTGAAGAACACCAGCTCCATATGTGACATAATTATTTACTGTACACATGGAAACTTGATGGCAGGAGCATTCCTATTTGTCATGTTCACAGCTGTCAGCTTTTAAACTATTACTTTCCTATCATTACTTTGCAATCAAATTTAGTTTTGTGGCTTTGAAATAAATGCTGGGTCACATTTAGTTAGTTGGATTTTGACATTGTTTTCTGAATCAAGAGGTGGCTGAAGTTCCTGAGGGCCTAAAAATAGTTCTGAAACAGAAGTGTACACCCTAGGGGCATGATTATCATTGTGCGCATGCAATTGTATTTTCAACGCAATTAGCTGCCTAACTGTGTGACAAAACTTTTCTATGTATTTGCACATATAAGTAATTATGATGGAGTTAAAATCTAAAGAGCTCTATGCCTACATTGTTTTCTCCTATGAATCAAAGTAAAAGCATATATTGAAAATAAGTCTATTTTATAAACGTATTCACTGAATGAACCAACATTTAAAGGAACATTTTTTTTTCATTTTTTAGGAAAAAGAAAATAGGGACTATGAATAAATATGAAAAAAAATTATAACAAGGGGCTGGCATCCCCCACTTATAAAGTACCTACACAAATATGAACTTATAAATCTGTATTAATTTAAGATACATATCAATTAATGACTTATTTATTTATAGTGATAATTATAGTTTCTCTCCTTCAATGTAATGTGCTCCTATAGCTGAAGCAGCATTTGCTTTACTTACATTAACTTTATAACTTGTATGACTCATGCTTTTGATCCCTGTATTGTCTGTGAATTCAACTCTGAAAAGAACACTGAATACATTACTTAGTATACTCTTTAGATATGAATTTGCCCTTTATACCAATCCCATAGATGGAGGCCGAGCCATAAGGCGTTTATAAGTACTTCCTGTGCCAAATGTCAGGCTAGCACGTTTGCCTTATGAGAAACTTCCGTTGGTTATCTAGATGAGGAATGTGCACAAGGAATGAGGGGCACATTGTAAGACTACAGTGAAGTATAGAAGGTTGGTTAAGTATCAGTTTCTTTCATTTTACTCATTTCTGTTATTTGAAACATTCTCTTCTAAATGTCAAAAGGATCTTTTAAATCATTATATACTGCATGGTAACACGTCGTGAATTGCAATGTCTTGCAATGTCGTCACTCACACCCTAGTACTACTTTTTAAATTCTAAAGGCCAATCTATATTTAGATTTTTTGGATTGAGGTTGTTCATTTTGCGAAATTCTGAGGTAGCTTTCCAAAGTTTGAATCAATCACTTGAAACAATGCAGGCATTTAAAATTGGGTAATCAGTGTTTTCAACCATTTTTAAAAGGGCGGCTCATTTCATGAAGAGTTGAGTGTGATTTGGGCTGGTAAATCCCTCTGCTGCACTGAAACAAGCACTTTAATTCAGCAATCTGAAAATCTTCAGTAACATTGTCTTGTCTGTCAGAACTTCAATTATTCAGTGCTCTCTCTCTCTCTCTCTCTCTCTCTTTCTCTCTCTCTCTCTCTTTAATGAGCATATAAGTATCTTAAACACATGGTCCTCAGTCCTAGGTTTAATGATCTCTAGTAACAGGACTCTATTTGGACCCCCTTTTGTAGTTCCTGTGGCTAAACATCTCACAGTCTAGAAGTTGTTCCTTATGACTTCATCTGAACTGCCTTAATGAATTTGGATTTGCTTGCAGGTAGATGCTGGGCAGGTGAGAGTCTTCCTCAGAACAATCCTTCATTGTCTTCATTAAAGACAGTTATTTAAAAAACTATTGCTTTCTTAAGCAAAGCATTAAAAACTCACCTTTATCCTTTTATTTGTTCTATTTTGCATTCTTTGAAATGACAAAATCATTTCTGTCATTCAAGTTTTGCACATAGAAGGTACTCAGTGTTCACTTTTAATGTTACTTTTTCTTTGATCTTTCATTAAAATACAGAAAGCAAAACTGGCAATACTAAAAAACACAAGATACATGTAACAGAGGGACTTACAGTCATTCCCAATCATTACAACTGTATTCCTACTCTTGACTTTTGCATGCCTACTTCTATTTTTTGGTTTGTCTGTTTTTTTGTCCCCCAAAGACCCAAAGGGACTTCTATGGAGATTCCTGGAATTCTTCCTTTGCATAGTTTCCTCCTTTCTGATTCAATGTCCTAGAATTCCAGCTACCACACTTCCTCCAAATTTGACCTCTCTCCATAGCTAAGTAAGACTTCCATATTATTTGGGTTTCCCCTCCCTGTGACTAGGTCCAGAAAATGCCTCCAATGTTTGGCTTATAGAGTTCTAGTAGCCTTGTATTCCTTGGAAAATATTTTCTAAAACATAACTATTCCCATGCCTCCAGTATTTGATTAGGTCAGAAAGGAGTTTTGTTTGATTCTACCTTAGTTCCTTTTAAATCTCTAACCTGGTTTAAGAATTGTGATACACTAATTGAAGCAAACTGGTGACCAATAGGATGTATCAGGTTAAATGCATTTTGTTAAATGCAAAATGTCATATCATTTTGTCCATGCAACAGACATGCAGATACCAATTTGAAAAGATCTATGTAACACTTGATGATTAAAAATACATGTTATTTGAATTTACTTATTTTTTAATGTTTATTTATTTATTTTGAGACAGAGAGAGAAAGTGAGAGAGTGTGTGAGCAAAGGAGAGTCAGAGAGAGAGAGAGAGAGAGAGAGAGAGAGAGAGAGAATATCCTAAGCAGGTTCTATGCTGTAAGCGTAGAGCCTGACACGAGGCTCGATTTTACACACTGTGAGATGATGACCTGAGCTGAAATTAAGAGTCGGATAGTTAACCGACTAAGCCACCCAGGAACCCTGTGATTTGAAGTTAGAGAAGAGACACTAAATGTGGCAATTTAATTTATTGAGACATTAGTTTAAATTTTGTTCTTATTGCTGTTGGAATTTTTACCGCCTCTGTCATTAAAAATACATTTTGAAAAATTAAAAGGAAACGAGTCATGTGGTGTCTTACCTCAGAGGCTTCTGTGCTGCAGATCTGAAAGCAGGGGTGACCAGTTACCTATAAGACAATTAACTTCTGGCTTTTGTTTGTTGGCATCAGGGTCCAGGGGAATATGATGGGTTGATTTGGAAGGACAATGCTAGTGCTTCGATTTTAGGAGATTGAAGTGATCAGATAGGAGAGAGGCTTTTTAGAGTCCATGCCAGATTGGACTAGGGCTGTGAGAGACTTGAGTTCTCACACTACCCTCGGGACTGGTGCATCCAGAACCATGAACCATTAAATACAAGCCAGGAAGACAACCTTAACATTCCCCTCAGTTTGACTAAACTTGAAACAAGTTTCTTCCTGTCCTTGACCTCCCTTTTCTTAGAGCATTTACTTTAGAAAACTTGCCATTGTAAAATGTTTCTCTGCCCTTTGAGATGTAAATTTTTCTCCCACACTCCAGCCAGTTTTACCACATAGGAATACCTTTTTCAAAGACCTAGGAACCATTCCTTTGAAATGTAGTCATCAAAAAAGCTAGCACCCCTTTCTCCCTCTGAGGGAAGGTAGGGACTCCTGTAATTGGCACTAATACCCACAGATGGCTTAATCACACTGACTAATATTGTCTGGTGCTTTTCCACTACCTCAGCCCAGCACTTAAAAATTCTCCTGCCTTTTGCTTCAGTGGAGTTGTGTTCAGTTCTGTACTGAAGTCTCTGTCTTTTTACTGCAGTAGGTCAAACAAAATCTGTCCCGTCATTTTTGACAAGTGTCCAGTAGAGTTTCTCTTTAACTCAGGTCTTTATGTTTTGGCAAAAGTCTACTTTCCTCAGGTTGACACTGAAGTGGAGGTGGCAATGTACCGTTAGCAAGTCCTTTCCAGAGGATTCAGAACTGAGGTGCACCTTCCACGATCTTGCATAATTCCCTCTTAGATGTTCTTTTCTCCAGGATTTGTTATTTCCCTAAGAACTGTTCTTTGCAAGGTCTTGTGGTGTTTCTTCTCTTCATTTAAAGATCGATATTCAGTGAAAGACCCAAGGAAGTACACGTGACAATTTCTGAAATTCTTTTTATGCATAGCTCCTTCTTTGGTATAGCGTGTCGCAAATTCCAGCTACCTCTCTTCCTCAAACTGAACTTTGATCTGCATTGTCTTTTCAAGGATATTTGTTCAACCAGACCAGAAAGACGTTTTATGTCTCCTTACCAAAAGTCAGATTTTTTTTCACTGTTTAGTATAATAAAGATAATGTCTCCCTCTAAAGAAAATGATATGCTAGTTACATTGGCTTTTTTGAATGGAGTAGAGAGAAAGATAAGAAGTTCCTACTATTATTTGTATTATTGAAGGAGAGTTAGGTTGCAAGCAATAGAAAATAGAAAATAAATATATATTAAATAAAAATTAAAAAATTATAAGGATAGTTCAGAGGCATGCAGAATTTAAAAAAGTGAATAACGATTTGCGAGTCTCCTTTTTTGTGCAGTTCAACTAACAATATCCATTTCATCATGGACATTTATTATGCTTCTATTTCAAATATAAATCCTTGCGTGAGATAATCTAAGGATCAGGTGTCTACTCCTGAATTATTCAATTTTGTACAGAGTTCAAGGTCATATATCTCAGCTTGGGCTCTAGGGAACTCTTATAACTATGCACATTTTCATTGGTTCAGCATAATCAAATCATAAGGGTATTATTTGAGGCTTTTTGGTAGCAGTGGGCAAATGTAAAAATATAAATTTTTAAAACTTTGTTGTGCACATAGAGTACTTTAAGTAAAAAATACTTTGAGAATGTAAAAATAGTATTTTGAAATTTAAATCATGGCATTCAAGTAGTTCGTATAAAAGAGTTTTCACTACAAGTTGTAAAAAACATTATATGCAAGGAACCATATATTGTAGTACAAGAAAATATTAAGACCAAATAATAAATAGAATTATTGACAATAAATTGAAAGACTCCAGAACATGTTGAATTTTATATACGTTTTCACTTTCTGATTTTACCAATATTTTGTTTAACAGTATAAGAAGTTACTTTTTAGGATTATCAGCAAATCCAATCTTTTTTCTTTAACTTTTATTTATTTTTGAGAGACAGAGAGAGAGAGACAAGAGCATGAGTGGGGGAGGAGCAGAGACAGCAGGAGACACAGAATCTGAAGCAGGCTCCAGGCTCCGAGCTGTCAGCACGGAGCCCGATGTGGGGCTCGAACTCACGAACTGTGAGATCATGACCTGGGCCGAAGTCGGACGCTTAACTGACTGAGCCACCCAGGTGTCTCAGCAAATCCAATCTTATTCTACCACCAACCTTTAAACATTAGCCATCTACTAACACATACATCTATCTCTAATTATTATTTTATTGTCTAGTTACTGAATAGGATGGATAAAATCCTGACCCCAAAAAAGGATGATTTTTCCTAACTTATCTTTTGCATAAGGCTTTTCCAACATACAATTGCTAATTTTTTTTGTTTCTAATATCTAATTTTTTTGTATCTTCAATAAAAATGACCCTAAATAATTAAAAATCATTGATGCAGAATTTGGAGTTTGGCCACCATGTAAAATAAGTACAAGGGAAACTATTCACATCTTAGTATGTGTGAACAGGACCCCTGAAGCTATGAAGAGGAGAGTCTAGCCAGCTCTTTGTGAGGACCTTGGTCTGGAAGGCAAAGCCATTGCATTTGGAGGTGAAAGTATTTAATTACATTCTTGATACCAAAACAATAAATGATGTAAAAATGATCTTAAAAAGCCAAAAGTTTGGAAGATGATTATATTAGCTCACTTTTTTGAACAAAAGAATTTTTTTATTCATTCACTTTATCTAAACATACAAGCATACATGAGAAGCTCCATTTTATATTATTGTTCCTTATTTCTGTTCAATCCTCCTTTGTCCACATTAAAAATATTTTCCCATTTCTATGGTGTTAGAAGTATCTGTTAAATCATAAGTTTAAAGGTTTTTAAAGTTATATTAGAAGATATGAAATATTATATATAAAGAGAAGTGTGTGTGTGTGTGTGTGTGTGTGTGTGTGTGTGTGTGTTTATTTCTTTATGTCAGGAACAGAAAGTCTCAGACTAGGGGAAGGAAGAAGGGATCAAGACTATACCAAAGTCTTGGTGATATGCAGAGAGCCAACCTGCGAATATCTCTTGATCCGTGGGCAACTGGTGGCCAAGGGCTGTGGAGATAGTGCAAGGGACCAGGAACTAACAAAGGCAACTATTTGTAAGATTCACATTCTATTTACATTGGTTGAATGCCTATTTTGTTACAGGTGGTACCTAGTTGCTTTAACATGTTAGTTAAACATCATTTAAAGCCAAGATTTATATCAAAGTTGCAATGTGCCAACAAGCTAGAAGCAGGAAGAATCAGAATCAAGTAGTTAAGAAAAGTAATGGACAAATGGTAGAAGGTAAAGCAAAGCCAAAGATCACAATTAGATAGAAAATTGGAGGAATTAAAGTGACAGCCTAAAGCCAGGACAGATGTGACTCTCCAGTAAAAAAGATCTTCATAATGATGATAATGATAAGGATGATCATGATTATGGTAGTTAATTCCTATGCATTGGGTGCTAGACAAGGTATTTTATATTCAATGCTGTGTTAAAGCTCACAACAATCCCACAATGTAGGTAAAATGTAGGTTTGATGACAGGTCAAAATGCCAGCTTTATTATTAATAGCGGGATTGGAGAATGCATTGAATCCCATGAATCAACTTGACTCCTAATGGCCTTCTTAATAGGTTTCTCTGAGATTTAAACTCACCCACCCAGCTGCAGTCACAGACTGAACATCTATCTACTCCCACCAAAGAGAGAAGACAAACTAGGTAATGTGTATATTTACCATTTTCTCAGTCTTAGAAATAGATACGTACTCTCTTCCATGAAGAATAGGAGTAAGGAATGGAAAAAAAGTTGTTTCGGTTAGAAATTATGTTTGAGTGCTGGTAACTGGCATTACCCAAAAGTGACTTAAACAATGTAGTGGTTTATTTTTCTTTCATGACAGAAAAATTGGAGGTAGATAGTTGCTGGTATTGGAATATCAGGATAAGAATATTGTGAGAGTTTTCCACTTTGACATTTTTCCAAAGAAGACATAGATGGTCAAAAAGACATGAAAAGATGCTCAACGTTACTAATTATCAGGGAAGTACAAAGTGAAATCATAATAAGATATCAAACCTGTCAAAATGGTTAGACATATAAATCACAAGAAAGTGTTGGCAAGGATGTGGAGAAAAAGGAGTCCTCATGCACTGTTGGTGGGAATGCAAACTGGTGCAGCCGCTGTGGAAAAGAGTGTGAAAGTTCCTCAAAAAATTGAGAATAGAACTACCATATGACCCAGTAACTCCATTATTGGATATTTACCAAAAGAAGACAAAAACACTAATTGGAAAAGATATATGCACCCCTATTTTTATTGCAACATTATTTATAATAGCCAAGAACACAGGCAACCCAAGTATCCATCCATAAATGGATGAATAAAGAATATGTGGAATTTATATAAAATGGAATATTACTCAACTATGTAAAAAAGAATGAAATCTTGCCATTTGCACCAACATAGATACACCTAGGGGGTATAATGTTAAGTGAAATAAGTCAGAGAAAGATAAATACAATATGATTTCACTCATATGTGGAACTTAAGAAACAAAACAAATGAGCAAACAAAGAATAAATCAATTTCTTAAACATTTGGTAACTCTTTTTATTAGGAGCAACTTAAGGACTCGGGGATCACAAGCTAATGGGGGGGGGAGGATATTGATTTAAGAAAAACAGTTCATCCTTCAAGGCGCAGGTATGTGAAGTCAAAATACCATTGGGGCTTAACGACATTTTAAACTAGTGATTTGTTTTCAAAATCAATTATTGGATTGCATGCATCAGAAACCTTTCACCAAATACCTGGGTATGGAGCCTAGTAACTGCATTATAAAAAGCTTCAAAGGAAATTCACATATGCATGTTGAACTTTGGAATCTCTCTGAGAGGATGGCATTATTTCATCTAAATGTGGACACGTTTTTGGAGAAGGATGCATTTAAGCTAATTTTAGAGAATCGGAAAGACCAGGAAACATGAAATAACAATTCACATGGAGTGAGTAGGTGAAGCAATGACATAGATGAGAAAAAGCGTGTGGCATATGGAGATGAGAGAGGAAGATCAGAGGGCACAGAGGGCTGAGAGCAATCAAACTGGACTGAGAGGAGACCAGAGTAGTTGGTCTTAAATGATCACAAGTTCAGACTATAAAGAAAGATAGGCACACTGGACTTAAAGACACACACAGACGTGCAGAGATCATTATTGACCTTCAGGAATGTAGGATATGCATTATTTTTAAAACAAAATATCACTTCTCCAAATTGGCATATATATGTTTGTGTTTATATTTATTTATATTATTTTCTTAACTCAGCAACTACATCTGCAAATGACCTTAGTCAGCTGCTTCTAGTAACTATATTGGTTCCAGGGACAAAAGGCAAGGTAAGGCCCCATATCCCACTGGGTCAGCTGCAAAAGATGCCTTGTGGGGAAAAGAAAATAGGGCCTCCATGCAGAGAGGGGTCTGAGGTGAGTTTAAAACTTTCCAAGGAGTATTTCCAGCTATATTCTGCAAGGCTTTCGACATATGTTACATTTTTCTTAGTGTGTGGTCCATATAGTTCCTAAGATCTACTTATTTAGTGAGTCTCAACATTTCTGAAATAAAAGAACTTACTAGTGAGTGCCATTAGATACTACTTTCTATTGCATCATTTGGTGAGCATTGTTGGGAGCTTTTGGAGATCATATTTGTATCCTTAGCAGACAGAAAATTCAAATGTCCTTTCCTACAAACCACACTGGAAATAAATCACTGTACATTCCTAGAACGTTCATGTCATTGACATTAAACCAAACTAATTTGAAAATTTCAAGGGAATTTAACCTTGCTTACAAATATTTCTATACAAATTTTATGATGGGCAACTTCAAATGAACGGGGGATTAAGTAGAAATGGCAAAACTTAACTAACCAAAGATTTATTTTGAGAAAAATATTAAATTATTTAAAGACATGCATTGGGCACCAGATATTAAACTACTGAATACTCTTTAAAAGGATCATCATTTTCTCTTTGTTTCTAATGTATTTCACGTAGTCTTTCCATACCAGAAATTTGGTATGTGAATTTTATTTTGTTGTCAAACTGATCCCTAGGCTATATTGATAAAATGATTCTATTACTTAATATAAGTAATTAAAATGACTTTTAACAGTTAATATAAGAGTTAAAATATGAAAGATATAAATTTTCTACTTTGAGAGTAATGCAAATGCAAGTTGTTCTGCTTTTGATAATAAGTATATTTGATATCTATCTCATCACTAGTTTTAAGATCACTAATCATTCTTCTATTTATCAGCTTAAGTAAAGGTTATATGTAATTAGGTTTATTCTGTAGTTACTAGTTCACGAGAATACATAGATTTTGGCAACCCAGACAACAGGTAAATTTGTATGCAATGTTTTTGAAATACTTATCTGTTGACTGGATAATTGAAATCTGAATTGAGTTTTTGAAGATAAATACGTTGTAATGTAAAGATGAAGGGAACAAAAGGGTGAAATGACTTTCAAATCTTTTCAAAGAATGGCTTAAGGATATCATTTATTTGCTTTTATGTTTTAGATTTTTATCATGTTGTTGGGAACGTGGGCTTTAGCTTTCCAAGTGCTTAGAAGAATAAAATTGTAACCTTTGTTTTGAGGGCAACGCATTACAGAATAATTTTCTCTGTAGGTCAGAATGTAAGTTAACAAGAAATTCTTTACAAGTTGTCCTTTATCAGCCTCACTTTTTTTTTTATAACATCAGGCCTGAGAATCAATCAGGTTGGTAGTAAGCTTTGTGATATATATCTGAAATACCAGAAATAATTAACAAATTATACATAACCATGAATTGTATTATTATCAATATTCAAGTCACAACACTTGATACATATACACACATTCACACACGTCCACACATATATACACCCGCTGGAGGGAAATGGTATTTGGAGCCACCGAGTTCTGGTTTGGTTCAAACACAGATGCCTTTGAAGTGCCTGCGTGGCTCAGTTGGTTAAGTGCCGATATGGTTCAGGTCATGATCTCACAGTTTGTGAGTTCAAGCCTCGTGCCAGGCTCTGTGCAGACAGCTCAGAGCCTGGAGCCTGCTTTGAATCTTGTGTCTCCCTCTTTCTCTGCCCCTCCCCTGCTCGTGCTCTGTTTCTCTCTCTTTCTCTCTCTCTCTCTCTCTCTTTCTGTCAAAACTAAAATAAACACTAAAAAAACCTTTTTTATTAAAAAAAAAACACACAGATGCCTTTAATATTTATCATTCAACTCCTTGAAACTTTGTCCATTAAATGAGAGTAAGACCTCCCTTGCATGGTTCTTGTAGAAATTAGAGGTAAGTTAGACAAAACCCTTTGTGCAGCTCTCACCCCAATTTTGCATTATCAGGTAGCTGTTAATAATGAAATGGGAACGGTATAGAGGATGCACCTTTTAAGTAGTTATCAGAAGTTGTGGTGTTAGACTGAGATTCCTAAAACTTTCTTACATTTGGCATTTACTTAAAAATTACTTGTAGTGAGGAGGAAAATTACTTCTTTCAAATGAAAACAAAATGGAGCAGTATGTTGTCAGTACCATTGATCAATAAATCTCCATAGTGTGCTGGTAATTAACTTTGAAAATTTTGGCCTTTCCCTTCTTCAATTGTTTCCATATCTTCCTGGGATGAGATTACAGTCCAGAAAAGTGAAAAAGCAACACAACACTGACTATAAGTTTCTTCTTAAGAAGTGTTACTTTTCTTCTCTTCTTTTGTGAGGGTTTAATTTTGCATAGACATATATAATAGATAGCAAGAACAGATGCTTGATTATATTTTTTAGTTGGACTTTTACGGTGTTTTATTCTTGTTTTTATCCAAGAACTGCCAAAATTGATTTGGAATTTATGCATAAATACTGTTTTTTTCATTCCTTCATTCTTGAAAAAGACAGTTTAAACACAAATTAATGTTTTTTTCTATATGATAAATTATTATTGAGATTTTATTCCCAATAATAAACAAATATTCTATTTACTCAATAATATATAATTTTTATAAGAAATTGAAACTCATAAAAGTTAAAAAGTTCATTAAAGACCCTGTGTTTGGGGCACCTGGGTGGCTCAGTCAGTTAAGTATCTGACTCTTGATTTCAGCTTAGGTCATAATCCCAGAGTCATGAGATTGAGCTCCATGTTAAGGATCCACACTGGGCATGGAGCTTGCTTAAGATTTTCTCTTTCCCCTTCCCCCACTCATGCTCTCTCCCTCTCTCAAAAACTAAAACAAACAAACAAAAACAGAAAAAGAATATATAAATCAGTTAATCACAAACATAAGCAAATATTTGGATAATAATACTATGGTATGGTATACTATGGTATTGTAGGAGACTTTAATATTCCACTTACATTAATGGGCATCCAGGCAGAAAATCAATAAGGAAACAATGGCTTTGAATGACACATTTGACCAGATGGACTCAACAGATCTATTCAGAACATTTCATCCTAAAGCAGCAGAATACACATTCTTCTTAGGTACATGTCGAACATTCTCCAAAATAGATCACATTTTGGAGGTCACAAAAGAGCCCTCAAAAGGTACAAAAAGGTACAAAAAGACTGAGATCATACCATGCACATTTTCCGATCACGACTCTATGACACTTGAAATCAACCAAAAGAAAGAATTTGGAAATCCCCCAAATACATGGAAGTTAAAGAGCATCCTATGAAAGAATGAATGGGTTAACCAGTAAATTAAACAAGATATAAAAAAAAATACATGGAAGCCAATGAAAATGAAAACACGACAGTCCAAACAAACCCTTTGGGATGCAGCAAAGGCACCTCTCCTTCTAAGAGGAAAACACATTGCAATTCAGATCTATCTCAAGAAGCAAGAAAGGTCCCAAATATACACCCTAATCGTACACCTAAAGGAGATAGAAAAGGAGCAGCAAATAAAGCCTAAAGCCAGCAGAAGGAGAAAAATAATAAAGATTAGAGCAGAAATAAACAACATAGAATTAAAAAAACAATAGAACAACTCAATGAAACTAAGAGCTCATTTTGTTGGGAGCATAAACAAAACTGATAAACCCCTAGCCAGGCATCTCAAAAAAGAACAAACAACAAAAAACAAAAAACAAAAACAAAGAAAAAAAAACAAAAAAAAAACAAAAACAAAATTAAAAAAAAGGACAACCCCCCCCCAAAAAAAAACCTGTATTTTAACTGGAGGAAATCAATTTCTTGTCCAAAGTATGTTTGAATTTAATTTGCTTCTCTATAGTTACAGGTCTTCTCCTTGAGGGTAGAGAGAGAAAAGAAAATTATATCAGATTACGATGATTAGAAAAACTGGTGGTTAGTGAGAGCAAAGCTCCACAGATTTTTTATACATAGTTCAAATTTTTAAAATTAATTTTTACTACCTAGAATTAGAGAAATTTTGCATAAAATTTAAGTTTTGGCCTCTCTTAAAAACAAGCAACAAACAAACACAAAAGCCAGCGTTAGTCACCCAAGCCCCGTTCAACTATGGCGTTATCAGCCAGCACTTAGCTGTCACTGGATGGAGCAGTTGCTTGTATGCGAAACATACATGCTCTCATGCTTACTGCTTCCCGGGGCCAGCTTCGCCTGCTCCTGTTATCTGCGCACCTCCAGGAGGAAGTACTACATGTAAGCTGTGATTAAGCAGAGGCACCCAAAGGGATGTTTCCTGGGACTGGTAAAGCCTGAGTAGCCTGCGGAGACTGGCAAGCCTATTTATGTATGTATTTATTTTTGCTTCAATTCTCCTTTACACCTGAAGTCTGGGGCAGGAGACGATGAGAGGGTTTGCCCAGCTTCCCATTTTAACAATTCTACACCTTGTTGACACGGGAAATATTTGATGATTCATTATTTTGATGACCTATATTTGCTTTGATGTAGTGATTAAAGAATGGAGGGTATTAATATGTAATGACTGAGATGTATGCCAGACTTCGAATCAGGCTTCTTTGCTTTATTCATTCACCTACATATTGAGTGCCTTTATGTCAATATTATGGCAGGTTCTGGAGACGTAGATGTACCTACCTTCATGGGCCAAGCTTTGTAAAAGAGATAAGTAACCAAGTGAATAAATCATTACTCATGTGAAGTTTATTAGGGGCTTTGGAAAGACTGGTCAGAGAAGGCCTCTCAGAGTTGATGACATTTAACCTGAGACTTAAGAGAAGGAGCCAGACACTGGACTAGCCTGGAAGAGAGCATTCTAGTCAGAAAGACCAAGAGTCAAGGCCTTGAGGCTACAGGGTTTTTATATCTCAGTTTTAAAAAGTAAGATCAGTGGTGCCTGGGTGGCTCAGTCGGTTAAGTGTCCGACTTTGACTCAGGTCATGATCTCACAGTCTGTGAGTTTGGGCCCCACATCAGGCTCTGTGCTGATGGCTCAGAGCCTGGAGCCTGCTTCGAATTCTGTGTCTCTCTCTCCCTCTCTGCTCCTCCCCCGTTCATGCTTTGTCTCTCCTGCTCTCAAAAATAAATAAAATTTAAAAAATAATAAAATAAAAAGTAAGATCAGTGTGATTACAGCATACTTGAGTAAAAGGAAGATGATGTTGGTGAGGTGGGCAGACCAAGGTGAGGAGTTTGGGACTTTATTCTAAGTTTGTTGGGAACTCTCATTTAATCCTCCCCAAAGCCCAAAGGAGAAAACCTTAGACTCAAAAATCAGGCAGACCTGTCACTTACTAGCTGTCTAATCTTGAGCCTGGTTTCCATCTCCTCTAAGTTTCAGAGATAATGATAGCCCTATCACAGACTTTTCATAAGAATTAAATGGAATGTTGCATGCAATTTTATGACATTGCCCAGCCTACTCTAAGAGCTTTATAAATGTCAGTTATATTATTTCAAACAGGACAAGTGGAAAGTGCATTCCCTCTTTCCTCAACCGACACTCTCTTTCCCTTTCTTCATTTGATAATGATAAACTGAAAATTTGTGTGATTTCATCTTAAAGTCCACCGTGGTAGAGGCCTATCTCTAGGAACTTTAGGTGGTAATGTATCCGAGCTCCCTCTTCAACTCTTCTTACTCGTAACATTTGTTCTTATTCCTCCCTTCACACATCAAGCAATTGTTAGCCATTTAAAGAATCTGAAATCTACAGCCTCACAGTTCCTGAGCTTTTAATCCTTCAGTTCTTACTACAGCCTTTGTATTCATTGCCACTAACATATTTATGCTTATATGAGTACACATGTGCGCCCACAAACGTACACACACACACACACACACACACACACACACAAACACATGCACACACATAGAGATTTCTAGATTAGGCTGAGAATCATGAAACACCTAAAAATCTTGCTCAAAAATTTCTAAGAAAGGTTGTTATAGGCAAGGTAGGTATATGTTACCCCAAGTCTAACTACATGGCAGCATGTAGAAAACTTTTAGGATTAAGAACCATTGCCTTTTACTGATTGGGGTCAAGGTTTGTGAAAAGAGAATAATCATGCAAGCAAATGAATCAGGAGAGTGTATAATGGATATTAAGCAGACACTTTATAGATACTAGAGAATTAAGAAAAGAGAAAAATCCATTTGAATTAATTAGATGAAAATAATTATAATTACAACCATTGTTAAAATGACCTATATATAGCTAATTATCATATATACAGAGGCTCTTAGGCATGCCCTAATAGTGATTTGTAGCAGCTTTGTTTAGTTTTAAATTTTACATAATTATAACATTAAATTCTATGCAACTATGCTTCAACTTCTGTTGCTGAAGTAGCAAGACATCTACCAATAATTAAAATTTAGTAAATAGAATATGGCTTTTAAAACACTTCTTATACATTTAAATAAGGCCAAGTGGTTGGGAGAGGTTAAAACTAAGGACTCCCAAATTCCTCATGAGGGTAACTATTGGAGAACAGAGGGAAAGGGTGATGTTTTCTTGTTACTTCCCAAGAATTCCATGTGTATAGGGGCCCATGTTGAAATTTCCATTTATGGTTGTCTTCCTGAATCTAATACTGATGTACCAGGCATTGCTATATGCCTGACCCAGAGCTGGGTGTCACAGTTGCAGACTGAATAAACATCACACATAGTGGGGTTCTGTTACAGCTTTCAGGTCAAGGCTCTGTCACTGTAGTAAGTGAAATAAACCACTATGCTAATGTTAGGAATTCTTATTCTTTCGGTCTTTGGGATCACTGCCACATGCTTTGTACGTGTGGTTTAGCCAGAGCACCTGATAGCTACAGATGGTTTCATCCTCTAAGTCTTGGACTGACTGCTATATCCCAAAGTTGGGGGATTTTGCCACAAAGGCTTCGAAAGCTCAGCTGTTCAGCTTTTCCTTACTCCTAGACGAGATTCTACCTCTGCTGCTTTGAGGTAGTGTAACCTGCCACAGAGGAAAAATGCTTAAAACCTAAAATGACAAAAAGAGCAATAAACTCTTTAGTGTTTGCCTTGCTTTTAACGAAGAAAAATTTGAATGTAGCTATGAGTTCTCAGTCCTTACCTACTCATCTGCTCTATAAGATCTATAGGGCATCAGCCTTCTTCTTCGTGTATCTGTGTGTAAAATACGCAGTGTAAAGTGAACATGTAGTTACTTGATGCTGATTCTAGGATATGCTGTATCTATATTATGATAAGATGTAGAACGCGATGGCATTTGGGACAATAATATACAAGAAAGTGAATTAATGCTACTTTCACAAGAGTGAGTTAAGTTAAAACAGAAACCAATATTATTGTCCAGCTGGAATATGGACTGGAGTAATTGGGCATGAGAGGTGAGGTCTTGAGGAACACATAATGGAACATTTTAGAAACTGAATTTTCCACAGCACAGATCTCAAAGGAAAATATGCTAAATTTTAAAGATACATGTGATAGAATGTAACCAGTGCTCTAGAGAAATTATCACCCATTACTGCCTAAAGAAAAGCAGTATAGAAAAATAGTTTAGGGTTTATAAATGGTGGTGGGGTGATAAGCTACGTTTAAAATTAGATGAGTTGAGTACAGGCTGTAAAATGTTAACAAACCAACCTCTGTAGGCTTCAGATTTCTTTTCTCCTTTAAATGGGAATGATGTCTCTATGCCTAAATCACAGAATTACTGTGAACAGACTAGTAAGTATTTTGTAGACTAGAAAGTGGTGGACTCATGAACGATACCATCAAAGGTTTAACATGTGATGCGCACAAGAGAAAAAATGAAAATGGTATTCTTTCTAAGAAAGTCTGCAGGCTATTGAGAATCTTAGAAGATTATTGTATGCTTGTTCTAAATTTTCCCATCTATTTAAGGTTGGAATCTAGCATTGATGACAGAATTTTGGAGCTCTAGAAATGAAAAGTGTTAGTATGATCTATTGGTGTGTGTGTGTGTGTGTGTGTGTGTTACTGTCACACTGACACACTTAAGTATTTAACACATGGGCAAACTTTAGGTGGAAAGTCATAAAGACTTTCAGATGAGAACAGAGCTCAGTTCTAGGTCTTTCTCTCTCTCTTTTTAACTTAGAAATATTCATAAGTTGAGACCTAAAGAAAAGTTAAAAGTTCCATTTAAAATGCTTGCATGTACATATTTGTACAAAGTAGATGTTTTGTGATTCTTCTTAAGGAGATGTGAGTGATAGCCATCTCGGTGTTGGCAAATGTAGGGATTTGTACAAAGATTCCCCTTAGGTTAGTTGACGCTGTGCACCAAGTAGAAGAAATGTGAAGGGGCTGAAAGAGAATATTAGGCCCTTTGAGTTAATTTACTATTTTTCATGAGTAGAGTAAGTAACAGTTATTAGGGAGGAGCATATGTTGAATTCAAATTAAGAAGAAGTCAAAACATTTTGGTGAACTTCAAGCCATCTTGATTACTTTCATTTTATAGCTTTGAAATATATAATAAAACATGAATTTTTATGGGTGTTTAAGATATAAACAAATCAGTGTTTACAAGGGCTGGCCAAGAAAATTATCTTCCGCTGACGTAATTTGCTCTTAAAAATACAGATGATGAAAATGTTTTAATGCAGAGTGAAAAAATACTGATGATTTTAAATATAGTTAAATATATATAAATATCACAAAAATCGAATGGCAGTAGTTTACACTATTGGTGGTCTAAATAAGGATTTTAAGATTCAGAGTTTCAGCTTAAAAAGATTTGGTAGGGGTGGCTACCTAAAGATTTGGTGGCTCAGGTGGTTGAGTGTCCAACACTTGATTTTGGCTCAGGTCATGATCCTAGGGTCATAGGATCAAGACTTGTGTTGAGCCCTGTGCTGAGCATGGAGCCTATTTGGGATTTTCTCTCTCCCTTTGCTCCTTTCCCCCACTTACATTCTTTCTCTCTCTCTCTCTCTCAAATTGGAAAAAAAAAAGAAATTTGGTAAACTTTTGTTTTGTGTTTTTAAATTGCTATTTTTTCAATATTAATGTTAGAATTATACCCTTTCAAGAAAAAATATAGTTAAATCAATAGTCTTTGAAGTAACGTCATTTGGAATAACTGATTCAGTGCAGATATGACCATTTTCAAACCTTAAACAGGAGTAAAGCCTGGTTTTAAGAGCTTCAATAATTGTTCCTTTTCATTTACTGAATATTTTTTTAATTTAGGAAAAGATCGAAATTGCAGAGTAAAGAGAAAAAAATAAAACATATATGAAGTATGATCAGATCAAATAATATATTTTAGTTTACAAACAACAAGAACAAAAAACACTCACCTTCAGGACTTGACTGTTCAGTCTGGAGCCATATGGATATTTTCAAAAACATGGTCAGATGGATGAAGCATCTTGATTTTTTCCTTTGCCAGAAAGTATAGGGTTATAGCAAGATGTAAAGCATAAAAATCCTGCCACCTCCAGTATAAACAAAAATTTGACCTAGGCATGAGCTTCATCTGAAATCCTGATCACATGAGACTTGAGTCCTACAAATTAGGGAGGCAGCTTGATGACACTGTCACCCCTGTTCCAGGCGTATCTCCAGCACCAGCGCCCATCACGGAGAGCGTTTAACCCAGCAGACAGGGGCTGCTTAATGGAGTTGAGCAGCAGCCTGCATTTCTTGCCACATTTGACAAGAAGTTCAGTCTCAGCTGGTAAACCTTATTTAGGAAACTAATGTTATCTATTTGTATGTTTGCAAAGGATATGCTTCAGGCAATGTCACAAAATGAATTCTCAGGAAATAAACTAAAAATGAAACTCAAGTCTTCAGACCAATAAATTACAGTGCCTGTGATTTTTATGAACTTCATAACAAATGCCACAGTTTGCAAATGGGAATCAACGATAGACTTCATTTATTTTTTAGTCTAAATCCAATTAAAATATGCTTTTGTCAGCTAATGGGAAAGTAATATCCGGATTGAAGATATCAAGTGTTATCTCTCTGAATAAACAAGTTTTGGAGATGAGTGGAGCTGCTTATACATTTTAAGATGAAGTTACAATACCACAAAAGCATTTGTAAAACCATGGTTTTAAAGTTTACTTGTTTTTATTTGTGAAAAAGTCTAATATTGTAAGTTTAGCTATACCTCCATCTGATATTTCACATAAACAAGTAATAATTAAATTTTTGAGAGTATCATGATAAAGAAAACTAATTTTAGATTTGATTTTTTTTTTTTTGGTTTCCATCATGTAAGAGTGTATATTTCAATGTGTGCTTCTTTATGGGCATATGAAAATCATATGTAAAATATTCAAGAACATAGCTATTGTACATACAGGAAGAAGGCTTCATGTTCAACAGAAACTATTCTCACTTCCTGTTCTTCCCTGCATTAGTTATGTAACCTCAGTCAGATCTCTGTTTCTTCATTTATAAACTGGGAAGCATTTACTTTAGAGGATTTTTGTGAAGATTAAATGAATTAATACGTGAAAATGCTTATATCTGTGCCTAGCACATATGTGCTCAGTAAATGTTAGTCGGAAATATGTTTTTAGTGATTTGGGGTCCTGGAATAGGTTAGCATTTCTTTTCAGCCCTGAATTTGAAACTCATTGCTTAAGTCCCTTTAGTACAAAGACTTGGGAGTACAAAGTCCCTTGAGTGCAAAGCCGCTATGAACCTTTAGAGGTCTAGTTATCCTTTTAATTAGTTAAGAGCTGTTCAAATGTCCCTTTGTGTGCAGTGTTTTCAAGCATATGGGTAACTAGTTTCTAATTTTTTTTTAACTCCACTATAATCTTTGGACCAAATATTGCTATCTGTCAGGCAAGAGCAGATGAGAACACATATTTTTACAGAAGTGAAAATACTCAGTGGTCGTTATGGTGAGATGATTTTATAGCAGCGTCTTTCAATTTTACTCTTGCATATGCCAAAATGAAATCATGGAGTTTTGCCCTTTAAATCTTGTTTTATTATTAAACGGAGTCTCTATGAGGTAGTATGGCTCAGTAGAAAAACAATAGATTAGGCGCGACTGTAAATTCTAATTCTGGCATCACCACTGATTCACTCAGCCCTCTGTGCAGTAGCCTGAAGTGCATTATTGAGAAACATCAGGGCCTAAAGCTGTCACTTGGCTTTCTGTATTGGCAGTAACCAGAAGATACTGTCAATTCATGGCAGTTAAAAAAAAAAAATAAGAGGACTCAGAACACGGAGGGACCTTATTGAATATCTACTTAAATTGTCTCTGTTTTCCGATGAGGAGGCTGAGATTCAGGGAAGTTACATGATTTGCTGAAGGTCAAACCACAAAAAAGCTAAATCCGGGTGGCCGATGGCCAGTTTTGTGGTCTGTCCACTATGTGCGATACCAGATGGAAGCTAGGAAAAAAAACCAAAACAGTTCATTATCTGGACACTGTATATGAAATGCTTCAAATCTGGCTTTTTTTTCTAACCTTTTAGATAGTTTTAGTTTTATTTGGAATTTGGGATCACGTGATAATCTTACGTGTAGTAATAAATGACAAGTGACATACTGGCAAAAACACATTTAGTTGGGTCAGGATGGGAAGAACCAGTGTGTGACTTTGGATACTGTCAATTTAACATTCTTGCTGAAGCTTCGGGTTCTGTAGCTCAGAACAGTCAGCTGTGTGGAACTGATAAATGAGGCAAAATGGAGGGAAATAGGAGAGAGAATTCACCCTTATTATTAAGCACTCTGTGTTTGTCACTGCACCGAGTGTTTTATAGAACTTGTCCCTTTTAAAGAAGACAATTCCCTCTGAATCTGTGGCATCAATGTCAGAATTGTCACTGACTACTTTACAATGTCAAGTGAATCTTTAAACCTACCCAGACCTTGGGGTCCTTATTTGTGAAACAGGTGATCTTAAACTCCCGACATCATGAACTGGAGACTCCAGCTATGCAAACTGTAGAAAAATAGAAGGCGCCATCAGAATTCAAAGTCATATGTGATTTTATTTTTTCCAACTGATTCTTTGTAACGGTTATATTTTGTTTAAGGGACTTTTAGCTTACATACACTGATTTCATATAGGATGCTGGAAGGAACACAACATAAGATTAAAAATTTATTGAAGATAATTAGCTAAATGTGTGGTCTATTTGAAAAAACAAGGTCGACAGTTTGTTTCACCTTGTATTTCTTTTTTTTTTTTTCATTTTCCCTCTGTATCTTCATATATTGAAGTGCTGTTTTGTGCACATACTTTTATAGAAATCTGTGAAAATACTTGGAAACTGAAAAAAATGTATGCAATAAAATTAACAAAAAACAAAGATACTTAAATACCTAGGGGGATAATATTTGTCATTATAAGTTGGAAATATTCTTTTTATGTTGTGTTAGAGTCAGGACACTTGGATGCAAGCAAGAGAAATTAATTTGGTTATCTTAAGCGAGGGCTGGGATACCAGGCAGGAGGTGAGGACCAGGCTGCCCAAACAGGCGGGGATCAGGAAGAGGCAGAAAGAGGAGAAGTAAGAATTTGAAATAATACCAATAGTAAATCAAGTAAATATCTGTACTTACCCTTACCATATGACCTCCTGTTGTCTCCTCTCTTAATCACTGTCCTGAATTTTGTATTGATCATTTCCTTACTTGTTCTTATAATTGAACACACTTAAAATAATAGAATAATAGAATACTTAGGTGTGCATGTGGTGAATGTGTGAAGATACACTTCAGTATTACTTTAGGATCTAAATTTATTTTTTATATCTTCAACTTTTTTTCACATTTCGTTTTCAAGCACGGCTGCGCTCATTAATCCATTATATAAATATATAAAAATATATTTATTCTACTGCCAAGGAACATATGGATTATTGAGACATTTCTTTCTTTTTCTCTTTCTCTTCTTATATTTTGCATAAAGCTGCCATGAACATTTTCATTCCGATATATCTGGTGTAAAAGTTTTCTAGGATACATATTTAAGAATGAAGGACCGGACCATAGTTTATGCAACCGAACCGATTTCAGAGGCAATATCAAATAGTTTTCTAAGGATTTTTCTATTCTAAACACCAATAAGCAGTGAAGGTGGGGTGCAGATGTTTGACCACTCTCTATGAACTCATATTTTGAATTTTTGAGCAGTGTATGTATGAAATGCCTAAGAATATGCTTCCAATTTGCATCCTCTGATTCTCTATGAAATTAAGCTTTTCTTTCATGTTTGTCAACAATTCCTTCTTTCCTTTTCTATGAAATATCTGCTTGACATTGACTTATTGTTTTCTATTGGATTGTTTTATTAGTTGTGTATATTTTATCTTTTCCTAGTCTAGATTTGTCTTTTCCTGCCCTTTATGATGTTATTTGATGAAGGAAAGTTGCAGATGGGCAGTTTCATGTCTTTCTCTTTACTGAGGCCTTTAAAATATTCTCTGAATGTCTTCAAGCTTTGCCTTTCTCATTTAACATATTAATAAATTTGGATTTTTTGTATATTGTGAGATTAGGGTTTTATTTTGTTCTCTCCATATGCACAAACAATTATACAGGAACTCTGTATTAAAAAATTCTTCCTATCAATGTGCACAAACTATCTTCCACACATCAAGTTAACATGAATGCACAGTCTGTGCATAGATCTTTGTTTTGACCCAGGAGTCTATATGTCCGTTTCTATTCTTTTACCATACATCTTAATCATTCCAATTTTAAAATATCTTGAAACTCGTAGGGAGAGTTTCCAGACCTATTCTTTTCTTTTTTAAGGAATATACTATTTACCCTTAACCTTTGCTCTACCAGTTTGTTGCAGTTAGTTTGTTTCTATTCTAATGTTTATGCTTTTAATTTTATTTTTCTCGCATGGATGTACTATTTACAGGTGGTGATAAAGACAAGTGGTGTTAGTACATATGCTTATCCTTTTCTCCTAAAGTTGAACATTTTATATTATCATGGTACATTTATCAAAACAAAGAAGTTAATATTGATGCAGTGCTCTTCACTCAACTATAGACCTTATTCAGACCTTGCCGGTTTTTCTATTAATGTCCACTTTTTGTTCCAAGATCCTATCCAGTATCTCACATTGTTAGTTGCCATGTCTTCTCTGTGTTCTCCAAAATGTGATGGTTACTCACAGTTTCCTAGTTTATCATGTCTATTCATTAATCAGTCTCACACTGTCTTGATTATTGCAGCTTTATAGTAACTCTTGAAGTTGGGTGATGCCAGTCCTCTGACTTTGTTTTTCTTCCTCAATGTTATATTGGCTAGTCTGGATCTTTTGTTATTCCATAATGAGTTTAGAGTCAGTTCATCAATAACCAAAATAACTAGCTAAGATTTTGATAGGGATTGTATTATATCTGTTGATCAAATTGGTATGAACTGACATCTTGACACTATTGAGTCTTCTTGTCCGTGTATGCCTTTCTATTTATTTAGATATCCTTTGATTTCTTTTATCAAACTTTTATAGCTTTTCTTATATATGTCTTGCACATATTTTGTTAGATTGATAAAAAAATTTTGTTTTGGGGGATGCTAATGTAAATGATATTATGTGTTTAATTTCAAATTCTAATTGTTCATTGCCAGTATGTATGAAACCAATTGACTTATGAATATTAACTTGTATCCTGATGTAATGACTCTTAGTTCTGAGGACTTTTTGTTGATTCTTTTGTACTTTCTGCATAGACAATCATGTCACCTGCAAATAAAGACAGTCTTGTTTCTTCCTTCCCAATCTGTATGCCTTATATTTCCTTTTCTTGTCTTATTGTGTTAGCTGGAAATTCCATTGTGGTATTGAATAAGAGTAGTAAGAGCAGATGTCTTTGCCATGTTTCCTGTTTTAATGAAAAAAAAAACAAAAAACACCTAGCTTCCCACCATTAAGTTCTTTGTTAGCTATAGGGTTTTTTATACATATATTTTATTGTTGAGGAAGTTCCCCTCTATCCTTAGTTTGCTGAGAGTTTTTATCATGAATGGGTATAGGATTTTGTCAATTATTTTTCTGCATCTACTGATATGATCATATGGTTGTTTTATTTCAGCCTATCAATAAGATGACTTGATTACATTAAGTGATTTTTGAAGGTCGAAACTGCTTTGCCCACCAGGAATAAATTTCACTTGGTTGTGGTGTACAATTATTTGCATACACTACTGGATTCATTTTGATAAAGTTTTATTGAAGATTTTTGTATCTATGTTCATGAGAAATATTGATCCGTAGTTTTCCTTTCTTGCAAAGTATTTGTCTGGTTAGGATAATAGGGTAAGACTGCTTTTATAGAATGAGTTAGGGAGCAGTCTGCTTTTATTTTCTGGAAGACATTGTAGAGAACTGGTATAATTTTCTCCTTAAATGTTTGGTTGAATTCACCAGTGAATCCATCTGGGCCTGGTTATTTGTGTTTTGGAAGGATATTAATTATTGATCCAGTTTCGTTAATAGATATAGCCTATTAAGATTATGTATTTATGCATGTGCAAGTTTTGGTAGATTTTGTCTTTCAAGGAATTATTCCATTTTATCTAGGTTATCAAATGTGTGACAATAAGGTTGTTCATAATGTTCCTTTTTTGTCCTTTAAATGTTCATGAGATTAGTTTTGATGTCCTTTTTCATTTCTGATATTACTAATTTGTGTCTTCTCTCTCTTATTTTTAGTAACCCTAGTTGCAAGTTGACTGATTTTATTTATATTTTCAAGGTAGCAGCTTTTGATTTCACTGACTTTGTTTAATAGTTTTGTTTTTTCAATTTCATTGGCTTCTCAATTTTTTAATTTTTCTTTTCTTCTACTTTGAATTTAATTTATTCTTTAAATAGTTTCCTAAGGTAAAAGCTTAGATTATTAATTTTAGATCTTTATTATTTACTAATATATGCCTTATTTGTTACTTTTATTTATTTTTAATTTTTTTAATGTTTATTTATTTTTGAGACAGAAACAGAGCATGAGTTGGGGAGGGTCAGAGAGACAGGGAGACACAGAATGTGAAGCAGGCTCCAGGCTCTGAGCTGTCAGCACAGAGCCTGACGCGAGGCTCAAAATCACAGACCGTGAGATCATGACCTGAGCTGAAGTCAGACGCGCAACTGACTGAGCCACCCAGACGCCCCTTATTTGTTACTTTTAAAGAGCTCTCACTGGTCAGGTATTTTGTCAAATGGCTCTCAATTAGGGTTTATCTAAAAGTTTTATGGTTAGACTGGGGTTATATAGATTTGGGGAAGGATGCCACACAGATGAAGTTCCCTCATTATCACTTAATTTAAGGGTCTATGATATCCCCATGACTGATAACTGGTGATATTGACCTCATCACTTGGTTAAACTAGTATCCATCATGTTTCTCAACTATAAAATTACTACTTTTTTCTCTCCATGTTCTGTTCATTAGAAGTAGGTTACTAGGTTCAGCCCAAACTCAAAGGAAGCAGAAAAAGCTTCTCCTGGAGGAGGAATATCAAAGTATTTGCATCAGCCTATATAACAAATATTCAAGGCAGGAGGTTTGAGGCCAGAAAAATATCCTATTTTTCTTAATGTTTTGCCTACTGATTTTAGCATTCAACAGTAGCAATTATTAATATGATATTCTAATGGTGACATTTTTATTTTCCTCATTTCTTATTTTATTACACTATTTCTGGGTGTATATTATTTTTATTTTTCTATTCTTAATTACTTACCATTTTTGACTTTGAAAATTACTCTGATCTTCTAGTAAAGATGACAGAGGTTGGATGAAACCCACAGTGTCTTTACCACAGAAGTCTGGGACTCTTGTTGTACCAAGTAGTTTTTTTGAAACTCACCCTTTATTTCCCTTTTTCCTAAAACCTATCATCAGGAAATGGTGAAAAGTTGCAAGGGAAGAAGGCATGTTGATTATTGGGGATTTTGCAAAAGTAAGGTCAGATTTTAGAGCAATGCCTTCGCTGCTGAGTTTAACCAACTCTGTCCCTGTGGAGCTCTTATGCTGGAGATGTCCACCACTAATGGTAATTTAGAAGAATCATTTTTAATTTGGTGAAGTAATTAGCAGAGGAACCAAATAACACTAGCTCTAAATAATACTGTTGAATTACATCCTTCACCCTTCTTATGCTTTGTAAGATCCTTCTGAAGTTCTAAAAGGTCTAAGGGATATCTGTCTTAAAAATAAGAACTCATATGGTTTTCTTCATATATGTCATTAATCTTTAATCTTAGTCCATAAAATTTTAGAGCTTTACATTTTTACTTTCAGGTTGAATCTCAAAATACTTACTTAAAAATAGTAAACACATGAAAATAAATGTCATCTTTTTGTCCAAATTCCTGCTTTTAACTGCCATATCAGATGTCTACCATTATTGGTTGATTATATTATCCCAATATTATCTTGCTCTTATGTTGCTTATCTCTTGATAAATACTATCTTTAAAGTATTTTAAATATATAAACTCCATGGGGAATTCAAAGGAACACTGCTATTGTGGACCCCTAATTCAACTCTATGTCTAACCCATTTGAGTTAACTAGAAAACCAGATATTTGGTTTCTCTCCTTTCCTTGTTGTTAGTAATGGCGATACAATCCATCTCTTGGTAATAAGACATAGACATAAGCTCCTGGGGATTTTTTTCCTCGCATAAAGAAAGGGAAATCTACAGCCTGCTTCCTTCCTTCCTGTATTTGGTTATAGGCAAACAGGATGCTCAGTTGAAGTAGCCATATTGTAGCCATGCAGTAATAAGCCTGAGGACAAAAGTCAGTGACTGAGCACTGCAGAGTGAGCACAGGAGAACTTACATCCTTGTTTTAAAGATACTTTTGAGCTGCTGAATCTTCACTGATTGCCCAACTCTGTGATGATTATACAGTACAATATGAAACATTTCTTTCCAAAGCCACTTTCATCTGGATAGTTTTCTAGCAGTTTAAAGCACCCTAACCGTGAGGCTGATCATATTTGAGTCCCTTTATTTAGATGGAGTAAAGGGAATTGGGAGGAGATATTGTAGGAAAGTGGAATAGTTCTCTAAGTGGAGGGGACAAGAGAAAGGGTAATTTTGATACAGATGTAAAATTTACATTTCGTTGTATAAAATTCCCTATTTAAAATATTTGATTAAGTAGAGGCACCTGGGTGGCTTAGTCAGTTGAGCGTGTGACTCTTGATTTCAGCTCAGGTCATGATCTTGTGGTTTGTGGGATCGAGCCCTGCATCAGACTCTGTGCCGATGGTACGGAGCCTGCTTGGGATTTTCCTCTCCCTATCTCTCTGCCCCTTACCGGCTCATGCTCTGTCTCTTTCTCAAAGTAAATAAATAAATATAAAAAGTATTTGGTTACATGAATTCTGAACCTGCTTTTCAGAATGTTTCTTTTTAAGTTTATGTTACCATAACTTTCCTAGAAATTATTTAAAATTATTACTTTGGTTTTTATTTGAAGGCTGAAAGTAAAAGAAATGATCCTGTGTTCATCTTGACTGTATACAGGGCTAGATTCCCTCCATCCCCACATCTACTGCCATACTTTCCTTTGTTGTATAAATTCACACATATTCACAGAATCTTTCTGCCTGCTCATTGTATTTCATTAATGTTTTCAGTTCACTGAAATGATATAACACTCTACATCTTGTTCAGAACAAATGAGATTGGGACTATCAGTCTCCAAAAGAAAATAGACAAGAAAAAGAAAAGACAGTCATTAGTATTTTGGTCAAGGAGTTTCAGTGGAGCAAGAACCACGTGCCTGTTCTTTCTCTGCTTTCAACTGAAACATCCACCTTTTTGATCTTGCTCCACATGTAAGTTTACTTTTCTCTTTGTTACTTGTGTTTGCTAATGAAGCTTTCAAATCTCTTGGATTGTGACTTTTTAAAGCTGGGGGAAAAGCATGACACTTAACATTTTTTTAATGTCACAACATTTAGGGAGGTAGAATCTTCTTGAAATCCATAAAGATAATCCTTCTTTGGATTAGAAGCATTATACAATTTCCTCTAGTTTCCAAAATCAATCAACAGGCATAATTAGTTGTTTTTTTTTTTAATTCCGACTCTATGTTTTAAAAGCACATTTTGAAAGAAATAGAAAATGTGATGACCATCTTTAAACAGACATAGCTGTGTGAATCTAGTACTAGGAAGAGGAAACAGAATTTCATGCTTTTGTTAAGAAGACTTCATAGGCATTTAGCATGGTGATGAAATAGAATATGAAATTCCTTTATGGTTATAATCAATTTGAGTAACAGCTGAGAAAGTATAAAAGAAATCATACAGTTTTACCTTTGTCCCATAAAAGTCATGAAATATCCTGACAGGGCAATTCCATCTACTCGCCTCTTCTTAAATCTTTTAAAATCTGTTTTAATAATGGGCTAATTTTCCCTACTACATAAGTCAAATATACTCTTAATGGATTTGGGACTTAACCTCTGTGTTTATTTCATTTGGTTGAAATACAAAACAGAAGATGAATTTTATTTTATTTTATTTTTAATTTTTTTTAGTGTTTTTATTTTATTTTTGGGAGACATAGAGACAGAGCGTGAGCAAGGGAAGGGCAGAGAGGGAGGGAGATACAAAATATGAAGCAGGCTCCAGGCTCTGAGCCGTCAGCACAGAGCCCGATGCGGGACTCGAACTCACAGACTGTGAGATCATGACCTGAGCTGAAGTCGGACGCTTAACCGACCGAGCCACCCAGGCACCCCAGAAGATGAATTTTATAAGTCATCACAATCAACCATAATCATGTTGATTATGGCTAATCATTCAACGTAGGTATTCCTTACCTAATTGTTAACTATAAAATTTAGAAATAATCCCCTACATTAAGAAAGATTTGAAGAAGCAACATAATACTACAAAATTTTATTGCTGTCTCCAAAGTGTTTCTTACTAAAAGCAAGGGACAGAGATAGATAATATTAATAAGAATGTACCATGTTCCATACTGCCACTTCCTCGGATGACCAGGATTTTTGCCTGACAGAACTTGGGACAATTATCTTGTCCTTTGTGTTCAGAGATGATGTGATGACAGGTTATTTCCTGAGCAATAACTGAGATATGTGACCTGCCGTCCTTGCCAGGAGAGAGCCATTTTGTAGCTGGCAGCAGCAGTCACTGAGAGAAGAGCTTGACACTTGTGGCCTTGTAGCTTTTGGGTCAGCTGAGTCTGTTTTTATTCCTTCTGGCTGGTATGGCATCCCAGCTTCTGTCTTGTCTTGGTGACTATCACTGATGCTGGCTTGTTGCAAATGGTCTCTGCATGCATTCCCTCTCTCTTAGCATCCTTTACATGCGATCACAACCTTTCATTTCTGGTGCTATTTCCCCCATCTTCTCAGTGAAATACAGTAAGCACCATTCTAAATGCAGATAGAATCCCTTTTACTCAACTCTCCTTGATTCAGAGTTTGTTACTACCATTTCCCATAAAGAAATTACTGAGCCAATGATTTTTAACCTATTCTTAGTCTGCTTGAGTAGAACATTGTTCCTATCATGCGTTAGATACATGAAGATTCATTAATGAATGTTGAAAAAGATAAAGAAGTCCCAGGTTGATTAGCCTTTATAATAATGTAGTAGTAATAATAATAGTGTCAAAAATGCTTCTATTACATTTGAACAGTCATTTTGATTTCCATAGTTTTTTCACATGCAGTACAGATATCACTTCAGTATGAACAGGTAATTACTGAAAGGATGAAGCTTCTTCTGTCTCAAAAGTTTGTGAAATACTATCAGTAGAGATACATTTAATGACTGACTACAAAGTTCCTCTGTGAAATTATAAGAAAGTTAGGATGACACTAAAGCATATATATCTTAATGTACCTTTTTAAATTCCATGTTCTCCTGATTCTCCTTGGCTTAATCTCTGTCACTTTGGCTAACTCATCTTCTAAATATTTTCTCCAAATACATATCTTCAAAGTTCTATGATTTGGCCTACTGCCACAGTTCCAAATGTCATCTCTTTGCAATGCTTTTTGGATTTTTCTCTTACTCTCTCCTTCACTTTCTCCTACTTTCCTTCTCTTCCTCCGTGTCTTTGTTATCTCAGTCTCCTTCCTGTCTGGTAGATAGCTGGACAAACTCAGTGTTTATAGACTTACCCTCTTTCTGAGACCCCCTTTCTTTCTGGCTTCTGTATTACTGATAATAGTTCCTCTATTTCTTCTAAACATCCAGGATCGATACCTTAGTCATCTTGGATTCCTCCATGTTTTATTGCCTCCTGCATCTAGTCAGTAGTAAAATATTGACATTTCTATATCAGTACCAAATATCTCAACCTTTTCATTACCATCGTCAACATCCTTATTCAAATATTTATGAACTTTTCTTCTAGCTTGCTCTAACAGTGTCGTAACTTGTCTTTCCACCAGCTATACAATTTTATACACCAATTCTATATGAATTATGCAAAGAAATGATTTCCAAACTATCTTTTTCCAAGATTTTATTCAAATGAAATGGAACCTAAATAGATAAAAAAAGAGCTGCTTTATTTGAATAAGGGATTGAGTGTGGGCACTCATACCTAGTCCTTTTTAGGTTTTTCATTACCTTACCTCTATCCACTCAAGGTGCTCCAAGAGATACTCTTATGGGAATATAGTTGAAAAACATTGTTAAAATATATTCTCAGACAAATTAATTATGAACAGGTGATGAAACTGTATTTCAAACATGCTTCAAGGGAAGAAGCGTTAGCAAAAGCAAATTCAAATGTGTCATCTTAGCAGAGATGGTTCATAAGGAAAAAACAATAATTAGATAAAAATTATTAGATTGTTTATAACTGTGCCAAAATTTCATCAGGCTTTCAGCATGATGGTTAGTTGAAGCAAGTTTAACTTCCTTGAAGAGATTATAATCCCATGAAAGTCTGTCAGAAAATTACCATGGTTATTTTACCAGGAATTGTGATTGTTTTCTGAAAAGTAGTGAAATTACGTTATACAAGAAATGTTGTCCCAGGTAAGGTATGAAATGATCTTCTTTTTACCACTAGTTATATTAGAATCTTATTCAAAACTTTCCAAAAGCCATTAAGTATTTACCAAATTAAGAATAAATTCTTGAGCTTGAAATTTAAATCACAACCTGATATGATCTCAAATTGTTAACCTTTTGCATCTTTACCACTTTGATAGTTTTACAGTGTAAACTCTACTATTTATAATTTCTTATTACAGCCATAAGTTTTTCTGTAGTTTCTCATGCTCTACTGCTCGTATAATATGCTTCTTCCCTAATTTGCCTCCCTATGTTTGTCTATTTATTTCTTAGCTGTTCTACACTGCCCTATGTTTTCCATGTCACCTTTTCTATGAGAATTTTCTAAAGTCTCTTTAATTAGATATGACTTCACCATTTGTAACCATTTTTTTGAGCTTTGTATGCTTCTCTGGCAATTGTCTTTTTCTGCCTTGTTTTCTATGGGTAATGGGAGACATAGGTAAAAAAATGACAGATAATTCGTTGAGATTGCTTCTAATACATGACAAAAACATTCATGGTTATCATGTAGATCATAAACTTGTTACATCTCCAGATTAATATAAAAGGATAAAACTTGGTACTTAGAATTATTTGGGGGACCATCTTTTACTAGTTATGGAATTTTAGGCATAAGTATTTAATCTTACTGAAACATCTATCCTGTTTAAATAAAGCTATTTACACATATAGGTAAGTAGGTATCTACCAAAATGATTTTTCCCATGGTAGAGAAAAAAGCAATACACATAAGTATAGAAGAAGATAGCCTGAGTATGAGCGTTCACTGGCCATCTCTGGGAATCTTGAGGATAATGGGCACCTGGGCAAAGAGATGAAATCTTCTGAGGAGAAAGGAACAGATGAATCTAAGACTTATTAAGGATAAAACCAATAAAATGCTTATTATGTACTTTCTGTCTTTACTTTTTCTGGCAGACTCCTGATGACTCTTGGAGAACTTCAGAGGTAGAAATAGTGAAATAATATGTAAATGGCTTTTCTTGCTTCAAATGAAAGGTTTTCAGAGCAATTATGCTGGCCCACAGAATTCTTGTTAGTTTTGGGCATTTCAGGTTTTATCCTAATTAATCCTCTTAACTTCAGAGTTTGTCCACCAAGTAATATACTAAATGTAGTGTGTGTGCACTACAGAGGCAAAGCCAAGTGTTACATGCCAGAGCTTTAGTGAATAGGAATAGAACAGATTTGAAGAGTAAACTTTTCCATGGGCAGAGACCCAAATTAAATATTCTGCAACTGATTTAATAATTCCTTTAACTAATGGTAAGGGTAGTAAGTACATTATTTCAAAGCAAATTCATCGTGAGTTTTAGTATTAAAATTAGGCAAGTTATGGGGATGCCTGGGTGGCTCAGTTGGCTAAGAGTTTCCTCAAAAAATTAAAAATGGAACTATCACATGGTCCAGCTATTCCCCTTTTGGATATTCATCCAGAGACAATGAAAACACTAATTCAAAAAGATATATACACTCTTATGTTCATTGCAGTATGATTTACAATAGCCAAGATATGGAAGCAACCCAATGGGTTCTCTAAATATACTAGTCATCCACGCAAAGGAATGAAATCTTGTCTTTTACAACAAAGGATGGACCCATTATGCTAAGTGAAATAAGACTGAGAAAGACAAATACCACATGATCTCTTTTATATGTGGTAACTAAAAATGAACAAGCCAAACACACAGAAAAATAAAATGAACAAACAAAAGACCATGATCCATAGAAACCTAACCCCAGTATATGTCCCTTATTCTCATTGGCCAGAACAGTGTGTCAGGGGTTATCTAAACCAATAAATGACAATTTGGATTTACCTCTGAGCTGTGAACTAAATCATTTTCTTGCTGTTTGAATACCAAAATAAATTCATGGTTCTCATAGCAAGGTTGTTGGTAATGAGTGTCAGGGATCCAACCAGTTGTATCTACTACATGTGATCTTGAAGTGTGATCCCTGGACCAGTAACATTAACATTATTTGGGAACTTGTTAAAATCCAAATTATTCTCTGCATCAAGAGAATCAGGAACTCTGTAGGTGGCGCCCAGCCATCTGTTGTTTAATGAATCCTCCAAGTGATTCTGATCTAGGGTAAACTTAAAAACCACTCTGTTAAGTTTACTTAGGAGAGAATATACTATTTGCTCAGTGCTATAGCTTTGCACAACTCTAGAGAGCACAATGTATACAAAATGCAAAGTAAGTGACCTCCAGCTAGGTAGTTTGACTCCAAATCTAGTCATGTCACTGCCACATGTTACTTCCTCCAACATGTGTAAAGCACTAGCGAAGTTATTGACATTTAGTAAATAATAAATGTTTGCTCTTTTTTGAAGAACAATTATATTATGTATCAGATATTGTAGTGCTCACTTTCAGATAGATCATCATATTTTGGAATCCGGATATCTGGGTCCATCTACAGTGAGAATACAAGTCACTTTCACTTTCACAAGAAAATGTCAATTTATCCAGTCAACACTTACCATCTAAAACAAATGGAAGTTCTTTTCCTTGATAACCCTGAATGCGCATCCTTCACGACCTAACTCACTGTCGACATCAATTTCAAATACTTTATGATTCGCTGCTGTCAAAAGTCATGCTAGGATCCTTCATTCATTTATCCATTAAATTTCTCTCTAGAATCACAATTCTATAGGTCCTATTTCTGTACTATATCGGAAAACTAAAGAAGTGCAAACCAAAGTTCTAGTATTTTAACTTTCTGAAGATGATGCTGAAACTGTATAAAAGAAATAGTTTTATGAATAATGCTCTTGCATCTTTTGTAACACTATTTGTGAAGACCATTCATTGTTCATTATGTTATTTAATAATGAAAAATATGAATACTTAAGTGATACATTTATTCCTCTTAGCATACAGTGTTGAGGAGGAAACATCTTTTTAAGTCACTCCCACTGAAAATTTCTCAGTTTAATTTTAATCTATACTCTGAATTATGTAACTTATTGTTTCATTTTTTTTTTGGAATGCAAGAGATCAGTTTAATGGTTAATTGCTATACCTCAACACTAAAATTTTTTGATTATGCTTCTGTTCCCCAATCTTCATTATGCTCCTGTTATAGTGCCCTTGTTTAAAGTTTTAATAACTAATTATACTCTTGCCTCCTTTTTTAAGTTTGTTTTCTAAATTTATTTTGAGAGAGAGAAAGAGAGAGAGAGAATCCCAAGCAGGCGCCACACTGTCAGCACAGAACCTGATGGGCGCTTGAACTCATGAACCTATGAGATCATGACCTGAGCCGAAATCAAGAGTCAGACACTTAACCAATACTGACACTGAGCCACCCAGGTGCCCCATACCCTTGCCTCTTTTAAAAGCTTCCTTGATTTATTTTTTTTGAAGTAGGAGAGTTATAAAAATAAATCTCTCTTTCTATCCAATCACACATCCTGACATCCATGCGTCTATCCATCCATCTTTTCTTCCAACTTCCATACTTGCTTTATCTACCCATCCACCCATCCACCCATCTACTCATCTTCTTATCCATTCATTTATTTTTTTTCAAATGTCTTTCTGCATATAACCAAATATAGCCAGAGAAGGTGAACATAATGCATATTATGATTGTTAGTAGACCCATGGATCCAAAGAATGTCTATGCTATCACTAGACCAACTTCTTCATTTTACAAAGTAAATATAGCTGCTTTAAAAAAAATATTATTTAAGCTGACTTTTCACAATTCTGGCTTACACTGAAAGAGAGCTTTTCTGGAATTCAACTATTTAACAATTTTTAAGTGTAGATCTAAATCTTGAGTATTTAACAATTTTAGGTGCTTTAGTAGACTTGTTTAAAATAGTTTGTAAACTAATGTACATAATAATAACTTTACAAAAAAAGAAAAAGAAAACAGGGAATAGAATTTATTGAAGAAGTCACTTCAGTTTCTTAATTAGTGAGCTTCCCTACTGCATTTAAAGTATGAGTTTTCTTTATTCTTTCAACAAATATTAGTAAAAGGACTGATTTGATACAAACAGGATCTCTTACTCAACATGTTCATAATCAATTTCTTTTTAACCTTCTAGAGAAATATCTCTTGCGTAAATTAAATACACTTATATGTTTAAACCATATTAAGCTGGGCTGTGAAGTTTTTAATATATTGAATATAATAGTAGGAAGATTTGAGATAAGTGAATGTTAGCTACAAAAAAAAAAAAAAAAAAAGAATTTGTTCTTTAAAAATCTTGATCTTGTACACCTGAACATAGGAACCTTTTATGAACCATGTGATATACAACTACTATAGAGAAAGTAAAATCACTATTAGTAATGAGATTTAGTCTATTTCACTGTAACATTATAATTCACTAAAAATAATTAAAATTCTGCTAGAGTCAAAGTAACAAGATGGAACTAAAATTCCAGGCATTTTTAGCATATATTACAATTAGTATACTTTCAGAAGACCTAGAATTCCACAACCTTCATACGATAGCACAATTAATACAGCAAAAATATCATCTATATTTCTCACAGCACAAATAAAAATATTCAGTTGTTTATATAGTTACATATATTTGTACCAAGATGGATATATGTTGATCAGCAAAGCTGAGTAGATAGAATCTGATATATAAATTTGCTAGAGCCAAGATATATCTAAGTGTCAGAGAAGGATTTTTCAAAAGTTTACAAGTTATATTGGTGAAATATACACAGTAAATTACATAGATGATACTCGTTTCATTCCAGCATCTAAACCAGTGCCCCAGAGAGGGCAGGTGCAACACATAAATGATTTGCAGATATTTAGAACAGTGCTGTCCAACAAAACGTTTTTCACTGATGGGGACTATCTACACTAAAATGATAGCACATGTGGTAGACTAGAATGATTGAGGAAGTGACTTTTTAGTTGTATTTAATTTGTATTAATGTAATATCAAGTTAAATAGCAGTATATTTCTAGGAGCCACTGTATTGGACAGCACAGCTTTAGAAAGTCGTCAATGTAAGCAACTACATGGTACCCAGCAAAATACAGAAAAAACATTGATTTGTTCATTTGTTATTTGCTTTTGGTTTTACGCTTCCTTTGCCTGCCCATATCCTTGTTGTCAATTTTACTTTTCAAAACTGTCAACTCTTAAGATACTTACAAAAGTTAAAAATACACAGAATGTATTGTCAGAAATGAGTCTCTTCTCCTATCCCTTCCACCTTCTTCTGACCACCCCTCGTAAAGACTATGTTTCCTTGTTTGTTTATCAATTCTTCACGTGAGTCTTTTTTATAATGTGTGTGGAAATAAGCAAATTAAGATGTGCTTTCTTCTTTTCCCTTCATTCTTAGACAAAACGTAATATATTGATTATACTGTTATATCTGAAATACCAGGTTCATGCTGACATCTCCCATGCAATCTCATCCCGTAGAGTTCTTCTTTGTCTTTTCTGTTCCCTTAGCAGTACACCCGTTATTTCGTAGGGATAACTCTGGCTCTCAAAAATTCCTACATATTTGGTGTGCCTGGGTGGCTCAGTCAGTTAAGCATCCGACTTCGGCTTAGGTCACGATCTCGTGGTTTGTGAGTTCGAGCCCTGCTCGGGTTCTGTGCTGACAGCTCGGAGCCTGGAGCCTGCTTCAGATTGCCTCTCTCTGCCCCTCCCATGCTCATTCTCTGTCTCTCTCTGTCTCTCAATAACAAATAAAGGTTAAAGTTTTTTTGTTTTTTTTTTAATTCCTACATGTTTATTTATTGTCTCAATGCTACAACACAAAATACTCCTGGAGTATTTCTTACAGTGCTTTTCTGACTTTGCTATTTCCTCACCTTCCCTGTCTGGTATTATAGATTTACCTTTCATTTTGTCTATTGACAGGTTTCTTCCTCTAAAGGAAGGATTAATGGAAATTAAACATTTTATGTACCTGCGTGTCTACAAGTATGTTTATCCCATGGTTCACTTAATTAATGAATTGGCTAAGTATTGAATTTTAAATTCAAAATAATTTCTCCTTAGAATTTGAATATATTCCTTCATCCTTTTTTTCCCTTCAGGATCCAGAGCTGCTCATGAAAATCTGATTTTAATAATTTAATGATGATGTTTTCTCTCTTGATGAGAGACACAGTTCTCTTTGTCCCTCAGTGTTCTATAATGTTTGAGAGTATGTCTCAGAATGGCTATCCTTGCATCCAAGCACTAGAACATAGTGGTAATTGGGTACAAACTCTGAGTACCTGAGTTTGAATTCTGACTATGGTACCTAGCACTTTCCTGAGGAAACAATGGTGACTTGGCAGAGTATCTGTTTTTAGAGCTCTCTGGCAGGTTTTTGGAAGTGGTTGAGTAGAGGAAAACACATACAGTTAGAGACATAGGATCTTTCACAAATGTATGTCTGAAGTGTTAGTATGTCCAGGAGACAAGATAACCTAATGGAGCTGATGGCACAAGTTGGGGTGGTGATCAGGGAAATTTTCACAAAGAACTCAGATCTAAATTGAATCTGAAGAATGGGTACAAGTTTGCCAGATAGTGTCAGGAAAAGGGCTTTTCTCAGGCATATAATCATAGCTGGGCAGGAGAGTTTAGAGAGCTGGAATCAACTCTTTTTGCTCTCACCCAAGGAATCTCCAGCAACATGTGAAGGACCACCGCAATACCACAGGTCAATTGATATGTTGTTTCTATGGCCCCAAATACCCCCTACATACTGAACTTTGTTTTGCTAGAGCTACAGAGCTCGGAGTGCTTTTGCCTCTCTCTTTTTCTTTCACTCTTTTCCTGATGTGTGTTTTTCCTGATGATAGAAACTGGAGAGGTTGAAAATGATCTTGAGCAATAAATTGGTGGGTGATTCTGAAAGAGGAAATTTTAACATTTTAACAGTTCAAACTCACAAACAGTAGGAGAGTAGATAAAAAATGAAAGTGATATGGAAGCTTTCTTACCATATCTATATACCTGACAGAGATATTAAAAATGGAAGAGAGAAGGCTAAAATGTAAAAAATGGAAGTGTTAGTGAAGACATTGATCAACTAGAGCTCTCAGATATTGTTGATAGGACTAAAATTTGTTCCAACCATTTTGGAAACTATCAGTGTCTACTAACATGACACATATGTATATTCTGTGACCCAGAAATTACACTGATAGGCATATTCCCTGAAAATATGTACATATATTCCTAGTACCAAAAGACATGCAGTAAGATGCTCATAGCACCATTATATATGATAGGTCCAAAATGGAAAGTATTCAAATGTCCATTAACCATAGAATGGATAAATAAATTATGGTATAATTGTATAATGGTATTTTATATAATAATAAGAATAACCTAAAACTATGTAACCTTGTGGGACAAATCATGTAAGTTAATGTTGAGTAAAATTTAACATGAGTATATAGAATAAGATTCCATTCAAAATAACCAAAACAGGAAAACTAACGTATTGTCTTAGAACTTTCCAGTTTCTTCATGTAGTGAAGAATCCATTGTGAAACAAATTACTCCAAAATTTAGCAGATTAGAATAACAAATATTTATAATCTTACACATTTTCTGAGAGTTAGGAATCCAGGAATAGCTTAGCTGGGTGTTCTGCTCCATGGTGTCTCATGACTTTGCAGTAAGATACCATCTGAGGCTGCAGTTATCTGAAGACTTGGATAAAACTAGAGGATCCACTTTTTTATTTAATTTGAATACAATATTATATTAGTGTCATGTGTACAACACGGTGATTTGACATTTATATACATTATGAAATGATCACATGATGTCTAATTACCATCCATCACCACACAAAGTTGTTACAATATAATTGATTATATCCCCTATGCTTTACTTTGTATCCTCTAACTTATTTATTTTATATAAGTGGATGTTGGTACCTTTTAATATCCTTTACCTATTTTATCCATTCTCCTCTTCACTTTCCCCTCTGGCAACTATCAATTTGTTCTCTGCTTTTATGAGTCTGTTTTTATTTGGTTAATTTGTTCATTTTGTTGTTTTTTGTTTGTTTTTGTTTTAGATTTCACATATAAATAAAGCTATCTGGTATTTGTCTTTCTCCGAGTTATTTCAGGTAGCATCGTACTCTCTAGATCCATTCATGTTTTGCAAATTGAAAGATTTCGTCTTTCTCGTGGTTGAGTAATATTTCATCGTACATATGTACCACATCTTCTTTATCCATTCATCTATTGATGGGTGATTAGGTTGCTTCTGTACCGTGGCTATTTTAAATAATATTTCAGCGAACATGGGAGTGAATATATCTTTTTGAGTTAGTATTTTCCTTTTTAATGGATATATACCCAGAAGTGGAATTGACGGATCATATGGTGGATCTATTCTTAATTTTTTGAGGAACTTCCATACTGTTTTTGTTAGGGCTACATCAATTTACATTCCTACGAACAGGGTACAAAGGTTCCTTTTCCTCCATATCTTCACTAATACTAGTTATTTGTTTATTTATTTTTGTCATTTTGACATTAGCCATTCTGAGAGCTGCAAGGTAATATCTTATCGTGGTTTCGATTTGCATTTCCCTGATAATTAGTGATACTGAGCATCTTTTTATGTATCTGTTGGCCATCTGTATGTCTTCTTTGGGAAAATGTCTATTCAAGCCATCTGCCTATTTTTAATCAAATTGTTTGTTTCTTTCTTTGTTTGGAGTTAAGTTATATGAGCTCCTTATATATTTTGGATACTAACCCTTATTGGATACATCATTTGCAAAGATCTTCTCCTATTCAGTAGGTTGCCTTTTCATTTTAATGATGGTTTCCTTCACTATACGAAAGTTTTTAGTTTGACCTAATCCCATTTATTATTGCTTTATGTCACTCTTGCCTGAGCAGAATGATCCAAAAAAAATTAAGACATATGTCCAAGAGTTTACTGCCTGTTTTATTTTAGAAGTTTCATGGTTTCAAGTATTACATTTAGATCTTTAATCCATTTTTAGTTTATTTTTGTATATGGTGTGGGAAAGTGGTCTAGTCCCATTCTTTTGTATGTAGCTGTCCAGTTTTTCCAATACCATTTATTGAAGAGACTGGTTTTTCCTCCTTTTATACTCTTGCCTTTTTTGTAATAGATTTATTGACCATATAAACATAGGTTTATTTCTGGGCTCTCTATTTTGTTTCATTGACTTACGCGTCTGTTTTTGAGCCAGTACCATACTGTTTTGATTACTCTAGTTTTGTGGTATAATTTGAAATCAGGAGTGTGATACCTCCAGCTTTGTTCTTCTTTCTAAGATTGCTTTGGATATTGGGGTTTATTTTATGGTTCCATACAAAGTTTAGAAATATTTTTTCAAGTTCTGTGAAAAATGCTATTGAAACTTCAATAGGGATTGCATCGAATCTGTAGATTGCTTTCAGCAGTATGGACATTTTAACAATGTTAATTTTTGGAGTTAATGAGCATGGAATATCTTTCCATTTATTTGTGTCATCTTAAATTTCTTACATCAATGTTTTGTAATTTTCATGTAAAAGTCTTTCACCTCCTTGGTTAAATTTATCCCTAGGTATTTTATTTTATTTTTTTAGTGCAATTATAAATGAGATTGTTTTCTTAATTTTTCTTTATCCTAGTTGATTATTAATGTGTAGAAATGCAACGGATTTTATGTATTGACTTTTTAATCCTATAACTTTATTGAATTTATTTATTAACCTTAACAGTCTTCAGTGGATTCTTTAGAGTTTTCTACATATAGTATCATGTTATCTTAAAAGAGTGACAGTTTTACTTCTTCCTTACAAATTTGGATGCCTTTTATTTCTTTTTCTTGTCTGATTGTTGTGGCGAGAATTTTGAATAATATGTTGAATAACATGGTGGGAGTGGGTATCCTTGACTTGTTCCCGATCTTAGAGGAAAAACTTTCAGCTTTTCACCTTTGAGTATGATGTTACTTGAAAGTGTGTCATATGACATTTATTATATTGAGGTATGTTCTCTTTATTATATAGAGGTATGTTCCATATTCACTTCGTTGAGAGTTTTTAACCACAAATGGATTTTGAATTTCATGAAATACTTTTTTTGCATTTATTGAGATGATCCTTCATTTTGTTAATGTGGTGTGTCACATTGATTATTTTGTGAATATTGAACCAGGCTTCTATCCCTGGAATAAATCCCACTTGATCATGGTATAATCCTCTTAATATACTGTTGAATTTAGGTGCTAATATTCTTTGAGAATTTTTGCATCCATGTTAATCATAGACATTGGCCTCTAATGTTTTGTTTGTTTGTTTGTTTGTTTGTTTGTTTTTGCAGTGTCTTGTTTGGTATTGGTATCAGGTAATGCTGGCCTTGTAGAATAACTTTGGAAACGTTCCTTTCTCTTAAATTTGTTGGAAGAGTTTGATGTAGGTATTAACTACCTTTAAATGCTTCATAGAATTCACCTATGAAGCTATCTAGTCCTGGACTGTCATTTGTTGGGAGTTTTCTGATTACTGATTTATATCATTCCTAATAATCTGTCCAGTCAGATTTTCTATTTCTTCTTGATTCAGTTTTAGAAGATTGTATGTTTCTAGTAATTTATCCACTTCTAGATTGTATAATTTGTTGGCATAGGATAGTTTATGGTAGTCTCTTACAATTCTTTATTTTTGTAGTGTCATTTGTTACTTTTCCTCATTTATTTTTTAAAATGTTGATTTATTTCTGATTTTATTTGGGCCTTCATTTTTTTTCTTGATGAGTGTGACTAAAGGTTTATCAATTTTGTTTATTTTTTCAAAGAATCCGCTCTTAATTTTATTGATGTTTAATTTTAAAAATTTAGTCTCTGTTTCATGTATTAACTGATCTTTATTATTTCTTTGCTTCTACTAACTTTGGGCTCTGTTTGTTCTTTTTTTTCTAGCTTCTTGTAACGTTAGATTGTTTACTCGAGTTTTTCTTGTTTCTTGAAGCGAGCCTGTATTGCTATAAATTTTCTAGAGGATCCCCTTCAAAGCTCACTAAAATGGCTGTTGACCTGAGGCCTCATATCCTTGCTAGCTGTTGGTTAGCAGTGTTAGTTCATTCCCTTATGGGCCTCTTTATAGGGCTTTTTACAACCTAATAACTAAAGTTCCTGGAGCGAACAATATGTGAGAGAGAGAATGACTAAGATGGAATCCTTGATGTATTTTTTAACATATTCTAAGATGTAACAACCCATCATTTATGCTACATTTTACAGGGCACACAGATCTGGTACAGTATAGGAAGAACGTACAGAAAGACATAAATACCAGAAGGCTGGGATCACTGGGGCCCATGAGGAGGGTTAATTATCATACTTAGTAAAAATTTAGATTGATGTATTTAAGAAGTAGAAAATTATATTGGTAATTTAAATATTTGAAAATTTGTACTGAAAAATACAAAGAAAACTACCCCTTCAAAACTTTTTTTAAAGATGTAGTTTTTAACTCAGTTAAAATAAAGTGGTACATAAGAAAGCAAGGTCATCATAGAACATTATTTGACTCGTGTCCAACTTTAAATGTTTAAATAAATAATTATATTTATTTGAGCAGTCGTGATGTAAACAAATTTGACAATGCTATGAAGTATGAAAGAGCTAAATTTTTATATTAAGTAGTCATTGACTAATTCCTAAAACATGTAAATCAAGGTATATTATTTCTTAATATTAACATAGAGGGGCGCCTGGGCAACTCAGTCGGTTAGGCATCCGACTTCGGCTCAGGTCATGATCTCACGTTTGTGAGTTCAAGCCCCCCGTCAGGCTCTGTGCTGACAGCTCAGAGCCTGGAGTCTCCTTTGGATTCTGTGTCCCCCCCTCTCTCTCTGCCCCTCCCCTGCTCATGCTCTGTCTCTCAAAAATAAATAAACATTAAAAAATTTAAAAAATCATATTATTTAGATACATCAAATTTTTAAAACTTTTAGCTCCAAGGAAAGGCGTTCAGTCTCTCAGTCACTGGAGGTATACAAAGCTGGATTTTCTGGTTAATTAAGTTATTCAGAGTTTCATATGTAGAATGAGATCTCCAGCAGAAAGGGGAAATGATTGTAAGTATTGTGAAGCCATAACAAAGGGTTTCTCCTTATTTAATGTTTTCTTTTTATTTTTTGGAGATACCCCATATGTTTGAAAGGTATATGCAGAGTAGAATAGTGAGATCTTGTTAACTGTGTAATGTGTCATAAAGCGCTCACCCAACTTCGATCCTTGATTTTCTCATGTGAAAAATGGCAAAATTCTCACAAGTCATTGGAATTTTTGAAATATAATATGAGGGTTGAAGCACATTTTTACACATAATATTGGATTCCTAAATGTTAAAAAATACGAACCACAATAATCAATGTTTTTTTCAACAAATAAAAGAAATGAGGGGTATGGGGCATTGATAGAAGTTATGATTAATTGCATTTCCTATTATTAATTCATTCCCAGTTTTTTCACATAATGTAAAGAAATGATGACTTAGTATTATGTGAACTTTCAAAGCCAAATATCTCTACCATTAGTAACTTACAAGGATAATGATATAATTAGAAATATTTCAATCTGAGTTTTACAAATGATAGAAAACATAATTTGGTGACATAATTTTATTTATTTTTTTTTTTAATTTTTTTAATGTTTATTCATTTTTGAGAGAGAGAGAGACAGAGCAGAGCGTTAGCAGGGAAAGGGCAGAGAGAGAGGGAGACACAGAATCTGAAGCAGGCTCCAGGCTCTGAGCTGTCAGCACAGAGCCCGATGCGGGGCTCGAACCCACGAACTGCGAGATCATGACCTGAGCCGAAGTCGGACGCTTAACCGACTGAGCCACCCAGGCGCCCCTTGGTGACATAATTTTAAATCATAACCTGTAATGATTCTGAATTCTTTTCTGACCTATTTATTCCTACAATTATGTACCCCCCCCTACTTTCAAACGCACATAATAATGTTAGCAAGGTTTAAGAAGGAGTAAAATATTCTTAGGTTACTACCGGGGAGAGACTCAAGGCCCAGGCCAAGCTGGTTCTTTAGATTTGTTGTCCTTATGGCCAGATAGTTAACATTAATTCTCTCAGGAGCACCAAAATAAAGAAGCCCCAGGATTATACTTAAGAAAAGTAGCCAATGCAGCATTGGGGTTCAGAGAGCAAGCTCTGTAGTCTCAGTTATCAGCTCCCACATATTAGCTGTATGACCTCAGTTTCCTCATCAGGATAACAATAGTTCTTGCCTTACAGGGCTGCTGTGAGTATTGCATGAAGAAATGCATATAAAATAGTGCCGTGTCGATATAAATAAGCATTCAATAAATATTAGCTATCATTCTGTATACTGTGAATAAAGTCAACAGAGAAAGTACAGATCTCTAAAGAGCTCAGAACTTGTTTAGAATTTGGCAATATAAAATAGACAAGATACATTAAGTTTGAAGCTTAGAATGTATTGACCCTAAAGCCACCTTTGTTTAATAAATCTATGCTCTAAAGATCAGAACAGTTGATACTACCTGGCATTTCAATTGATTAGGGTGAATGTGTTTGAGGTACTCCCTCCTTCATTTTTGATCAATGACTGTGTAACATCATGGTATATTATGTGTAAAGCTCATTTTCTTGAAACTTAGGTATATTATGCATTCGAGGCAGGTTTGTCAATTTGTTCTTCCTTCTAAATTACCATTAACTGGCTACTTAATTATGCTCACTTTGTATTTTCTTGAAAGCATTAAAAAAATTCACTTCGAGTGAATCTAGTCTGATCCAAGCAACCATATGTCCATAGTATGAGTAAAGCACACCCACAGCTGATGTTTTAGCTAATGAAATGAGAAATGTATTACATATCAGCTTTGATTAGTTCATTTATGCTGTTAGAGTGAAAAAGTAGTAGTTTCCATCTGTACTTCAGAAATTAAACATTTGCTTCTGAAAGATTTTATTTTAATTGGAGCTAATATTAGTTTATTAGCAAAAGGCCTCTAGAGGAGTTAAAATGTAATCATGTAGCAATAATGAAAAGGCTATGTTTTATTTTCCTGAAAATACCCTAAATCGTTCTCACATTATCTCACATGGCAGTGAAAACTAGACCTTTCCATGATTTTTTGTTTGTCTTTTTTTAGCCAAGATCTACACAGGAAGATGATGGTAGTAGTTTCACTATTGTAGAGACAGTGGTAACAGATTGAAGGCTTTGATAGGGAGAGCCTAAGTATTATTGTGGCACATTTGCTTGGTAGATGAGAAAAACTCTTCTTTAGTAAGTGTTTAGAAAGGATGGATTTGAGGTGTTATGAAAGATTCAGATAGAATTTTTCAATAGGCAGTTGGATACAGAGTTCTGGAATTCAGGAAAAAGATCTAGATTAGAGATGTACTTTGGGATTCATATCCATATAAATGGAAGCCGTGGGTTGAGACTTCTTTCCTAGGCAAGGAGAGGCGAGTTAGCTCTCTCATTTCCTTTGATATCCCATCCACTGAGAGTGAGACAGTGGTGTGATGGAATCTCAGTATAGAATATTATTACCCAAAGAAGTTTCTGTGAGAATGGAAAATGTTCAATATATCCATCTCGAAACTCTAGTCCACCCAACCACATGTGTCAACAGCACATGAAATGTGGTGTCATCGAGGAACTGAATTTAAATTTTAGTTAATTTTAATGAATTAAATTTTTAATAGCCACACACGGCCAGGTGACACTTTTTCTTACACGTAAAGAATGGACAGGAGAAAAGTCAGGGTAGATAATGCTGACGGACGTAGGGGTTAAGAAGTAGGGTATAGATAATACATTTTAGCAGGTTAAGGAAAGAGGGGACTAGATAAAATTTTAGTGCCCAGTATCACCCACATTTCCCTATATCAAGAACATAGCAGGTAGGATTGGAAGAGATTCTATGCAATACATGCAGATAGAGATTTGGATATAGGAAAAATAATATTTATCAATATTTTTGTACAAGATAAAGTACTTCTTCTTGGGGTGGAATCATTGCTCTAAAAAATTAATCTCTTCTGGGACACCTGGGCGGCTCAGTCAGTTAAGCGTCCAACTTCAACTCGGGTCATGATCTCATGGTTCATAAGTTCGAGCCCCGTGTCAGGCTCTGTGTTGACAGCTCAGAGCCTGGAACTTGCTTCTGATTCTGTGTCTCCCTCTCTCTCTGCCCCTCCCCTGCTCATGCTCTGTTTCTCTCTATCTCTCAAAAATAAATAAATGTTAGAAAATTTTTTAATTAATCTATTCTAATTTTGCATCTTCACATAAGGCAGAGCCTTCTTCAGTATCATATAATATTATAGTAAAGAGTGTAGAGGCTTTCCTAATGGTATATAGTATAGTAGTTAAGAGTGTAGACTCTACATACTGGTAGTCTGAGTTCAAATCTCTGTTCTGCAGCTCTACCCTGGGCAAGATTCCTCACTTTTCATGGTCTTCACCATTCAACTAAGTTTTAGCCACAGATTAATAAGGGTAAATTTTTTTAGGATTTATATCACAGCCCACATTTAGCAAACTGACTTGAATCTAGTGAAGAATTAATGAATGTTACTATCATTAACCTTTAAAGTAAATTTAGAGAATTTTTGGAGAGTATTTTGAAATCTTAATTTAAAAAAGGGTAATCTATAGATTGACCATATTAACAGATGCATCCTTAAACTCCTTCAATATTGTGTTATTTTGGAAACATTTTGCATATAAGATTGTCTATTTCTTTACATTTTTTTGTGTTTTTATTTTTTCAGCTTTATACAAATGATTGATAAATGAAAAGTGTGTATATTTAAGATGTACAACATGATGTTTTCATATTTATATACATTGTGAAAATGTCATCATGATCAAGATAAATAACATGTTCATCATCTCACATGATTACTTTTTTATTTCTTTTCAGTAGTGAGAACACTTAAGATCTACTCTCAGCAAAATTCAACTATTATAATATAGTAGTGTTAACTATAGTTACTATACTGTACCTTGGAATTCCAGAACTTACTTATCCTGCATAACTGAAACTTTTTACTCTTTGGCTAACATCTCTTCATTTCCTCTACCTCCTAGCCATCGGCAACTACCATTCCACTCTTTGCTTCTATGAGTTCAACTTAAAATCTATATATGACTGCGATCAAGCTGTATTTATATCCATACTGTTTTCCATAGTGGCTATATCAATTTTCATTTAGCCAACAATGTAAAAGAGTTCCCTTTTCTCTTTTTCCTCACCAACACTTGTTATCTTTTGCTTTTTTGATAATAACCATACTAACAAGTATGAGGTATATTATTTGCATTTTCTTGATATTTAATGATGTTGAGCACCTTTTCATATATCTGTTGGCCATCTGTATGTCTTCCCTAGAAAAATGTTTATTCATTCTTCAGCTCATTTGTTTATTAAGTTATTATTATTATTGTTTATACATTAGGGTTCCATACAAATATTTCTATAAAAATGTATTTGTTTCCCTTTATTTTTCAGAGATCGTTAGTTATGCTGCCAAAATTTTTGGTCTCTTTATTAAAAAATAATTAAAATTCTATTAATCAAATATTTATTTAAAAGTATCTTATTTTTTATGAAACTCCAGAAATCTGAAAATACAAACAGAACAATCTTCTCTTTCTTATTAATTTTAACAGCAATTCCTGAATTTGTAACACAAGTGAATGTTGCCTTGGAAGCCTTAAGTAAAAACTCTTTGGATGTATTTGATGATGACCAATTTGTGGATATCTCAAAGAAGATCTATGATACAATTCATGATATCAGATGTTCGGTCATGATGATTCGGGTAAGTTTGTTTTGCTTTCCATTGAATTATTTCAATACCCTTCACCATCTGGAATGCTTGGAATGATTGCAAGAAATATTTTATTTCTATTTCATAATGTCAATGCTGAAATCCATTAGAACTTTAGAAATCCGTATGTATCCCTGAAGTCAAATCTACTGTCACAAACAACACTTTCACTTATGTATTTGGTTATAACTTATGCAAATGAGCACATTTAACTGCTGCGTGTGCAGAAATGATAGGATTCCTTGTGTGCAGAATTCACTGAGGTGTCACATAGCATGATCAGGAGCCAAAGAAAAATACATAAAGTAATTTGCTTTCTTTTCTTGAACGGAAAGGAAAGGATCTTTCTCATTACTGTATTGAAATTGGTAGGAAAATGTGTATGTTTAAAACAGGTTGTGTCTATGGTCAAGCCCTCTCGTACCAGGTTATAGACTCAGACTATTCTGTAAGAAAGCTCAATTGGAGTTGCCAGGAACAATAAACACTTGAACTGTCCCAATCTAGGAGTTGTCTGTTTGGGGAAATATATGCCATCTTCTTAAGCATGAAAGTGAGCCATTTATTGTGGGTATAAATGATCAGGATTATTTGGTTTTACTCAAATATTAATGTGGAGTATTTTTTATTTTTATTTAAAAAACAGTGGAAGTTTTCTGGAAAATGCACATGTAAAGATATGGGGGTATTTTATCTTAGAATGGATTCATATAGAGGCAGACCCTGAGGTAAGAATTTGTGTTACTATTAGTGTATTTAGGAGAAAGTAAGACAGAAAAAATGAGGCAAGGAGGAGAAGTTAACCGGCAAGATGTAATCATGGATCACTACTGGCCACTAGGGTTCAGTCTTGCTGGGAAACTCTGGGTGTTAGTTTACAATACACCTCAGAATTATCTTACCAGAGGTGAACAAAACCCACTTTATCTACCTATTCATCCTTGGTTGAAGGCTACCCCTTCTCGGAGGTGTTAATAAACCTCCTGCATGGGTCAATGAAGCCCTTGTGCCTCAAAAAAAGCAACCCTTAGGTAGTGTGGCAGGTGCTTGCACAAAGAAGATTCAGTAGGAATGGTGAGTGTAATTTGTTAATTATGAATAGAATTTAATTTGAAAGCCTCTAGATCTAACTGTTAGTGAAACTCTAAATATAGAACTAGAGGTGCTGAGGAGATACGGGCAGAGCACCAACAGTATCTGACAGGCCTGAATGCCATAGGGTACACTGAGCAGTCCATAAAAATGGAGTCATTTGGGGATGTTGTAAGGGAAAGGGCCAACAGAAGTTGAAGACTCTGGCAGGGCAGATGGATGCTTATGAAAGAAATTCTAAGAGAAAGGCAGAGGTGTCAAGATATAGAATCTAGCACTTCAGAGGATGGCAACACCTGAAAGGAAGCCAATAATACATGTAAGAGAGAAATTTCATATATGTATTTACAAGCAGGCAGGAAGTATTTGTTCATATGTGATTGAGAACCATGGCATTGTACCAGTACTGTGTCTGAGCTACAAAGTGCCTTTATCAAATATTCTCTTCTAACAAAGGATTTTAAATCTTATCCATGTAGACTAATGGACTAGTGGACTGGTAATAAAGCAAAGCAGGGAGGATGGGTACAACCAGGAGAAACATTGAGTGAAGATACATGAGTTCAGGCAATGGTCTTTCCAGAGTGAAACACCTGCATTTTCAGTAGCCCTGAATGGATATGTGAGAAGTTTAAAACAAGGAAATAGCATAGGTGAACCAGGGTGAGAAATGTATTTTTTCCCCTGAAAAAGCTATCTAGGGATTTAAAAGTCTTGTAATTTCTCCCATTTGTATGTTTCAGTATTTAATAATTTACTTCTTATCAAAATAGCTTATTTATAGCAAGTCACATTATCTCACCATTATTTCTATATATCCCTCATACCCGGCAGTCCTCTGTAGAGCAAGAGAACAATTTATTGGAATTATTTAATAGCCTTAGAGGGCAGTAACTTTTCCCTATACTCATCTCTTTTTCAAGCTGCATGCTTCAATTTCTTTTAACTTTTCCTCACAGGAAAAATTTAGCATTTTGTGTTCTTTACTAGTCCTTATTTAACTTTTCAACAAACTTCTCAAATGAGACTATCAAAAAGCATATTCTAATTAGGGCCTGTCCAAAATCAAATACAGTGGAAGACTTGTCCGTATGTTACTGCTAATAATACAGCCAACTGCTATGAACTTATTTTTCTCCTCTGAAATTTCATGATTATTGGATAGATAATAATTTCCTTTTATTTTTATTTTTTACCCTGTTATTGCCTATATATTCCTTCTCCGTTTTGATATGATATGTTTTCTCGGGTCGTAAATCTTATACTAGATTTAAAGTTTATTATATTTCTAAATGATTCTTCGTATAATTTATCAGTTTACTTTTAAATTTGGTTGTGACTCTACCTAATTAGCCTCAATTAGAAACATGAGATTATAATCTAAATTCCTTCATCTAGATTACTAATAAAAATATTGAATATTGAATATTGTAAATAAACTATTATAAAAAAAGAAGAAAAGAAAATTGCTTAGCCACACAAAATATGCTGGATTTCACATAGATATTTTAATAAATTATATCTAAAATTAAAAAATATATATTGAATTATATCGGACCTTCATCTGACTGTAATCTCTGCTAGTTAGCTCCAGTTAAGGATCTTAGTGTTAAGAGACCTTAGGATCTGATGTTCCATCCAACTAAGTAGTGGCAAGTGTGTGGTTTGTAAGGAAGTTTTCTGAATTTTGAGATAGATATATTCTTCCTTCATACACACTTTATGGCCAAAAAAAGTAAAACAGATAAACAGAGCTGCTGGACTTAAAACCATGAAGGAGGGGTCAGAGACTCATCCTCTCTGGGCCTGCATACCCAGTTCCTTAGGCAACCTCGAGGGAAGATTCTGTAGAAATACAAGGATTCCTGCAGGATGATCCATCCATAAACCTCCGTAATTAACTGCTAATTGGATTATAGGTTGAAAGTAGAAGTCTAACTCAGGTACAATTAAAAAAATTCTATAATATTTTTTCTTTGAAGATTATCCCTTTATCAAAGAAGATAATAAAATTGATCTGGTGTAATCTTCCCTTAATAAGGTCAAATTTAATGTTGACCAATATCCTGACCTTAGAACTGCCAAGCATTTGATGTTTTCTTCAAAGTAACTAAAAAGCGTCAACATTAAGTCAAGTTCAAGGAGACTATGGTCCTGTGAGTGTTACAGAATCCTGTCCTATGTCTGAATTTTCAGAGTGCTCTCAGTGCCCTTGAAGCTGCTTATTAATAAAATACTAAAAACAAAACAATAAACAAAAAAACCAAAATACTAAAAAATTTCAGAGCTTGAAATTTTACAAATTGTTTCATAAAAATATTATTATATCTGCTTTTAATTTTTTGGTGAACGATTGTGTTAGCAATTGTTTAGATTATTTTTAAAAGTTCCAGGAGAAAATGCAGTGACATTTAATAATACTAACTCCACTGGATTCAGTTTGTGGGCCAATAAATTTATGGAATCTTGTTCTTAACCTCAGTGAGTATATTAAATACTTATTTTTTCTTTGGGGTTGAATATCTATGTATAAATTTTACAGTTATTAAGAGTCCATATAATAAGATTAAAGCAAGTCACAAATCTCTCTAACCCTCAATTTCTTCCTATGTAAAATAAACTTTATATCAAATCTACCTCAAAATATTATTATGCTGACAGAATGAGCTAATAGAAATGAAGTACTCAGTAAATAGTAGCTTCTTATAAAAAACAGCTACTATTGCTATTACCATTGTGAAAAATGCTAGTATTACTGAAACTGCTTATTATTTTTTTGGTATCTTGATGAATGTTATCTATAGAAGTTATAGCAATGTGTCCATGGGCCAACTTGAAGCCAAAGTCCAAAAGTACCTTAAAAGGTAAAGTTCTAAACAAAGAATTATGTTTTTATTCAATATACTGTTTTACATAAGAGGAAACTTGTTGTGTATCTTAATTATAGATTATTTAATGCAAATTGTGCTTTCGCACCTGTAATGCTTTAAGCTGGCACTATAATTCTATATATTGTTTTTACTAACTTCTTGAAATGTGCAAGAAGGACTCTTGATGGTTCATCTTTTAGGGAAATGTGCTTAACTAGAAATAGATAAAAATTTTTAAGGACAGCGTAATTAAATTGAGATAAAAATGGACAGTTAGTAGTGAAATATCCTCAAAAAGAGGAAAAGATTCAGCAAAAATTCAGCCTTCTAAAAGGTATGCAAATTGTGGGCTTCATATATTTCGTTTGTGAATTTTCATATGTGACTTATCAAAGGCACGTAGAAAATATACAGACACTTTCCAAACCAAATGTGAAGATTTTCGGGACCACTACTAAGTTTAGATTTTCTGTGTTAGTTGTCTCACTTCATATTTCAGAGAATAAGAACAAATTTTGGCTATGTTACTTGATTGAAGTTTATTTTTAAAGAAACAGGAAAATAAAATAAATCAAAAAACTATTTATGTGGCCCAGTTTACATGAACCATTTTTATATGAATAATTTACATGGTTTCTAGAACGGGAACACAGTTCAATATGTAACTTCAGTTTATATAGCCAGGAAAACCTTTTTTTTTTTCTGATTCTATTGTACGCTCAGGAATGGATAGATGGCTTTCACTGGAATTATATACAATTTTCTTAATTTAGGTTACTTGCACTGTCATGCTTTCTTTGAATGTCTTCTATTGTTCTCCATAGCTTCTTTTGAACTGACCTCAAAAAATTATTTTGCTTTATATGTCTTCTGGACCAAGCTACTGTTTGTTTCTCTGAAGTCTCACATTCAAACTTTGGGAGAAAAAGACTGATGGTGTCAGTTAGTTACTAATTGGTGGAGAATGTTATCCGGTACAACTAGAATTCTATTGAACTGAGTTCAGAATTGAAGAAATAGTAAAAGGAATATTGCATAAAATCAAGACATGTGTTCAAGTCTCAATTTTATATGTTATCATTTAATTTGTTATCTTACACGATATTAGTTTCTTTACTGTAGAGGGAAACGAAAGCATACTCTGTTACTTTTAGCCATCATTGCACTTAAAAATTAAGGGCAGAACATTATTACTTAAAATTGGGAACAAAGTGAGAATGTCCATCATTCAGTGCAATGAAATGTTGTAGATGTTCTAGCCAGTGCAGTAAATCAAGAAACAAAATAAAAAGTGTACAGATTATAAGGAAAAATAAAACTGCTGTATTTGCAAATTATATGGTCAACCACATTGAAAATCCTAAAAAAAAAAAATTTACAACAACAAAAAATTCCACCCTGGTAGAACTGGTAAGTGAATTTAGCAAAAAGGAAGGGAAACAAAAGGATAAGGGCAAAATTAATGAAATAATAAATATACAGCAGGGAAATACAGTGAAACTCAATATATATTTCTATTTAATTACAATGATTAGAAAATAGATCTTTTAAAAGTACAATCTATCACAGTATCAAAAATAACAAACTAATTGATAAATTGAAAAAACTTATACAAGGTATACTCTGAAAATTATAAGATATTATGAAGAAAGGTTAAGAAAACACATATTAGGAGAAAGTTAATCATCTTCCTGGACTTGGAGACTCAATATTATTAAGGTGTACAATTATCTTGAAATTGATTTATAGATATAATGTTGTCCTAAACATATTCCCAGTAGACTCTTTTATAAGAACTGATAATCCAAGGTGGTTGGTTACGTGGGTACATCCATTTGTCAAAACTTATGAAACCATACACTTAAAATAGCAGCTAAATTACATGGATAAAGTTGATTTTAAAAATGAATAATATTTTACCCAGTAGTCGACATCTTAGAAATGAGGTAATTTTATTTAAAGTCCTATTGAATGTATTAATTAGGATTAATTAAAAAGCCATGCATGAACTACTGAAAATGCTGACATTTAGAATATTATAATAAATGAATACTTTTCTACTTTATAACTGGCTACTTGCCAAATATTTCTTAAATTTTTTTTAATGTTTATTTATTTTTAAGAGAGAGAGAGAGCAAATGGGGGATGGCAGAGAGAGGGAGACACAGAATCTGAAGCAGATTCCAGACTCAGAGTCGTCAGCATAGAGCCCAACATGGGGCTTGAATATGCAAACCATGAGATCATGACCTGACCCGAGTTAGACACTTAACCGACCAAGTCAGCCAGGCACCCTGCCAAGTATTTCTAATATATGGTCCTCCTTTGTTGATTTTTATTTCTCATGTTTATAAATTATTATGTATTATCTTTGATCGAGGGTTGGCAAACATATGCCATGACCATTGCCTTTGGTACCATCTTATTTTGTATGACCTATGCGCTAAAAATGATTTTAGTATTTTTAAATAGTTGAAAAAATTTCAAAGAAGGATAACACTTTTTGGCATATAAAAGTTATAAGAAATTCTAATTTTATGAATAACACCAATAGATAGTTCTTTACACTATAATGGCAAATTTGAGTAATGGCAACAGTAACCATATAGCTCACAAAGCTTAAGACATTTACTGCCTGGCTCATTACAGAAAAATTTTACTGACCCTTGTCTTACTCTGTTTTGACTCTGTACTAAAATCTTTACTGGGTTTTCTAAGGACCCAATAACCCCTTTTTTAGTTTTCCTTTGTAAATTCAATCATGCAAAATATTTGAATATTAGTATTGTCTTTCCTTTCAAGTTCCTTAAGTCATGTGACCACCCAATGCAACTTCTGCTATTCCTTCCTATTCCCATTGCAGGGTCCCAGGAGCTTTTCTCCACGCTCTTTCCCACCCCTGTGGTTTCCATTCTCCTATGTGCTCTAATTCTCTTATCCTTTCTTTTGTAGGTCAAACTCTCTGTGCTTCCTTCTTTGCACATTTTATATCCACACCTTGCTACTTTGCTGAGTGCTTTAGTTACTAGGACTTACTCTTCTCCAAAGGCTGTAAAGAGGTTTTACATTCCTCTTGGTGTTTTGCATCATATGTTCAGCAGGTATAATTAAATTTTAAGCTGCCCTCTGATTATCATACATTTTGAAATTCAACTTTTGAGGTTTATGGGATGTTGAAACTCATCAACTTCAATCAACCACTTTACTTTTTCTTTTCTTTATGTTATAGTAGTAATTTGTCCAAAGATTATTAGATTACAAATGAGTTTTGATAAAAGAAGAACTTGCTAAGTTACTTTAACATGCAATGATTTGGGGTATGTTGACAAATTTGGATTATACCCCCTTTTACTCTCAGAAGTGTCCCCATTGGGTGATAAAATGCCATGCTCGTCCAGTTTCTAGGCCCTGCTTGTATCGCTTGAGGCCCCCTGGTGCATCACATGCACCCACATGGTAACACCTTCAGTGTCCAGGTACTAATGATCACATTTTTTTATCAAGCCCGTTTTTCCAACCTCAGGGAACACTTTCTCTCCATAGACCTAACTGCTATCAATTGTTAGCTTCCTGTTTTCATGCTTTGTGATTCTTTTGTTGACTGTGAAAAATCTATTCAGGCACCGTTTCAAATTTATTTAATCCACAGAGACTACGTCTTTTCATGTTTTCAGTGCTAAGCAGATTTCCTGAATTCATTCTTAGTCATCCACTCTTCGCTCTCCCAAGTCTTGCCAGCATAGCCCAGTTAAAATACTCTGTTCTTTTTGGAAGTGGTATGTCTCGTTTATAATAGCAGAACCAGTTCATAAAGAATCCAGCCAATAGGGGACTTTCTAAAAGAACTTAATAAAAGATCTGTAGCAAAATAAACTTTAGCTTTATATGCAAATTTAAATCAAACATTAGTAAGAATTCTATAGTGAGGCTCTTGCTGTTTCCTTTGAAAACAAAGAGTTTAAGGTAAGTAAAAGCAGAACAGCCTTCTCACACTGGTCAGCAGGGGATGAACTTTTATGAGCTCAGGATGCTTAATGACCTTCTTTGTGTGTATACCATTTGAGAAGATTTTTTTTTTAATTTTTAAAGTTTTATTTATTTATATTGAGAGAGAGAGAGAGCATAAGCAGGGGAGTGGCAGAGAGAGAATCCCAAGCAGGATCATGCTTTCAGCACTGAGCCCGATACAGGACTCCAACTCACCAACCGAGAAATCATGACGTGAGCTGAAATCAAGAGTGATGCTTAACCGACTGAACCACCCAGGTGTCCCAATGAGGAGACTTTTGAGTAAAAGAACAGAAGTGACTAGAGTAAGAAAGAGTGTTCATTGAGAAACATGCTGGTCAAGCTAGCTCTAGCTAGTGATCTCTGTTTATCATGCTGAGAGAAAGATACTCAGCTTGAAGTCATTCTGGGAAGTGTTCTTTCACCAAAGGGTCAGAGCCACTGGACTGGTGGGAGAGTCCCTGGTCCAGAAGGGCTCTGATGCAGACTAGTCCTGCATCAGACACATGTGCTGCTCAGAGCTTTTGACTCATGGTAGCTGAGCATAAGGAGTCAAACATCCCTCTTTAAAAACACCTTCAGGGGAAACGGCTAGCATTTTAAATAGAAGAATAATATGGGGATGATGATTAGTTGTCGAATCATCAGGAATTTTTGTTGTTTATTTTTGATATGCTTATTTTGAAATGATTTTTATGAATTATAAATAAACTTGAATGAGTAATTAAATAAATTAGTAAGTTTATATGAAGTATTAAATCCAATAATACACTTTTATGATTTTGTATTTTGTTCTTATCCTAAAAACTCTTATGGCATGCTTAGTGATGTTTGGCTATTTACCTACACTCACAAAATAACTTTTGGAGAATTTAGTAAGTCTTCTAGAGAAAAGAATCTGAAAAATACCATGTATAAAATGATGACTTAAAAAATATACCTCAGCATAAGTAATAGAAGGAGGGATATTGAGAATTTTATATTTTCAGTGTCCAGCATATATTTAGTATATTTTAAGTAAATGATGGAGTTTCAAAGGTAGAAATACTCTAGAGATTGATAGCAAAAGGTCTCTAAGTGAAGTGAGGAACCTGAGGTCACACACCGATAGGGAACATAACAGGTCAAAATCTGGGGCTTAGGGTACCTGGTTCAGAACATTTTCCTTTTTTCTCAGGAGCAGGAAATAGTCCAGTGTTTTTACACAACAGGAGCCCTCCTACTTCGCTGACTTCCCTTTGTCGATGGGCTAGTTAAAAACATACAAATCCACCAAATTACTTTCGGGGCAGTTTTTTGAAGAATACCTACCCTCTAATGCTCCTCTCTGCTGCCTCAGGTTCGGATCCATAGCCCTTCTGTCCCTCCCTTGGGTTCGCCAGACGAGCCTACGCTTCTGGCATATTTCCACTTACTGTCCTGTCTAACCATACGCTTTCCCTGAGAATTTGCACAGCAGATTGTTCAGGTCTGATCCATCATTACTTTCATGTCATCCTGCACAGATCGTCCGCAGACCCATGTACAGAGATAGTATCTCCCTCTTCAGCCACTCTCTCTCTTCTCACTCGAGTTAGGGTTTACATAGTGTTTATCATGACAAAAGACATATTTAGTATTTTTAATTTATCTCTTGTCTGCCTCCCTATACAAGAATGTAGACTTCATGAAAGAAGGGATTTTTAGACCTTTAAAATAAAATCAGATGTCAGGCTTTTTAAATTAAATAAAGTTGTCAAATTTGTCACCTGTTTGAAATGTAATCACTGGACCTCGAGGAATTAATGGCAAGAAAAAAATTACTTTGTTATATTTCATATTATAGAAAGTGATAGACACCAAGAGGCTACTTTGATAAATACTTTCACAAAGAAATAAAATTCACTTGATCTTTGGTTTAAGATAGTTTTGAAAGTACCAAAGATTTCTAATATGTATTGTACTTTGTGACCACCAATGTGATCACAAATGCATGTACATGTCTGTATCAATATTTGTCTCAGTACAAACGTCTATAAAACTGAATATATAGTTGTTTTATTAAAAAGCTTTCATTTTTACCTTGTGCAGGTGACAAGATTCCTCTTTAACCATGATGACAGTTATAGAATAGCCCTGATGAGATGTCTTGATCATGTGCATTAGTGGTTGGGTTGTGGAAGAAAAATTGAGGCTGGGGTTTGTGGAGCTTACTGAAGTGTATTTATGCACATTCTACCCCATTATCAGACCCTTCGTGTATAGGTTCTGAAAAGTCACAAAATTATCCACAAATTTAATAATTTAAAATATGTTTTATATTGTCTTATATTGCACTGTTTGGAAAAGAAATCAGAAATTTAATTAAAGTCATAAAATATAGAAAGATTCTATAGCAAAAATTATTTCTAACCCTTAAAAATGGTTGTAAAATACATTGTAATGAGTCCGTAGTGGTCTGTTTACTAAAAAAATATATATGAAAATAAAACCAGGAATTTTTGCATATCTTCTATTATCACCAAAATTAGTGGTCTAGGAATAAATTTAGGCTAGTTGTTTAACAAAAAATTTTACCAGCAATATATTTGTACAAACTAATCTCTTCCAGTGGATTTGGTAATTTAACTCTGGGAAGATAGCCTTATTTTAGATTGACCTCACAGTGCTCCCTCTTCAAGGACATTCCCCTTCCTTGGAATATCTTTGTGAGCCTGAGGAAGTCAGATAATTTCTCAACATTTGATTTGCATTTGTAAAATAAGAAAAAAAAAAGCACATACTGACCTAATTATATGGCTGATTTCATTTAAACGAATAATACATACACAACATGAAGTAAAATTTTCCAGCACACTATGAGTGCTCAATGAATTTGTCTTAGTAGTATAGTGTAGTGATACAAATACAAAGAATTTGTTATATGTGTTAGTCAAAATAACACATTCTAGCTGCTCTAACACCCTCCCCCCCAAATCCCGGTAGCCTATTTCATTGATAGTATTTATCATTTATACATTGTTCTGATGTTAATCAGTTTTACTAGATAAGGTTCTACCAGGTAATGACTTGGTGATTCAGGATCCTCCAATCTTTTGATACTGCCATCTTCATAATGTGGCCTCCACTGTCACTGGAGAAAGGAAAGAAAAAGTGGATGATTGAATAGGAAGTTAGATGACCAAAACTATTAATGAGATTAGTGAACACCTAACTATTCCTTGTCACATACTTTGCTCCAGTTATTACTGCTGTGCAACAAATTATCTGAAAGTTAGTCACAAAAAACAACAACCCATATATTATGTTCACAGATCCTATGCATCGAAAATTCAAAAAGGGCATAGGCTTGTTCACGCATATATCTAATGTCTGATTTCAGTACTGGAAGACTAAGGAAAACTACATTAACTTTCATGTGGCTTGGCTTTCTCATAGCATGACAACCTCCAGATAATTGTTTTTTTTTTTTTTTTTTTTTTTTTTCGGTATGACATTTTAGGAATCCAAGAATAAGCATTGCAGCTCACAAAGCACATACAATACTTTCTTTCCTAAGCTAATCTCTGAAATTGTGCACTGTCATTTCTGTCATAATTGATTATTTACAAACAAGTCAGAGACCTCCCTGATTCAAGAGGAGGAGACATGAACTTTACCTTTCCATATAAGAAGTATAAAGGTCAAAAGGAACAAATGGGATGGGATATAATATACGGTCTATCTCTGGAAAATGTAACGTGGTCCATTTATTATAATACCATCATCATCATCATTACTACTAATAATTTTTTACTGATTAACTTTGTTACCATAAGTTAGCTTGAACAGCTTACTGCTTTCAAGGAGTAAAATAAACCAATAGAAATATTCTTAAAACATTGCAGGTAATTGTTTATAACAAGTTTTTGGGAGTTCTGGTCAGTAAAATATTCTAGTTAATAAAATTTTAATTACCATATTTTAATGTCTTTGGTAACTATATTCATTACCTATTTAAGATGTTAAGCTATCTACAATATTTCTGATACCTCACTCTAAGAATTTGCTTTGAAGTAGAAATATCTAGGAAATACAAATAGAATAAAAGTTTTGAAAATTATATGTAGAATACAAAACTGTCATGAATCTGGATTGCAAAGAATGAAGCAGGCATCATATTAACAACTAATTTTCTATTTGTTATACAGTCTTCTCAGTCAACCTCTGGAAAAATATTTGAGTACTTTTTATCTTTTAAGAACTGTGTTTAAGAATACAAATATGAGATATGGTCCTTGTTCTTAATTAACTATCTTTCTCATGGAAAAACAAATTGTGTGAGCCAGTGATAAGCATTTATAGTGGTAAGTGCTATCATCTATAATGAAAGCATATAGAATCATCATTGGTAATTAAGAGCTTTTAAGTCTTTCATGGAGAAAATTATGCAAAGATGTAGTCATGTGGTGACTAGAGTTGGGGGATTAAAATTGGGCTTTGTTGAATGGATAGGGGTTGTATAGTTGGAATTGTGGTTTAAGACATTTGCAAGGAAAAAGACATATTTAGAGAACTGTAATTAGTCCAGAGTGCCTGGACTCCAGTGTATAGGAAAAATGACTGGGCAAATAAAAAGAATCCAAATTATTAATATTTTTAACACCACGTCAAAGATACATAACCTTGACCAATGTCGAGAGGAGTGGAATTACTAGGCGTGGCACAGAGTATTCAAGAGTCATTCCATAGGGTTTGGGTGGGGTAGTATCTGCCTCCTCACCTGCCACAGTCAATCACCTCAACCTTCCTAATATTTGAAAATTTAGGTTCTTTTATAAAGAAAGAAAATAGAAATTAGTGATTGTGTAGACAACAAACAATCTCTTATAATGTATTTACTATTAAAGGAAGGTAGGAATTTTAATCAAATGTTAATTTACTATTTATGCCTCATTAAATAAATTGCTCAAGTGTAATTTTCAGGAATTGCTCTTCCTTAGGATATTAAACCTCTCCAAAAGGGACTTTGGAAGAGTGATAAAAGATAATAACAATAATGATGATGATGATGATGTAGATAATAATAATAATAATGTTATTATTAAAATAGAAAATAAATGAGGCTTGTGTTTAGAACCAGCCGGCGTTTTTGTATTTGAAATGAGCTAAAGCCAAGCATATGCCAACAGTATTTCTAACTGCCTCACTCTCTCTTAAGAGATTTAGGAAATCAGACTGACAGTCAGGCATGCTCACCACTAGAGCAGCCAAGGTGAAGGGATTGAAGTGCTGTCTTGCCAGCTTCAGGGACTCGTTGAGTCTGTTCCAGAATATAACATGCCACTGATTACAGAGGATTTTGGTGTTAAATTGACAGAAGAAATTGCTAATCAAAATGCAAGTGGGAGATGTAAATGCAAAAAGATATGAACTCACCAATTAATGCACAGAGAATCATTTTCTCCGTCAGATGCCGTGTTTCGTTATTAAATCTGAAGCTTTACACGTTAGCTTCAAAAGAACTACATCAATCAGAGAAGGTTGAAAGTGTGTTATGCCGCGATGAACACTGGATTAGAAATCGAAAGACCTTGATCTTGGTCTCAGTTACATTATATAGTAAGTCGTTCTGAAGTCCTGATTTCCTACCTTGAACACAGTTTCACAGTGTCCTAATGCATAATGGGGATAATCACACTTGTCTTGCTTATAATTGCATATTTTAGGGGGTTCTTCCTTCCTTCTTTCCTTCTCTCTCTCTCTCTGTCTCCTCTCTCATTCTTTAAGTTACTCATTGAATTATTTTGATTCATTTATTTTGATAAGATTTTATTGAATACCTCCTATGTACCAATAAATTTGTCAGACATTTAGGCATATAGAGCTAGATAAGATAGGCAAAATCTCTATTCTCTTGGAGTTTATATTCTAGTGGAGAGAGACAGAAAGTAAACAATTACAGAAAGTGTAAACAAGGCAGTTATGATGACCAATATGATGGAATTAAGCAGTATGATGTGATAAAGAGAATATTGGCATAAGAAATAACAACACGTGAAATACAGTAATCAGGTCAAACCTCTCTGAGGACATCAAATTTGACTTAGGTAATAAGAATCAGGATGAGTCAGCAATTTTAAGATGGAAGCATGTTGCAGGCAGAATTGACAATGCAAAGATGACAAGATTGGGGAAACGCTGGTTGTACCTGATGACCTGGAATGAGGCACTGTGTTTAAAGCTTAGTAAAGGGTTTGAAGGGTAATGATATAATCTGATTTTAGAGAGCTAGACAGAGTATAGATTATTTTGGGCTCTTCAGATACAGGACATAATTTGGATTTTTTCCAAACCATTGGAAACTATTAAAATCCATCGGACACATGAGAGACATGATCCCATTTGTATTTCTTGCTTTTGTTGACTATTTACTTTCCAGAAGACCTCTAAAAACTATGTTTATCAAACAAAACTAAGTTTATTAGACTTGGTGCAGTAAAGGAGAAACTACCTTGACAGGGTCTTACTAGCAGGTCAAAATGGGGGAGATTAGGTAGGTCTCTTTATATCATTTTAAGGCCTGTGCTGAATAATTTTTGTTTTATTTTATTTATTTATTTTTTATAGAGAGAGAGACAGGACAAGTGGGGGAGGGGCAGGGAGAGAGGGAGCGAGAGAGAATCATAAGCAGGCTCCATGCTGCCAGTGCAGAGCCCAGTGCAGGGATTGAACTCATGAAACCATGAGATCATGACTGCAGCCAAAACCAAGATTTGGACGCTCAATGGACTGAGCCACCAGGGTGCCCTGCTGAATGATTATAAAGTGCAGCTTCAAGAGGGAAAACTGGTTGGGATTTGATGACATAGATTTGGATGAGAGAACACAGTGAATTGAAGATCTTGAAATGAATCTAGATGAGCTTGTTAGTCTTGATAATTTGTCAGTTTGGCTGGATCAGTTTTCTCCTCCAGGAGCAGGTATTTCCTAGAGAAAGCAGCTAAGTTATTTTTGCTTGATTTTAGTATTATGAACACAAGAATAGGATTATTCTTTATTATTAACACAAGAGCCTGAAATTATGTTGTTTTCAGTTCTCACTAGTCCATGGGAAATATGTTGTTCGGGGTGCATTGACAAGAGTAGAAGTGAGAATATCAGATAGGAGCCTGTGGTAGTTTTCTAAGGTAATAGATTATGTCGATGTAGATTAAGTCTACACTGTTCGGTGCAATAGTTACATGTGGATATCTGAGCACTTGAAATTTGGCTTGTATGAACTGACGTGTGCACTGTAAGTGTAAAACCCACAACAGATGTTCAAGACTCCACAAGAAAAAAGAATATAGAATATCTCATCTATTTTTTAATATTTATATATAACAAATTGATGTTAATAATATAATTTAACCAAATATATTCAAAATATTATCAACTTAACATGTATTATTTATTTATGTTATTAATGTGACTGCTAGCAAACTTAAAATTACATATGCTGCTTGCATTTTATTTCTATTGAACAGTGCTGGACTAGAGAGAAAAGGTGAACAGATTTGAAATTTATTTTGGAGATAAAATGGACTGACTTTGCTGGGAATAAACATGAAATTGAAGGAAACTGGGGAAACAAATTTTCCTCTTAGGTGTCTTGTTTTGGGCCATTGCATGGATGTAAGTGTGACTTTTTAAAATTATTTTTTAAATCATTTTTTGAGAGAGAAGGAGGGAGAGAGAGAATGAATGGGGGAGGGGCAGAGAGAAAGGGAGACAGACAATCCCAAGCAGGCTCTGCAGAGCCCAACATGGGGCTTGAACTCATAAACCATGAAATCATGACCTGAGCCAAAACGGAGTCCAGCGCTCAACCAACTCTGCCACCCAGGTGCCCCTGGATGTAAATGTGATTTAATGAGCTAGTGGAGACTTGGAGAAACCAGTTTGGGGTAGGAATTTAATGTCATCTTACTGGGCACATTAGATATTAAATTTGCTTATTTTATAGATAGATGGGCCATTAGATACATGATTTTGGAACTTAGTACATAAATTTGGCCTATTATAGAAATTTTATTTCCCTTAATATAGAATGTACTCACCTTTGGAGAGGGTGTATTAGAAAAGAAAGAAATGATATAGGAACAAACATTTAAAATTCAAGCTGAGGAGGCATCCATAGCAAAGGAGACTGACAACAACTAACAGGAAAGATGAGAAGAATCAAGACAGTGTTGAATCAGAAGCCAAGGAAAGAGTTTTTCAACTACGTAGAATGTTACGTAGAGCGCCGGCAAGGTAAGAAGATATGTTCGTTGTATTTGGGGACATAGATGATCAAATAGACAATGTAGGATTAAACATGCAGTACATAGTGTCAGGGGTTCCTGAAATTGATAACCAAGACTTCAGCAGGCAAAGGAGCTAAATACTGCAATTATAGGTTGAGAAAATATCAACGTATTGGGACCGGCACACTTCCAAAGAGCTTAGATAGAAGTAGAGAATTTGGGACAGGACGACAGAAATTAGAATTCTTGAAATGTGTAGTGCTTTGAAAAAGTGATTAAACCGTTCTCCCATTTCCCTTTGGAGTCTTCACGACATTCTATAACGTCCTCACACCATCATGGGAGAACAACAACAAAATAAACCTGACACCCTGACAATGACTGAACTCATACTCTGAAAGGGAACTCTTTATATTTTATGTAAGCATAAAGTCTTACAATTGTAAATATTATAGTATATATAGGCTTTTGATAGAACGTGAGTTGATGATGACTCTATGTGTCTAGTGTGATTCTAGCCCAGTTTTTTGTTTGTTTGTTTTGTTTTGTTTTGTTTTGTTCTGTTTTGCTATTCTTCCAGTGTTTGCTATTGAATCATACTATCTTTGGTTGGAAAGCTTGTTCTGTCCTGTGTCCTTATGAATATCTGCAGAGTCATTAGTCTTTGTGTACTTCTGAAAGATTTGTCTTTAAATGCAATCTTTATCTATCGATTTCTTTGGAAAGATTTGCTTTGCTCCAATATGTTCTGCAAGATCCTTCCGCCATATTCCATTCTGTTGGTCCAGTGTTGGCTTTTGCCTAGCTCTCAGGACTTTCTATAATGTAAAGATTTAGCCCTCCCTGTGTTTCCTGTTACAATTATATTTTAATTACCCTAATTAGTTTTCTTGGCATAGATGCAATGAGAAGAGCAGTATCAAATCACTTTCAGAAGAAAGCATCACTTCCTGCTTGGGTCAGAGCTCAAAACAGATTCCCCCATTGACTGTGTAGTTCCTGTGTAATACTAATGAATGTTCCTCCATTTCGAATCACCATCTTGTTACTAACTTTATACCCAATTTATAGTAAACTACAAAGGCTACTTGATTAAAAAAAATCTATGAGTAAAAACAAATATTAATCAATGATAACATTTTTGTTATCAAAATAACACATGCTTATGATAACATATGAAAAAATATAGAATAGTTTCTGGTAAACATTTAGACCCTGACTGCTCCTAATTCTTTATCACATGTTGTTTTCTTCCAATGCTGATTACTTTTAGCACTTTCGTTTGTATCTTTTCAGATCATTTTCTACATAAATTCTATCACATATACTCGATTTCGATGTATATCTTTTGTTCATTGATTTGTTTTGGCAAAAATAAGACCATTCTATACTTACTGTTTTGAAGCTTGATTTGATTTTTTGTAATTCTGCAGTGTCATGCATTAGGTTTTCTTAGTTTCAGCCCCAGATAAAAGTTAGCACGATCCCATAGAACTGTTGGTGATACATCTTTTTCTTATAAGCCTTTCCTGTAGGTGGGAAAAGTATGAAAGAGAGAAAGGGAACAAGGCACCCAGAGACAGAACACATGGAAGAGTGGAAGCAAATACTCATTTAAGGTCATAGAATGAAAAATATGGAAAGCTAACATAGTGTCATTGGTGGAGCAATGCATTGTTGCCGAAAGGTAGAGCTGGGATGGGATGCCTGGGTGGCTCAGTCGGTTAAGCTGCTGACTTCAGCTCAGGTCATGATCTCACGGTTCATGAGTTCGAGCCCCGCATCAGGCTCTGTGCTGACAGCTCGGAACCTGGAGCCAGCTTTGGATTCTGTGTCTCCCTCTCTCTCTCTGACCCTCCTCTACTCATAGTCTGTCTCTCTCTCTCAAAAATAAATAAGCATTAAAAAAATTGAAAAAAAAGATAGAGCTGGGTTGACTAAAAATGTACATAGCTCAAAATCTTTAGTTTTTTTTTTTAATTTTTTTTTTTAACATTTATTTACCTTTGAGAGACATAGAGATAGAGCGTGAGCAGGGGAAGGGCAGAGAGAGAGGGAGACACAGAATCCAAAGCAGGCTCCAGGCTCTGATGAGCCATCAGCACAGAGCCCGATGTGGGGCTTGAACTCACAGACCGTGAGATCATGACGTGAGCTGAAGTCGGCTGCTTAACCGACTGAGCCACCCAGGTGCCCCTTTAGAAGGTTTTGAGGTCTACAGAGGTGAAGTGATATAGTGCCTAAGTGCATACAGCTAGTTAGTGTCAAAGTCACTGGTGTCCTGACTCCAAAATCAGTGTGCTTTTGATATTACCACAACCATAGATATAAACAAAAAGACAGATACACACGTTGTATTAATCAAATGCAATTGTAATATAATGTGTTTGGTATAACATATTGTATTAATTAAGCAACATATTTTTAAAATTACTTAAAAATTGTGTTTGAAGTCATGGGCTAAGAACAGGAATACATTAATATAAGGACTGAGGAAAAGAACAAGTGACAATTGCTTGGGGGGAAGGTCAAATTAGCTTCTCTAGAAGAGAAGATGAGGTAGGAAGATGAAGGGAAATAATTTAAATGTACTGAATTTACTTAAGAAGTGAAGTAAAGAGAAAATGCCCTTCAGTTTAAAATGAAATTCCCAACAGAAACTGAGAAGATCAAGTAGAGGTAAAAGCTATATCCTTGAGCTGCTGATAAAGAAATCTAGCCTGAGGGGAGAAAGTTTTGTTGAGAGATCGTTACCTGGTAGGAACTTTACATACATTCTCTCATTTCACCCTTAAAGAAACCCTTGAGGAAGGGATTTAAATAACCATTTTATTGGCAGGAAAGGAAACAAATCATTTAAAATTACTTTCCCAAAGTCACTCTGATAGACAGTGTCCAACAGAGTTCAGAGTCAAGCACTTCTATCTGGCTCCAAAGCCGAAGTTTATGGTGCTACCCATACTGCCTTTATGACTCACTAAGGTAAGGATAATCTTAATGTGGTATCCAGAGTTTCTAGATGGAGAGGTGTGGGAGATTAATTTTAGTATTTCTGAAGTATCGTTAAGAATTTATAAAGCATAATTAAGTTCAGTTTTAAGGAAGGTAAGATTAAAGGGGAAAAAAGAATAGTTTGCTAGGCATTGCACATTGTTTTACAGAGGTTTTCTAAGTATAAAATTCCTATCATTTACCTATTTATTCTGCTGTTTCCTGCTTATAACTCTGTTTGTTTGGAGCTTGAAGAAATTTGAGTAACTTAAGATAGGAATTAATAGCCAAAACGACAAGTCAAGGCTGACAGGCTACTCCCATCACTAAAATTTCTACCTGAAGGTCAATTTCTTCATCTGCACTGATTTTGCAAGTTGGCCCTAGTACAGAGACCTGGAGTCAAATATGGAACAAGACTAGACTCTAACATAAAACTTTTCCTATTTTCTCAAAATCCTGTTAAAATTTTATGCAAATATGGACTTGCTTTGCAATCCAGTCTCATCTGGCTCTCCCATTTGCAGGTTTGAATTCATATCCCTCTTTAAGAAACAATTGTTCTGACACTAAAGCTATTCATTTGCAGGAACAAGGCATTTTGAGAGGTAAGAAGAAAAGATTTTTGAAAAGCAGAAGTTCAATTTTAAAGAAGAGATAAAAAGTTTATCAGTAACACTAGATTTAAAGGGTTTAGAGGAAAAGTCGGATCCCTCTACTAGCCATGAGGCATATGTAATACTTTTGTCTACCTTGGGAGATCAGGTAACAAAGGAAGTCTGAGGGACCAGACTTGCGTAGACCCAATGGGGAAAATGAGTTGGCATGCAAGGCTCCTCCTCCTCATCCTGGTTGAGACCTTTAGTAATCAATGCAAGGAGCCAATATTTGCAGAGCGTCAATCACCATTGAGTAATAATTTGTCACATATCCTGAAAACATTCTATCTTCCTGTTGCGCTTCAGGGATAGCCACAGACATATTTCCTGGATTATACAAAAGTGACTTCTGGTGTCTCTAGACTTTGCCTCTCCTTGTTGGAACTACTATAAGGCCAATTCCCATTTTAGCCACTCAGGAGGACAGTTAACAACCATCCCCATTAAAGAAAACAAAACAAAATAAAACAAAACAAACAAATGAAAAACAGGAGCTCTCAAGTCATGATCTCACAGTTCATGGGTTTGAGCCCCGGGTCAGGCTCTGTGCTGACAGCTTAGACCCTGCCTGGACCCTGCTTCATATTCTATGTCTCCTTCTCTCTCTGCTCCTCCCCTGCTCATGCTCTGTGTGTATGTGTCTCTCTCACAAAAATAAATAAACATTTTAAAAAAAGAGGGAGAGAGAGAGATAGAAATCGAGACAGGGAGACTTTGGATGCAAAACTATTGTAAAAGAAAAACTTCAGTGCACTGTGGCGGATACAGTTTAAAGTGCCTGCCGCATACTGAGCTAGGGCACTAATGAACCCTGCCACCATTTCAATAAGATATCCTCCAAGAGGATGCTTTATGGCTTCTGGGTCCTCATTGGCTATGTCATTTCTAAGTTCATAATGGCTGTGTAAGTACATGGTGCTAGAATGTCAGAAAGTGACAACATGGATGGAACTGGAGGGTATTATGCTGAGTGAAATAAGTCAGGCAGAGAAATACAGATACCATGTTTCCACACATAGGTGGACTTTGCGAGCCTTAACCGAAAACCAGTGGGGAGGGGAAGAGGGAAAGGAAAAAAGCCACAGAGAGGGAGGGAGACAAAACATAAGAGACTCTCAAAGACTAAAAACAAACCGAGGGTTGAGGGGGGTTATGGGAGGGGGAGGTGAGTGATGGGCACTGAGCAGGACACGGGTTGGGATGAGCACTGGGTGTTCTTGTATGGAAACCAATCTGACAATAAAAAGTTATTTAAAAAAATAAAATAAAATAAATTAAAAATTAAAGAAAAAAATAATGTCAGAAAGGGATTCTTGTGACCATGTAGAACCTTGTAGTGTGGTCTAATGAAACTTTATATCTCAATTAGAACATATGAGCAAAAACCTGGTAAATATTAATATGGATTAGAAAACAAGAGGGAGGGTAACAGAATAAGAAAGAGACCTACGGAAGCCTTGTGTGGGGATGCATTGTCCTTCTGCATCTGTGTGGCCATTATACAAACTATTAATGTGTACTTGCACGTGATGGTAATAAGGATATTCACATAGTTGATCAAAATTGTTCTGCTAGCCGTGACGCAATGATGATGGATTGCTCCTGTCAGGATAGACAGTGAGGGATTTCTATATTAGGTAGCAAGGGGAGTAGTATGACATAGGCCTGAATTCGGATAGCAATCTAGATTTAAAGAAGACATATTGTACTTCAGACAGTAGAATTAGACATGTGTTCTAAAATTGAGTAGAAATAATGGTAAAAACAATTTAATTATATGTAACCTTTTATATTTTAAGCTACAAAATACCTTTATATCCCCCAAAATGTTATTCTCAGATTAAGTGGGGATCATAGGTATGAAAACAATTTAAAATGAAAATTGAAGGAGAGATCAATATTTACCTGATATCTGGAGCCAGAAACTTGGCTATCCTCATTTGACAGTCCCTTTTCAAATTATTCACCAAGTCTACTACCTCTGGACACTCAGTCATTTTGACATTCTTTCTGGCCCCTCTATCTTTTCTCTACAATAACTTCTGCTCATCCTTGAGTATCTGTTTGGATGTCACTTCCTTCTGGAAGGATTTTCTCAACCCCGCTTATGAATTAGGTATTTCAATATATTCATATAGCACCGCAGATCTGCCAATAATGGCAATGATGACAACTATTTATCATGTTTTCTGTTAGAATCTAAGCTCTAGGGAAAGTCAAGACTATAGCTCCAAGTCCCCGTCCTTCATTATGGTATCATGATGCATGACACATCAGTAACTTGTTTTTAAAGGAATAAGTTTATGAATGTCTTTTTCTGGAATAAAAATTAGAGAGGAATATTAATTGAAAATGATGAGAGTAATGATTTTAAATAAGAATTGATAAATTTCTAAAAAATATTTCGATGCTTAAGGCAGATAAACTTCAAAATATGCTCTAAAATTAATAGGTTGGTTTTGATACTTTATTTGACAATCATGTAAACATTTGGGAAACATAGATAATGTAGTAATAATATATGTGTTGATTTTTATCTTCACAAAAATATTCTTTTTAGATTTTTTAACATATATAAAAATATTGATATATGTCACAAGTAAATGCTTTTTGCTAGGTTAAATTGATGTTGTAGTTGTTGTTGATTTTAAGAAGATTCTGCACCCAACCTGGGGCTCAAACTCATGACCCCTTAAGATCAAGAGTCACATGTTCTACCGATTGAGCCAGCAAGGCACCCCAAATTAATACTTTTCATATTTTACAGGGAGATCTAGAATAATATTTAACAATATAGTTTTTAGATCAAACTAGTTAAAGTTCATTCTTTTTGCACTTAATAGCTGTGTTATATTAGGCAAGTTGCTTAACATCTTATGAATGTTTCCTCATTTGATAAATGGGGTTGATAAATCTCTCACTGAAGAGTAAATACCCTATGCATGTTAAGTACTTGAAACTCTAGGACATAGTAACTGCTTACTAAATAGTTCTTATTTTATTATTTTTCAAGCAATGTTTATATTTTCAATTTTGGAACTATCATATTAGAGTATTTATATAACTCTTATAGTCTCAAATCATTTAGATATGCCGAAATATCTCAAAACATTTCTTATGTAGCTGCTGAGTCATACTACAATTGGTTTTTTTCTTGTTTAATTTCATTTGGCCAAGATGAACTATTGGAATTTCTGGATTATAAGAGTTTGATTCGATGGATTTTAGCCTACCATAATGACTTGTTAGAAAGATTCAATATTTTAGGTGCGCCTGGGTGGCTCAGTTGGTTGGGCAGCCAACTTCAGCTCAGGTCATGATCTCACAGTCTGTGGGTTCAAGCCCCGCGTCGGACTCTGTGCCGATGGCTCGGGGCCTGGAGCCTGCTTCAGATTCTGTGTCTCTCACTCTCTCTGCTCTTTCCCTGCTCACACTCTGTCTCTATGTCTCTCAAAAATAAATAATAAAAACGTTAAAAAAAAGATTCAATATTTTAGATTCCAACTTATCCTTGAATAACCTATGAAAATGCAGATTCAACCTAATTTTCAAGGAAATTTTTTTTGAAATGTACAAAATTATTCTAAAATTTGTTCCTAACAAAACAAATGCACCAAATGGGGAGAAAATTTAGAAAATAAAGAATATGAAGAGGCATTTTCAACTGCTAGATATTTAAAGAATTTTAAAGGTATGGTATTAATCGTATGGTACTGTTTCACCAATAGGAAGACAGCTCAATGGAATAAAAGAGATGGCCCTGAAAGAGATCCTAATAAATGAATATTTTGAGGTAGACCACGTAAAATGGTCTCTGGCTACAATCCTCTTTCCTGAGATTCTCCGTATCCCTGGCATTTTAACAGTTCCCTTCTAAGAGATTCCGAATACATGCATTACTGTGTTTAGTTCTGTAGGACTCTGCAAATCTAGCCGCGGGACTTTGGAGCAGGGATCACTTCTCACCCAAAGTCAGCCGTGTAGAATGATCAGTAATCTATAAGGATACCAGTATGAGAGGTTTATACTATCCAGTACTGATATTACCATATGTAGTAATTGATTAATTCAGTCGGAGCCTCTTTTGTGAGTTACACAAAAAAGTCACATAGAAATAGCTGTGCAAAGCCTGAGACACAAAGAAGAAAGATAGTAGTGAGGTGACCTTATTAGACAGAAAAAACTACGAAAAAGCAGAAATAAATTTTGAAAGACTGTAGAGTTTATAATGACAAGAGAAGAAGAAACAATGGAAGCAGAGACAAAGAGTTGAGTCACTGGAGAATATTGGATGAAGGAACAATAGACACCTGCTGGTAAAATAATGGTAAAACAGCAAGTTCATTAGAGCTGCAACATTATCTGGATGTGCTGGAATTCTGCACTTGCCATTTTCAATCCACCATTATGTCACTATTGTGCCCCTGAGAATATTTTGATTCCAAGATTATGAACCAGTTTTGTTCCAGTGTTCTATACTTTTGTACTAACCAGGCTCTTTACCATGATATTGGTATGAATGGTGAGAATATGGCATATAAATGTTCTAGAAGTAAACAGAAAATTTTCACAATTCAACTGGTAATTTTATTTCATTTTCAACCAGGAATTTTAAATTCTATCTTCGTTCTTTCAGGTAAAAGAGTTCTAGCGTTGAACAGTCTGCAGAAATATTAATATTTTTGTATGCTGTGTAAATAGAAAATGATGCAATGTGAACAGCATCAAACTGGATTAGAGAAAACTCATTTCACTGATCACTTGACTGCTTTTTGAAAGTAAACCTAGATAAAAAATCAATAAAAGAAGTTTGAAATTGGTATGGATTTTGACCATAGAGAATCCTGAGGGCAATTGAAAATCTGAGGGTAATTGGTCATTATTTTTTCATGAACAAGCTGAGCGAAAATCCAAAGGAATTAAGTCTAAGAAATTTACTTTATGATGAATTTTATGTATTATGATTTATTTATGTTTTTGTGTCTGTCTGTCTGTCTTCTTTTGCTTAACATAATACTTTTGTCTCATGCATATTGTTGCTCATATCAAATGGTATACTACTTTTAATTGATGAATAATAATCCATTCATTGTATTATATGCCACAGTCTGTTTATCCAGTGTCCTATTGAAGACATTAAGGTTTATCTCATTTTTATGGGCTATTATGAATGAGTAAAAGATGGACATTTTTATTGACATTAATTTGTGGAATTTATATTTCTCCTTCACAAACTCCATTTTTAATAGTACAATTGCAACGGTATTGGGTAATTGCAAGGGCATATGTTTAACTTTTAACGAATCTCCTAAATTCCTTTTCAAAATATTTATACCACTTTATATTCAACGACCAATGTATGAGAATTCTGATTGCTTTACATGTACTATTGCCAGTCCCTTTAATTTTACTTGCTCTAGTGAATGCAAAAAGGTATCTCCTAATGACTTTAATATAAATTTTCCTAGTGATTAGGAGAATGTTGAGCACCTTTGGTTTTTTGTTTGGTTTTTCTTTGTTGTTTTTTAAATTTTTATTGTTTATTTTTATTATTTTTTTTTTGCCTATTGACTATCTGTGTATCTTCTTTGCTGTTCATATTCTTTGCCGTATTTTAATCAAATTTTTTCATATTTTTATTGTTGATTTGTAGGAGTTCTTCATATATTCTTGATAGGAGTCTTTGGTTGGATATGTGTATGGCAATTATATTTTTGTCCCTAACCTGTGTCTGTGGCTTGTTTATCCATTTTCTTAATGATGTCTTTTGATAAGCTGATAAATTTAATTTTGAGAAATCAACTTATAATTTTATTATAGTTAATGTTGGTTTTTTTTTTACATCCTGTACAAATAAGATAAATTTAATTAATTAAAATATTTACTATAAGGTTGTGAAGATATTATTCTATGTTTTCTTCTAGGATCTAAATGGACTTGAGTTTTACATTTGAATTTATTTTATATCTCAATTAGTTTTGAACATTCCCACCTATTTGGAATTTTAAAATGGTGTTTAATGTTTTTTTTAAACAAATGACTTTTGCTCCGGTTAACATTTGAAACAATAATTTAGATTTTTTTCCCTTTTTCATTTTTATTTGTGACCTCTGGTATTTTCATTCTTGATTTTTTTAAAAAATTTTAGCTGTATAATTGCTCACTTTTTATAAGATTTATTGAGTTTTCTTTTGCAGGCTATAATCAGGTAATACTGTTACAGTGTTCACCTCAGGGCCTTTGATGATTCTCTTAGTCCACCAATTTTAAATTATCTCCTGTTAAATTAGTCCAGGGCCTTAACTGTATCTTTGAATATAGGGTATAAGACCATTTAAAGGCAATTTATAAGATTAGTTTTCTTTAATTTTCACAATAACTCAATTGTGATTGTACAGGTCATTCTTAATTTTTCTTTATTTTATTTTTTTTAGCTTTTAGTTTGAAATACTTGCAGATTCACCTGCAGTTGTAAGAAATTATGCAGAAAGATCTCAGGTACCCTTCAACTGTAATGACTTGCATAACTGCAGTGCCTTGTCACAACCAGGAAATTAAGAGTGAACAATCCACTGACCTTATTTAAATTTCACAAGTTTTACATGCAGTTCTTCGTGTGTGCATGCCTTTTATTTTTTAACACTTTTAATTAGAGAAAGAAAGTTTAAGATTTTGTATTTGGGTTTATGGTTTATCCGGTGCAAGATGAGTTGCAAAGAGCTTCTTAATTTTCTTCATCTCTCCAATAGTTTTTCATTCTTACTAATAAGGCCATGCATGGATCACTCCATGTAAAACATCATTTTTGTCTCTTTGTATTTGAAATCCTTAGATTTCTATATCCTCAAAATTGGATGTTCTTACCCTGACTGAATTGATCAGTTTTGTTTCTTTTCCTTTTTAAATCAGTTTAGCAAAGAGATTATATAATAGCAAGCTTTGTTTTTTGTTAAAAATCATTTTTGAGATTATCTAGATAACTTTTTTCCCTGTTGCTTTGTTATGTATGCCATATTTATTACCATGCATTATATTTATTTGCTCAGAATTCATCATTGGGTTCCTGATGTCTGTTCTCTTTGTTATCAAAGAATATCCCTTCATCTTTAGCTTTATGATTTTAACTGACACTTTCAATTATCCCTCTCTTTCAAACTTCCAATATTTGGCAATGTTAGATTTCTAAGTTTCCTTCCCAATCTCTATTTTTAAAACTCTGTTTATATTTTGTTAGGAAATAAGGTTAACAAAGAGCATCTGTTCCTTTAATTTTGTAGTACTACAGTGCATCTGGTAACCCAGTAGGCTGTCTATTTGGTTCTCACAGGGATCTCTAGGTGTTATAAAAAGTATTATTTTTCTTGCCTGGCTGGTATATAGTCAAAAGCCCAAGGATGGAAACGCATATGGATGATGCAATGATTAAGGTTAGGATATCTGTGTTTTATAAACAGAAAAGTCAAGTGTGATAATTGCAAATGGGCCATTTACAGAAGTTAATGTTGATATCAGAATTGTGATTTGCATCTCCTGATTTTGGTACTTCATTTGAAATGTTAATGAATCATTTCCATAGGCATCAACTTTTATAATCTTGGATTTCCTAAGAGAACAGAAAGGCAGAAAGGGGAAATTACAACTAAGATTTTCCTACTAAGCAGTATTGAATGCAAAAGTATGCCAATGTATAAGTTACCATTATAGTAAAAATATAGAAACACAGGTCACATATGTCAAAGTAATTAAACAAGGAGGCCATTAGACCTAGGTGGTTCAAATGTCTTGGCAACCAGACTGAAACCTAAGCCAGATTCAATTCCAGAAATATCTCAAGGTTAAGAAATCAAATTACAAGAACAACCAATCACAAATAGCCAAGTGGTCTTTCCCAAATAAGACAACTGGTTACGCTGTAGCCAGTCAAATCATTTCTATGCTTTGCTTCTATGTCTGCTTTATAAAAGGCTTTCTTTCCTCTTAGCTCTTGTCAGTGGAGGACTCCCACACATTTTTAGTGTGGTGGGGCCCAGTTCAAACTGATGTTTGCTCAAAAATCATAGGCTCTTCAAATTTTAATTATTTTAATTTATTTTTAACACATTGTGGGTAATGCATTTGTTAAAATTTAGGGATCTATGTTTATCCCTAAATACACATATATATATGCTAAATTGGCCAAACTTTATTTTCATTGTTCCTGGTTTATTATTTATAGCCTCTTTCCTTTCCAATAGCAGGCAAAGGAATTGAAACTAAACATATCATGCAAAGCTAATATGTAGGATTTTGTTTCAGAAAAACCAACCAACTTAACAGTGAAACAAATAACTTTAATAACATTTGCCACATCACGTCTTGTCCCAAACAGTGCATATAGTTGAAGAGAATATGGACGAAAACAACAAACAAACCAGTATCAGGCCACTTGGAACTCATAATGGAAATACTTAAAATGTTTGATGAAAAGCAAATATGAAACATGTTCACTTCAAAGGATATTTTGGAGTAAACCCTAGAATGCTACTAGTTATGTAATAATTGCCTCATGTTCTAAATGATGATAAAGTACTTTTGCTGTTGAAGATGGTATTGTTAGTGAGAGGTCCTAAACCTATGAGGTTTTATCAACATGATTTTTGAACCCAAAGAGATTATCAAAAAGCATTGTAGGATTAGACCTTTTCAAAGTTTATTTATTTATCTTGGGAGAGAGATAGTTTTCTCATAAGAGAGAGCAGGGAGGGACAGAGAGAGAGGGAGACACAATCCCAAGCAGGCTCCATGCTGACAGGGCAGAACCTTATGTGGGGCTGGAACTCACCAACCATGAGATCAGGACTGGGGCAGAAACCTGGAGTCCTGCATTAAAAGGTCTGAGTCACCCAGGTGCTCCTTGGCCTTTTCAAATGTAAACAGTCAACCCATTGATTTTGATGGTAAAGTACTCTAGGGTGTGGAGGCTAGGGATTTAGCAGATAATACCTTAAACTTTTCATCCCCAGAGTTAAGGGAATGAAAAGTTGAAACAGAATATGACTGTTGTGCCCGAATTCTCGAATCCCCCCCACAAGAGACCACCAGAGTCGAAAGTCAAAGCCAAGTGGCAAGGGTCGTTTTATTTCAGGATCGATTCGGGTCCTTTCGCATACTGCTGCCAGTAATGCAAAAAGGCCTCGAACATGGTTGGTACAGCGTTTTTATAAACGGAGACAAATAGTACAGGAAGGTTTCAGGTTATAGGGTGACTGATTGGTCGATATTTAAAATAAGGACCTGTGTTGTTTTCTGATAGGACGCCCTTTGTTTGTTCTTTGGCGAGAAGTTTCTGTCCGTTATGTGAAAAAGTTAGTTATTTATCCTAATACATATCAGAAAAGGGGGAAGGGGAAGAATGTGAGGGAAGCAAGGTTCTCAAGCTAGTAAATGTCCGCTCAAGCTAATGAATGTCCGAAAGGTGAAGGGGAAGAATGTGAGCAAAGCCAGTTACACAAACTAATGCATGTCATAAAGGGGAAAGGGGAAGAATGTGAGGGAAGCAAGGTTACAGAAGTGAGAAATGCGTTACTCTAACTAATACATGTCAGACTAGACTCAGAAAAAGTTTTACAATGTTTGCAGCAAACAGTAAGCAAAACAGAATACTCAGCAATTGTATTTCTTATCAGCGGTCCACAATCGGCAGAAGGCCAGGGCAGCTATCTTTAACCCGGTATTTGTCCATTGATTTACAGAAAAAGAGAACTTAGCTTCAAACTAAGGCAGAGCTGCCATTTGGACATAAAATTTAAAACCGCTCTCTTCAATGACTATACTTTATATTCTAGAATTGAAATGAAATATGATTAATGGATGGAAATTGCCATCTTTTAAAGAATTTTTTATAATTAGTTATTTCTTTTCCTTTGCTGTGGGTTAGCTCTTGGACTCTGTTAGAAACCTCTGATAATTCTTCCAGAACATACTGTATCTAACTTATTGCACTTATTATGTATTATTAGATTTTCTTTGTTGATTCTCCATAATTTCTATTTTATAAAACTATAACATCCCCCTGAATAGGGACTATAAATTTCTTACCCGCTGATGTAATGCTGACATTGACTGAAGTGTTTTTCGCAGTGGAAAACTGAATGCTTATTCTATGGTCTCTTAAACAAGTTTTAAGAATGCAATTAAAATGCATATTTACGATAGGAACAATAGAAAGAGTAAAAGAAAAAAAAAGAACAAAATCATCAGTTAATTGTCTTATCACCTGGAGATAAGTACTATATATTCTTTCAGACATTTTCCTTGTAAATGTGTGCAAGTATATGTTTTTAAATTATTTAGTATTCCAAAATGGGATCAGATTATACATATTGTTCTCCAGTCTCTGTTTTTAACCCCTATTTAGGCTTTTCCACCCAAAGCCTCGTTTATTGCTGCTTTCTAAATTAGTCAACTCGCGCTATTTTAGCTTTGTGTTTCACACATATGCACATAATCCTCTGGCTAGTTGTATGTATTAGCTGGACACCTTCATAGGCCTCTTTTTGTTGCAAAGACCCTGGAGCTAGAGCTTGAATGACAGAAACCATCCCATTAGCATTTTTGTGGCAATATTCCCTTGCTGGTGTAAAAAATGAAGTCTTCACCACCAGAGGCAAAAAATTAAAAAAGAAAGAAGAATCTTAGATAGTCCTATCTGGCAACTCGTGGGTCACAGTGCTGTAGTCACTGTTGTAATTGGAATGAATACTCCATATTTGTTCCTTTTTTATGTCACAAAATCTATTATTGATCTCAAGAAAATGGTATTTTGAGAAAATTATGAAGCAAATGTTAACTATGAGGCAAATAATGCCTTCAAATTGCAAAGAAAGGTAGGTCTTGTTTTCAATAGTTAGTATTCCATCCAGAGAAGACAGACTAATAAAATGTGCCAACTATGTCACAGAAGTCATTGCCTAATCCTAGCAATTGTGTTTTTATTCTTACAAAATACAATAATTTCCTTAAAAGTTCAAGTAGTGAGCCCAAGAAGCTTGTATAAAAATTGGGTAGGCACAAACCTTTGCCAGTACTGTAAATTTCTTTTCTATTGGAAGTAGAGAAGAAGACACCCTGACCCCATACATACATTCAGTGGTTGAATACAAAACCACTTTCCTCTTTTTATAATTGTAGAAATAGGTTAGGATTGCGAGGTTCTTGTCAGCTATATGTAACTATTATGCATGAAGAACCGGACTTTTAAAATCAACAGCTGAACAAAGTCTAAATGAGCACAAGTAGGTTAGAAAGGTAAACCTGGAGAAATACTTTTTTTGGTATGTGCTGTGTGATTTTTTTTCTCTGAAATCTGAATTGTTATAGAGTTGGTGAGGATTGGGGAACTATTTCAGAAGACAATAAACTATTGCTGAAAATTTTACATTTTCACTGAAAGCTATGAATACTTCTGATTTTAGATTCACAAACTCTGTATAATTTACAAAGATTGCTATGTGACATTTTCTCTAAGAATGAAGGAATTATGCACTCTCACTCTACCCAATAATATATAATAAGGATTAAATATTACCAAATATTTAGATAATCGCATGGTTGTTGGCAGGATTTAGTTCCTTTCAGGTTGTTAGGGTCTGTTGGACAGAGCCCACCTTCATTTCCTTATGTGTGCTACTTCACAGAGCAGATCACAACATGGCAAATGCCTCATCAGAATCAACTAAGCAGGAAGATTAGAGAGCACATGTGAGGAAAACAAGTAACAGTCTTTTATAACCTAGTCTGTGAAGTGACTTCTCACTTTTGCTATATTCAGTTCACAAGAAGCAAGTTGCTGGGTTTAGCCTACACTCAAGAGAAGGAGAATACACATAGCTCTAAATACTAGGAGTCAGGGATCATTGGAGGCCATTTTAGAAGCTGATCACCACACAAAATAACAAGTTTCCCTCATGATATTTTTTATCAGCCTCAAGAAAAATAGACCACTATAAAGGGCTTTTCCATATCACTAAGGTCAGTCTCAATCAAACATTGCTAATATGGTATTATAAAATCAGATCTTTTGTATCAGAGAAAGAAACTATAGATTTTTTAGGAGTGCATAGCAATAGTGAAATTTCTTTAAAGATGAATATTCATTAGTCGTCCTTCACAAACGTATCTTCAATGTAACGATTTTTAGAAGGGAGTGTGTGTGTGTGTTTTTGTGTGTGTTTGTTTAACTCTGTAGGGGGCACCGGATAAAGAAATCCTTATTTAATAAGAGGAGGTGAATTCTTGTTGAAGAACCACACTTGATTTATAACAAATACAGATTTCTTTGAGTTATTCCATAAACATTTTATTGAAGTGTAATATTCATGCAAAGAAATGCAAAATCAGATATACAGTTTCAGGACTTTTTACAAAAGTGAAGACACCATGTAGTCAAGAAATGCAGTATCATCAGTATGCCAGTACACGCCTGTGTGCCCATCCAGTCATTAACTTTCTAGAAAGTAACCATTATTCTCTACCACTTCTTCATCTCTTCTGGCTGCTATCACAAAATATCATAGACTGAGTGGTTAATAAATGACAGAAATTTATTTCTCATGGTTCTAGAGGCTAGAAATCTGAGATCGGGGTGCCAGCCTGGTCGGATTCCAGTGAAAACCCTCTTCCGGGTTACAGACTGCTGAATTCTCATTATATTCTTACATGGTGGAGAGCAGAGAGCAGCAAGCTCTCTCATGATTTTAAGAAAGACACTAATCCATTCATAAAAGTAACCCTCATTACCTCATCTAATGCTGATCACCTCCCAAAGGCTCCACCTCCTATTACTATCACATTGGGGGGTAGGGTTTCCTTATATAAAATTTGGGGGGACACAAATATCCTCCATAACAATCATCATAAATTAGTTTTTCTATCATTTTTTAAAATATATGTAAATGGAATCAAGTATGTACACTTTTTTTAAATGTTTTTATTTATTTTTTGAAAGAGATTGAAAGCAGTTTAGGGGCAGAGAGAGAAGGGGACAGAGGATCGGAAGCCTATATGCTCATAGGCTGACAGCAGTGAGCCAGGTATGGGGCTTGAACTCACAAACCATGAGATCTTGACTTAGGCCGAAGTCTAACGCTTAACCGACTGAGCCACCCAGGTGCCCCTTAAGTATGTACACTGTTGCAACAAGACTATTTTAGTCAAAATGGTTTGTGAGATTTGTTTAGCAAGTTTCATTCATTTTCATGCTTGGGAAAAGGTATTCTGTCTTAAGCTTTTGGCAATTACTATTAGTGCTGCGATGAACATTCTTTGTACATACCTTCATATGTGTGCTAACACCTATGAATACATTTCCAATGGATTTGTACATCTAAGAGTGTCCTAGGTCATTTGGTCTGATGGATTCAGTTTTAGAAGACATCACCATTTTCTAAAGTTCCATACCAATTTTATAGGCACCAGATTTGCACCAGAGTTGCTTTCTAAGTTGTTCCATACTTTGGCCAAAACTTGACAGTGATTAGTCATTTTCATTTTAGCCATTCTAGTTGATGTTAGTGGTATTACATTTTAGTAGGCATTTCCTTGATGGATGTGGATTTTGAGAAGTTTTTCAAATGTTTAATGACCAGTTGAATTACCTATTTGGGGAAGTATTTATAAGACTCCTACCTAGTATTTTAAATGCATAGTCTGATCTTTTAATTGACTTATAAGATTATTATATATTCTAGATGCTTTTCATTGGTCAGATAAATGTATTATGGATATCTTCTTTCCTTCCATAGCTTGCTTTTCATCTGATAGCTTATTTGAGAGAAACTATTTTTCATATAAATAAAATCCAATATATCAGCTGGACTTTTGCTTTATGGTTAGTGACTTTTTGTCTTGTTTAAGAAATAACTATCAAACTTCAAGGTCATGATATTGCATAGAAAGTTTATTGTTCTTCCTCTTATATTTAGATGTACAGTTTACTTGGGATTGACCTTTGGCTGTGTTATAAGATAAAGGTCAAGACACATTTTTTCCCCTATGTGGCTCCCTTATAGCTTTGTTAACAATTATTAAATCAACCATCTTTCCCCACTTCAATTCAAGGTCAACTTTGTCATAAAGCAAATGACTGTATAAATGTCAATCTGTTTCTGGACTATCTTGAAAATCAACATCTTTATAAAACTGAATCCTCTAATGAATAAGCATGGTGCACTGTATTCATTGTCTATTGCTGTATATCACAAGTTTAACAGTTTAAAATGAAACAGATTTATTATCTTGCTGTCTCCATGGGTTGGTAGTCTGGATACAAATTAGCTAGATTCTCTGTTCAGTCTCACTCGGCTGAAATCAAGGTGTTGGCCAGGACTGATATCTCATCTGAACCTTGGGGAAGTCATCACTCTTGTTAGGATTTAACTCTGAAAACCAATGCACACTTATCAGGCGGTATTTCTTTTGATCTCCCTGGATCCCTCCCTCTGTTTAGATGGTGAAACAGTATTTTCTGTTTCTGTGGTAAAAAGAGTTTCTTCCTTAGAAGCAGTAGTGTAGTATTAAGATAATTTATTCCGTAGTGCTAATTTGGCCTTTTGAAATCTGAGAGTAAGGAGGAGTAGAGAGAGAATGGGGGCTTTGTCAGATAATTGTGAAACTCTTAACTTTCTCATTGTTGGAATTCTTACAAATAGAGCTAAATCATACACATATTTGTGGATAATTGGATACTAATTGCTAGTTTATTTACTGTAGTTTTGCAGTGAGCTTCTCTAGTAGAAGGGGAGGGTAAGATAAAGGAACTTCATCAATTTAAAAATATACACTCATTCCAGACATTTCATTTGTTTGCCCTTTACTCTGAAATGAGTGGTGACTAAAATCACCAATTATATTGTATGAATACATCTTAGTGTAAAATGATGAAAACCTGCATTGAACTTGGGAGTCAAGAAGTCAAGCTCCTGTCTTGTCAAGTTACATTCTTAAACCTTCATATTCTGTGGGGAACCTCTCACCCCTTAAAATGTTTCAGAGGAACGACTTCATCAGAGATGAAGAAAAGTACTTGGTGATTCAGTAAATCTTGTGAGTTTTATCCATTATGAAATTATTCCATACGGAAAGACTTTTTGAAAATGAAGTTAGATTCAGAAAATAAAATCACAGTTAAGAACTAAATTTACACGGCTTGTAAAAAACCATTAGGGCTATAAATTTCAGTGTATAATACCATTTAATCGCTACCATAATATGGTTAGCTTATATATTAGGAGAGCAATGTCCTCTCTTCTGGAGTTGGAAATTTTAGGACTTCAATGACAACATATTGGTTAACTTTTAATAAAGTCCTTTATTGCATCCTTTTCTTAATTATGTTAAGGTATAACCGAGCACATAAGAATTGCCATCAGTGTCAGACTCTCCTGTGTACCCACCTTGTGGGAAGAAAAATTGAAAAAGAAATTCCTAACTTAAAAGGAAATACTTTAGGGTAAAGTTATTGCAACCCACATTATTATCATGGGAAGCAGAAAAATATTATATGACATTTCTAAATACCAAGTCTTATGGAGAAAGTAGTTTGTACTAATTAACACTACCTGGAAAAGCATGGACTGTGAATTATGGCAGGAAGGAGTTTGAATCTTCACTGGATAAAACTTTGTGGAACTGAATGTTCCTACTAAATATTGATGTGATAACCTTGGGCATTATATCTGGCCAGTAATCGACAGGCTGGGTAATTTACAGTGAATAAGCCTCAGTTTCTTCACCTGTAAATTAGATTAAATGAAGACTTACAATTTCTTTTTGCCAATCCTAAAATTCAAAAAAATCCTCTGAAAAACAGAACCTACTCTTGTAAATCATTTGGTGGCAAAACTTGTGTGAAGTGTTATGAGGTTAGTGGGAGTCTGTTTTAAATCTTATCTAGTGTGAATTATTATAACTTTGGTTGTTGAACTATTAATGCAGTGGAGAGAACAAAATGCATTAGTTTTCTCCAATCCAAAAGAATATAAGTTCTATGATATATTTTGATGCACCGAGTTTCTATAAAACAATACGGATGTATGCTAACTTTTCATAAATAATAGGTAGATTGTATACCAAAAAATGCTAACTTCCTTTCTGCTACTTGATATTATTCTTTAGGTATTTAGATATTTATTCCTTACTTGTTTTATCTGGCTCATATTGATTTTTCCTAAGCTTCAGAAACATTACAAACGAAAAATTGGGAGCCAAAGATACATTTCAGGGATGTTCTAAAGGTCAGCTTAAGAGAATTATAAACATTTTATGAGGGACTTTTTTATTTCTTTTTGTATCTCAAGAGCAGAGAACAGCTCAACCCAAATCTCTAATTATCTACATCTCAAATACAGAAAATGAAGAAAATAAAATAGGGTTAGAACAGTTATTACCAAGTACCTTTAGAAAACAAGGACATTTGATCAGATGAACTTGGTCTGGAAAACAATACCCATATAAAAATAATTAATTTATTTTTAAATATTTGCTGCTATATGAACACCTATAATATTTCAGTGCATTCATTTGTTTCCACGCCCTTCTGTGAAATTGTAGGACCTTTGACAGTAGGATCCATTTCTTTCTTTCTTCCTCCCTCCCTCCCTTTCTTCCGTCCTTTCTCCTTCCCTTCCTTCCTTCCTTCCTTCCTTCCTTCCTTCCTTCCTTCCTTCCTTCCTTCCTTTACATCCAACTTCTTTAATACACAGTAAACAGTCAGTAATTTTTAAATAAATGAATAAACATAAATGAAAAAGACAAAAAAAAAAAGGACCATTTTAGATTCATGGTCAAATGGCAGTGTTTGAATTAAAATCCGGATATATAAGTAGCAATGCTGGGAATGAGTAGACATTTTCAATGAGCAAGAGTCATTTCTAAATATATCAGGAACAGAGTGGTTATGACTCCTGATTTTATACTGTTCAGAGGTGGGTGTCATCTTCATAAAATTACTAAGAAGCATGAATAAAAATTAAAAAGTCATATTGAAGTAGAAATCAAAGAAGAAGAGAGGAATCAGGCCAAAAGAAAAAGACTAAATTGAATTGATGGGTATCATGAAGTAGGTGGAAACTGCTACTTTCTAGCAAAACTTTCAAGACTGAAGAAAATAGCTCAAATCAATATATTTTATGTCATTAAAGTGAACAAATTTTAATTAAAATAATAAAGGCCCAATGACCCATTGATTAGACAATAACATAGGTCATAAAAAATGCAAGCTTTTCTTCTATAATTTGTATCAACCCAGAAGCCTCTGGCCTTCTGTCTCTCTTAAAACAAATCCCAAAATGCAAAACAATTGCTTTCAAGGACTTTTATCATAAATAAAAGGTCTTTATAACATTGTGCTTGGCTGACAAAGTTGAAGCACATACCCGTACTAAACATTATGCCTTAAGATTCCCTCCCCCGCCCACCCTGCTGGCTTGTTACACTGCCTTGTTAATACGTTCAAAATGTCTCCTTTAGCTTGGGATTTACAAATGTATCTGACCTATCATTCATTCATCCAGCTGTATTGTTAAAAAGGTAATGAAATTATGTTCATTATTGTCCTGAAATCTATGAATTAATAAGTGCTATTTGGTTAGATGAGTGACACAGCGAAATTTAATAATGGCAGCATTGAATCTAGAGTGACGTAAGTCAGAGATGACTTTACGGAGACGAATGGGAAGCTCACTAGTTGTTAAGCTCTCATGTTCTTTGGACTTAAAAATTAACAAGCTCATTTTTTTCAGGGTATCTGGATTTTATCAGGATTATAGTAGTCGGCTTTTGCTAACATGGCCACAAAACACTTAAATTGAAAACAGCTAAATTGAATGTTCATTTAATATCAGCTAGCTAGTTAACTGGGCCTCCCCTAGGAAAATGTGTGCACTAAGTCAGGTTATAGTTAGAAAGTGGCTTGGGGAATGTTGTCAGAGCCAGGGTTGGTTGGATGATCTGGTGTCATCTCTTCTGTGTTACTTGAAATAGGGAGAAACATTGGCCAAGGGAAGTCACATTACCTGGCCAGGATATGTGCTCTCATGAACAGTAGAGGAAACTCATTAACAACCCCTTTTGTTTTATATTTTCCTCAAAGAGAGTAAGCTGCACTGTTTTAAAGCTATATTCTCCCAATTATAATCACAATCTAGTTGTGCTTTTCTAAGAAAACATCATGGACATCTTAGCTGTGTTTAAAATGTGGACACTTCTATAGAAATGTTCCCAAGTTCTTTTTGCATCTGGTAAATCTCATCCAGGTTTCTTTATTTGCGGATATCTTTATTATTAAGTCGTATTAGCAACTATATTGCTACATATTGCTGCATCACAATAGAGCTTAGTGCCTTAAAAGTACATTTATTATCTCAGAGTTTCTGTGATTCAGGAATCCTGCAATGACTTAGCTGGATAGTTTTGGTTTAGGTTTCCTCACTGGGTCTCAGTCAATGTGTTGGCCAGAGTTAAAGTATGTGAAGACTTGACTGGGACTTAGGAATATGGTTCTATGATTGCTCCTGTTGCTGTTGACAGGAGAATTACCTCCTTTACCATGTGGGCTACTCAAAACATGCCTTTCCCCACAGCAAGTGATGAGAAAGAGAGATAGAGAAAGAGAGAAACACAAAGGAGAGGCCACAGTTCTGTATAACTTAATATCAGGGTTAGCATCCTATTAATTTTGGCCATATCGCATTGGTCACATAGACCAATCCTGATACAACATGGGAGAGAAGACTAAAAGAGTGTGAATACCAGAATTTGAGAATCACTGGAGGTCATCTTGTGGGCTGATTGCCAGTTTGCCCCATGATCCCCAATGATTCATACCCCTGGAACATTCAAAAGATAATCACCGTCTCCCAAGGCCCCCACAAGCCCATCTTATTACTGCATCAGTGCATAATCTAGAATCTTAATGCATGAATCAGGACCAGGTCCAAATAAAGTTTCTTGGATATAGTTCTATAGGTGCAGCCTCTCCAGTACTGTTAGTCTTCATTTATAGTCTTGTAAACTAAAGAAATAAGTTATCTGTGTTCACATGCTCAACATATAACGGTGAGGCAGGCATAGAATAACCACCATAGATATTTCTTTTTTTTTTAATGTTTATTTATTTTTGAGAGAGAGAGAGAGAGACAGATAGACAGACAGACAAAGTGCAAGTGGCGTGGGGCAGAGAGAGAGACAGCCACAGAATCCGAAGCAGGCTCCAGACTCTGAGCTGTCAGCACCGAGCCCGATGCGGGGCCTGAACTCATGAACCATGAGATCATGACCTGAGCCGAAGTCGGATACCTAACTGACTGAGCCACCCAGGCGCCCCTCACCATAGCTATTTCTAAGAAGAAAGGGGAAAAATAGAAGATACACAGGAATATTTTTGTACCGAGAAGTTTCTTAATCCAGTCAGAACATTGGAAATTTCTTGATTAGGACTCTGTCCTATCCCGCCCAGGAGTTTTTCCTCCATTGACCACGGCTCCATTTTGGTTCTACCTTGAGTTATACTTTGTCCTCATGAAAGGCGAGTGCACTTACAGACGTGTGGTCTTCTGAGCAGTCTGATTTCTCCTTCGAGGTCTCTTTTTATTTCCACTGTGTTTCTTCCTTTCATTCTAAGCTGACAGTGTTTCTGCCAGCATCATTTTTTTTTAAACAAGGAAATTACAGGCATCCTAATCCCCTCCTGAGGGATACGTCATTAGACAAAGCCACCCCCAAAAGTCCTTTTGAGAAAAGCCTTTCTTTATCTTGGTATTCTGCTGAAACAATGAAGCCCCCACTCCCAATCTTTTTAAGTCACTATTGTTTGGTTGAGAGACAGACTTTTAGAAAGAGTTTTCTTCAGAAGCATAACCTTTGATCATTCTCAGGTCTCAAAGTCATACTTTCCCTTCAGCTTTATATTGGCTTTCCTCAGAGTTCCTTGAATATGATCTTTTCTTGGAAATCATTTCTTAATGTTGCCATTGTTTGACTTCTAACAGAGGCAGGAATCTTAAAACTAAGACTTGTTTAGATTATAAGATTTTAAGTAACATCCCTATCCCCTCCTTTTCAGTGTATCATTTCCTTATTGTGCTTTCATCTAAAGAGTAAGAAGAAACTAGGAGACACTTTCAACACAGTAGTTGGAAATCTCCACAACTAGCTCAACCATACACCATACTTATTATTATAAATATATATATATATTTAATGTTTATTATAATTTAATAATACTTATTACTATAAATATCCATATATTTAATGTTTATTTTTGAGAGAGAAAGACACAGAGTACAAGTTGGGGAGGGACAGAGAGAGAGAGAGGGCCACACAGAATCCGAAGCAGGCTCTAGGCTCTGAGCTGTCAGCACAGAGCCCGACGTGGGGCTTGAACTCACAAACCATGAGATCAGGACCTGAGCCAAGTCGGAGGCCCAACCGACAGGGCCACCCAGGTGCCCCTATAAATACATTTTTTTTACCTTCCACATTTCTGCAGGTGACTGGACATACATTCTGTCACTACTTAACAAAGATTCTTTCTGCCAATTTTTAGTAAGATTTTCCATACTTCTTTTAAGTCCTTTCTTCCAGCTTTTACACAAGTCGGTTCTAAAAACAGTGTGTTAAGGCACTTTAACAACTCACCAGCACTTTTTTCAAACCTCCTGCGGTTTATTGAGCTCCATTCATTACCTAGTTTCAAAGCCGATCTCATATTTTAAGTTTTTATCATTGTACGTAGGATTAGACTTCTTATATCAAAATATTTGTTTGCTATTTATGGTGGCATAATGAAACACACAAAACTTAGCTTTCTACAACATTTAGTATCTGTGTGTGTGTGTGTGTGTGTGTGTGTGTGTGTGTGTGTGTGTGTGTGTGTATTAGGAATCTTGGAGTGTCTTAGCTGATCGAGTTTCCCTTAGGGTGTCTCATAAGCTGTCTCAAGTTATTGGGCAAGATTATAGTTTTGAACAACCTAACTGGGCCTGAAGAGTTCATTCCTAAGCTCTCCTATGTAGTTTTGGCAGGAGACTTCAGTTCTTCACCACTGAGCTTCTCTCATAGAGCTTATCACAACATGGCTTGCTCTAGAACAAATGATGAGAGAGAGAGAGAGAGAGAGAGAGAGAGATGGAGGGAGAGAGAGAGAGAAGAGAAAGAGAAAAGCTGAATCTTAAAGGTATATACCATCGTTTCTGTCATAATCTATCAGCCATACATTCCAATGTTAGTAAAACATAAAGAAAGGTCATACAAGGTTGCAGATTCCAGGAGGAGGCAGGGATCATTGGGGACCATATTAGAAGCTGGCTCCCACAGATACTATGGATGTGGCTTGTTCAAACTTAGAAAACACTAAAATAGAGTAGTTAAAACACGGCTCCCTATTCTGGAAAAATTTTGGCAATTTCTTAAAAAGAAAAGCTAAATATACACTTACCTTATGATCCAGCAATTACATTCTGGGAATTTACTTCAGAGAAATGAAAATTTATCTCTACACAAAAAATATATACATAATTGTTCATAGCAGCTTTTTATAATAGTCAAAAAATGGAAACAATTACAATATTCATGTGAAAGTTAATGAAGACTGTGGTGTACTCATACCATACAATACTACTTAGGAATAAATAGAAACAAACTATTGATACATGCAACAACTTGAGTGAACTTGAGAGCATTATACTGAGTGAAAAATGTGTCAATCTCAAAAGGTTACATGCTGTATGATTTCACTTACACAAGATTCTTGAAATAAAAAATATAGAACAGAGAACACATTAATGGTTGTCAGGATTTAGAGAGAGTCAAGGGGGAAGGATAGGTGTGACTATAAAAGGGTAGTCTGAGGCAGATCTCTGTGGTAAGGAATAGCTCTATATCTTGGTTGTGGTGGTGGTTACATGAATCTACACATGGAATAAGATGACATGAATGTATATACACACTTTGTACCAGCGGCAATTGTATAGTACTGGTATTATACTGTAGTTGTGTACATTGTAACCATTGAGGGGTGAAGAGTGCATGGGATCCCTCCATACTACCTTGCAACTTTTTGTAAATACATAATTATTTCAAAATAAACATTTAAAAAATAATACAATGTCCTTCAAATCAGACTGTGTTCAAATCCCAGCTCTGTTACCTACCAACAGGGGATACATTGTTTAATTATTTTTTTGTTAATTTAAAAAATTCTGGTTAATTGGTTGGGATAATTTGTGGTGACAAAAATTTTAGGGTGAGGCTAGAAAGAAAACACCTGAAAGTAAAAGTACACAAGTCTTAAGATTTTACCTTTCTTTGCTTCCTCATTTTCAAATCTGTGCACAGAAGGGGTGAGGAGATAGTGTGGGAGAAGCAGAGGGGGAGAATGAAGTCCTCCCAGAATTTAACTGTCAATGGGTAGCTTACAGCTCCTGGTATTCTTACCAGAGGGAGGCATTCTTGAAACAATAATTCTTCTTGAATGTGGCCATGACATAAGCTTTTGATACTTACTTAACTATTTGTCCCAGCTCTTACATTAATCATCTTTCCATGGCCTTATTTGATACTATTAATACTTTTAGTATGTTTTATCTTAGACCTTAAAATGTATTTTCATCTGAAATAATTTATCTTTCTTAACAACCGATAATCAGTGTATTAAAAAGATTGATTTAAGCATCAGCAGTGAAAACTTCCACCTTGACTCCCGGCTCAGTACTGATGGGAATAGTCTGCTTGCCTATCTCAGAAGGACTGTGCAAATCAATGAGCTTGTGAATCCTCACCCGAAAATGATCCCACGTCTTAGAACCTTCACCACGAGGAGTTTTTCTTATAGTGATTCTCAAGAGTCTTGGTGGGCCTCTGAACTGGTCCTTTCCCTTTGAGATTCTTTCCCTTTGTGCCTCTGATCAAGTTGGCAGGTACCTTCTCCGAAGGTTTTCTGTTGCAGCTGGTGAGAGTAATTCTAATTCGGGGACTCTCTGGTTTCATGGATGTCTTTCTCATATGTTTAAAAGCCACGGCTGCAGCGCGGCTTCCTGATTCACCTTCTCCTCTGTAAGAGTGAACAGCCAGGAGTCAGGAGCAGGAGCCAGGCATCCAGAACTCTGCCGTAGCTGTGACCATGTCTTCTTCAGAGAAGTCAGATTATTTATAGCTAGTGATCTCTCTCTGCCACCATGTTAGGAGTGTGTATAAATGGTTACCATATATTGTTCTATTTATAAATTCTTATTAATGGCATTACTTTCTGCTTTTGCTCTTCTAATATTGATTTACAGTCCAACAGTTCCATTTCCAGAGCCCCTAGAGATGGAGTCACTGCATGTTTTCAAGTGTGAGAGGATGATGGTACCCGTAAGTGGGTGCTTTCCTTAAAACATCTGCTTTTAAATAACCATTTGTCTTATTTGCAAAACGGGATTATAATATCTAGTTTAAAGACACTGTGGGGATCAAATGAGGTGATGTTTTTAAAGGGCATAGCATGTTGCCTATGTTGATTAAACATTGAATAAACAGTAACTCCATATGCCAGCACCTATATCTTCCTCAGCTGCTGTTTCCTTTCAGATTTGTTCATGAACGTTCTGTTTTCTGCCCTGGCTAATGATGGTGGCCATCCAGTGACAGAAGTTGTATCACATGTTCTGGGTACTTTCGCTGTCTGTGGGTTCCTTGACCCCTGTCATTTCTTGCCTGTTACTCTGTGCATATCAGATTCCACTGGGTACTGAAGCTAAATCCTAAAGAGATATTTCTTCCATTTTGTTCTTCTCAAGTACTGCTTTAGCTCTACAACAAGAGAAAGTATCCTTTTTTTTTTCCTAAGATTCACTCATGAGTTACACATCTATAGGGAGTCGAGTTGGGGGCTACTCCGAGGGAAATCATCAGGTTGTGCTGAGCATCTCCGCTACTCTCAGGCAACCAACCTGCATTTGGGGATAGGTGATAGAGCTCACTTCTATTTCACATAAAATGAGTTCCTTCCTAGGAGGTTGCTCAGTTCCTCCCACAAACAGACTTCTTGTTCCGAAGAATCAAGGTTAATATGTTCCATTACAAAATCAGAAGGAAGCACTATTTTCTTTCTCTTCTCTCCTCGTTTTCTGTTCAGAAAATCCACTAATTGGGTAATATCTATTCTCTCTCTCTTTCCTGAAATACCTAAATAATAAATAATATTATAGAAAATGAGAAGCTATCCTAGCCAAACGGCTGTATTATAGGAGACAATAAGAGGCAGGAAGCAACCTTTACTTCTTGGAACAATGAAGAATACATTTTCTTGATCTCTCCAGGCAGCACCGCACCCTTGCCTCTCTCTCCCTTCATATGTGTATATATGTGTAAACCCAGTAAAAAGAAACGCAATGTGACTATTCCAATTTACTGTCACAACAATATAATGAAGTATACTTAACTAAGATTTCATGTCTTTTATTGTCATGTCAAAAATTTCCATGCTATCTTCTACAATTTATATGCGAGGTAAAGATTTAACCTCCTGCCAGCGGATACTCAAAATATTTTGTAGGAAGAAAATGCAAGCACGAGTTAAGTAGGTGGACTGCATGCCGCAGATTTCAAGGGGCATCTCATTTTTTATTTAGCCGGGGAGGGTAGTGTTACTCTGAAGACAGTCAAGGAGGTGGCATAGTTCCTACCTGTGTGTGTTGGCAGGCTGCCAGCATCCCTGGCAATAGTCTGCTAAATCTTTTTTTTTTTAAATCATTTTTGCTCATGTAGACTACTGAATACAATGCATAGACACACAAGCCTTTCAGAATTACACAGCCTCCAGTGCTCCTTACCGTGTTTTTGGCTGCTATCAACCAAAACCCCAGTTTCTGCTGACTTCCCATTTTAGATGACTCTTACAATAATTTCTTGAATTCTGCTTTCATGAAGCAGTTCTAAGAGAGAGAGAAAAAAAAATTTCCCCTAAGAAATTTGGGTAAATATGGCTAGGGGCCAAAGCAGAAAATGTGCTTTGCAAAGCTGTAGCCTGCCACTTCTTACACGTTAAACCTATTATTGCGAATTGGGCATTTAGTCACTTCTTTCCCCCCCTAAATGTGTCTTACAGCCGTAGGCACTTGGAAATTCTCTGAATTAAAAAAGTTTGGGAGTCTTAAATTAGTTCATGGTCTGTGATGGGTGAGTCCAGAACTGATTATGGAGGCCAAGGTGGGTTAATGCTATTGATGTTTGCAAGATGGTTTCAGTATTTCTTCTCATCAGTTTAGCTCATATCCTATTATAAGATAATAATGAAATTAGTCTGGAAACCATCTTATATCTATTTTAAGTACTAGTACAATATTATAAATTTTCCCTGGCATATCAACGATATAGCTTATTAATTTATCTTAGCTAGTATGATATATGAATAAATTGCCATTTGCTTTTTAAATTTTTAAATCTGTAATGCTACCTCACATGTACCAAAGCAAGTAAAGACATTTGGAATACTATATGGGGCATTACAATATATGAGGACTTCTTTTCTACATTCATCTGCAAATACGAGGATACCAAACATTGCAATAAATATCCTATGAAGTTATAAGCAGAAACCGGGTAAAAGAAAAATATCCTTAAAGGAAAACTATTTTAATGAAAAATTTGCAAAGGAATTGTGATACATGATACACTTGTAGATGTGAATGGAGCAATTTGTACAACGTAGGGCAGCTCTTGTCATTCTTGTCTTAATGATATTTTCCAGAAATAAATACATAAAAATACACTTTCAATTTTTTTTAACATTTATTAAGTTTTGAGAGACAAGAGAGAGACAATGTGAGCTGGGGAGGGGCAGAGAGAGAGGGAGACACAGAATCCAAAGCAGGCTCCAGGCTCTGAGCTGTCAGCACAGAGCCTGACACGGGGGCCGAGTCCAAGAACTGTGAGATCATGATCTGAGCCAAAGTCAGAAGCTTAACTGGCTGAGCCACCCAGGTGCCTCAAGCTAAACTTTAATAAATACATTGCACAAATGCGAAATGGAAATCTTCACAACAGTGCAGCACTGAAAGGTCTATCCCTCCATTACTCGGGTTTCACCTTCTCATTCCTCCCTTTGGGTGGACAGGATGCACTTACAGTACAATTCTCTCCCTAAAGGATCCCTTCACAGAACCTGCCCGTGTCTGCTGTCCCCTTATCTGGAGCCCTTTAGGACTTTGGTGTAGTGAAGGTAGAAGCATAACGTTACACATTTTTACGATCACGTTTTATATTCTCCACGAGCTCTAGTTCCTCCTTTGGAACTTGGCATCCGCTAGGTCTTTATGCCTTGGCGAAAACTTTAATTTTTTTAATTCCTCAAACCGCTGTCTTTTTCTGTGTCGATGGTGTTACTGTTGCTGCGGTGATGCAGCTTGGAAGCATTCTGGGAAGGGAGCCAGCCCCAAACTTACATTGGTTATAAATCAGGCAATTCATTAATGGTATAGCATGACCGAAGTTCCCAAAGCGTTACTTCCCTGAGAGTTACCACTTAGGCCTGTAGATGCCCCCAGAGAGCTCTCTGTTTATGGGAAGTGTTCTTTCTACAAGGTAAAATCTGAGAACATTTCAGTGAGGGCCACCCACCCAAGGATGTGGCTTCCTGTATTAATAAAGTGGCTTGCATCCCAGAGAGATGTTATAATTTTGTCATATTCAATGAGATCATATTTTGAATGTATGTTGTAAATAAACTACGTGTGAATTGTTTTGTGAACCTTATGTTGGGGTTTCTTGTGCTTCTATACCCATCTGCTTAGCCTAGTTTTGTATGTGTGCAGAATACACCAATATCTCACCTGATTTATAAAAAGCCATATTATGTTAAACTACTTAGTGCAGTTTTAAATAACACATCATGTAAATCTCTGTGAAAATAACAGCGTACCCATTTATACATTTCTTTAAGCTAAAGGTATAATTACTGGCTACCTGAAAATAACATTAACATCATTGCAGGCATCAATTGGGAGAAATATTCATATCCATTCAGTGTATTTGCTCTGGAATTGTGAAATAGGCCTTCTTCTAAAGAAAAGTTTTTTTATTGTTAAGTCTGACAGACCATGTAATAACTGGGTTTTTTTTTTCTTATCAGGATAAAAAATTATGCTTTTTTATTTTTAACGCAAGACTCTTTGGGCTAATCAAAGTTTGATGACTTAAGGAAGCTAAGATTCTGAATCTGATGTTTTATTATCTTGTTTGCTTTACTAAGTTAGAGAAAGTTACTAAAGGTTTATGATTATTTTTTCTCTCATTACAGCTATAAATTGAGTTCATACTTCCCAACATACCTAGAATTTCTCTACCCATATGTGGCACAGTTTGTTTTCAGTGCCTAAAGTTCCTTCCCCATATTTATTTTTATTTTATTCTATCTGGTTTGTACAATGCCACTCCTTTAAAAGGCCAATTAAAATCAATTCAACACACTTAGATGTTAGATGCTAGATGAATTTTCTTACAAATCTATATCAAGTTATATTTTTGACTGTGTTTTTAAGATATGAGAGTCAGGAAAGAACATTTTACTTCTCTCTGTGTGTTTCTCTGTCTTACTTTCATATAAAAGTTGCTTAGAGAATAGACCGGAGTGTTTATTAAATCACATAGAAAATGCATAGATATCTGCCATGGTGAAGTGTATGTGAGGGAAAAAGTGGTATTTGATTATGTAGTTAAACAAAACAGTACATGTAAATAAAATAGAAGGCCATAAAAAGTTACTTTTTTTTCAGTGTACACTGTCTGTATTTTCTAGTGATTTATCATCTTTTTATATACATCTCTCATTTTTAAATTATTTTAAATGTGATTTTCCAAATTGACTTGATTAAACAATTTTTTTTAAGCCAGGCTGGGGTGGTTTGATTTTTATGTATTTGCTAATGATGATATAAATACAGAGTGATATATATGTCCAAGCAATTTGGAAACTGCACAGTCCTATATAAATGCTATTTATTTTAATTATTATATTTAGTGACGATTATATTATGATTTAGTTAAGCTTTATTATATTGTTCTAGGGTATTATGAATCTAGGAGCGCTCATAAAAGTTTAATATCATTTGTGGTTGTATTTTGTTTTTGTAATGTATTTCTGGTGAATATGTAAAGGGGAAGGGATTGGCAACTTTAAAATTCTTTTCATTTTTCTTTCCCATGTTTGAATAGCTTTAGAATTACTAAATCCTATACAATTTCCCTCTCCATCTATCTGCCTAGTTCTTACTCCCGAAATGAGAAACCAAAATCATTAGCTGCTTTTCACCTTTTGCCTGAGCCTCATCTACTGTCTGGGAATCTTGAAACTATAAGTGGAATGGAAAATTGAGCACTGATAAAAATATTTTAGATATTCTTTCTGCACATTTTCTCATTAAACATACAGACAGAAGGCTCACTCATGCTGACGGAGTAGCTGATTGTGCCTGGAAGGAATATTGTGGTGGCAAGTACAAATTAGATCATCTCAGACTAGCCTGCGTTTTGCTGTTTCAGCTGCTATGAATGACTACAGCAAAATAATTTTTTTTTATCAATGTGAACAAATACATCAGGTAGAAAATTACTTTAAAAATAGTGATTTGGGCATTGTGACACCATTTCAGTCCACATGAGCACAATAGTATGACAAGAGCCAGGAGATCAACACCAACCCTCTTCTTTTTTAAAATTTGAATTCATGTATTGGAAAAGCAATGAAGATATCTAGAACTGAATAAATTAATATATTCAGTAAATGTTTTGCCTACTCCATTTCTCACCTCTACCATGGTTAGCTTCATGATGTAAAAGATGACACTTTCAAAAATTGTTTTTTGACAAAACAGATAAATCATTGGCGTGTCTAAAAGATGGGCTTATTTTGACAGTAAGAATAACAGAAGAGCAAGATATGTGGCTAAGGCATGTATAGCATTTTGGAAAAGATGCTCTGGCTTATTTGACGGCTGTCCCAATATCTCAAATATGGGGGTGCATTGTCTATTTTCAATAATGTTCTTCTTTAAGAAAAAGAAACACTGCTCTCTTTGGTTGCATTTTATACAAAAGAAGTGTACCAACCCCATACAATTAAATAACTCCTCTTTGGAGTATCTAGACACATTTTTTCCCCATGAAATGTAATGGCTAAGTCTCAGAAATGTCATAAAATCACAGCATGACCTTTAAGGATCAAAATATATACCTTTCATAACAATATTTATTAATAGCATTCCAAATTATATATTAGAGAAGGTTATTATTTTTTCCTTGTCTAGTCTTATACTCTTTTTTCTTTAAGGTGAATTGTGGTTACATATTATTTATTCACACTCAACAAAATATACTGAGTTCTGAGAAAGTACATGACAATTGAATATACATACACATTCTTTCATCTGCCAAGAGACTGACTTTAAAAAGTATTAAAGACTTCAACACCTGAAAACAAAACAAAAGAAAACAAAAACTACAGCAAATAATCTGAACAAAAAAATGAGCAGAGGACCTGATAGACATTTTTCTAAAGAAGAGAGATGAATGGCCAAAGACACATGAAAAGATGCTTAACATCACTAATCAACAGGGAAATGAAAATCAAAACTACAATAAAATATCACTATATACCTATCATAATGGCTAGAATAAAAAATACAACAAATAACCAGTGTGGCCAACATGTGGAGAAAAGGGAACCCTCGTGTAGTACTGGTAGGGATGCAAATTGGGGCAGCCACTATTGAAAACAGTATAGAGGTCCCTCAAGAAATTAAAAATAAAATTACCATATGATTCAGTAATTCCACTGCTGGGTATTTACCCATAGAAAATGAAAACACTAATTTGAAAGGACATATGCTCTGCTATTGTCACTGTAACTTTATTTACAATAGTCAAAATATGGAAACAACCCAAGTGTCTGTTTATGGATGTGATATGTGTGTGTGTGTGTGTGTGTGTGTGTGTGTGAATGTATGTGTGTGTGTGTGTTACTCAGTTATAAAAAAGAATGAAATCTTTCCATTTGCAACAGTATGGCTGGACCCAGAAGGTATAATGCTAAGTGAAATAAGTCAGACAGAGAAAGACAAGTCCCATATGATTTCACTCATGAGGAATTTAAGGAAAAAAAAATGAGCAAGCCAAGAAAAAAAAGAGAGAAACAACAAACCAGACTCTTAAATACATAAAACAAACTGGTGACTTCTGGAGAGGAGCAGGGTGGAGGATGAATGAAACAGACAAAGGGGATTAAGAGTACACTTATCACTGTGAGCACTGAGTAATGTATAGAATTGTTGAATCATTATATTGTACACCTGAAATGGATATAACACTGTTAATTATACTTGAATTTAAAAAAGTATTAAAGACTACTGATATATAGTTTAATTTTATTAATTATGTTTAAATATTTATATGTAGTAAAGGAGATATACATTTTAAGTAGATAGTGTGCAAATGGGGAGTCCTCAGTTAGTCTGAATCTGTCCTTTATTACTTGTATGACAGAGATTATGTTGTGATACAAGCCCATGAATAGAAACACCCTATAATGTAAGCCAAAATTTTATTTTACAAAGGAAAGAGGTTTTTTTTTTAATGTTTTAAATTTTAATTTTTTTTTGAGGGGGGGGTGCAGAGAGGGACAGAAGAAGAGAAAGAGAATCTTAAGCAGGCTCCATGCTCAGTGCCCCTGGGATCATGACCTGAGCCGAAATCAGTTCAATGTTCAACCAACTGAGCAACCCACATGTCCCTACAAAGGAGAGAATTTTTTAATTGACTAGTTTAACTATGAAATATTTCAAGAGCATAAATGAAATGGTCAAATATCTGAAAATTACTTACTATATCAATTTAAATATATATGTATAATAAAAATTATGTGAACCATTTGAATGAGAACTATTACTTAGTCATTGCTCGGATTTCATCAAACACATCTCTTTGCATTCTTTATTTGCATCTTGAGACCTCAGCAGCTTCTCTTCTTTGACTCATCTAAGACAATTTTCCAGAAAACATAACTCTGTTTGAAATACTCAAATTTATGGATAAATGGATCATGTTATCACTCAAAACTTTATTTCATGGATATCCCAGAAAATCGGGTCATTCTCACTCACTCATTTATTCTGTAAGAATGTGTACATGATCTCCATAAGGTGAGGTTACTCTGATACAGTGATTTTCAAAATGTTTGTTTAAAGTTATATCTAATAGTTAATAACTATGAGAGGACATCTCAGGAATAGTTATTAAATTATTGTTATATTTCTTTGCCTTTATTTTTAAATTCATATAAATGGGCACTATAATCGGCCAAAGCGAGAATTGATTGAGTTTTTCCTAAGTATGTTGACCAGAATAAAACATTCGGCTGGTGAATTGACTAAATTTGTAAAGAATCAAATAGAGGGGTGTCTGGGTGGCTCAGTTGGTTAAGCGTCCAGCTGTTAGTTTAGGCTCAGGTCATGATCTTGTGTTTTGTGCGTTTGAGCCCCACATTGGTCTCTGTGCCAACAGTGCAGAACCTGCTTGGGATTCTCTCTCTCTCCATCTCTCTCCAACCCTCCCCTGCTCATTCTCTCCCTCTCTCTCTCTCTCTCTCTCAAAGTAAATAAATAAACTTTTTTTTAAAAAAGAATCCCATATAAGGTGGCCGCCTTTTTATAAGTAATACTTATGTAATGAAAGCCTTTTTTTGATAGTTGAATATATTCATTAAATTTATGTCTCCATTTTTTTTTCTTTTACCAAATCGCAGTGTAATAATATTGCAGATCTTTTTGGAGAGTAATGAGATTTCAATTAACTCTGTGCTTAGATTAGTAACTTGCACATAGTACTTGACACATGTCAAATAAATGATAACCGCTTATATTTATAAAAAGAATCACCAATTTTCATATTATATTTTTCCTCAATGCTAATTAACAAAAAGTCTGTTAATTGATGCATAAGTAATGCATCCACACATAATAACAGGTCATGTAGATACCTTTATCATTTTACATCTATTTACTAACTGAATCTAAATGAAATGAAAATTTTTAAAATGATGCTATTATGCATCAATTAAAATATATTTGTCATTTAAAATTTTTGTTTAAAATGTGTTTATAAGAGAAAATCATATCTAAAAGCATATGCCCTTCTTCTTCGTCTTCTTCTTCATCTTCTTCTTCTTCTTTTTCTTCTTCTTCTTCCTCTCTGTAGCTTTGTGACTTTATTTTTATTTATTTATATTGCAGAATAATTGACATAAATACTGTATTAATTTCAGGTATATACCATAGTGATTTGATATTTATATACATTATGAAATAGTCACCACAATAAGTCTAGTTATCATCTGACCATATACTAATTTCCGATTCGCATGTAAGGTATAGATTTTTTTTTCTTTTTACACCCTACATATAAAAGTGAGTCTTAATTTCACACCAGTTACATTCTAGAAATTCACTTGTAAATTAGGAACTGAGAACTGAGAATATGGTTAGTTATACAAGCAATGTGATTGAAAGTGTGTAGATTCCAAAATCTGCTTACTCCACATTATTAACAAGATAGTGTGTAAGTGGTGTGTGTGTGTGTGTGTGTGTGTGTGTGTGTGTGTGAAGAAAACTTGCAGAATACAGTAGTACAGAAGTTAAACACAATGGAATAAGTATTCCACATGTTCAAACTGTGCCTGAAAGAAAATCAAATTTAATTAGTGAACAGGAAAGTGGAAAATAGAAACTTTGTGTATGTTCTGGAGCAGACTTCTCAGAATATCTGTGAGATTGAGAGATTGCTGACACTCATTTCTATGAAAAATTTCATCTCAAAATTTATTGCTACTTTCACATTAATTTTGATAGATCTTTAGTTCACTCCTCTTGGTTGATTTTTTTTAAAGCACAATACTTAAACTTTTGTATTGTTTATGCATTAATTATGTATATGTTTCTTCATTTGTCAAGTGCTTCTTGGGCTTCTACTCTGTGCCCTGGCACTTGAATAGGCATTAGATAATCCAGCAGGAATAAGCTATAGTCCTGACATTCACATAAATCAGACTAAGAGGAGGAGACAGATGTTTAAACTGATAATACACACATGAACAGATGGGAAAGCAAGGGAGTAAGTGGTCACCTATGGACCAGCAAGAGCACTGGAATACTTGTCGTAGGTGCCAGGAGACAGGATTCAGTACTGGGATGGGATACACATCTTTAGGGCAAGGGTCAGCAGAATCTTGGAGGATATTTACACCATACCAAGACTTTGGAAAGTTTATTTTATAGGTAACACAGAATGATTGAAAGGCACCCTTTTGATCAGAAAGTCACTCTTATAGTTATGAGAGCTTTGGTCCTTATATCTATGAAATAAAAGAGATTAAGTTGATATTTTCTACCCCTTCTTGTTGAAGAGTTTTATGATGTATCATTGAAATTGGGTGTTATTTTGTCTAATGAAAGGGGAAGGAGGAGAGAGAGAGAGAGAGAGAGAGAGTTTGAATGAGAAATTTTGATACGTAGATTGCTTGTATCAGCTACCACATAGTTTTGTCAACCAAGACAAACTTGACTGCTGTTTGGAGTGGTCAAGAGATGGAGATATAGGAGCACCTGACTGACTGTCAGTTGAGTGTCCTACTTTGGCTTAGGTCCTGATCTCACAGTCCATTAATTTGAGCCCTGAGTTGAGCTCTGTGCTGGCAGCTCAGAGCCTGGAGCCTGCTTCAGATTCTGTGTCTGCCTCTCTCTCTGACCCTTCCACAGTCTCACTCTGTCTTTCTCTCTCAAAAATAAACATTTAAAAAAATTTTAAAAAGAAGTGGACAGATAGAACAGTGTGAGTGGTTCATTTGCATCTTTTATTTAAAATCAATTATTTTATAAAATCCTCTTCTTTGTGAAGGAGTTCTTACTGAGATTTCAGAGTGTGATCATTACCTTTGCTTTTTCCTAATGCTTGGTAGCTTTATTAGAAAACATGGATGAAAGTGAGTCTGTGAAGTTGATCTTAGCTCTATCGTGCTACCTCCAATGCCTTCAAACCAGTTTAAAATTTGGGATTTTAGATGCTGAAGATACAATAGTAAATGTAAAAGATTATGGCCCTTACTAGAATTTATAATCTTGGGGGGTGGAGAGATGTGCCAGCAGTAATTAAATATCAACACAAATTTATAATCTTGGGGGGTGGAGAGATGCACCAGCAGTAATTAAATATCAACACAAATAACATTTACCAGTTAGGTCCTTATAGGGTAGCTAGATTTAGCAAAAAAAAAATATATATATGACATCAATTTAAATTCAAATTTTAGATAAATGATTAATAATTATGCTAAAAAGATACTAAAGTTATTTGTTAATTACCCAAAATTCAAATTTCACTGGGCATATTTTGCCCAGAAACCCTAAACGGTCATAACTTTTCAGATGGGTTAATAAAATTAAATAATTTAGTGACTGAAGTTGTTTCCATCTTTTCCTTGGGGAATCATTAATTCCAGAAGAGATTATTCAAAGCCAGAACATCATTCTTTGGTGATATTTTAACCTTTGAGAGTATGACTATTTAATAATTATGGCTCTCATATCCTTTTCTATCCACTAAGATTATTCTATGCTATTCCCAATTTTATTGCTTTGTTTTTGTAGGAGTGGGACCAGTCCCTGTATTATCCACATCTCTTGAAAACCTAGAAAGTTCATTTCAACAAGTGTGGACTTGTCACCATTCAGAAACATTTTTATGGTACCCACTGAAACATAATAGCACTTAAAACATTACTTAGTATTGTTAGTTTATACTTACACTTCACTGATTTCAACGTTTATTTATTTATATTGAGAAAGAAAGAGAGAGAGAGAGAGAGTGCGCATATGCACACAAGCCGGGAAGAGCAGAGAGACAGGGAGAGAGAGAATCCCAAGTAAGCTTAGCACTGACAGCGGGGCTCCATCTCACAAACCATGAGATCCTTACCTGAGCCAAAACCAAGAGTCAGACGCTTAACCAACTGAGCCACCCAGGCAGCCCAGGCTTTATAACTGAAATTCATTTTTGGCTTTGTTGTTCTCTAAATGCATACCATTGACTTAAATACTTCACTAATTCAGCTGATACCATAGTGATTTTTTCTCTGTTCTGAAGTATTTTATTGCCTTGCAAAATGGGTGGTGATGCTGGTTTTTCACCAGTGGTTGGATCCTCCATTAGAAAAGAGTGATGGAGGTGGATCTGTAATGAGGATACTCAACAACTTCAAACTTTTGCTTGTAATTTTGAGTGATTTGTCTCATGACAAATGATATAGCCAAGACCTCAGCATTAAAGGCCCCATAGAGGTTTTCTTCTCTTATAGTTGTGTCTCCTGTTTATAAAAGTGCAAAAGAAACCTTCACTGAAAGGAAAGAACCTTGTTATATATGATTCTTTTGAGAAAATCCAAAAACTAATAGACATTTAGTACAAGATTTTTTGCTAACTAATTTATACCACTTTAAAAGAGCTTAAGTTCTCACCTGGAAGACCAAGACTTGAGCCTTCGGAAGTGCTTATAGAAGATGAGATTTAAGAGTGTGATGGATGAGTCAGAATTCTAAGAAGAAAGAAAGAAAGGAAAGGAAAGGAAGAAAGGAAGGAAGGAAGGAAGGAAGGAAGGAAGGAAGCAAGCTCAGTTGGTTAGGCATCTAACTTCAGCTCAGATTCTGATGTCATGGTTCATGGGTTTGAGCCCTGCATGGGGCTTTTACTGACAACTTGGAGCCTGGATCCTGCTTCAGATTCTGTGTCTCCATCTCTCTCTCAAAAAAATAAATAAACATTAAAAATAATAAAAGTAGAGGTAAACAATCAAAGAATTATAAGTCACCAAAAGAGCTAAGCTAGCTTGGAGTCTATAAGAAGTCTAGACAAAAAGTTTTTAAGCTTTTTAAAAAGTGGAATATACACACTCTTCCAGTGGAGAGAAATAAGGGTGTTATAAGGACAATTATTTTTTTTAATGGAGAGAATAGACGAAATAAGTAGCACAATGCAATGTAAGTCTTCTAGCAATACCTGCTTAGAGGAGATAGAGATGAGTTTAGATAATGGAGAAGAGGAAATAGGAAATAGGCGTTGTATGAAATTCACCAGAACACCAGTAAAAAATAAAGAGAGGGATAACAATTGTGAATGGAATTCACATTTGAAATTAGATATCAAACCCCAAAACCAAGAGCACACTGTATACACTATATGTAAGCCAATTTGACAATAAATTATATTAAAAAAAAAGAAGGGGCACCTGAGTGGCTCAGTCGGTTGAGCATCCGACTTTGGCTCAGGTCATGATCTCGCGTTTCGTGAGTTTGAGCCCCTTGTCGGGTTCTGTGCTGACAGCTCAGAGCCTGGAGACAGCTTCGGATTCTGTTTCTCCCTCTCTCTCTGACCCTGCTTTGCTAGTACCCTGTCTTTCTCTCTATCTCTCATAAAACTAAATAAACATTAAAAAAATTAAAATAAATAAAAGAAATTAAAAAAAGAAATTAGGCATCAAAATTTAAATCAGGGCATTCTGTCTTTGCAAAAAAAAAAAAGAAAAAGAAAAAGAAAAAGAAAAAAGAAAGAAAGAAAGAAAGAAAGAAAGAAAGAAAGAAAGAAAGAAAGAAAGAAGACAGTAGTAATAATTTAGGATTGAAGATTGGCAGCCTAAGGAAGATTGGATGGGTAGGCGATGGTGACAGGTGACAGGGAGGGAAAGAACCTTTGGAAGATAGGCTTTTAGGGAAGGCAGCAATGATACGACTGAGCTGAATCTTAGTCTGGGTAGTGGGTAAAGTGTAGTCAGAATAAGCCAGAGAAGCAAATGATAAGAGAAATAGGTGCAGTAGAGATTTTGACGTGGACGACATGGAAGTTTAATAGCTTAACGAGAATGGGTTTGATATCACCGAAAATGGTTCTAAATTTTGGAGATGGAGAAGTACAGGGTGACAAGTTCTATGTTAGAAGTCAGGCAGGCTGCTAAATGAGCTAAAGAAACTGAGTTTCAAGGTGTCAGTAACGATGGATAATAAGAAAAACTCTAATCTAAATGCTGGAGTCATGAGAAGATAGGGTGATTTGGAGTTTTTAATCATTATAGGTAGAATGTTTTCTACAAACTGCAACCTAAAGCAATTTTGCCTTCCAGCAAAATACTGCCTAAACCTTGGCTATTAAGTTAGATTTTATATGCTGAGTAATGTTTAATACAACAAGATTTCAGTAAAATACCGTAACCACAGGAATGTGATTTGTATGCGTATTTCAGAAAGAGGAGGATTGAACAGAAATATGAAAGGACTGCCCATGGTCATAAATTAGGAATTACATGAAGAAAATTTTATTGGACACATTTGCAATGCAATGTGTAAAAAGAAGTCCAGTGATTGTGATACTCTCATCCATATTTTATACTGAACTTCATCATCGAATTTAAATCATCATTTCAAAACTAGCTAGTATTTATTCAGACTGCTTCAGTGCATTTAATAACTCCATTCCTACCTCAGACGTATATAACCCTCGTAAGAACTGGTGGTAAGGTAATCACTCCAGGTTATTTCACTTTAGTTCATGCTTCAGACACTGTTCACTTCATGCTATTGGCCTTGGTTACAGATCCCTTTGCTTCTGGTTATATCCTTACCTGTCTGCCATCCCCACTGGGTTTGATGTAAAACATCGTCCCATTGATTCCGAAGCCTGCCTCCATAATATCTTTTCTTCTTCCTTGAAACAACCCTCAATCTATTGACCCCACTCCCTCTGAGACAACATGAATCTGTGTGTGTGGCGGGGGGATGCGGGCAGGTATGTGGGTATACACGTCTGCTTCTAAGTGGGTCTTGGTCATTAAAATTTTGTGGAAAGAATTACTTTTTAATTATTTGGATAAGAACACCTACCATGTGATCTACCTTCTTAACAGATTTTTAAGTGTACAGTAGAGGATTATTAACGACAGGCACGGTGTTTTATCGCAAATCTCCAAAAATTATGCATTTTAATAACTTAAAGTATATATCCTTTGAGGGGCACCTCAGTGGCTCAATTCGTTGAGCATCTGACTTTTTATTTTGGCTCATGTCATGATCCTGAGGTCGTGGGATGGAGCTCCTCTCCCTCTATTCCTCTCCTCCGCTTGCACCCTCTCTCTCTCTAAATATATATGTATATCCATTGAATAACAACTCCCCATTTTCCCCCTCTGCTCAGCCCTTGGCAACCACTATTCTACTCTCTGCTTCTGTGAGTTTTTGCCTGTTTTAGATATCTCATATGAGTCAAATAATGTCGGATTTGTTCATCTGTGACTGTCTTCCGGGGTCATCTATGTTATCGCTTATGGCAAGTTTTCCTTTTTTCTTAAGGCAAATAATATTGGGATTATGTGTAATACCACACTTTCTTTATCCATTCATCCATTGATAGACATTTAGATAGGCTCCATAACTTGATTATCGTGAGTAGTGTTGCAGTGAACATGGGAGTACAGATATCCTTTTGAGATTCCAACTTTAGTTCTTTCAATATGCACCCGGGAGTGAGATGGCCGAGTCATATGGTAGAAAGGACTTTAAAGTAAATCGACAATATACTCTTTTCTGAGTCCTACTTCTTGTTAATTTGTGGTCCGTGAGTATTTAGTCAAAAAAGAAATTAAGTAAAGTGCAGTGAGATAGTATGTAGGCACATTTCATCTTGAAATGTAAGCAGGAGACCATACATATAGCACTGAATATTTTTTTGACTCATTAAAATGTTTGAGTATGGACATTATTCTACAAAACAGGATTCTCTTATTGTGGTTAAAACACACACACACACACACACACACACACTAGAGTCAGCTACCAGAAGAGAAATATATTCATTAGGGTAGTTAGCATTTTTTGATATCGGGTTAAAAGTAATTTAATATGTTACATTGTGATGTTTTTTAATATAGTTAGTCTCTGAAATTTTTTAAATTTAAAATTGGTGCTTCTTCCACTAGCTTTCTGTTAAATGATTTGATAAGAGTAGCTAGGATCACCTTTCAATTCAGTTTCCTCAGAGAAGGGAAGACAAGGATATTGTGCCGACTTTGAAATTCAGGCCAGAAAACAAAGGAGGGAGACAAGTTAGCAGCAAGGAGCATTATTCACATGATGGAAACAGCCCGACAGTGAAAAAAGGAAATTTTGTGTTGGGCAGGACAAAAGGAAGATTTGATCTTCCAGTGTAGATTACTAACAATTGTTCACAGACAGTGGAAAAACTAGTCTGTATCGTATTATCTAGAAGCCCAGCTGAATGAGAAAAAAAGTGCATTTCTTCAAAATCCTCAAAGGAAAGAAAAAGACCCAGCAATATTATTTGTTCTCACTAAAGTGCTGAAGACAATAGGCAGGGAATTAAACACCTCATACAATGTTTAGAATGTATATATTTTCTCTATATGTGTGTATGCTATAGATTTTTAAGTGGATCATTTTCATTAGTTTAAGGAGGTTTCCTTTGATTTCACATTTACTAAGCCATTGTATTATTAGTCAGTCTTGAATTTTATTGACTACTATTGAGAAGATAGATTTTTTTTCTTTAACATATGAATACGGAACATTTTTAATAGATTACCTGATGTTGAAAAATCGTACATTCCTATACTATTATACACACTCTGGCAGATTCAGTTTGCAAGTAGTGTTTTATTTAATAGCTTTGCTGTGTACCTGTATAATATTCATCTTTGATTTTATTTCCTTGTTCTCTTCTTGTCTGGTTTAGTTACCCAAGTTATACTGATTCACCAAAGAAGTCAGGAAGTCATTCCTCCTATAATCTTCCATGAAAGCATTTGCCTAAAATAGGGACTGTTCTGCTTCTAATTATAAGTGATAGATTATACATAGATTACACTTTGTTCTTTATCCAGATCTCAGTGATAATTCTCATAAATAAATAAATACAATTACAAGGTATATAATATGTGTAAGATTTATATGTAATTACAAGAGAATAGAATTCAGGAAAATAAGTTGTGTCAGATGACAATAAACTTCTATAAATTTGAAAAATTATTGAGAAGTCCCTGAGTAAGTAGGGAGAAATAAACCAAAATTTAACTGTCCTTAAAGAGGGAGACAAACAAGGAGCTCGTAAAATTTGCCTTCCCAATCTTAAGAACAGCTTAGGAATTAGACACAGAACCAGAGTAGATCTAAGAGACTCCAAAGATGGACGCTTTTTCCCCAACCCTATTTTTTTCCTCCTACCAACAAAAAAATGAACAAAAAGAAAACAAGCAAAAACAAAAACAAAACAAAAAGCAAAACAAAATCAATCTCGTATTGATATTTTTTTTTTCCAATTTACCTCTTTAGAGTTTTTTTCCCTGTATAGTTTCCCTGTATGTTACTTTTTCCAGTCATCTCTGAACCCAATTTTTATCCTCTCGAGTTGGTTAACAGGTTTTTTTAAACTTAAGTCATGAGGTTTATAAGAAGTTGGTATTTGTTTTCAGAAGAAAAACATCGCAGAAAACTGGAGATCATTATTAGGCTTTTATTTGTTTCCACAATTCCTAGATCTCAAATGTCACTAAAAATTATTTGTGAAAATTTTCAAGAATTTCTCCTAGAGTCATACCTCTTAGCTATCATTGAACTTCTGGATTCCAGGAAAAATGGAAATCTTGTCTTATGCATGTGTTGATTTAAGTTACATATTAACGCAGCCTTTGTGCATTGGACCAACATCCTTGTATGGTAGCAGATTTTTAAAGTTGGATAGCAGCATGCTGTCTTGCTTTCCCCCCGATTTCTACCATTCCTTATTATATTTCCATCACTAGGGATGAGTGCCAGTTGTAATTTGCTCTGCCTAATATGCAAGTCCAAATCATGAGCCTGCTCTGATTCACTCAACTTCGTCTGTCTACTGGGCCCTTGGTCACTAGTTCATGGAGTATCTTTTGTTGCTGCTGCCACTGCAACTGAGTCAGCCTCAGCCTCTAACACTGTTGTGGATCTTGGCTACCTCTGGAATGAGCCATGGGCTCCAGTGTGGCCTCTGTTACTCCTTCCTACTTGGCAGATGTCACAACCGCTTTGGAGCATCCTCCTTAACATAATTAGATAGAGTCTCTGGCTTCTTCTACTATTTTTTTTAAGTTTTTTTTTTTAAGTTTATTTATCTATTGAGAGAGAGAAAGAGAGGGAGAGTTGGAGAGCAGGGGAGGGGCAGAGGGCAAGGAGAGAGAGAGAATCCCAAGCAGGCTCCGCAGTGTCAGCATAGAGCCCAACACGGGGCTAGAACTCATGAACTGGAAGATCATGACCTGAACCTAAATCAGCAGTTGGACAGAACCAACTGGGCCACTCAGACACCCCTCCTTCCATTACGTGTACAATTATGTAAAGTGTCCCTTGACAGGGCATGGAATATGGTTTTCCTCAGAAATCATCCAAGGGGCCAGGTGATGAAACCTGGAAGCAAGGGAACTAATTCCTATAACTAATGCAAATGTGTGTCAGTGAGGGGAAGGAGATTTCAGGGAGTAAGCAAATAAATCCCTCTCCTTTCCATCCTCTGATGTACAGAGGAATCGAGGTTCTGTATGGCTGCCTGGAAATGTTTGCTTTGGCCAGGCAACCAACTGGGTCTTTTCATGAAGCCATGACCAGCTTGGCAAAATGCCACCATGACTTTCTTGGCCTCTCTTTTGATTTTCATGCCTCTTTTACTTTCCCTTTGAGCTTCCTGCTTTGGGGTTACAGCTCTCAATAAAATCTTAGCACCTAAACTTTGCTTCAGATACTTTTTCTTGGGAATCTGACTTGGATACCTACTTCTCTCACTAATGTTATCTGGTTGACCTATATAGACTTTAAAAGGTTTAACCCCTGCTACATTTTCTTAAACTTTCTTTCGTTCTTTCTTTTTGCCATTAAATGATATATTATGGGTATTTTTCACATTTGGAGCCTGATTCTTTAAACCTCATTCTTTTAAAAGTTACATAGAACTCTTTTGTATAAATACTGTATGATTATCTTTTAATAATTTCCTTCTTTGAAGGGCTTAGAATGCTCTCAATATCACAAATATCTTTGCTAAAGATGTTCTGTGGCTAAGTGTGTATGTGTGTGTGTATGGAGATAGGCAATAGTTATAGATAGATATTTTTACACACTGATGGCAGTGCTTTAAAACCTTAATTTATAGTTCATTACTGTGGCCATAGCTAACATGTGTTCACCCAGCAGGATTTTGCTTATTTCAGAATCTGTTAACATTCTGTATATGTTCGTCTCACTATAAAAATAGATCTTTTGCTTAAGGCAGCACAAGTAATAAAAATTAGAGGAGATATTAATAATGTTCCATTAATTTCACTCTGCCTTAGCATAGTGACTTACTCCAGTTGACAGTTTTCTATGGCAAAGTAAGAAAGATTTAAATAACATGCATTCAAAGACTTGCCCAAGTTTGTTCTCCCGTGTGGAAATTTTTGGACCATCTGGTTTGCTTCTGCTGCAGCACCTGGTATACTATTGGCATTGAATAAATGAACTCTACTGATAAGAGACGGGGTTGTACACACATCTTCCAAAATGATTTGACCACAGCATTACAAATAAATTCATGTGCAATAATACCCTTCTTAATAATATTATTTACATCATCAGAGATGTCAGCGAATACTCACAATCTTAGCTAAATTAAAGAGAGTCTTTTTTTCTTTTTTTTTCTTCCTTTATTTGGTCACTGGTAGGGTATGGCATAGCAGCTCAGAGATTGCATTTTAGATATTTCTGATTGATGGAAAAGTCTTAACGAACCTGTTTTCAGCAGTGTTATCTTTAGAGGAAATAAAGGGTTATCTGAAAAAATGATACTGGAAAACTCTTGATCTGTTCTTTAATCCTCAGTGATATCTAGTTGCAGTGAAATCTGTAGGCTTCATTTATCAGTGGCCAATATGATAAATACCCTTTTAGGTTTGTTCAAGATATTCTGTCTAAAATAAACATTTATGTCCAGGAGTCACGTAAGTGCTTTAATGTCATTTTTAAAGTGCAAGTGCAGTCACACCATTAAGAGAAAGGTCTTTGGTTGTGCTTCACACAGCAAATTGTATTAATTTTTCTCCTAGAACAAACTGCATGCTTTTAAGTCACTTGAATAACAAAATATATTTAGGAATTCTCTTCACCTCAGTAGTGGGGAAAAGTCAGACTAGAGCCTGATTTTCAACATATATTTACTTAACCTCATCCTTCCAGCGTTGGTCTAGCATAAATAGGCTTCAGCTGGTGAATAACAAGGTACCCTGCAGAGCCATGTCACACGGACGATTGTAGGACAGCGAATAGGATGTGGATACTTGAAATCTGAGAAAAGAAACATAATGGGCATTATGCTTTCTCACATGTCTGTTTCAAATTCTCAACAAGTGTAAATTTCATTCAGTAGTACGTTAGTGTATATTTCAAACCTACCCTTATGGCACATCAAATGTTTAGTGAGAAATTTAGTCAGAATTATCTTATGGAAGTATTTTGCTAAGAAAAGTGTTAACTCTACTATTTAAAAAATTATCTCCGAGGTTAAACTATGGCCCGTTAATAAATTGCTCTGACAGTAAAATGGTTGTCTACGTTTAGATTATCAAGTTTTGCAAATCCCTGTGGCTCTTCCATAGCACACTTTTTCCAGAATATTCCATATTTAAATTTTCATCATTTTTTCCTTCTCTCTGAAAGAAAAGACATAATGGGTTTTATTATAATTACATTCACAGACTATCCAAGTGCTATTTGGCTATGTATTGGCAATATATCCTTTAGTACTAAAGAGTCAGCCTTGCAGCACTTCTATGCCCATAATTCTTATTGATTTCAGTGAATGTTATGTACCCACAAGAGCTATGAGATGGATTATTAACAAACAGAGGATAGCCCAGTGTATGTTGCCATGCTCTTGGGGAAGAAATCTACTGTGAATTGTGCTTTCATACTGAAATAAATGAAACAGAACATTAAGAAATAAAGATAGCTGAATTAATTACTAATATGTAATTGAGCAGCCCGTATTAGATTCACATTTGATTTTAGGCAACACACAATTCCTGAGATGATAATTCCTTCAGATTATGTAGTTCAGCATTGGCCCTGAGGTTTGTTGATGTCGTATGACTTCCATTCCCATCAAGCCATCATATCAACTTTCGTCATAACCACTAGTTACCTCCTTGCCGAAGCCAATAGATACATATATTTTTTTCTTTTAGTATTTGACTTATTTGATCTCTTTTTGGGCATTCTATTCCTCTTGAAGTAGACTCTTCCTTTGTTTCTATGACACCACATTCTTAGGATTTTTATTCACCTACTCTGTCTACTTCTTTTCAGACTCCTCTGTAGTAGCATCCTTCTTTGCCCACCCATTATATATTGAGTCTCTCAAGGTTTTATTCCTAGACTTTTCTCACTCTACTTTCTCCCAGTAGACCTGGTAAATAGTCATGGCTTTCATTATTGCCAATAAATAAAGACACACACCTTTATTTTTCCTAAGGAAATTCTTCTCTGATTTATTCACTGATTTTATTCACAAAAATTTGTTGAGAGCCTATTCTTTATAAGACTTTGTACAATACACTAGCAATCTAATAGGAGACAAAAAAAAAAAAACAGATGAACCCTGTTCTCAAAAAATGTCTTGTGGGGGAAATAAAATCAATCAAATAATCACACAAACAGTATAATTTCAATCAGAGTTAACTATTTGAAGTGAATGGGACACAATTCTAAGTCGACTTACATGCAAAGAAACTTCTGCAAGCTGAAAGATGTAAAAAATGTTTCAGGAAAGGGAGGGGAAAACTGCAAACATTCTAAAATGGGAGAAAGCATGATCTTTGAGGAAATAGAGGCAGGTAGCTTGACTAGAGTCTAAAGTACATGGGAGATGAAATTAGAAAGGAAGGCAAGTGTTTGATCATTCAAGGGTTTTGTTGCTCCTATTAAGCATTTGAGTGCTTATTTTAAAACTGGGAAAAAAGAGTTTTCAATTTATTTGCATGTGGTCATTATACTTAGGCTTGCTTATTCTCTAAAACTATTGAGAGTATAATAAATTTGTGAAGTCTACTTAATCAGCTTACCTCAAGGTTTGTTGTCAACTTAAAATGACAGGGATATCTAAACACAGGCTAAACTTTGGGATGATCTTCCTCAAGATTCTTTCTCCTCTGTGTCACCACAATATTTGCTGGATGAGCAAATATGACATGAAATTCCTTTCTTCATTATAAAGTGTTTTGTATACATAGCCAATCCATAGTCACTATTTAATTACTGAGAGTATATGTGCATGCATGTATGTATAGCATGTATTTCTGTTGGGAGGGGTGGAGGTATTACTAAAATATGGAAGATGCTTTCTCAAAAATCGAGATGTAGTTGGAGATATTTAGTTGGCAGAGTTTAGAAGAATATAATATTAATTAAACAAAAGTCTAAGAGATGTCTTTAAGGATCTTGGAAAGATTTCAGAATGAAGAGATAGATTTTTTTGACAGTCAAGTTGGGGTGAGTGGGATTCCTGATAGAATTGTGAGTGCTTAAGATTGACCTCAAGAATAATTGGGTATTTTTATAATCTAAAATGAGCCTGGAGAAAGAAAATGTGCCTCAGACTGCCTCCAAACGAAGCCTATCCATCATGGGAGCTGGCTGCAAGGAAGAACCATCTCAGAACTTGACCATTCTGGGGTCTTTACTGTCCAAATGGATAATTTGTTAGTAGGCAGAAAACAGGGCACAGATCCAAGATTAGGGACACATGCACTAATATCTGAGAATCTAATGCATGGGTGGCATTGGAATGAAGAAAGAGTCATACAGCTTGCATTGAGATACTAACACAAGGCAGGGTGAGCACTTCGGTAGCAGGGCATAGTAGAGATTTCTAGAGATGGAGGAAGTAAGGTGTGTGGTTACAGAGAATATATTTTTCAGCTTCTGCATTGTTTGGGTTTTCCTAACAAAGAAATCTGCCAATTGGATTAATGGACTAGGCTTCCAAGTTAAAGAAAAATAAGATAGCGAAAGACCCCCTAAGGTATGTATTTACATTTACATGTTTTGCATTTCAAAGAGGCATGAAATTTAGGAGGAGGGATGCTTTTCAAACATTGTAAACCCAGAGATTCTTGTCTTACCTTCTCTGGAGACATTTATTTCCGTTCCAAAGTGTAAGGACCCCAGGACCAAGAACTGCTCTAAGATAATTTGTTTATACTAGGAAGCAAAGGTTTTTCTCCCTCTCACAGGAATAGTGATGAAATAGTGACAGAATCCCCTTTTGCATGTGCAGGCCTGTCCATCTGGCTTCCATCACATTATCCCAAGAGGTTTAACTTTATATTTGATCTAGAAATCTCATATATTTTTTATATAAAGTGACTATATGTGGATATTGAAAATGTATCAGTGAACACCACCCTCAGGCATACAATTGCCAGAGATCTTTTGGGATAGATTTTCTGAAGGTCTTTTGTTTCTACCCAGACTCTGTTAGTGAAGGGCCCTTCTCTTTGAGCAACAATCTACCAGCGGTAGGCAAGGTCCTTGGGAAGGTTTAATTTAATTCATCACTCAATTCTCTGTGTTCTGAGATCACAGAGAGATGGTGGTGGCCAGTTACGTGAATATGTTACCTGCTCAAAGGCCTTCTCAATTTTATGGAAGAGATTACAGGGTTAAAAGATGCAGAAAGGAGATCATGAGAGGTTGAACACTAGAAACAAAACAAACGTTAGAGATGAGGGAAAGAAAACAGATTAGAGGTCAGATTTTGCTGATGGAGAAAGGAAATTTAGCTCAGGTGCTAGGCGTCCATAAACAGGAAAATGACTCATCCAAGAATCCTTACAAACCATGTCCAGGGAACAGTGACTAAGCTAGTTCTTTGTGTGGATGGTGGCTAAGGGGAAAAAATCCCTCTCTTTTTCTCTCCCTCAAAATAAATAAATAAACTTAAAAAGAATATCTAAAAAATAAAATAAAATAAAATGCATTAATGACCTAAATATAATAGTTAAAACAGCAACTCATAGAAGAAAAAAAAAAAGTGTAAGTAACACAAACTTGAATTTGACAATAGTTTCTTAGATGTGACACCAAATGGAAAGCAACCAAAGAATACACTACTGGGTTCCATCGAAATTAAAAATGATTTTGTGCTTCAAAGGCTAATATCAATAAAATGAAATACAAAACTACAGTATGGTAGAAGATATTTGTGAAACACAGGTCTGATGTTGCATATCTAGAATATATAAAGAACTGTTACAACTCAATAATAAAAATATAAATAACTTAAGAAATAGGCATAGGATTTAAATATACATTTAAATACTATACACTTTAAGTAAGTGTGAACTAGAAATAAATACCAGTTGGGTCCACTCTTTTCTTCCATAGGAGTCATCAAAGGAAATTGGCTGTTGGGAGCCTTAGAAATGGTTGAAGAACCAGACAAAATCTATCCCTAAAATATCTAAACACACCAGGGCTTTAGTTGGTTGTTTGCTTAATTCTTTGTTTGGCAGCTTAAATTCTTGGTACTTAGAAGACAGTCCCATGTTGATAGTGTCTCCTGGTAGAAGAAAGTACAGATCCTGTCTGCAAGAATTTATGTAGATAAAGCATAAATCACACAAGGAAATTAAGTAACATGAATGACTGAAGAAAAATACAGGCAGGAGAACCAGATTGGTAAAGACCTTAAAAAGAATATCTAAAAAATAAAATAAAATAAAATGCATTAATAACCTAAATGTAATAGTTAAAACAGCAACTCTTAGAAGAAAAAAAAAGTGTAACACAAACTTGAATTTGACAGTAGTTTCAAAAAAAGCAAAATATATATCTAAAAAGATATGAAAAAGATTGCCTGTTTATATCAGATGTTGACAAATTTTTTTAAATATATATAATCAATTTAGAGCTATAGAAATCCTTTACAGAAATTTGGGTACATACTGCAAAGAGTTCTTATATACTTCCAGCTCAGTTTCCGCTATTATTAGTATCTTACCTTAGTATGGTACACATGTTACAGTTAAGGAATTAGTATTGATGCATTACAAGAACAGATTATTAAAGTCCATCCTTCATTCAGATTTTCTTTATTAATTAATGTCCTTTTTCTGGTCCAGGATCCCATCTAGGGTATCACATTGCATTTAATAGTCATGGCTTCTTAAGTTCTTATTGGTTGTGACAGTTTCTTTCTTAGACTTTCCTTCCTTGGTTTTGATTATCCTGACAGTTCTGAGGAGTACTTGTCAAGCATTTTATAGAATGTCCTTCAGTTGGAATTTGACTAATGTTTTCTCAGGATTAGATGGAGGTTACATGTTTTGGGGATGAAGACCACAGAGGTAAAGTGCCCTTTTCATCACATCATATCAAGAGTATATACTGTTAACATGACTTATCACTGTTGATGTGTACTCTGACCACCTGGCTAAGACGGTGTTTATTGGGATTCTCCACTATAAAATTACTCCCCCACCTTTCCACACTGTATTATTTGGAATTAAGTTACTGTATGCAACCTACAACTAAGGAGTGGGGAGTTATGTCCCACCTCCTTGAGGACTGAGTATCTACATAAATTATTTGTTTTTCTTATGAAAGATTGGTTTTTCCTCCCCTACGAATTTATATTAGCATAGACTCATGAATTTTATAAATATGTGTACTTTGGGTTACAATCCAATGCTACTTTACTGATTTCATTGTTTAAACTTTTCCAGTTTTGACCATATGGAGCTCTTTTAATTTGTTCCCTTGTTCCTCTGAGGTACCCTCATTATTTTGCATGTTTCTGTATGATTTATGATTGATTTATTGATCTATCCATCTATTTATTTATGGAGCACATCCTTACACTTTCTCAGTAGGAGATACTCCAGGATCATTTTGTATATTTTTGCCACATTCCTAGAAATGCTCTTTTTTTCAAGGAGCCCCGATTCCATTTATTGGAGAATATTATTTCAAACCAAGATCTGGTTACAGAGAGACTTGTTGATGATAGGGCATCACTTTTTTGTAAGGAAATAGAGAGTAAAGGGTTTATACTTTTTGAGGCATACCGTCTCTGTTGCAACCACTCAATGCTTGTTGTATTAAAAAACAACCATAGCTAGTATGGGCATTGCTATGTTCCAATAAACTTTGCTTAAAAAAGCTGGCCACAGCCTAGATTTGTCCAAAGGGTATGTGCGCTTTGCCAATTATTGTTTAAACTATACAATCATTATAAGGAAAAATAAAATATAAGGTATTAGGAGATATGTAAAATATTGAATTTATATGAAACTTCTAAAGAAGAATTTACAAATATTTAAATAAGAAACATGTCTTCTCACTGTCTTTATGGTAATTTGTTATATTTGCTTTTATTTTTATTTTAATTTGCTTTTATTTTTTTATTTTTTAAAATGTTTTATTTCTTTATTTTCAAAGAGAGAGGGAGAGAGCGGGCGTCCAAGTGGGGGAGGAGCAGAGAGAGGGGGAGAGATAATCTCCAGATTATCCTCGCTTGCTCCTTGCTCAGTGTGGAGCCAGTTCCCACAACTGGGAGATCACGACCTGTGCCTACATCAAGTGCTTAACCAACTGAGACACCTAGCTGCCCCTATAATTGTTTTTATATTCAAAATGTTTTAAGATATCTATGATCAATATTTTTTTAAGTTTATTTATTTTATCCTGGAGTATCTCCTACTGAGAAAGTTTAATGTATTTATTTTGAGAGAGAGAATGAGAGAGAGTCTGAGACCCTGTGGCAGGGAAGGATGGAGAGCGAGAGAGAATTCTGACGCAGGGCTTAAAATCACCAACTGTGAGATCATGACCTGAGCTGAAGTCAAGAGTCTGATGATTAACTGACTGAGTCACCCAGGCACCCCTGTGATCAATACTTCTTAATGATAACGCCAATATTTTAACCTTTAAAAATTAATATGTCGATACTATAGAATTCAAACTTTTAAAGAGTACAATGGAATTGTTTTTGGTACATTCACAAAGTTGTTCATCCATCATCACATTCTAACTCTAGAATATTTTCATTGACCTAAAAAGAAACTCCATATACATTATCAGTTATTCCTGGTAATGTCCACTTCCCTCACTCCTGGTAATCCGGAATCTATTTTCTGTCTCCAAGGGTTTGTCTATTCTGTACATTTCATGTAAATGGACTAATACAATAGGTAGCTTTTTTTCAATAAACTTCTTTCACTTAGCAGACTGTTTTCAAAGTCCATCCATATTGTAGCATGTGTCAGTACTTCATTCCTTTGTATCAATATACTACCTTTAGTTTAACCATTCATCCGTTGATGGGTTTTGGGATCTTTCAACATTTTAGCTATTGTAAATAATGCTGCCATGAAAACATGTCTACATATTTTTGTGTGGACTTGTTTTCAGTTCTCTTGAGTACACACCTAGGAGAACTATGGTAACTCTGTTTAATTTTCTTGAGGATCTGCCAAAGTGTTTTGCATAGTGCAGCACTATGTTACATTACCACAGGCAAGATATGGGGGTTCTAATTTCTCAATATGTTCAACACTCACCAACACTTGTTATTATATGTTGTTTTAATTATGACCATCTTAGTAGTTGTAAAAGGCTATCTCATTATGGTTTTGTTATATATTTCCCTAATGACTAATGACATTGAACAGTGTTTTATGGGGTTAGTGGCCTTTCGATGATCTTCTTTGGAGAAATGTCTATTTAAATCCTATTCCTTTTCTTAAATTATTTATATTTTTATTATTGAGTTGTAACAGTTCTTTATATATTCTAGATATGCAACATCAGACCTGTGTTTCACAAATACCTTCTACCATACTGTAGTTTTGTATTTCATTTTATTGATATTAGCCTTTGAAGCACAAAAAAAATGTTTAATTTCGATGGAACCCAGTAGTGTATTCTTTGGTTGCTTTCCTTTTGGTGTCACATCTAAGAAACTATTGTCAAATTCAAGTTTGTGTTACTTACACTTTTATTTTTTTGTTCTAAGAGTTACTGTTTTAACTATTACATTTAGGTCATTAATGCATTTTATTTTATTTTAATTTTTAGATCTTCTTTTTAAGTTTATTCATTTATTTTGAGGGAGAGAAAAAAGAGGGATAACATGAGCAGGGGAGAGGCTCAGAAAGAGGGAGAGAGAATTCCAAGCAGGCTCTGCATTGTCAGTGCAGGGCCCAATGGGGGCTTGATCTCATGAACTGTGAGATCATGACCTGACCTGAAATCAAGAGTCAGATGCTTACCAACTAAGCCCCTCAGGTGCCCCTGTAATTGTTATTTATATTAACACTTTTTTGTACTTAAAGCCCATGACTATTTTGTCTGGTATCAGTATATCCTTTGTCTGACAAAGGGATACCAGACAAAGGATACTGGTATCCAACTCTCTTTTGGTTAATACTAGCATGGTATATTGTTTACATCCTCTTTGTTACATCCTTCAGATTTAAAGACACAAGTAGTTTGATTATGTCTTAATGTCCCCTTCATTTTGTAGAATGTTTTTGCTAGATATAGAATTTTTCTTTGACAGTTTCCTCCCCTTCCTAACCCTACACATACTTTGAGTATGTCATCCTTCTTGCTCTTCTGACTTCCATGGTTTCTGATGACAAAGTAACTGTTAATTTTATTGAGGATCCATTTTATGTGATGAGTCATTTCTTTACTGATTTCAAATTCTTTGTTTTTGCTTTAGATTGTATTTTTTAAATAATTTATTTCTTTTGAGACTGAGAGACAGAGAGAGTGAGAGAGCAGGGGAAGGGCAGAGAGGAGAGGAGGGAGAGGGAGAGAGAGTCCCAGACAGATTCCATGTTTAGTGACCAGCCTGAGGTGGGGCTCAATGTCGTGACCGTGAGATCGTGATCTGAGCTGAAATCAAGAGTCAGATGCTCACTGACTGAGCCAGCTAGGTGCCTGTGGCTTTAGATAGTTTGATGTATCTCTGTGTGTGTCTCTTTGAATTTATTCCATTTAGAGATACTTGAAATTTTTAGATATGTAGATTCACATATTTCATTAAATTTGAGATTTTAGCCATTGTTTTTCAAATATTCTTTCTGTTCCTTTCTCTTCTCCTCTCTTTATGAAATTCCCATTGTAAGTATGTTGGTACAGTTGGTGGCGTCTCATAGATTCTGAGGTTTTGTTCATTTTCCTTCTTATTCCTTATTTCTATTCCTCAGACTAGATCATCTCAATGGACTTAAAATATTCACGTTGGCTGATTTTTTCTTCTGCATAAAATCTATTGGGCTCCTCTAGTGAATTTTTTACTTTAGTGATGGTACATTTCATCTCCAAGATTTTTGTTGTTATTTTTTTTATAATTTCTGACCCTACTTATAATCTCTATTTGATTAGACATCTTTCCATACATTCTTATTTCTTTGAACATATTGAAGATTTACAATTCTTTAGTAAGTCTGATGTATGGGTTTCCTTGGGGACATATTCTATTGACTCCCTTCATTTTTTTCTCTTTATCAAATTGCCCTTTCATTGCTTCTTTGTATGCCTCATAATTTTTATTGCCATGCTGTCACTGCATTTTCTCCTTTCTTGAACATACTTATGCTTTTACTTATTTTGTTTTATTTAAGTTTTTATTTAAACTCAGTCAGTTAACATTCGATTTCAAGTTGCAATATAGTGATTCGACACTTCCATACAGTATTAGGTGCTCGTCACAGAAAGTGCACTCCTTAATATCATCACCTATTGAACCCACCTCCTACCTAATTACCTTCTGGTAACCTTCAGTTTGTCCTCCATAGTTAAGAATCTGTTTCTTGGTTTGCCTCTCTCTCTCTCTCTCTTTTTCTCTCCTTTACTCATTTGTTTTGTTTCTTAAATTCCACATATAAGTGAAATCCTATAGTATTTGTCTTTCTTTGACTGATTTATTTCACTTAGCAAAATACTCTTTAGCTGTACCCACATTGTTGCAAATGGCAAAATTTCATTCTTTTTTATGGCTAAGTAATATTCCATTCTGCGTAGTAGACCACGTCTTTTTTCTCCATTCATCAGTCAACGGACACTAGCTCTATTTCCATAATTTGGCTATTGTATATAATGTTGCTATAAACACTGGGGTACATGTATTCCTCTCAATTAGTATTTTCCAATTACTGTTTCAATTAGTATCCCTTTCTGTTAGTATAATTGTTCCTAGTAGTGCAATTGCCACATCATAGGATAATTCTATTTTAAACTTTTTGAGGAACCTCCATGCTGTTTTCCAAAGTGGGTCTACCAGGGTTTCATTCTCACCAACAGTGCAAAAGGGTTTCTTTTTCTCCACATCCTCAACACTTGTTGTTTCTCGTGTTTTGATTGTAGCCATTCTGACAGGTGTGAGGTGAGATCTCATTATTGTTTGGATTTGTATTTCCCTGATGATAAATGGTGTTGAGCATCTTTTCATGTGTCTGTTGGCATCTGATTGTCTTCTTTGTGAATTGTCTGTTCGTGTCTTCTGCCCTTGTTTTAATAGGATTATTTGGGTTTTTTTTGGGTGTTGAGTTTTTTAAGTTCCTTACAGATTTTGGTTATTAACTCTGTCTCAGATATGTCATTTATAAATATCTTCCATTCTGTAGGTTGACTTTTAGTTTTGATGATTGTTTCCTTTGCTGTGAAGAAGCCTTTTATTTTGAGGTAGTCCCAATAGTTTATTTTCAATTTTGTTTCCCTGGTCTCAGGATGCATATCTAGAAAGAAGTTGCTACAGCTGATATCAAAGACATTACTGCCTGTGTTTTGTTCTAGGATTTTTATGGTTTCAGATCTCACATTTAGGTCTTTAATCCACTTTGAATTTATTTTTGTGTAAGAAAGTGGTGTAAGAAAGTGGTCCAGTTTCATTCTTTTGCATGTTGCTGTCCAGTTTTTCCAACACCATTTGTTGAAGACACTTTTTCTCATTGGGTATTCTTTCTAACTTTGTTGAAGATTACTTGACCATATAGTTGTGGATTCATTTCTGGGTTTCTATTCTGTTCCATTGATGTATGTACCTATTTTTGTGCCATTTCCATATTGTTTTGACGTACCGCAACTTTGTGATATAACTTGAAGTCTGAAATTGTGATGCCTCCAGGTTTGCTTTTCTTTTTCAAGGTTGCTTTAGCTTTGCAGAGTCTTTTGTGGTTCCATACAAATTTTAGGATTCTTTGCTCTGGTTCTGTGAAAAATGCTATTGATGTTTGGATAGGAATTGCATTAAATGTGTAAATTGCTTTGGGCAGTATAGAATTTGAACAATATTTGTTCTTCCCATCCATGGGCATCAGGTGTCTTCCCATCTGTTTGTGTCATCTCCAGTTTCTTTTATCATCATTTTATAGTTTTGAGAACAGATCTTTCACCTCTTTGGTTAAGTTTATTCCTACATAGTTTATTGTTTTTGGTGCAATTGTAAAGAAGATTGATATATTGATTTGTCTTTCTGCTGCTTCATTATTGGTGTGTAGAAATGCAATAGATTTCTGTATGTGGATTTTGTATCCTGCAACTCTACTCACTTCATTTATCAGGACAGAAAGCTGAGTATTTTAAATAATATGCTGTGGCAACTCTGGAATCCACAATTCCCCTTCTTTTACACATGGCTTGTTGTTTTTCCTGTTTGTTGAGGGTGGTGTTGCTGTTTGTTTAATGACTTCTGTCAAAAAAATGCTGTTAAATTAGTATTCTTTTCGTGTGTGGCCACTGAAGTCATCGATTGGTTGACTTATTAGTTAGATAATGATGAACAGAGATTTCCTTAAATACCTGGAGCCAATAAGTCTCCTGGCTTTTACCTAGGAGCTCAGTGGGCTTTTGTGGCATATTTTCAGTAATCATAGGGGCTTTTACAACTCCACTTTAGTCCAGTATTGAAGTCCAACTTCAATATTATCCAGAGGTGAGAGTTTAGAGCTTCCTAATTTGATTGAGATATTTCACATTAAATATTTAGGATAATGATAGAGATTTTCCTTAAGAACACAGTTTATGTTGCACAAACCTTCATCAACATTCTTCAGGTTTAAGTATTCTTCAGGTTTAATATAAGCTAGATACCACGAGTGATATTTTCCAAAATTGAATGTTACTCTGGATCCATAAGCTCTGCAACACACACACACACTCACACCCACGTGTGTGTATGTATGATTGCAAAAACATGTGCTTATGTAAATATTGTAGGTATGTATATACGTATGTACGCATATGTATATAAGCACACACATGTGTGTATATGTGCTTATGTAGATAGATGCAGGTATGTGTGTGTATATATATATGCATGTGCATGTGTGTACACATATGTATATTAGCACACATACACACAGAGATATTCACATCGTCCTTATATTTATTCTGGTTCTAATAAATATCAATTACATAAGACTTTTTTTTAAAGAAATCCACAGCTCCCCTTCATACAATCTGGGAAGTATGACTTTTTCATAATATTTTTCATTGTTTAGCTTGTAAATATTATACAAATAGTTTTGTGTCTCTTAAACCATAGAGTGAATTTTATTGATTTAATTATTTTCCTGAAGCAGAAACATACAGAACTCTAGGATTCAAGATTTCATTTGATTGACTAATGGGATATCGTTTTATTTAAATTTCAGATTTGTAAGCAAATTTTGCAGAAGAGAGCAAGCTTCCCTGTCAATAAAATTATATTGAAATCTTAGGATTTTCAACAAATTCCTGATAAAAAATTTTATATCTTTTTGTCAATTAATATAATATCAGTCTTATAATAATTTGTGCAATAAATCTTGCAAATGTGTTATTTTCATGAATTCCTTTATCACCTTCAATAGCTCATTCACAGTATTTTGTTTTGTTATTATTGCAGAACAAACAGTATTCATTCAAGCTCTCGATTTCAAGTATTGTAACAATATTAGATGGGCACACTGTATCTGTGTAGTCATCAGTCTACAATGAACATTTATGTAACATCGTTCTATTTTACTGCTGTCCTATGCCATCTACTATTTTTCCAGTGTGTCTACTAGACACATTATTCAAAGTGGCACTTTTTCTATTTCCTTAGCCAAATTTGCATTGATAAAGTGAAAATTCATTGATTAGTAAATTGCTTGTGAATTAATACTTTGACTGCTTTAGATGATTCAGTGGGGAAGCTAAGAGAGAGCTTATGTGATGATGTACCTAATGAAGAGTTTTCTCTAGTGCTGCAGAGAGCTGCATGATAATTATCACATTCAGAAACTTTATATAAAGGTCATACAAAAATAGTCTTGAAATATATATTCAACAACAGTCTAAGTCATGGCGAAGCAGTTTGTTCTGCACATAAAATTTCTCTGCATATAAAGATTGAAATAGATGAATAATGATGTATCTGATGAACACTATCCATGATGGTACTCAATGTCCATATAGTTCTATTAAAGAATAAGCAACTTTAGAGCAAAATGCATTAGTAGAAATAAAGAATATAAATAAAGGGAATAAATACATAATGATAAGGGGTTTGATTTCACAGGAAAATATAACGATCTTATATTTTAATAGTGTTGTAGCAATAACTCAAAATATACAAAAGAAATATTGACAAAAGAAAGAGATTGAGATACTGTGATGCTGATCCAAATAGGGCAATCTAAAATAATAGTGTTCAGGAGACCTTTATGGGTATGGCGACTCGATTTGTAACATAGAGTTAGCACTTCAAAATAATGGGAAAATATAGACTTCTCAATAAATGATGCTAGAATTATCTCTCTCCCTTTTACCTTCCATGCTAGTTAACATTTTTAAGATATAATATAGAACAATACCTGTATAAACATGGTAGAGAAAGTTTTAATAAATAAGATATGAAAATATGTACTATATGGAAAACTATAGGTAATTTAAAATATATTCAAGATAAGAATTTTTTAAATAAAAGATGTCTTACTAGAGTTTTTTAAATAAAAGATGGCGAAAAGACAAATCATAAAATGAGTAAGATATTTACAATATATAATTAGCAAAGAACTAGTATCTAAAATGTATTTAAAAAACACCTTCAATTTGATAAGGCAAAAAGACAAACTAAGAGGGAAATAAAAAGCCAAAAATTAAAATAGACTTTTCATAGAAGGTGGAGCATTAATGTCATTAGGAGAGGAAAGGATATTCAGTGTCATTTGTAATCACAGAAATACAAACTAAAACTACAAAATAATCATTTTCTACTTACCTTGAGAAAAGAACCAACGTAACCATATCAAGTATATTTCAACTATGCTGAAGAAAAATCAACACCTAAATATATTCTATGGAGAAATTGTTGCACGTATAAATCAGGAGATGTGTACAAGAGCATTTTTGGAAACAGCAATGAACAAAAATCAAAGTATTAGATCCAACTCAAATGTTGCCTGGCATTAAAATGGATTAATTATAATTTATTCATACAATATTCATGCAGCAATTAAAAAGTTGAAATTAATATACTGAAGTTATATTGAGCAACATCAATAAATTTCAGAAACCTAATGTTAAATGTAAAAATAAGCCTTCAAACAATATATGCAATTTGATTCCTTTTATACAAAGTTCTACCATGTAAGATAGATTGGATCTTGCTGGACTGGATAGGAGATATGAGTATTTCATATGGAGAGAGCGGTGAGCAAAAAGAAGCAGAAAAACACAGGGCATGTTTGGGGAATGATAAGTGCAATTGTTATCTAGGCAGAGGTTGACCAATTTTTCTGTAAAAAAGCTAGATAAATATTTGAGGCTTTATGAGCTAGCAAGCACTCAACTCTACCATTGTAGTGCAAAAGAAGTTATACATGGTATGCAAACAAATGGGAATGGTAAGTAAATACTTACAAAAACAGGTGGAGGGCTGAGTTTGGTCCTAGGATTATAACATTCAAACCCTGAGCTAGGGAACAGACAATCTGAAGATTTGGATTTTCCCTCACCTCTAAGTGTTTTGTTCTCTATGAGATATGATATCCATCTCCTCTTCTGGAAAATAAATACCCTTTTTTGGTGGGTTCTCCCTTAAGGAAATTGCAGCAAAAGCCGGTAGTGGTAGTGAGGACTCCTCGAGGGAGGCTTTTGGGTCCAGATTTCCTAGTAAGGACTGATTTTACAACATTGTGGTTTTTAAGAAAACACATATTTAATATTATACTCCCCTCATGAACTGGCTCAGGATATGTCTCTGACACAAGTAAAATAATAAGTAATGCAGTTTTGATTGTCAGAGACTACGGTTTTAATCTTGTGACTGACTTTGCTATACTATGAGCATGGACAATTTGCTTTCATTTAGAAGTCTAAAATTATTCCCTTTGTAAAATCATCTTTCCTATTTCTCCTCTTCCTCCCCTTTCTCCCTCTTCCTCCCCCTTCCTCCTCCTTCTCCTCTTCTTCTTCTTCCTTTTTGGCATAAGTTCCTGGGATTTTTGGCTATGTGGTTAGAAAGTACACAGACTGAGTGGAAAAAGAAAAGTCCACACATTGAGGGTGCTTATTCTAAAACAGAGTGAGTCCTGGAAGAATTAGTCTCAGGAATCACATGAGATTTTCCTACTTAGCAATAAGTGTATCTATGAACACTATAGAAATATCCATACCTTAAATTAGAGTTTATTCATCACTTTGAGTCTCCCATACTTGACTTCAAAAGGTTATACTCATGAATTCAGAATAAATGTTGATCTCCCAAAATCAAGGATTAAGCAATTTGGAGATATTGTTTCATTATTTTGCCTGAATTTTGCAGATACTTGTTTGGATGTCAACAGCATGGAATATGGGTTTGTGGACTATCATAAGGCAATTTTACACAATTTTAACAATTGCAAAACTATCTTTATTTTCAGTTTGAACAAAGCGAAGCTAACTTGTTATCTTAAGCAATAAAAAGCCTAAAAGGAAATTAACTGGATGCAACAATAATGAAAACATGGCTAATAGTTATTGGATTTTTAAATATTATTTATTTGAATGGCTTTAGTGTAACTGATTAGAATGTCAAAGGACTATAATTTGCATAGGCATACCAACCAAGAAAACAAACAAATTAAGATAACAATTATAACATCGAAATGTGAATATTATACATTTATCTGATGAATTTAGCTTGTAAATGCTTCTCAGGATATGTTCAGTATACTTTTTAGGCACTATGCAGATTTGATTTTCAGTGACATTAACAAGCTTTTTTAAAAATATTGGGACTTTTAGCAATATAAGCAATCAGATTAGTTCTCTGGAAGGAAATGGGGGTGGGAGTGTGTAGCACTGGGCAAACAGCTCTTGAAATTATGCCAGGAGAATGAGCACAGAGGACCTAGCATCACCTGTCACTTCCATTAACAAATAAATCAGGGGCGCCTAGGTGGCTCAGTTGGTTCAGCATCTGACTCTTGATTTGAACTCAGCTCATGATCTCACGGTTCCCGAGTTCAAGCCCTGCATAGGGCTCTGCAATGACAGTGTGGGGCCTGCTTGGGATTCTCTGCCTCCTTCTCTCTGCCCCTCCCCTGCTCATGCTCTCTCTCTCTCTCAAAATAAATAAATGAAACCTAAAAAAATCAATCAAAACAATGCCAATTTTGTAAAAGTCCAAATCGTTCTTGTGTCATTCAAAGGTGAAGAGTATCATAGTTATCTGTTTTAGAATTCAAATTCTGAAACCATGTTTGTGTTTTATTTAATAACTTGATTCTTTGGTAAATTGTCAGCACAAATCCACGTACTGAGGAAAATTTTATTTCATTTTTTAAATTAAGTAGAAAAATAGACATATTTTTAAAATAAAAGATAAATAAGTGAAAAATAATTTAATGCAGCAGTTTCTTTTAAAGGTTTTTTTTTAAGTGTTATTTGTATTTGAGAGGCAGAGAGAGACAGAAGGTGAGTTGGAGAGAGGCAGAGAGAGAGGGAGACACAGAATCTGAAGCAAGCTCCAGGCTCTGAGCTGTCAGCACAGAGCCCTATGCGGGGCTTGAACTCACAAACTGCGAGATCATGACCTGAGCCGAAGTTGGACTTACGGAGCCACCTAGGCACCCCACAGCAGTTTCTTTTAAACTCAGTGAAAGTTTATGAATATAACTTGTTTTGAAGTCAGTATAAAGGTAAAAGAGTCTTTTTCTGTTTGCTTCTGTACTCACAATATTTTATTTCAAATACCATATTTTAATTCTTATCTGTAATTAAAGCCCTAAATAAAAATTTTCCTGCCACCAGTCAAACTTGTCTGTTCATGCCTGGATAGGAAATGGTCCTCTTGGATATGAACTTTACAGTTATTTATTTAAGTGGCCGCTAGATGGCAGACCTATCACCTAACAGAATTTAGGCACAAACTATATTCCCCAAGTAACCTGAATCACATAGCAGAGCAATATTTTATTTCAAGGTTAGCTCAGCTTCTCACCCTAAGCCTTCTCCATAATTTTGGGGGGGGGGCATGATAAGGGAGATGATCTAACATCTTTACAATCATGTGAGATTTTAATAGTTTACAAACTTCCATTCTTTCTCACAATAATCTTTTAAGTTAAGATGAACACTGCCATATTGTTCCCATGGGTTTCCCAGGGTATATGACAAAAGTTATTTTTTAGAGGACTACAAGGGGATAACTTTGAAGAATTTGACTTGAGGGCTCCAGTACTTAATTATGCCATGCATACAGATGATTTGGGGATAACTTTTGGTTCAGTATCTGGTATGCATTTTCTGTTTATGTTCTGTACCTTTATGTTTCCAAGAGTCCAATCCCTCTAAGAGACTGCAGAATCAATTAGAGCTACAAAACCATTCCCTCCTCAGTGATACTGACCTCTACCTTCTTGATTTTCTCTTGCCCTTTGGATTCTAGAATAGAATTATCTTTATCCAGCTTCTTTCTGTTTCATCTTTTGTGTGCATTGAAAGTTCCCATCACCATCACTTAAATAGCCTCTTGATTTCTGATATTGAGCACTGGGCTTCACTCATGTTTGGCTTTTTGAAAATAGGCCAACAGTTTTCTAAAAGCTTAGAGGGATCCTTTGCAGAAATTAGAAACTCATGTATGTGTACGTGTACACACACCCTTTCCGCCAAGCGAAGGTGATAGGATTCCTGATGCTGCTTTATCTAACGGGCAGCATAAAGCCACACTAGAAGTCCATTGCATCAGGATGTCTAAGATTTGGAAAATAATGTAAGGGCAGCACTTTTACTATTCAACTCATCCTTTTATTCAAGTTAGAAGCATACACTCTTGGCATAAAATAGATTACATTTTAATAATAAAGGGTGGGTTTAAAAGTTTGCTTTCATACTTAGAATATTATCATGATGTGTTTCTCTGACTGACTTATTTCACTTAGCATAATACCCACACATAGGTGCGTTTTGAGAGACTTCGCAGAAAACCATGGGGGAGGGGAAGAGGAGAAAAGAAAAAAGACACAGAGAGGGAGGGAGACAAAACACAAGAGACTCTCAAAGACTAAGAACAAACTGAGGGGTGAGGGGGATGTGGGACGGGGGAGAGTGGGTGACGGGCACAGAGGAGGGCACTTGTTGGGATGAGCACTGGGTGTTATATGGAAACTAATTTGACAATAAATTATTTAAAAAAAAAGAATGTAATGATGTGTTCACACATTGCAATGATGTGAACAGAGGGTTGTGCTTACATGTAAAAGTTTAGATTATAAGAGTATTTTATCTCCTCTTCCTTATTACCGAAGCAGTAAGTTCACAAAAAAAAAAAAAAAAAGAGAAAAAAGAAAAAAATCTTTAAACATCCCAAATCTGGAAATCCTTTTTGTGACTTTGCAAATATGCTTTCATTTATTAATTTTAAATTGAAAAATGTGTATGAAATAACTGTAGATTCACATGTTTTTGTTAATAAATGATGCGGTGAGATCCCATATGCCTTCACCGGTGTCATCCAATGGTGACATCTTGCAAGACTATAACACAATATCATAATCAGGATGCTGACTTTGATAGAGTCAAAAATCAGAACATTTCCATCATCACAAAGATCCCTCCTGTCACTCCTATTAACAATGCGTGGGTGATTTAGTTTCTCCGTGTCATCACCAGCATTTGATGTTCTTACTGTATTGTAGCTACACATACTTCCTTCCCACTCCTGCCAACGTTTACCAATAGCAAACACTAATCTGTTCTCTATTTCTATAATTTTGCCATTTGAAGAATATTACATAAATGAAATCATGCAGTATGTGACCTTTTGGTGATTGGCTTTCTTCACTCAGCATAATTGTTCTGGAGCTTCATCCAGATTCTTCCATCCACTAGTAGTATAGTGCTTTTTATAGAGAAGTAGGATTCCATGGTGTGAATCTAACATAGTTTGTTAAACAATGCACCCTCTAGTGCAGTGCATCTGGATGTTTCGAGTTTGGTGCCATTTTGAGTTAAGCTGCTATAAATCTATAAGTAATATTTTGTAGGCTTTTGCGTGAGCATAACATTTTTATTTCTCTATGATAAATTCCAAGGAATGCAACTGCTGGGTCATGCCATAGTTGCATGATTAGTTTTTTAAAGAAAGCATCTAACTGTTTTTCAGAGCACCTGTACCATTTTACCTTCCTATTAACAATGCGTGAGTGATCTAGTTTCTCTGTGTCATCACTAGCATTTGATGTTCTTACTGTTATTTATTTTAGCCATTATTATAGGTATGTAATGACAGCTTATTGTAGTTTTCCTTTAACATTTCCTAATGGCTGGAGATGTAGAACATATTTTTATGTGTTTATTTGTCGCTTATATATTCTCTAGTGAAAGCTCATGTCTTTCATTCATTTCCTAAGTGGATTCTTTTTTGTCAATGTTGGATTTTGAGAATTCTTTATGTATTCTAGATACTAGTCCTTTGTTATTTATGCACTTTGCAAATATTGTAATATTTTCCTTTTTCTTTCTAACTTTCAGAATACACAATATGTATAAACATCCATTCTAAGGTTTTTAGTCATATGTTGTACTTAAGAAGAAGAATAGAGAAAAGTGTGTCTACTCTATCTTCCCAGAAGTGGAAGCCTTGAAAAGTATTTTTTATTTTATAAAAGAAATGTTAATTTACATTTAGTTTTTCTAGTATTATATTTACACGCATAACCAAAAAAAAAGATGTCTAAAAAGGATTCAAAATGCAAATGCAAAGAGGGTTACAAAATCCCACAAAATTGTAGGATCTTCATATCAATAGTACTAGTATTATATACTTAAACATATGAGTGTTAGCTGGGCATAAACATTTCTTCATTGAAATATGCCTGCTTTAAATTAAAATTTTATCAGCAAGAGAACTTAATACATTTTTAAAAGAAATTAGTAATGGAAAAACTTCTGTACTTGTGTTAGAAATAGTTGAGATGTTTAGGTTCTGCGTGGGTTTTGAATTATCCACCTGCGTTTCAAAGACTCTTTTAATCAAAATGACCTACTTCCAACTAGCTCTTTGGTAAATCATGGAATATTTAAAATATGTGTATAGGTAGTCAGTATAAGTAATTCACATTCATATTAACTCTTTACCTGTTTTTTTGTTATGTTAAGGTTTTTAGCATACCCTAATTGCTACAGTTTGTTATCAGAATAACATTCTTGAGTTTAGCAGTAGCACTGTATTGCAAAGCTCATTTAAAAAAAATTAAAGGAGTTATTTCCTTTATAATTTGGCTATTTATAATTGTGATGGTTTCTCTTTTCTTTCTATATTTGATATTTTCCTCCCTGGAAAATAAATACTCCAAAACTGCAGTGTTAATCTTAAAATAAAGAAATAAAAAAATTTTTTAAGTTCTGCTTTTTGGTACATTTTAGATATAGGCTTCTACTTTTTTATTGAACCTAATGAATCAAATTGGTTCTTTCTTAATTTTTAAAAATACTATTTTTGACTTGTCTTGTTTTGTTTTTTTGTTTTGTTCTTAATCAAGTAGACTAGGAGATTGGAAAATTTGTCATTGATTTATTTTCCTTCACTTTATATAAACAGATTGGTTTTTAATGTATTTGTATTTCAATGACAATAAAAGGTTGGGCAAAGTTAAAAACCTTTAGTTTTCTGGCACATTTCCCAAAGACATTCAGATTTTAAGCAGTTACTGGTTAGATTTAGGTTGTGCGTGGGTGCGTATTTATTCTGCATTGTGAGTTTTATATGGATTTAAGACTTTCAGAGAATTATAAGTTACTGTCTGATCTCTCCTGTGCTCAGTTCTCTAAGTTCAAGAGTTCTTTTCAAGTAAGAATACCTTTTTTTTCCCCCCTAAGAAACTATTTGCAGTTTCTGGAGACTTTAGTGATTTAAAAATATTTCATATACATAGGTCAGAACATGGTTTATATAAGCCTCCATTTTTGTATCTCACTGATTATTTCCAAAAGTATTCTTCTTGTCTTTACTTTCAAATCATCATCTGCCCCATTCTCTTATTAAGAGTCTCTGGTCTTCTTCATTCGATTGTATACATAATCATTTACACACACACACACGCACACACACACACACACACACACAGCTACTGAATTTGTATTAAAGACAATGTTAGAGCCATAATGAAACATCTCTGCAGATTTCTCCACAATTATAACGATTATCACCAATTAAGTTTCCTGAAGTTCAGAAAAATAAAACTGTTCACATTTTATGATTAATCTCCAGGTTTTGTGATAAAGGAATCATCTAATTAGAAAAGCCAAATAGAACTCCAAACAATTCTTGAGCTCGTCGCTTTGTTAGGCTATTGTAGAGTTGTCTGCATAGATCATTTTGAAAGTCTACTCTCCCTTGGGGTCAGTATCATCATAGGTTGAGCCCATGATGATTCTCTTGTTTTTAGGCACTTTCATAAACAATTTCTGAATAATGGAATTTTTTTTTTATTCTTTAAACAATTATTGCTAAAGAATCCTGAGTCCTGCCATCACCTAAAAGTCAACACCTGGGAGATAAGTTAGAGGCTGGCAGAGAGATGAGTCAACAACCACATTGCCTCCAGCGTGACTGGTCAGTTCAGAGGAAGCCAGACATAAAATCTTGTTCATTCACAACACTCTCCGTCTGTCGATAGCAGCTGTCTCGAGCAGATCTCTCAAGCTCCTCTCCCTTGTGATCTCTGCTTGCTGTCGCAGAAGCAACTCTTGCCCCTGACTTTTTGGAGCTACCCACACTCCTGTCTGCACATCTCTACCTATTGTCTGATGATACCCTGTTCTCTAAATGAATATCCCTACACTGCATTCAACTGCCTTAACTTGGCTTTATTTTCCTTGACACGCTCCACTCTTAATGGACGTTACTCATGCTAGTCTTCATATTCTACATCTTTCTCATGTTTCCTGCTTACTCTTCTGCCTTAGTCGGAGAGTAAAAGGAGAACTCACACCCCATGCATGATGTTCTAGAAGATGCATGGATATGCTGAAGTCATTTAACATCTCAGAGCTCAGCTGAGGAGTGTGTGTGTGTGTGTGTGTGTGTGTGTGTGTGTGTGGTGTTTCTTCTGTGGGGCCAGGATAACGGCTCCCACAAGGGTCATTGTGGGAGTGAGATAAGATAGCATCTAGCACAGGGAGCAGAAACTGGTACACAATAAGCTCTTAGTAAAAATGAAATCCTTTATTTCATTTCTGAATCTTTGAGGCAATGGTACTCTGATTAACACATATATATTTTATTTGACTTTGTGTTCTAGGCCAAGCACTGCCACTGCTTATTTGTGTAACTTTAGGTAAATCACTTAAATCCCTAGCTTGATTTTTTCATGTGTTAAATGAGAATGTAACAAAGTTCATGTTTTCTGTTAGTACTACATTTCGATGTGAAGAGCAAAGGAGATAATAGACATGAATGCTTTTAAACATATCAAGTATTATATAAATGTGTAAATATAATTAAAATTATAAAAGTTATAATAATTCAGCTACACTTGTTTTTTTTTTTTAAGTTTATTTATTTCGAGACACAAAGAGAGAGAGAGATTGAGAATGGGAGCAGAGAGAGAGGAGAGAGTAAACCCCAAGCAGGCTCTTCACTATGCAGGGCTCCAACTCACAAACCATGAGATCATGACCTGAGCCAAAATCAAGTCTGATGCTTAACCAACTGAACACCCCAGGTGCCCTAATTCCATGGAACTTCTATGGAAAGCCTGTTGGGTGCTGGGAGCCATGCTGGTGTTTGCATACATGAACTTAAGTCTTGAAAAAAGCTTGTTCATTTGTCAGTCATTACGTAAAAAACCATCATGAAATGTAGTGGCTTAAAATAACAATTTATGATTATCTTACACAGCTCTGGAAATTGGCTGGCTCAGCTGAGAGATGTTTGGTTTGCTTCTCATGTGTTTGCAGCCAGTTATCATCTGTATCTGAAGCCATCTGTATTAGTTTCCTCCAGTTATTGTAACAAAGTACCACAAACTGAATGGCTTCAAACTACAAAAATGTATTTCTCACAATTCCAGAGGCTAGAAGTTTCAAGTCAAGGTGTCAGCAGTGCCCTTCCTCCAAAGGCTTTAGGAAGTGTCCTTTGCCTCTTTCAGTTTCTTATGGCTGCTGGCAATCCGTGGGGTTCTTTGTCTTTTGTACCACTCCAAACCTGCCTCCCTCATCGGGTGACCTTCTCTGTGTCTGTGTCTGTGTGTCCAAGTTTTCCTCTTCTTATAAGGACATGAGTCATATTGAATTTAGGACTTACCCTAATCTAATATGACTTCATCTTAATCTGATTATATCTACAAAGACCCTGTTTTCAAATAAGGTCAAATTCATAAGTACCAACATATAGGACTTGAATATACAGCTTCTTGAGGAAAACAGTTCAACCCCACACTCCATCTGAAGGCTCCGTTGAGCTGGATGTCTTAAATGGCTTCTCCACTCCCATGTCTGACACCATATGACTATATTGGGCTTCCTTGTAGAGAGCTGTGTAAGAGGAGTCAGAAGTCTTACCTAATGGGTGACATCCTCCAGAGTAAAGTTCTAAGAGATGCAAGGAGAGCCTGTTTTCTTGTACTCTGGGCTCTGAATCAAACCACTATATTCTATGGGTCAAAAGCAGGTCATAGTGCCAGAACATATTCAAGGAGAGGACCCTACACCAGAGCATGAATATCAGCAAGGGGCTGATTGGAGAGTCATTTGGGGAGACTATCTATCACACTGTAAGGGTATTAACTTTGTTTTAGAGATGAGAAAATTGAAACTCAACGACTTAGACAAAATATCAATCATGACACACTTAATAGCTGATTCCATTGAGACTCCTCTGCCTGTCTTCAAACCCTTTGCTATTCTTGCCAGAGTCCAGCTCCAGCGAGTCCACGAGTCCCCAAAGGATGGACGGTTGGTGAAAGGAATGAGAGAGCCATGAGATGTAGTCTGATCACCAAGCAGGCACCTCTGGCAATTCTGGCATCTCCGCTCTGCTGGTCTCAGTGTCTTTATTTAAAGGCAGTGGGTGACATCACATCAGTGACAAGGAATTTTTAACAATTCTTCTTAGGTTGGCATATTTGTGACCTCTCCCAGACCTAGAAGGAGACAGTCTTATCTTAGATTAGGCAGTAACCATTTTTATGATTGTGTTCCAATGCATAAATCATGCATTGTTTTTGAGGCAGAGTTAGGTAGGCTTATAACAGAGGAAATTACAAGATGTTTAAGGAGAGAGCAGGGTTGTTGTCATAGCCCTCAGTAAACAGAGGGTGCATACAGTGTTGCCTTAAGACCTATGTTAACCATCTATAGATAGATTAGGAGTCATTCTATCCATAATCTTTAACCATAATGGAGGAGGCATAACCCACTTGGTAGAGACATAATCTCTAATGCTTGTGTAAGTTCTTTTCCTTTATGAGTGAGTGAGCCTATACCATAAGGGCTCATGTCTATCTGTTCTTTGTACAAATGGCAGTTTCTGTAAAAGTATTTCGTTATTGCCTTTTCATTATAAGGGAGCGTGGGGATGGGAATAGCAAAAGGATTCTGAAATGTAAAACTCAGGAAGGTGCTCAATATTTGTTGTTGATCAGTGAAGGTATGTGTAGCTTCTTTTGTTTGGCTTCTGCTTGTGCCTTATCTATAAATAGTGCTTTTAACTTTTGGGCTAAGCTAACCTCTGGAGAAGGTCCTAAGTCTCTTTACAACCTCTCCTTTCAGTCTGTTGAGCAAATACTGAGAAAAGCTTTACAGCAGTGTGCTTTGGGGTTTTATGGTGGGGTTGAGGAGATGTTTATCACAATGCAATACCTGCAGGGAAATCTCATTTGGTTCAATGAGTCTTGGGGCCTAACATCTACTAATTTTTAGCCAACTCATAACTGCTATTCTGTATGATCAATTTGTGTAACCTATCCCCAAGAGGCAACTTTGAGGTTACTTCTGCCCGGGTAGCTCTCATTCAGATATTATCCATCAGGGCCTCACACTCCAGGTCCCCTTTTTCATATGCCATAAAACCAAAGAGCATTATATCCCTTGAGGCCAATGAGAGCAGTTCAAGAAATCCAGGCCTGAAAGGTTATTAATAGAAGGAGATAATATTGGGGTGCCATTTTAGTCAGCAGGAGACTTTGCAACATCTGCCTTATCCCCACAGGGAGACGTCTCAACTTGTGAGCCCAAGATGGTTCCCAACAATTTCTATTGACCTGCATCTCTCCCTATTACCAATGTGCTTCTAGGACCTTCTCTTCACATCTTTCAATATCCAGGCATCTTTCAACTTCCTTAGTGACTTCAAATGTGACTCAAATTCTCTTTACCTGGTTGTTACTTTTGTTATAGTCATATTCTTATTGACCACTTTAACTTCAGTTTTAGTCAGGGGGATTTGGTGATTTCCAGTAGAGTTCATCTCTGCTGCTGATTCAGCAGGATACTCAACTGATTGCATTTAAAATCAAATCCGTGCAATTTGAATTCCATTCTTCAAGATTTGACCTCTGAAACTTTTTTGTGTGTGTTTTACTGAGGTACAATTGATATACAGAAATTGTTCATATTTAGTAATATACATTTTGATGAGTTCAGACATATGCATACACCTGTGATACCATTACCACAATCAAGATACTAAACTTATCCTCACCTTCAAAAATTTTCGTGTGTGTGTGTGTGTGTGTGTGTGGTGAGAGCACTTAACATGAGAACTATTCTTTAACATGCTTGAAAATGCACAATACTGTATCGACTATAGATATTTCTATGAGCCTATCATTTAGCTATTATAATCAATTTCATGAAGATTCCTTCAGCCTTGTAGAAAATGAGCTGGTATCACATTGAGAATTTCTGAAGTCCTCTGAATTGTTTTAAAGGATAGCTACAGATCATTATGGAAAGGAAGACTCATTCAATCTTCTAGGATTTCATGAAGAAGCATTTTTTTAAATATACAATTTCTTTTCTATATTGACTGTCTGTTAAGGCTTAGCTTGTCCCTTTTGAAAAAAAGATTGTCAAATTGCCAAACCACTTGACTGTCCATTGTAGCTTAAGTTTGTATTATTTAGAAATAATTTATACTGAGAGTAAAGTAAAAAGTATATATTGTATGTGCAAAGGGTTCATGTATTAATACCTTTTTATGTGTAACAGAATTTTTTAAAAAGGTGAATGGAAATGGCTTCCCCAGGTACTTACATTTGAATAAACATTTCCTGTTGCAACCACCATTCTATTCTCTGCTTCTATGAATGTGACTATTTTTGATACCTCATATTAGTGGAATCATGCTATATTTGTCCTTCTTTAACCAGTTCATTTCACTTAGCACAATGTCCTCCAGGCTCATCCATGTGGTCACAGATGGTAGGATTTCCTTCTTTTTAAAGGATGAGTAATTTTCACACTTATATACCACATTTTCATCATACATTTATCTGTTGACAGGTTTGGGTTGCTTCTATATCTTGACTATTGTATATAATACTGCAGTGAACATGGGGTTGAGGCTGTCTCTTGGAGAACCACATTTCAATTCCTTTGTCTATATACCCATGAGTAGGATTGCTGGATCATATGATAGTTCTTTATTTGACCTTAATCTTCCTTCTTTCCACTTCTTCTCTATTACTTCTGAGTAAACATCTGCTTTGTCCTGCCTTCCAGAACATTGTTCCCGCTTTTAGAGAAGCGGCTTTCATATGTGTACTTTTCTCTGGACTTACACTCCTTTACACTTTGATTTTTGGTGCAGAAAATTAACCAGTATCTTGACTACTTTCTCAAATGTGCTCAGCTTTGCTCTAGTAAGTCCAATATTAATTCAGTCAATAGAGTCAATATATTCCAGAAACTACAATAATACTAAGAAGCCAAAAAACACATCAAACAATGCTCTTGCCCTCAAAGAGCTCCAGGCCAATCTGAAAGACAGGAGACTACTTTATAATTTCAATGGTGTCCTATAATAGAGATCTGTAAACAAGTACATGGATCCACAGTATAATCCATACACTCCTCTTATTCATTGCATATTGATTCTCTCCTATACTCTCAATATAGAATTCAGTTACTTTAGGTACAGTAAGTCCCCAATTCCACCTTCTCCCTCTACTTTATTGCTACTTTTATACCCGAAGCAATCCCAACGTGAGCTCTAACAGCTTTCCTTTCTTTTTTTGCATCAAACATATCGTGTTTCATCACCAATTCTATCTTCTTCTTTCCCTTGTAATTCAGAAGAAAAGGCGAATCTTGTTTTATTTGCACGAACTTTACCTCCTATATTCCCCACACATCACTCTTGCCTTCTATCGGACTGTTTAATCCAATGTCTCTACTCTTTCTAGCATCTGTAATCATTTATTTACCAAACAAATGGCTCCTGCTCCTGCTCATTTATGTCCTAAAACCTTACTTGTTTGTAATCCAAAAAATAAAATCTTCCATTATTTCTGGCATCAAGGGTTTAACTTGTCTAAAACAGACCCTGTGCAGCCTGACTTCCTGTAAAACTCCAGTAGCTAAGTTCACCACTTCTGGTTAACCACAGGACTTATACTCGGCGTCTCTTCTATAATGGCAGGGTAAAGACTCAGGCTTCCTCAACCGTGTATACTGGTGTGGTGAAAACTGCTGCTGGTTAGCCATGATATAGAGATCCAACTAGGCTTTGTCCCCAGCCAAGGGAGAAACTGGTGAACCTCTCAACTGTCAGGAACTCTGCAGGTTCTGAGATTTCATCTTACTTACAAGCTAGCAATGCAGTTACAACAATTTCATGGATGCTGGAAAAGGATACAGACCTACTAGGGCAGAGATAAAGCTTATTTTGTTAGTTGTAGCTGTAGCAGCAGCCAAAATATCAGCACATATACACCAGGTACCCCAGCCTCATTTCCCACAGGAGAACATATAAAGGGCCAGATAGTACCTGCACTTATAGTGAGTTGCCATACAGGAGAGGAAACTCAAGCTTAGGAAAACTGACTCTTTATGAGATAAAAGCATGTATATTCTTTGCTCTGGAGGGAGACATTATTTTTAATACATTGGACAGTAAATGAGCCTACCCTTTGTTTTATAAGGAGACATTGTTCTAGTTTTAAGGCTGTTAGAGAATGCTCTTTGCTCTGGAGAGACACACTATTTATGAAGGGACCCTTAGAGAATCGTTGCCCAATACTAACCATAAATGCTGAGCCTCCGGGATAGGAGTTAGTTCTACCAGGGCTTATTGCTATTTTATCCTTTCCTGGTGCTCCCTTAATCATGCTACTTGAAAGCACCATAGATCCTTTTCAGTAAATCTAGATCTCAGTGGAGGCCTAGAAAGCAGGGGGGAACAGGGTTCCTACATATCTGCAAGATCTGATTCTGAGTTCATCCTGGTGAATGCTGCTCCTTCAGCTCCGTATGTGTTCCTTGGCCTCTTGTCTCTCTTAACAGGATAGACATACGCATGAGCTACCCATAGATTGTGTCTTTTTGGTTATCAAGACTTTTAAAAGCTGTATCCATTTTAAAAAAGAGACTTAATCAAATCAACAAATATTTATCAAGTACCCCAAATAAATGTGTCAGGCACAATTACTGCAAAAAAACCTTTACATAAAACTCTCATTCTAGGTAAAATCTCATTTATTTCCTATAAAATTAAGAATGACTTAAAAATAATAATATACAGTGCTGATAAAGATACAGTAAAATGAGCAATCTTACACCTTGCTTTTGATTATAATTGCTGTAAACCCTCTGTAGAACAACTAACCAATACATAGAAAGAGCTTCAAGATTTTGCAGTAAGTTATATAGTTTACCACATTGTTTATAAGAAGCAAAAATTACAGGAGCGCTTGGTTGGCTCAGTCAATTGAGTGTCTGACTCTTGATTTCAGCCCAGGTCATGATCCTAAGTGTCATAGAATTGAGTCTCACATCAGCCTCTGCGCTGAGCACAGAGCCTGCTTAAGATTCTCTGTCTCTGTCTCTCTTTCCGCTCCTCCAACTCACACACTCTCTCTTTCTCAAAACATATATTACAAATTATATGCCCAGTATGTTGAGAGACATTAAGTAAATTCTGGTATACCCCTGAGATAAGTTTTTGTCCAATAATTATGTTTACCAAGAGTGTTCAAAGAGATGCAAATATGTTTTAATGATTTAATGGTAAAAAGATGTGTTCTAAAATTGTATATATTTAAATTCTTCAGTTATGTAAAAGTGCACAATTTTTTAAAATGTTTTTATTTAGTTTTGAGAGGGAGAGAGAGACACACAGCACAAGTGGCGGAGTGTTGGGAGCCATTTTGGGCTCACAGGTTGAGACCCCTCCCTATGTAAAAAAGGCGGTTGAAGCAAAGCTCCCGCTGGCCAAAATGGCGCCTAGTCTTACCTCCTTCTAAATAATTTTTCAGGCTTGGATTTTTTGAGCTATTCTCCTTGGCCCCAAGGAATGTAATGCTCTTTTGTTTTATGGCATTTCAATAAAAGGGAAGGAACTGGAGCAAGATGCTTTGATGATCTGAATGAGAGTAGCCTGGCCAGAAGTAAGCTTAAAGTTGCATCTTGGGGATGGGTTGCACAAATTGATAGCAGTTATGAGCTGGCTGATATTGGTGTGACTTGTGTAAACGTTAGGCCCCTATTACGTGAATTCACTCATTCACAAGCAAAGGACAAGCATTGGGAATTCTGTACTTACAGGATGGGTTGCACCTCCCGCATTGTAGTTGGAAGAATAGGCAGAATGACTCCAGGTCTGTTGATAGATAATTAACATAGGCAGGCCTAGGTAACTTCCTGTACTCTCCCCCTGCCTTAAATTTATATGCTAATTAACTTGAAAACAACTTGCAAGATTGAGGAAATCAGGGCTTTACTGATAAAAACACATTATTGTTCACACTATGCTTACTGATGGGATGCCACTCATTGCTGTAATGTCACTCACTACATTTAAATAAAAACACTGAGACCAGCAGGGTGGAGATGCCAGAATTGCCAGGGCTGCCTGCTTGGTCATCAGACTACATCTCTCTCGTGGCTCTCTCATTTCCTTTCGCCTGACCGTCCATCCTGCGGGGACCCCTAGATTCGCTGGAATTGGACCCTGGCAGGGAAGGGCCAATGAGAGAGGGAGACACAGAATCAGAAGCAGGCTCCAGGCTTTGAGCTGTCAGCGCAGAGCCCAACGTGGGGATCGAACTCTTAAACTGTGAGATCATGATTTACCAGCGGAGATGAGTTATTTTCACTTACTTTTCTGCCTCAGTTTTAGTTTCGTTTTGTTTCATTGACTCTTATAAGAGTGCTTGGAACTCAGTAGGTGCTCAATAAATAATTCACGCCTTAGTGGTAGCTGTGATTATGTTACTTAATATTACATATATACCTAGTATCCCCAAATTTCTAAGTCATTCTGTTACAGCCTCTGTTCCTTTTATGTATCTGAAGCACTCTTAAAGGTCACTCAATATTTATTGTGACCACATTAAGTATCTTGTTGATACCTCGAGCATGTGAAAATCTCCTTCTCCATTGAACACTTGTCAGTTGGCTTCTGTATCTATCTGTATGTATCTCTGCTGACGGCTCAGAGCCCGACGCGGGGCTCGAACTCACAGACCGTGAGATCTTGACCTGAGCTGAAGTCGGCCGCTTAACTGACTGAGCCACTCAGGCGCCCCTGAATTAGGTTTTAGAATTATGCATTTATGGCAGAAAGGCAAAGAATTTGCTAAACTAACGAAGTGATTATTACATCATTTTTTTCCATACCAAATATAAGGACTCCAATTGTATTTTTAATCATTTCTTTCAAAATTACGGCAAAGGAAAATCGTGTGGCTTGCTGCTATCCCCTGTTTGGTCATATCTTTAAACTTTCAGGAAGTTTATAACATTAATCATATAAATTATCATTCCATCTCAGAAGGGATGCATGTAATTCAGGCCAATGGAGGACAAACATATCCTCCTTTGCTATGGAGAAGAGAGCAAACACTGCCAATGTATTTTATTAATAAGGGAGCCCTCTTACTCTTTGCCTCCTGATTATGTTCCTAATTCCATTAGAGGAATCCATATGAAATATTAGTGCACAATATAGATATTGACACTGATAATAGAAGTTAGGTCTCTAATGTGAAATGTTCCCAGCTACCCAGCAGCATAGATTATATATTTTTAATTTTTATGTTCCCTCCTGATTTCATGGTTTAATTGTATTAAGTATGCAATTAAATTTTCATTATATCCAGGGCCTGCCATTCTCCATCACACCACCTGCAAAATCATGGCTCCAACGTTCAGCTAATTCACTCATCAGAGGCTGTATTACTAGTTTTCTTCTATCCTAGGCCAACTCAAGACTGCAGCAGCCGAATCAAAGGGCAATTTTTCCAGAAACATTTCTAATGCAAATAGCATAAAGAGTACATGATGGAGGTCCTTGGAGAGTGCACATGTAATTTATGCCCTTTTTGTTAAAGTTTTTTGTTTGTTTCTTTGTTTGCTTTTAAATAAAGTTTTAGTGACTTTACAAGGACCTTTAATGACTTTACAGTGACTCTAATGACTTCGCAAGCTTACAAGGACCTGCATAATATGGTTCCTATTGATTCATTTGACCTCATTTTCTTTTACATTTTTTTTTCAGTTTTTTCACACCTGCTGTTTCCTCTGCTAAAAGGCTCTTGCCTTCACCCCTTCCTAATTAACTTCTGTTCAATTTCACCTAGTTAACTCCTCTTTATTTTCCAAATTACAGGGTAAATATCACTTCCCCTGAAACATCTTTCCTGACTTAGCATAACTAGACAAAGCCTTTTATATTCAATCTTCCCTCCTTTTTCTTCAAAGATCCTATTTCGATTTGTGATATTTATTTCTTTGCCTATTGTGTATGTCTCCCTATTCTTATGCACTCTAAGCTCTGTGAGGGCTTTATCTGTTAGAATCTTCATTTATCTTACTTCAAAACAGTGTTTGGCATATGCTTGGCAAGAAATCTCATGCTTTATTATTCACACATTTATGAAAGTTCTAGAGAGGTAACATTCTTGAATATCAAGTTTCTACTATTTTTTTTAATGTTTATTTTTGAGAGAGAGAGGCAGAGTGTGAGTGGGGGAGGGGCAGAGAGAGGGAGAGACACAGAATCAGAGGCAGGCTCCAGGCTCCTAGTTGTCAGCACAGAGCCTACATGGGGCTTGAACTTGTGAACCGTGAGATCGTGACCTGAGCTTAAGTCCGACACTCAACTGACTGAGCCACCCAGGTGCCCAAGTTTCTACTATTCTTAAGTCGGAGCTATTTATTCAGAGCTGTTCCACCACAGAAAGAGAATAATGAACTGGTCCATAAGGATGACTGCCTGCAGCAGCTGTAGGAAGAAGGGATGAGTGTTAGGAAGGGGAGGAGTAATATTACTATTAATTAGTATACTTAATTAATTAAGTATTAATTAATACTATAATTAATATACTGTTAATATAATATATGCTTATATTAATTATAATGAATACATTACCATATTAGCGTAATTATTAATATAATGATATGTTATGTGATGACTTCACTCGTTCATGACTTATTTCATGTTTTGGTCATGTCTCTCACATTATGGATATGCAAGCTTATCAAATGTTTTGTATACAGCACACAGATGAGAAACATCTGAACTGGGACCGGACTCTACTTCTATTACTTACCATTATTTGAACTTAATCTCTCTTACCTTCTATATTCTAATAAAATAATGAAATTACTTCCTTTAAGGTTTTATTTGAGGTTCATGTGAGATGATTCACATAAACACGTTTTCTACAGTGCCTTCCCTTTATTAATAAGTGATACATCTTTCACTGTTTGTCTTCTATTCTATACATAAGTTTTGGAAATACTGAGATTGCGGCCCTGTGGGTTCTTAAAAATGATCATGATCCAGTACCATATAAATATTTGCACACAGTTTTCATTTGGAGTATTAGATTCTGTACTTGATCTTGGCTAACATAGGGGCAGATATTTTTCCCTTTTTCTGCCTTTCCTTTTTTGAATAATAAATTAGAAAGTATCTATGAATTGAATGTGATCCACAGAATACTTCCACAAAGATGGCAAATCATGTTTGTCCCTCACAAAAATAATGCAGTTTCATAGAAATAGGAGCAGGTTGGGAAAGTGAAGACAGAGACACAGAGTTATGCTTCAGTGTGACAGATTTGATTCATTGATCGTATTATACCCAGGATCTCACTTGTGGTTAAAATCATTACTCTAGAAAAAAATACTTGAATTTTAAATGGAACACAACCAGATTTTTATCCATTTTATCATCTGCTCCATAGTTAAAGAATATTTGCAAAGAATTTCTTTTTCTTAGCTCATTTTGTATATAGTTTGCTTAATTCTCAAATAGGCTCTTTTCGCACTGCTGTTCATGGGTCATGCTCATAGGCATGGATCCGAGAGAAGGAGAGAGACCTTTGAAAACAAGTGTCCATATATCTACTTCCAAGAAGAAACTCCGATAGTCTCTTCTTGGATACTATCCTATTCAGGATCCAATCCTTTTGGCTAGGAGAAAAGTTTATTTGGCAGCCTATAATTTATGTTTTCATCAACAAAACATGGGGAAAGATATTCCCCCAAGGCACAAATGTAGGCTAGAAAGAAGAATATGTCTACTACAAGGCCCCTAATTTTTTTTTTTTTAATTGGAGAATGATAGCGTACCTACTTCCCGTTTGCTCTGCTCTCCATTAGTCCGTTCTCAACATAACAGTCATAGGAACCCTCTAATAGGTGAGTCAGACATGTCAGTACTCTATTCTAAATCACATATACTATCCCTCTTCTCCAGCACACACTTAAAGTAAAATCGAAAATCTTTATGAAGACCTACAGGCCTATATGATCAGTCATCCCACTAACTCCAAATCCTACCACCTCACCTCACCAACCACGCCAGACCCAATGGCCCATTTATTTACTCTTCATTGAACATGCCAGGGCCACTCCCATCTCAGGACACTTGAACTAGTTGTCCTTCAGAATAGTTGTCCTTTGTCCCTGGTTTGCTCTTTCTCTAGAAACCTGTGTGGCTTTATTTCTCTGCTTAAACACCGGCTTCTGGAAGATAGCATCCCTGAATGCCATCGTAAGCACCTCCTCCATCTTTCCTTATGCTCACTACTGTTTTTTTCTGCCTTTTTACCACTTGACTTATTACATAATCATGTTTCTTTGTTTTTATCTCTTTCTTTAACTAGGCCGGAAACTTCTTTTTTTTTTTTTTTAACGTTTATTTATTTTTGAGAGACATAGAGACAGAGCATGAGCAGGGGAAGGGCAGAGAGAGAGGCAGATACAGAATGTGAAGCAGGCTCCAGGCTCTGAGCCGCCAGCACAGAGCCTGATGCGGGGCTCGAACTCACAGACCGTGAGATCATGACCTGAGCCGAAGTCAGCCGCTTAACCAACTGAGCCACCCAGGCGCCCCTAGGCTGGAAACTTCTTGATGAGAGGCTGTTTTTTTTTTTTCTTGTTGCTGTTTATTGCTATTTCCTAGTATCTATAATTGTACTTAGCACATGCTGGGCATTCAGTAAATATTTTATTTTATTTTTAATCTGAATTAGACAGTCTGTACTCTAACACACACACACACACACACAATCTGTAACAATTAAATACAATGAAGTCGAAAGGGGATATAGATTACAGGTTTTCTTTTTTTTTTAACAGACCACTGTGTATATTTTACTATCTCTATACAGTCGGCTCACAATACACAAAAGTCATGAAGAGCAGCTTTTCACTAAAGTCTCCAAAATCTTACTCATTTACTCCTGCTAAGATCTTAGAGAATGTACTTTCTCTCTCTCCAGCAACGCAGCTGTTGCTGTACACTCACACTGATTTTAGAGCATCTACAGAATAGGCGTGTAGAGTACTTCTGTAAAAATGTCCACACACCTAATCCTTCACGTCTCCATTAGCAGGAGAACTTGCAAATGACGAGGTGGACAATGGGGCCATCCCTATTCTATCGTCTGCTGCAAACATGGTGAAGTGGCCACCTTCACAGCTCATCCCATCCCTTCTGTGTTATCTAGAATTTAAGGAAAATAACAACAGCAAAACCACACAATGAAACCTACCAATCCAAAATGGAAAACTACAAAAAGACAAAAATCAATATTCCCTCCACTCCCCAAACTCGACTCCAGGCACGCCCTTGTGTTTTCTTACAGTAATATTGCTTCCTGCATTCCCCCTGCCTGGCCGGGCTGAACCAAAGGATAAGGAAGGCAAGGTGAGAGCCCCAGCCATTGTCAACAGTCACAATACAATGTCACACCAGCAGGTGGTGGGCCAGGTGGAAGACCAAGGAATATAGCTGTCAGTAAATATTTTAAAATAACCTTTTAATCTTGAGATAAATGTAGATTCACATACAATCGTAAGAATTAATACAGGGAGATACTATGAACCCTTTAACAGTTTCCCTCAATGGTAACATTTTATGAAACGATACAGTCAAGATATGGAACATTTCCATCACAAGGATGCTTACTCTTACCTATTTTAGGCAGTTGGGCCTGTTATTTGGGCCCAGGTTATTTGGGCCTATTGCCAACTTCCTCAGCTCCAAGTCTGGATGATGAAACATAAAAAAGCCAGTAACTCCCCACCATATTGTTTCTTGGGTCTCAAGACCCCAGGTTTTTAGTTGTACTTAAAGGGAATAACATATCTACCTCATCTGCTGTAAGTAGATGTACCCCAATAGACATTTTCAGGATAAATAAATATTAAACAAACTTTTAAAAGTCATTATTTTGGACCAAATATTAGCCCTGTGTTTAATAAAAAGTCCATGAATGGTTTACTTTTATGCTCCCTTCATTCCCAGAGTAGGTTAGTCTGATTTGCAAAGATGAATTCTACCTTTCTCTAAGAGTGATTGGTACATAGTACAGACCATTTTATCTTTAGAATTTTTTTGAATAGCTTTTACTTTTTTAAGTGTATAAAATTTTACATTCCAAGTATAAAGTAATAAAATCTGGCTAAATATTTCAAATCAAGTATGCTTCCCCCAGACCATCACTTGAATGGTGCATTATTTTTATTTCTCCCTTTATATAATATCTAAACATTAGTGGGCACATGCCAGGGCTAGCCGTGAGTGTGACAGCACAGTGCAGACGTTTGGATCATGCTGTCTGTCTTTAGAGGCCAGCTCTGTGTATATTTTACTATTTTTATGGCCTTCGGAATTTTCTTATTCTCATGCCTCATTTGTTTTCATCTGTAAAATTGCAATGAAACATGTAACAACAGCAATCTCATAGTGCTATTAGAGGGGTTAAATAAGTAAATACCAATAAAACCTTGGATTGCGAGTAACTTATTCTGCGAGTATTCCACAAGACAAGCAAATATTTCTAATTAACTTGATAAATGTGCAATGTCTTGCAATATGAGTAGTACACAATCCTGAATGTCACATGATCACAACTGAGCCAATGGTTCTTGAAATTCGCTTTGATATATGAGTACTTTGGATTACAAACATGTTTCCAGAATGAATTATGCTCATAAACCAAGGTTTTATTGTCCGTGTGTGTGTGTGTGTGTGTGTGTATATATGTGTGTATATATATGTGTGTTTCTATATACAGATATATATGTGTATATATATATGTATATATATGTATATGTATATATATGTGTATATATGCATATATACACATATATATGTGTGTATATATATGTGTGTTTCTATATACATATATACATATATATATGTATATATGTATATATATATATATACACAAAATAAGCACTTACGTTTTGTTACCCCTGAAGATAAAGATGAGACATGTCAACAACAAATCAAGTAAAGAGTAGTACTTACCTTAAAAATAAGATTTTCTTTTTTAGCTTTAGTAGATATCATGTTGACTAACAATTGAAAAGCTTCCATGTGTATATGTGTGCCATCAGAGCATTTTATAAATGTTTCATTGCCCCAATATGAAGACTATCTTAAACGGTGGAGTTTTATTTCATTATTGAAAAAGTACTTTTATACAAAGGTGTAATAGAATTATATTTTCACTTTTCTGTAGACAAACGTTCTGTGAACTATAAATATACCGGAAGTTCAATATAAATGTTGTATGTGTATTCTTTATTATTTCTTCATTTTAGTCATCTTTTTTTCTAATCCATAAGGAAAAAAATAATAGGATGTCTCTAGGAGAAAAAAAAAATCTTCAGTGTTTTCAAGTTGTTTTATTTCTTCATTTTATGGCGTCATTTCTCCCCTGATGACTGCTGTTTTATAGACATGATCATTCTCCTGAGACAATAAATACATGGAAAAGGTGCTTCATAGGTCAACCAATCCATCTTCTAATAGTAGTTTTCAGACATTTTGCTGCCAATACTTTCCTGTTCACCCCTATAACCCATATGACAAGTAGAAATTACAAATCAAAGTATATGCTTTCTCAGTTGTTCTATAAGCAAAATGCCTGCATAGTCTAACTATGTAGTATGAATATTGTGATTTGGAGAAATACTGATATTTAGTTTTCCATTTCTAACTGATAGTCATTGGTAACATAAAGAAAGAACATCTGAGTTGCCTCAATAATACCTATATCTCCAGTTTGGCCTGTGTATATAGTATGTTAGCAAGTGCCATTTTATCAATCTGGCTATCTTAGACTTGTAAATGCCATTTCATTAAGTCTCCAAGGAAAAGCAAAAGAGCTATCTTTAAACACCTACAATGTATGTATGCATGTAATTACGTATGTGTGTGTGTGTGTGTGTGTGTGTGTGTGTGTGTGCATAGTATTTTGTGTCATGGTTTTTATTCAAATTGAGTTTGTGAGATTCATTCCTATTCTTGTTTTGCTGTAAATTGATCATTCTTATTATGGCATTGAATGACATTGTATAAACACACCACTATTGATTTCTCCATTATATCCCTTAATGGAGACTTAGGTAATTTAGGTTTTTGGGTTTTTAATTTTTTAAATTTTATTTTCTTTAATTATTTTTAAATTTTTATTTCTGAGAGAGAGACACACACACACAGAGAAAGAGAGACAGAAAGACAGAGTGCAATGGGAGAAGGACAGAGAGAGGGAGACACAGAATCTAAAACAGGCTCCAGGCTCTGAGCTGTCAGCACAGAGCCCAGTGCAGGTCTCAAACTGCGAGGTCATAACCTGAGCCCAAGTCCGATGCCCAACTGACTAGCCACCCAGGCGCCCCAAGGTTTTAGATTACTATAAGTAGTTGTGATATAAACATTCTAATACATGTCTTTGGGTGATCATATGTATGTGTTTCTGCTGAGCATACACACATGCACCTGTGTGCATTGGCTGGATGAGAAGGATGTATATGTTCAGCTTCCACACAGACTGTCAATTTTTTTTCAAAAATGCACCAGTTTACATGCAAATCAGTGGAAAATTAGTGCCAGTTGCTCTGGAGTTTTACTACCAGTTGAATTTTCTATTTTATTTCTTTTTTTTAATTTTTTATTTAAATTCTAGTTAGTTAACATACAGTATCAGATTCAGGTGTACAATATAGTAATTCAACACCTCTATACAACACCTGGTGGTCATCACAAGGAAGTGCACTCCTTAATCTTCATTACCTATTTCACCTACTCCCTCACGCATCTCCCTTCTGTTACCATCGGTTTGTTCTCTATAGTTAAGAATCTATTTCTTCTCCCTCCCTCCCTCTCTCTCTCTCATTACTTCTGCTCATTTGTTTTGTTCTTAAAACCACATATGAGTGAATTCATATGGTGCCTGTGTTTCCCTATTTCTTTTGTGTAATACTCTATAGCTCCATCCATGTCACTGCAAATGGCAAGATTTCTTTTTTTTATTTTTTTTAACGTTTATTTATTTTTGAGAGACATAGAGACAGAGTATGAGCAGGGGAAGGGCAGAGAGAGAGAGGGAGATACAGAATCCGAAGCAGGCTCCAGGCTCTGAGCTGTCAGCACAGAGCCCGACGCGGGGCTCAAACTCACAGACCATGAGATCATGACCTGAGCCTAAGTCGGCTGCTTAACCGACTGAGCCACCCAGGCGTCCCGGCAAGATTTCATTAAATGTGTAGGTTGCTTTACATAGTATAGAATTTTAACAATATTCGTTCTTCCAATCAATGAGAATGGAATGTTTTTCCATTTCTTTGTTTCATCTTCCATTTCTTTTTTGAGTCTTTTACAGTTTTCAGAGTGTAGGTCTTTCACCCATAGCCCAATATGGGCTTATTCCTAAGCATGTAATTATTTTTGGTACAGGAATAAATGGGATTGATTCCTTAATTTGTTTTTCTGCTGCTTTATTACTGGTGTATAGAAATGCAACAGATTTCTGTATGCTGATTTTGTATCCCATGACTATAATGAATTTGTTTATCAGTTCTAGCAGTGTTTTGGTGGAGTCCTTCAGATTTTCTATATAGAGTATCATGGCATCTGCAAATATTGAAAGTTTTATTTCCTTATTGCTGATTTGGATACCTTTTATTTATTTATTTTTGTTTTCTGATTGCTGTGTCTAGTATTTCCAATACTATGTTAAATAGAAACAATAGAATAGATCAATGAAACCAGAGCTGGTTCTTTGAAAAAATTAATAAAATTGATAAACCCCTAGAAAGACTTACCAAAAAGAAAAGAGAAAGGGTCCATATAAGTAAAATCACAAGTGACAGAAAAGAAATAGTGACCAACACCACAGAAATACAAACTATTACAAGAGAATATTAGAAAAACTATATGCCAACAAATTGGACAACCTGGAAAATGGATGAATTCCCACAAACATATAAATTGCCAAAACTAAAACAGGAAGAAGAAAACTTGAACAGATAACCAGCAAAGAAATTGAATCAGTTATCAGAAAACTCCCAACAGTCCAGGGTCAGATGGCTTCATAACTGGATTCTTCCAAACACTTAAAGAAGACGTAACACCTATTCTTCTCAAACTACTCCAAGAAATTCAAAAGGAAGGAAAACTTCCAAATTCATTCCATGAGGCCAGCATTACCCTGATGACAAAACTATATAAAGATTCCACTAAAAAAGAGAACTACAGGTCAATATCCCTGATAAACATAGATGCAAAAATTTCAATAAAATACTAGCAAACTGAATCCAAAAATACATTAAAACATATTCATGTGATGAAGTGGGGCTCATTCCTGGTTTGCAAATGTGGTTCAAAATTCACACATCAATGTGATATACACCACATTAATAAAAGAAAGGATCACAACCATATAATCATTTCAATAGATGCAGAAAAAGCAGTTGACAAAGTACAACATCCATTTGTAATAAAAACCCCTTATAGGAAAAACCCTAGCTTTTCCTCTACTGTCAGGAACAAGACAGGGATGTCCCCTCTCACTATTGTTATTTAAATAGTACTGGAAGTTGTATCTTCTTTTTATTATAGCCATTCTTGTGAGTGTGTAATGGTATCCCATGATTTTAATTTGCATTTTGATAATTAATAAACTTGAATCCTTCTTAAAATATATTATTTTGGTCATTTAGATAACTCATGTGAAGTATCTTTCAATTTTTTTGCGCATTTTTTTTCTATTATTTGTCCTTCTTTACTGATTTGTTATGGTTTTCTATACACTCTGAATATGAGTCCTTGCAAACTCTCTCCACATGATCCACTGATGTTTACCTCTAAGAACGTCTTCTGATAAATAGTTTTAAACCATTTTTATTAAATTAAAAAAAATTACATCCAAGTTAGTTAGCATACAGTGCAACAATGATTTCAAGAGTAGATTCCTTTATGCCCCTTACCCATTTAATTCATCTCCCCTCCCATATGCTCTCCCATAACCCTCTGTTTGTTCTCCATATTTAAGTGTCTCTGTATTTAAGTGTTTTTGTCCCCCTCCCTGTCTTTATATTATTTTTGCTTCCCTTTCCTTTTGTTCATCTGCTTTGTATCTTAAAGTCCTCATATGAGTGAAGTCATATGACATTTGTCTTTCTCTGACTAATTTCGCTTAGCATGATCCCCTCTAGTTCCATCCACATAGTTGCAAATAGCAAGATTTCATTCATTTTGATTGCCAAGCAATACTCCATTGTATTTATATACCACATCTTCTTTATCCATTTATCCATCGATGGACATTTGAGCTCTTTCCATACTTTTTCTATTGTTGATAGTGCTGCTATAAACATTGGGTGCATGTGTCCCTTCGAAACTACATACCTGTATCCCTTGGATAAATATCGAATGGTGCAATTGCTAGTTCGTACGGTATAAACTTTTATGTAGTCAATGTATCAACTTTTTATTTGCTCCAAGGTCATAAAAATATTCTCCTATATTTCTCCTAAAATGTTTATATTTCTTATTTCAAATTTGGATACCAATTTACTGTTAAATTAACTTTTGTGTACAGTATGAAGTAATATATATATTTTTTTTTTCTCTAATGGATATCCAGTTGACTCCATCCAGCTTTATTAAAATGGCCACCCTTCCCCTAGAGCTCTACAGTATCATTTTGGGGGTGACGGGCACTGATCAAGAACATGTGTGGGTCTGTTTCTGGACTTTATTCTACTGACCAGTTTTTGTCATTTCTTAGCCACAGGTGTCTTTTTATTTCCTAATTAAGATATAATATCTATAGTGTGATGTCATTTTATTTAAATTTTTTTAACATTTTATTTTATTTTTTTAAGAGACAGAAAGGTACAGAGTGGGAGCAGGGGAGGGGCAGAGAGAGAGGGAGACACAGAATCCAAAGCAGGCTCCAGGATCTGAGCCGTCAGCACAGAGCCTGATGTGGGACTCGAACCCACAAGCCGTGAGATCATGACCTGAGCCAAAGTTGGATGTTCAATCAACTCAGCCATTCAGGCACCCCACTGTGATTCCACTTTAAAAGTATCATGTGAGAAGTGCCTGGGTGGCTCAGTTGGTTGAGTAACTCTTGATTTCAGCTCAGGTCATGATCTCACAATCATAAGGTTGAGCCCCACTTAGGGCTCCACATTGAGCATGGAGCCTACTTGTGATTCTCCCTCTCCCTCTCTTGCTGCCCCTTTCCACACACTCTCTCTCTCAAAATGAATAAACTTAAAAAATAAAAATATAATGTGAAATTTGGTTTGTGGAGTTTGCTCCATGGGGCAGTACAACAGATAATTAACAATATGTATTTTTTCCAAGTGTTCTAGTCACTTCATTAATGGAATCAATGAATTCTTAAATCAGTACCTAGGAAGTAACTGTTACCATATATGGGAGTTCTTCCTGAGGTGTAAGAATTTACATATTTGGATCTTGCTTTAAAGAATAGTAACAGCATATTAGAGAAATCCAGAAGTAACTTGGAATTGTTTGTTATTGTAACTGTAAAGGAAAGACTGACAACATATATAGACCAAGGACCAAACTTTGCTGGCCATCTTTTTCGTAAATTAAGTGTTATTGACTACTTTTGTGCTACAGTAACAGATTTGAGTATTTGGAAAGAAACTGTATCACCCACAAAGCTTAAAATATTTGCTATTTGGCCTTTTGTGGAAATAGAATCTGCATACATTCTCTTAAAAGAACTGCTTGGCACCATAGCTGTACTAGGAAATTAAACAGACCATCTTGCTATATTGTTTTCTAGATGCTATTTTGAGAAATTAATATGGAGTTTTCATAACAGTTAAGTCTATACAAACTCTTCAGAGAAAAAGATATACTAGAAAATTTTCAGAAGTTATTGAGAGAGACATATTATTGACCTGAGCTACTGTAAGGAGTTTCTAACAATGAGATCTGCTATTACCTACCATTGATGCAAATTGTTATTGGGAGCAACTGTCCTTGGGAGTAGCTTCTGGTAAATGGCAAAACGTTGCCATTGATAATTGCTTGCCAATAAGATCCACAGCTAATGTAAAAACCAACCCTTGAAAATAAATATAAAGAGACATTTATAGGGGCCACTAAAACAAACAGCCCTTGGAACAGAAGACAAATTTCCAGGCTTACATTTTGTGAATGTGATACAATTAAGATTCCAAAAGACCTGTTGGAATATGGAGAGGGTTAGTATTAGGTAGTAATTCAAAGTAGAGATAGTTAATTAAGTCTAGAGTAAAGTCCTTGACACAAGGCCTTGACTATCAAGGGTTACAGTAAGAAAACAAGTCCTAAGGCAATTTTCTGGATTTTAAATAAGAAAGTAGAACAAAGAATTAATGGCTGGACAAGAGCTAATTGAGATTGGACATGTCCGAGGACAAGAAAGATAAGACTTGGATATTGACCATTCACATTAATAGGTGCCTGACACTTTGTTTTCTAGTAAATCTTTCAAGTTTTGTTTTTAAGGTATTGGATTGACATTAACCTTATGAGTGAAGACAGAGACTGTGGGCTCTTCAGATTAACCACTAAAAGTTCCATTTCTGTTATGGCTGAATAAGCTTCTAATATTCAGCCTACCACACATCATAATTACAAACTCTGAACTTTATATATATAAATACATATATATATATATTAGATTTATATAACTTACATAAATGTGTATGTATGTAATTATACATACTGAGATATGTAAATGTCTTATATATATGGATTATATAACTTACATAAATGTGTATATATGTAATTATACATACTGAGATATGTAAATGTCTTATATATATGAAGTATAAATATATATACAGATATATATATATATATACACACACACACACATACATATAACTCTGTGTGTATGTGTGTGTGTGTGTGTGTGTATATACAGAGACTGTAGAAGCAGATTCTAGAGAGGAGTCAAAACTTGGAAGACAGCACTAGCATAGAATATGCTTCCCATTTTTAAGGGCAGTAAGCATAAGGGCATGTTGCAGTAAAATGATTCTGTGCCAATTATGTCAAAATAATAATAAATAAGAGTCTGAAACTATGGTAGAAAATCTGATCTCTGCGCCCAGGAGAATGGAGGAGGGGCATCCTAGAAAAGAGAAATCCAGAGAATGGGAGCTCCAAAATCAGACTATAAACTTTGCCCAAATATGGCAGGCGACAAGTGATTCATAACTGCCTGTGGTTGACCCAAAGCAACCTATAGCTACCTCTAAAAGAATTAAATGAGATATTGGCTGCTTCCCACCAGATGAGACAGAATATGCAATTAGAGCCTAACCAATCAAAATCAGTAGCATCGTTTAGAGAAGTATTACAGATATAGAATCGCTACAGTCTCATACACTCACAATGACTTGGATTCAATTCAAACATGTTTCACGTTCAAAAAAAAATTGCTATCAAAAGAGTTGGTCAACTCTGAGATGACCCAGATGTTGGAATTTCATTAAAGGACATATCGATCAGTTAACACATATACTTAATAAAATAAACCTAATTCATAAGATGGAAATCCAAGCAGAGAAGTAGAAAATATAGAAAAGAGCCAACAAACAAATTATAGAAATGAAGCATACATATCTGAAAAAAAATTCACTAGAAAAGTGTAATAGAAGAATGGAAGCAATAAAGGAAATAATCACTTGAGTTGAAGAATGGTCAATATGAAAATCAATGTGAAGAAAAGAGAAAAAATATTTTTAAAATATCAACAGTTTTTGTACAGCAACATGCAGAAGAATGAAACTAGACCACTTTCATACACAAAAATAAACTCAAAATGGAGAAAGACCTAAATGTGAAACAGGAAACCATCAAAACCCTAGAGGAGAAAGCAGGCAAAAACCTCTTTGACCTCAGGCGCAGCAATTTCTTACTCAACACATCTCCAAAGGCAAGAGAATTAAAAGCAAAAATGAACTACCAGAACCTCATCAAGATAAAAGGCTTCTGCACTGCAAAGGAAACAATCAACAAAACTCTAAGGCAACTGATGGGATGGGAAAAGATTTTTGCAAATGAAATATCTGATAAAGGGTTAGTCTCCAAAATGTATAAAGAACTTACCAAACTTGCACCTGAAAAACAAATAATCCAGTGAAGAAATGAGCAGAAGACATGAATAGACACTTTTCCAAAGAAGACATCCAGATGGCCAACAGACACATGAAAAGATACTCAACGTCACTCATCATCAGGGAGAAACAAATCAAAACCACACTGACATACCAGCTCACACCGGTCAGAGTATCTAAAATGAACAACTCAGGAAACTACAGATGCTGGCGAGGATGTGGAGAAACGGGAACCCTCTTGCACTGCTGGTGGTAAACTGATGGAGCCTCTCTGGAAAACAGTGTGGAGGTTCCTCAAAAAATTAAAAATAGAATTTTTAATAATTACTAAATTATTTATCATTTAGTAATTAATACTTTGATTTAATAATTAATTATTAAAAATATAATTTTAATTATGGAAATAGCCTAAATGTCCACCAACTGATGCACGGATAAAGAAGATGTGATTTATAGATAAATGAAATACTACTTGGCAATGAGAAAGAATGCGCAATGAGAAAGTGAAATAAGTCAGTCAGAGAAAGACAGATATCATGTGTTTTCACTCATATGTGGAACTTGAGAAACTAACAGAAGAACAGAAAGGAATGGGGAAAAATAATTACAGAGAGGAGGGGAGGCAAACCATAAGAGACCCTTAAATACAGAGAACAAACTGAAGGTAGATGGCAGGGGTGGGGAGAGGCAAAAATGGGTGATGGGCATTTAGGAGGGCACTTGTAGGGTGAGCACTGGGTGTTGTAAGTAAACAATGAACCACTGGAATCGCCCCCAAAACCAAGAGCACACTGTACACACTGTATGTTAGCCAATTTGACAATAAATTATATTTAAAAAATTAAAAAATATAAAAAATAAAAATAAATAAAAATAAAATATCAACAGAGTTTTTGTGATCTATGAGACAATGACAAAAGGTTTAACATATATGTAATTAGAGTTCAAGGTGAGACTGAATCAGAAAAGAACTTTGAAGACATAATGGATAAAAATGCAAATTTGCAGATGATTTACTGAAAAATCACTTACAGATTCAGTGAGCTCAGTGAATCTGATTACTTGCACTCATGACAAAGATTAACACAATTTCAATACAATACTTTGGAAACCTGGGGCATTTTAAGTTGCAGCTCCTGGTAGTGTCATCGCTGCCATTGTTCAGGAAACAGGGCTGAATAATTATTTTAATTTTGACAATGCTCCTTGGAGTCATAAGTTGTACTTTGTACAGCATGTTGAAAATTACCAAGAATCTTAGTTTTAAAAAATTTCACATTCTATTTTTCACCTTGAAATCATTTCTAGAAATCATTAGTCTTTGGTTAATGTCTATAACACATTCTGGTACAATGACTCCAGGGTACATCTGTTCATTGGTATTTTCTATACGTTGTTAGTATATAAATGAAAACCATATCTTGGTATTAATACATTCTTATTTTAGCTATTTTTCTTTTTATCTTTCCATGTATATCTGTATTTCCTACTTTAGCAAATGAAATTTAATAAGCTGTATTATTTATTTACTTTCTCTGCAAACTAATTCAACTACTTGCCATTCTAAATTACAACTAATAATGAAATATTTTTATCTTAGACTAAAAGTTTCTCCACAAATTGACAAACAAAAGTAGAGGGCATATGTAACCTGAAATCATAACTTTCTATAAAGCTAAAGTATTGAAATAATGTGGTATTGGTATACCATTATTCCATTGGATCAATGGAATAGAATTGAGATCCAGATATAAACCCGTACATTTGTGATCAATTGACATTTGACAAAGGTGCCAAGACAATGCAATAGGGAAAGGAGTGTTTTCGAACAATGATACTAGGAACATTGTATATACATATGCAAATAAATAAATTGAGACTCTTACCTTACTTCCTGTGCAAAAAATGATTTCAAAATAGATTATAGACCTAAATGTAGGAGCTAAAATTATAAAACTTAAGGAAAACAGAGAAAAAAATTTTCAAAATTTTCAGTTAGGCAAAGATTTCTTAGATAATATACCAAAAGTGTAAGCCATAGGGAAAATGAAAGATAAATTGGTCTTCATTAAAATGGAAAACTTTTATGCTTTAGAAGATATAATTTAAAACCTGAAAGACAAGCCAAAGTCTTGAGAATATTTTCACATCATTTATCTGTTAAAGTAATTGCACCTAGAAAAAATTTTAAAAAGTAATTTAATAACAAAAAGACCAACAATCCAATATAAAATATAGTCAAGTACTTTAATAGCCATTTCACCAACAAATATGCCAATGAAAAGCATATAAAAGGGTGCTTAGCATCATTAGGCACTAGAAAACTGCAAATTAAAATCATAGTGAGATTTTATTACTCACTAAAATGGCTACAGGTAAAAGACAGACAATGCCAAATGTTTGGGGAGGAAGAAGAGAAACTTGATTCTCATACATACTGGGAATGTAAAATGGTAGAGTTACTTTGAGAAACAATTTCACAGTTTCTTAAAAAGTTAAACATAAACTTACTGTAAACCCCGCAACTCCATTTCTGGGTATCAACCTAAGAGAAATGAAAAATATATGTCAACACAAGGGCTTATATATAAATGTACATAGCCGCATTATCTATAATAGTTGAAACTGAGAACAAATCAAATGCTTATTAGTTGGTGAATGGATAAACAAATGCGGTATACACAAAAAATGGAATATTATTCAGCAATAAAAGGAATAAAATTCTGATACAGGTTCCAACATGTATGAATCTCAAAAACCTGCCTCAAGCTATAGTCATCAAGACAGTATGGTACTGCACAAAAGCAGACACATAAATCAATGGAACAGAATGGAAAATCCAGAAATGGACCCACAAGTCTATGGTCAAGTAACCTTCAGCAAAGCAGGAAAGAAAATATCGAATGGAAAAAAGACAGTCTCTGCCACAAATGGTAAAGGTAAGACTGGACAGCAACATGCAGAACAATGAAATTGGACCAAATTTTTTACACCATACACAAAAGTAAATTCAAAATGGATGAGACAGGAAACCATCAAAATCTCATAGGAGAAAACAGGTAGCAACCTCTTTGACATTGGCCGTAGCAACTTCTTGCTAGATACATCTCTGGAGGCAAGGGAAACAAAAGCAAACATGAACTATTGGGACTTCATCAAGATAAAAATCTCTGCACAGTGAAGGAAACCATCAACAAAACTAAAAGGCAGCTGAAAGAATGGGAGGGGATATTTGCAAATGACACATCTGATAAAGGGTTAGTATGCAAAATCTTTAAAGAATTTATCAAACTCAACACCCAAAAAACAAATAATCCAGTTACAAAAGGAGCGAAAGACACAAATAGACATTTTTCCAAACAAGACATCCAGGTGACTAACAGACACATGAAAAGATGCTCAACATCACTCATCATCCAGAAAATACAGATCAAACTACAATGAAATACCACCTCACAGCTGTCAGAATGGCTAAAATTAACAACACAAGAAAAAAATAGCTGTTGGCAAGGATGTAGAGAAAGGGGAACTCTTTTGCACTGTTAGTGGGAGTGCAGACTGGTGAAAAGAGTACAGAGATTTCATAAAAAGCTAAAAATAGAAGTTCCCTATAAACAAATTATACTGCCAGGTATTTACCCAAAGGACACAAAAATACAGATTCAATGGGGTATATGTACTCTGATGTTTATAGAAGCATTATCAACAATAGTCAAATTATGGAAAGAGTCCAAATGTCCATTGACATTTCACCATGTGAAATTTAAGAAACAAAACAGAACATAAGAGAAGGGGGAGGGGGAAGAGAGGAGGAAAACTATAGAGAATGAGGGTTGCTGGAAGGGAGGTAGGTGGGGGGTTGGCTGATGGGTATTAATTAAGGAGGGCACTTGTGATGAGCACTGGGTGTTATATGTAAGTGATGAATCACTAAATTCTACTCCTGAAACCAATATTATACAATATTAACTAAATATAAAAAAAGAACATGAGAGGATGGTTATATATTAAGAGAAACTAATAGTACACTTTATAAAAACAAATTAAAAGAGGGAAACATACGATTACATAACAGACTCCAAAAAATAGTTTGGTTCAATAGTGGATAAAGTGATTAGTTAATAAATGTGATTAGCCTAACTGGATATCTACAAGGAAAACAGAAACAAAACTGACAGCTACTTTTCATCATATTAAATTTTAATTTTTAAATAGTTGTCCTTTGAACATTAATACAGTACAGTACTGTAAATGTATTTTTTCTTCCTTATGATTTTCTAAACATTTTTTCTAGTTTACTGTATTGTAAGAATACAGTATATAATACATATATAAAACATGTTAATCACTGTTTATGATATCATTAAAGCTTCTGTTCAACAATAAACTGTTAGTAGTTAAGTTTTAGAGGACTCAAAAGTTATATGTGAATATTCAACTGCACGGTGAGAGTACCCAAACCCCCACATTTTTCAAGGGTCAATTGTATGAATTTTTAACTTATACGTAAAAACTGGGAGGTACTATTTGTGTAACATTATTGTTGTGAGATTCTTTTAACCAAGACAGGAAAACAAAGACATAGGGAAAATTGGATGTGTTTGATTAGAGAAAGATATAAACAAGCAATATGTACCGTATTATACCATAACACAGGTACACAGTATAATGATTCAACAACTCTATACATTACTCAGTGCTCATCATCATTAATGTACCCTTAATCACCTTCACTCACCTATTTCACTGTTTCACCCATTCCCCACCCACCTGCCCGCTGGCAGCCGCCAGTTTGTTCTATATATTTAGAGTCTGTTGTTTTGTCTCTTTTTTCCTTTGTTCATTTTGTTTTGTTTCTTAAATTCCACATGTGAGTAAAATTATATAGCATTTGCTTTCTTGAAGCAGTATTTACAACAGCCAAGATATGGAAGCAGCCCGACTTTCCATCCATAGATGAATGTATAAAGAACTATGTATTATATGTATAGAATGGAATGTTACTTAACCATAAAAAATAATGAACTCTTACCATTTGCAACAACACAACATGGGTGGGTCTAGAGGGTGTAATGCTAAAGGAATAAGTCAATTATAAATGATAGAGTTTTAAATAGCATATATGGTTACACTGCAAGGAGAAGGCTAAAAAGCTATTTTTGTATTCCTGGTAACAACCAGTAAATACTGAATAGTAGATGTGTTCTTTTTTTATAAATGAAGACGATACCTAACTACTGATATGAGTTGTTCACAAAGATAATTTATTAAATGAAAAAAATAAGGAAGAAAACAGTGTATATAGCTACCTTTTGTACGAAAAGTGGAGAAATGGTACATATATACATTTTCTTACTTTCCTAAAAGATAATCTAGAATAATAAACTAAAAGACATAATTCACTAAAAGCGTGTGTGGGAGGGAAACTGATAGTGTGTCAATAATAGTAGTGAGACTTCCCTATGTATACTTTAAATTTAGTTTCACCTGATAAATTGTTACCTATGAAATAATGAAATTAAAAGCCAACTAATAGCACATTTTCCTTTCTCACATGATATTCTGGACTAAAGAAACAAATTCCCAACATTTTCTGAATTTAGTAATGTATTATAATGTATTTAGTTGTATAAAAAACACAAAAAATATGAAATAAAGTAAGCAATAAATAAATCGGGTATTAAGTTTTATAATTGACTGAAAAATTATTTTATTGCATAACCATGGAAATAAGCCATAAATATTAGTATGATCTGATATTAAATTTTAAAAATTCCATAGCCTTGTAATAAATTCCATTTTGCCTCAGGTATATGCACAAACTGTAAGATCTTCCAAGGATGTTATATGTAAAAAAGTCACAGTAATGCAATAAAATGCAATGAAGTCATGAAGTAAAAATAAATTCCCTCAAAAATAGGATTTTTATTAGGATATAAAATTATTTTGTATACATCCAAATGTCTCATGGGGGTAAAACAGTACAATCTAGGACCATGCTGTAGGACATATTTTAAAATCGTAAGTTATTGACTTACAATGTAACCATCTTTTAAATTGGTCACCTAAATCAAGATTACATTTCTACATTAGAACTGACATATGGTTTCAAGTTCAACATAAATCAGACTGTAACAAGTGTACCATATGTATTTAAAAATTCACATCAAAATGGGTTGAGGTGACAAAGGAAATGGAATAAGTGGCAAGAACCAGTCCTAGAACCACCTTGGGGTTAAGGTATTAGTTTGGTAGTTTAATTGGGATCCCAGTGGTCAACCTTTCTTTTCCCATTCTCAGAACTTTTCCTATGGAAGTGTTTTAAAAGGAATTAAGGGAAGTAATGAAGCATAAGAAAGCCATTCCATTTATCTTTGTTTAAGTTATTGTACTCATTTAAATTAAATTTGATTTGTAGTAGCTTTAAACATTTTAGTTTTGCTTAATTAATTGTAAGTAGAAACAAGATGTGTGACAGAACTACTGTGCTTAATAGGCAGAGAGATGATATATTTAACTACCAAATCAAAAAGTGACAGTTTTATCAGTGCTGTAAATTCTTTTCCTGTAGTGTATTTTAAACTTTCAGAAACAAACAAACAAGCAAACAAAAATATGGACCTGTTGGGGGCAACTGGCTTGTTCAGTTGATAGAGCATGTGATTCTATATCTCTAGGTTGAGTTTGAGCCCCCACATTGGGCATAGAGCCTTCTTAACTATATATATATAGACCAGTTAGCTCTCTGAACAAAATTAAAAGTATGATTTTAATGAAAAAATGTATACCCCAACCTTGCATTTCAACTGCTATTGCTTGATATCTTCATATAAAGCTTTAAGAATACTGGAATAACTCCATAGTTTTGGATACTATAAGCATATTTCAATCAATAATGCATATATAGTAAAACCTTGGATTCTGAGTAACTTGTTTTGCAAGCGTTCCTCAAGATGAGCAAATATTTCTAATATTTTTTAACTTAATAAATGAGCAATGTCTTACAATACAAGTAGTACATGATGCTGAATGTCACATGATCACAACTGAGCCAATGGTTCTTGAAATCTGCTTTGATATGCAAGTGCTTTGGACTACAAACATGTTTCTGGAACGAATTGTATTTGCAAACCAGGATTTAACTATATATTCCAATTTTCAGATAACATATTTTTGTTAGATCAATCATATTTTTACAACTGAGTTCTGTAATAATGATGGTGATGTGTTCTTTTAGAGAAAAAATGAACACTTATGTATTAATTTTTTTCTAACCAAAAGTACACAAAATATATTGCATTATCAGAAATGTAGGGGGTACCTGGGTGGCTCTGACTTTGTCTCAGGTCATAATCTCATGGGCTGTAGGTTTGAGCCCCACATTGGGCTCTTTGCTGACAGCTCAGAGCATGGAGCTTGTTTCAGATTCTGTGTCTCTCTCTCTCTCTGTGTCCCTCTCCCACTCACACCCTGTCTCTTTCTCTCAAAAATAAACATTAAAAAAAAAAAAGAAAGAAATGTAGTTTTACTGCTTAACTTGGCTTTCTATGTTAAGATTGCAAGATGGCTTTACCAACTTAAAAAAAAATCTGACTTTCACTCCTCTTCAATTCACTTTTTCTTTCCATACACTTGTTTTATTTATTATTTTCATATTATTCTTTTCCCTAAATAATTTCTCCCAGTAGTTTCTACAGAATTAGGATTGAATGGAAAAATTGTACAAAAAACAAGAATCACACATTGTTGTCAGATCCTTAATCCTTAAAATCCCTTTGAAATGTATCATTTTTCACCTGTAATTTATGGTTGTTGAGTTACTATTACAGTGTCATTAAAGGAGTTCCATGTTGGAGTCAGACAGATCTTGTACAAGTCCTGGCTTAAAACTGGCTCTACTAGTTCTTAGCAGAATGACATGGGATAAATTCTTTGATTTTGGGCTTGTTGGGATTCTGTAATATGGAGATAATGCTACTAATGATTGATATATAATAAAGGAGCAACATATATTTTTCCCCACTCTTCTCAATAGTTTAATAAACTGATAGCTATTTAGAGGTTGTTAGATGGTATAAATGATGTTTGTTAAACCAGGCACAATGCTAAGTAAGCACTGATAGGAGAACTAAGTACCTAGAGGGTTACAGAAACAAGATGTCAACATAATATATAACTAAAAATAACTTATCTCCTGTGGTGTAGTTTATATATATATGAAATAAATCATAGGACAATTTCACAGCATTGATTAAAGGGAAGTTGTGTGGTTGAAACTTTTTCAAAAGGCAGCATTTTGTACATTCAGGAAAAAAAAATGTGTTTATTCATCCACTGTTAGACCTTGCTTTGGCTAATGGATACTGAGTCATCATAATTAAACTCACTGGAAAATAAAGGATATTAAAACCATGATTGTTTATTTAATTAATTATTTTTTAAATTTTGTCAGTCAGAGAAAGACAAATACCAAATGATTTCACTTATATGTGGAATTTAAGAAACAAAACAGATGAACATAGGGAAAAGGAAAGAAAAATAAGATAAAAACAGAGAGAGAGACAAACTATAAGAGACTTAACTAGAGAAGAAACTGAGTGTTGCTGGAGGGGAGGTGCTTGGGGAAATGGGCTAAATGGGTGATGAGCATTGGCGTTATATGTAAGTGATGAGTCACTAAATTCTACTCTGAAACCAATGCTATGCTATTTGAAAACTAACCCAAATTTAAATAAAATCTTGGAAGAAAAAATAATTTATAGTAATAAATGTAAATCTAGACTTATGAGCCTCACAAATTTCACGTATGTTTCCAACCATAACAAAATTACGCAGGAAGCCAAATTATCAGAAGATTGTTTGATGAAAATAGAATCACATTAAGAACAGTTGATTATACATAGATTTTATTGATTATATCAGCTCTAAAAATTGGGGCATCCATCTTCCCCAAAAGGAAATATCTGCCTTAAATTACCCAATACTGTCAACTTCTAGGCAGAACTTGAATTGGAGTAGATGATTATATATGGATTTTATTTTTTTTAAGTAACTTCCTAAATTTAGTTTTAGACCAACCCCTCCCTGTATGACATTATTTTCTTTGAATCACTATGAAATAAATAAATGGTTTCCTAAGGGTTGCATAATCAATACATTGGAGTGCTAGAAAAAATAATAACACTTCTATCTATGTTTAACTATAATCCCTTATAATCTTACTTTATGTATGTTTGAGTCAAGCTAAGCTAAGTTTGCTTCAGGCTTAAGATTTTCTTCATAACCAATGTTTTCTAGCAAATATGTATTGATTTTACATTTTAACTGTGTTTAACTGTCTGAGGGCACCTTTTATATTTTTTATTTTTATTTTTTTAAGTTTATTTATTTACTTATTTTTGAGAGAGACAGAGAGAGAATGGGAAGGACAGAGAGAGAGGGAGAAAGAGGGAATCCCAAGAAGGATCCACACTGTCAGGCTGAGCCCTAACTGGGGCTCGAACTCCCCAACTGTGAGATCATCACCTGAGCTGAAACAAGAGTTGGACTCTTAATCAGCGGAGACACCCAGGCACCCCTGAGGGCACCTTTTTAAAAAAGTCTCAAATTTGGGGAAGTTAATCTCTTTTCTGTTCTTTGTATCATTGGTATTCTTTGGTGTGAATCCATAATTTCATGAATTCCTAAAATTTTACAATTTAAACAAAACTATACTGCAAGTAAACACCTTCTCTTAAAATTTTCTGTCGGTACCATCTCCCTTAAGCCGTTCGACTTCAACTACCATCAACACCAACAGCAGCAACAATAAAAACAAATGTCCTTAAAATAAAACACACTAAGAAGAATAACTTAAGAGAGAAGATGCTGTCCATCAACTATCCAAGATATTGAATAGTCAAAATTTATTTCTGTTTAATCAATTGTTTAAAAATATTAATTGACACTCATTTATATAGGCGATATAGGGGCTCAAAAAGTGTGTTGGTCACTATTCTGTTTTAACCATGCAGTTCACAGCTTGCAAGGCAGGATAGACTGTTCTTAAATGGCTATTCAGTTTGTGTTCAACAATGACAAATAACAAAGAGTCATTTTATTGCCAGTAAGAAAGAAATACATGAAGAAAAAAATAGAACCTCAATGCCTAATGGTAGTACAGATCAGGATTAAATGATTAAAAAATAGTATTTTGTAGAAATTGTGACATATATCTCTGTTCCTAGGATACATGTGTATTATAGAATGTCCAGAAACTGGATTTTTATTTTTATGTCTCTATTTTGTCCTTGGTTTGTTCACACCCTTGAAATGTGTCTAAAGGAGTAAATTTCTTTCTCAGGGTTCATTGGTTCTTACTATACTTCTCTGGAAATGATTAAAAGGAAAATGTGGTTTATTTAGACAATGATCAGACTTTGTCTAGCTCTCTGCTTTTGGTGTGAAAATTTGAAGGATTAGGAGTAACAAATAGGGTCTCTCTCTTTAAAACTTTCGGAGTCTCTTTGCATTGCCTGGAAATGAGTTAACTGGAATTGTAGTCTGTATCCTGCACACAAAAGGAGTAACTGCTCAAAATCTTACCTTCTCCCAAAGGTCAACAGCTGCCTTAGTATTGTTACCTAGCATGCGGTTACAGGTTGTTGTATTTCGCTAGTAAGGTCATTTGCTGAACCACAAAACTCCTATTATAACACGTCCCAGTGACCCTCCTTGTCCCTCACTAAATTACCAGGAAAAAGCCACTTTCCTGGGGTTCATCCCAGGATAGTCCATCCTGGTATGGTCCAAACATTCTCAATCAATACAAGGCCCTGCTGCCTCCAAGTTCCACCAAGAGCTGTACAGTGCGTGTAGTGTCTGTGCACACCCTTCACTCCACAAATATATGCCCACCTTGAGCACATCTGTGCTGCTTTATTGTAATAAGAAAAATATAGTAATTTAAATGTATTGAATACTTTTGTAGGAGATAAGAAAAGGAAATTCGATACTAACTCATAAAACCAATGAATGTAGAGTTGGGAAAACTCTGAACACTCATACAAAGATTTTCTTTTAACTCATTAGCAGGTTTATGTTATTAATAATAAATCAAACCAAGAGTACTGTAGTCAAAGAAGGACCTTTCATTTAACAGAGGAAAATCTAAGTCTGTGCGTATTGTAAGCCATTCAGATGAGATATGGGTGGCTCTCAGGAGCTGGAAGCGAATGCCAGCAAAGTATAAATGGCATCAGGGGTAGTTCTGCCCATAAATATTTTCAGATTTATAGCCTTTGGTGTGAAGAACATATTGTGTGAGGAAATACATTGTGAATAAATGGAAATTGTGCTCCGCTGAAGTCAGAAAGAAGGAAAGATGGTTTTATTTCTTCCCAACATTTCCGCATCACTGTATCTCTAAGTGCGCAGCCATAAATCTGAGATGAATCTCAAGAAATCGTGTAAAAGATTTCATTGCTAATCTGTCAGATTTTAGAATTTCGTTCAGTCAGTCAGTAGGAGAAAAGCACACAGGCAGAGGCAAACAATAGGACTGGAAAGCCTGAGGCATCTTTGTCTTCTTGGTCACTTCGTGCAGAAACTTGACAATGTGAAAAAACAAAGATTAAATTATTTTCATTCAGAGAGAGTAATGTGTACAGATCCAGATGTGTAATCATGGTCTATTAGTCCTGTAAAGAAGGCTTTTGATCATCAAATGGACAAATTACAGAAAGAATTATCATAAATGAATCTACTATTGTTTTCTCTGGCTTAACAAAATACAGTGATTTGACCACATAGAAATAGCTTTTCTTGGAGCACCTGTGTGGCTCAGTCGGTTTGGCTCAGTTCATGATTTCACTCTCTATGGGTTCAAGCCCCATGTCTCGTTAAGCTTCCCACCGCTGTCAGAGTTTTCAGACTTTCTTTGTTTTAGATGACCTTGCTAGTTTTAAGGAATACTAATCAGGTATTTTGTAGGTTGCCTCTTTATTGGAGTTCTGAGTTGTTGTTTTTCTTTCTCATGAATAGACTGGGCCTATGTGATTTGGGGTGAACGAACGCAGTGGTAAAGTGCCATTGTCATCACCTCATTTCAAGTGCCCATACTCCAATGTTATGTGTCTTTGTTGATGTTGACATTGATCACCTGGCTGAGGTTGTGGTTTCTGTACTGTAGAGGTAATTTTTCCCCTTTCCTGTACTCCACTTTGAAAGGAAGTTACTGTGTGGCTATTTAAGAGGTAAGAGTTATGTCTCCCTCCTTGAGAGCTGGCTATCTAAATAATTTATTTGGAATTCTTCTTCAAGGGGTCTTTGCATATTCTATCCAATTTATTTATGTATTCATTTATTTCTACCAGTATGGAGTAATGAATAATTATTTTATATGTTGGGTTATAATCCAATACTGCTTTATTCATTTTGCTGCTCAAATTGTTCTTTCTTTGGCCATTGAGAGACCTTTCATTTGGTTTCCATGTTCCTTTGACGTAGGAATTCTTGATATTTCTTAACACTTCCTTACTTTTTGACAATACAAAACACTTCAAGTTCTTATACATTTCCTGCCCGTTCCTAGAATCAGCCATTTCTCCAAGGTACCAGAACCCTGGAGAAATAGTATTAGAAACCATTCTGGGAATTGGATGTGCTTGTTTCTACTGGGGTGCTGTTTCTTTTGGGACTTCTCAGCTGCCACAGCAAGGAAATATATGTGTGTATACGAAATTGTGTGTGTGTGTCTATATGTAGACATCTACATCTATATTTAACTAAAAATGGGTTCATACTGATGTGTTTAAATATAGCCTATTACCATATGGATCTTTCTAGCCTCCTCCCCTTGTTCATCTGTAAACTCTCAGTTTAACAATGAGAAACATGGCTCCCGTCATCATCATCCATTTATCTAATTGTTCAGTTCCAGTACACACGTATAGAGTGTCAGAATTTCAACCTGTACTCCGAGAAACAGTTGTATCAACTAAAGTATGTTTCTTACTTTAATTCCATTTGACTTTAATCTTGTAGATTACATTCATCTCCAAGATGTCTTAGGTCAACACCTTCCTTCTCCCCACACCCCTTTACAGTGAAGTTGTTTCATGCATCTGTTGTAATACGGTTAGAAGTTGTCACAGTCTGCATTCCTTCCTGAGATCCCCCAAACTACTAAGGGATATATATTTTTTTAATTTACAAAATTAATGTTTAGTCTGTGCTGAAAGTTTCTATGGCTTTTGACAAATATGTGATGTCATGTTTCCATCATTACAATATTATACAGGATAGACTCACCACCCTCAAAATACCCTGTGCTTCACCTACTCTACTTCACCGTCCCCCACTGAATTCCTGGCGATCACGAATCTTTTTAATGTTTACACTTTTTGCTGTTTCCAGAATGACATAGAATTGGAATCATGCAATTGGTAGCCTTTTCAGATTGGATTCTATCACTCAGTTATAAGCTAAATTTAGGACTCATTTATGTCCTTTCATGGCTTGATTGTTCATTTCTTTATGAAAAATATTGGTTGTAAGGATGGACATCTCTGTCTTTCAGATGATTAACTTTTTTACTCTTTTAGCAATCAATTATTATTTTTTAATTCTTAGTTGTTGCCCTAGAGTTTTCAGTATATACTTACAATTAATTTTTTAATGTTTTTTTAAATTTCTTTTAATGTGTATTTTATTTTGCTTTTTTTTAAGAGAGAGAGAGAGAGAGAGCATGAATAGGGGAGGGGGCAGAGAGAGAGAGAGGGAGACACAGAATCTGAAGCAGGCTCCAGGCTCTGAGCTGTCAGCCCAGAGCCTGATGTGGGGCTTGAACCCATGAACCATAAGATCATGACCTGAGCTGAAGTTGGCCACTTAACTGACTGAGCCACCCAGGTACCCCTATACTTAAAATTAATTTAAGTCCACTTTCATGTAACTATCATGCTTGACAACTAGCAGTTATCTTTTTTAACATAGTATTCCCCATTCTTCTCTTCAATCCTTTAAAATATTGCTGTCATTCATTTAACTTACCTGTATGTTGCTATTCTCCAAAATACTATAACTATATTATTTTGAACAATATTTCATATATTAGATAAGAACAAAATAAATTATTTTATTTTACCTCCATTTATTCTTGTTCTGATATTCTTTCTTTAGACCCAAGTTTCTGACATATATCATTTCCCTTTTCCCGGAAGACCTTCTTTTAACATTTCTTGAAGGGCAGATCTGATGGTAATGAATTCCCTGTTTTGTTTGAGATACTTTTTATTTCTTTTTCACTTTTGAAGGACAATTTTGCTGTGCGTAGAATTCATGGTGTTTTTTTTTTTTTCTAACAACACTTTAAATATTTTATTCCACTCTATTTTGGCTTGCATGTTTCTGATGAGAAGTCTTCTATAATTCTTATCTCTTTTTCCCTATAGATAAAATATTTTATACCTCCGGTTTCTTCAAGATGGTTTTCTTTGCCCTTGGTGTTCTGCACTTAGAAAATGATATGCCTAACTGCAGTTATTTGGTATTTAACCTACTTGATGTTCTCTGAGATTTATGGTTTGCTGCCTATAATTAATTATTGAAGTTTCTCAGTTATTACCACTTAAGCTCTTTCTTCTGCTCCGTTTTCTCCTCTCTTTCATCAATTACATGTTTTTTTTTACACCTTTTTCTATTATCCTATGGTTATTGGATGTTCTATGTTTTTCCTATATTCTTTTTTCTCTTTGAATTTAAATTTGGGAAATCCAGTGACTTAATTTCAAACTTTCCAGATTCTTTATTCAGCTATGTCTAGTCTACTGATGAGCCCACCAAAGGTATGCTTCGTTTTTGTTATATAAGTTTTTTCGTGACCTCTGGCATTTCCTTTTGATTCATTCTTGGGTTTCACCTCTTTGCTTATATTACCCATCAGTTCTTATACTCATCTGTTTTCTAGATTAGTCTTTTTAAAAAATCCTCATTGAGAATTCTATAATCTGTGTCATATATGAATGTAGTTGTGATGCCTGCTTTGTCTTTTCAGACTTCGTTTTTGGTTTGCCTTTTGAGTATGACTTGTAGTTTTTTTGTTGAAAGATAGACATGATAAATGGGTAATAGGAATTAAGATAAATAGGCCCGTAGTATAAGGTTTTATATAAATCTGCCTAGGAGTTGGGATGTGTTTATTGTTTGATGTAGAAAATGCCAGAGGCTTCGATTCTCTCTATTATCTTTGTTTTTTTCTTCTCTGTTGTCTTTGAGTTTCTCCAAGAACTCCTTCTTAAACAGAGCCTGTTCTTTGCAGCTCTTTACAGCTGTAATCTACTGCTATTACACTGAAGCCTTGTTTTAATGTGATAGTAAAAAGTAGGGGAGGGGAAGTTTTCTATCCTCCTGTAATTAAATCTGAGTCTAGTGGGTTTGTCCCTGGGATGTAGATTTCACAAGTGTTTCTTATTCCCACGCCCCCATAGGTGAGATAGAGAGCTCTGGGTGGGGGTAAAGTTAAATAATTGCCCTTCCTTCAAGCTAGCCAAGGATCTGATGAAGTTTTTTCCCTGCAGAAGAGGGATATGGGATAGAGAGTGCCTCAGGAATATTTCAAAATATTTTTTCTTCCCCATGCCCTGTTAGTGACCTGAGAGTATTTTCTTTTTTAATGTTTATTTATGAGAGAGAGAGAGACACACAGAGAGACAGATCACAGAGGAGGGGCAGGAGAGAGGGGCCGAGGATCTGAAGAGGGCTCTGTGCTGACAGCAGAGAGAGCTGGATGTGGGGCGAGATCATGTATGACCTGAGCTGAAGTCAGACATTTAACTGACTGAGCCACCCAGGTGTTCCAGTGAGGACCACTTCTAAGATCTTTACATGCCAGAGGTGAAACCAGTAGTCTCATGAGTTATTTTATTTTACCTTACTTTATTTTATTTTATTTTATTTTTTATTTTTTTAAATTTTGTTTGAATCTCCTGGATTTTCACATATGTCATCATATTACTTGCAAATACAGATAGTTTATTTATAATCTTCCCAGTTATAATTTTCTCAATATTAAATAGTGGAGAAAATTGGCATTTCACCTTGTTCCTAACTTTGGTGACAATGCCTATGGTATTTTTAACTAGCACACCAACTTTAGATCTGAGCCATGTGTAGTATGTTAAGGAAGTAGTCATTACTTTGTATTTTACTGTATGTTTTAAGTGGGAAAAGGTACTGAATTTTGTCAAGGTTTTTCAGTGTCTATTGATATTTTTACCTTTATATCTAGTATTATAATAAATTACATCTTTGGAATTCCTAATACTGGAACATTTTTTGTATTTCTGGAGTAAATCTCATTTTGCCATGTTGTATTTTTTAACATACCATTGTATTTATCAATCAGTATGGAGTCATAGTTTTTGAAAATAATTTGTTTTCTAGCTTTATACACTAAAAGGGCTTGGAACAATGATACCTTAGCTAGAGTGAGCACACCTAATTCTTGTCCTTGGTTTTTAAATACCATGCCCCATTTTAGAGGAATCAGAACTCCTTGGTGATATGCCATATGGAGCAGAAAGAAGTTTGACTAAGTAAAGAATTGGATTCAGGTTATTGGCACAGACAAAGAAGTAGTACCAACCTTTAAAGTTAACTTACTGCATGCATCATTCATGGGCACTTATTACCAACAAAAAGATTAAAGATGATAATGTCATTTATGTGGTTAATTTTATTTAAAAAAACTTTAATGTATTCTAATTTATAGTGATACAGGGAATGTCCATGAAAATTTTTTGTATCATAAAGTTTTGCCGGTTGTCTTAGGGCAAATATTTCAGAGTTAGTAAACCTCAACAACTTTGTTTTTTCTTTCATGTGACCATTCTAAAACTGTTTATCTCTTCTGAAATGCCAAGTGATGGCCACATTAAGCTAAGATGTATATATTATATTTATATATATAATGTAGTATATGTGCATGTATACATTTGTACATATGTACGTGTTCCATGAAAACATATGCCAAGGAAGTAGTGAGGAAAATGTGCCATCAAAGAGCTTTGGAGAGTTCTGTTTTGTTATTTTTTTAAGTCTTGGAGAGCTGATTGGAACAGGGCCCTCTATCTAGCTACAACTAGTACTATTTTAAATTGGGTATAAAGATTTATAAACAGTAAAATTAAATTTTTAATTTCTACTGTCGAACTATGAATTAGCAAAAATAGGCCAAAGACAAATAAAGATCTTTAATTAAGAAACCTGACATCATTGTAACTGTTGACCTCCATTTCTTGAGCTATTGTGTCTTACTGAATCTTCCAAAATAATAAATAAGTGAATAAATTATGGGCCTCCATGTTGGTCAGTGAGGCCTTTAGTGGGCAGAGCATCTGGTTTTCTAGCCTCAGTTGAATTATATCTCCGTGTCATGTTATGTGTACATGATGTTATGTGTACATGACGGAAAATGTACTCCACAGACAGAAACACAAAATGTGTGACAGCTACTCACCTTCTCACCTGCATTATTTTCAGTGTCTATTATATACGTCCATTTGTATTAGGTAACTACCAACATTTGCAATTCCTACTATCTTTGAATCACTTCTCAGGTCTGTTCAGATCTGCTGCCTTCTTGCTCTCTCTTCTGACTCTCTTTTTTACCTTTGGTGTGGCTTTGAAAAAGAAGCTTTCAGTTTTTAAAAATTATTTCAAACTTTCTCTGAGTTCCATTTTGCTTCTTTAGGAGTTGATTCTTCTGAGTGTTTTCAATTATCTAACAAAACAAAATGTGAGTGAAAGTAAAAGATGATGCTACTTAATGATTTCTTAATTATATTCACAGCTGTTCCCCAATTGATATTCATAACATACTTTGATAATTTTCATACATCTTACTCATTGAGACTTTACAGTCATTTCAAATATAATGAAATGAATCCCTTTTTACAGAATGAGGACTTAGACTTTAGAAGTTAAAATTAACATAATCAACATTACCTAGTCAAGAAATGATAGAGCCAGGACAAACCTTCTAACTCCTGGTCTAATATTCTTTATTCAGTATTCCAAGAACAGTTCTAATGAGATAATAGGTAATATTTCTTGACATTATGTAGAATGACATGATAGCTCATATTTATTTGAATGCTTACTCTTTTTTACAGCAATTCTATAGTATAGGCATATCAAAATTAAAGTTTAGCATACTTCCCCCATGCCGCAACTAATCTGTGATATATCAGGATTGGAATTCATTTTTTTTTTCATTTTGGTGTGCATGGTCTTAATTTATCTCCTATACTGCAATTTTAGGAAAGGGAGAAGAAAAGAGAAAATTTTATGAGAAACTACTATGTGCCCTGAACTGAAAAAGAGACTTTATAAAGTTAGTTTCATATAAAAATGAGAATTGTGCCTTACATTATGGATGTACAGAGCTAAATGCACATCTATCAGCTGAGTTGACCATGATAACATCTCAATGACGAAGAGGTAAAAATGTAAAACATGAAGAAGGGAGGGACAGCTATCTTTATTTTATGGTACATGCAACAAAGTACCAAATAGTTTTTCCAAAGTCACAGCATGAATAAGGAATATTATCCCATTGTTTGGGAAGCCCCCTTGATATAATATATGTTCTTTATTAACCTTTCTATGACTAGCAACTGCCACATTATATTAACAACTACCACATTATCTGGCATTTTTAATGAATACCTATTAAATAAAAAAATTAATGAATGAATGAAAAGCAAAAATGAGAACCTAGTTATTCTGATTCCTTGCCCCCAAACACTGAACTTACTCCATATTAAGTTAAATATATAAAATGAGAGTTCTTTTTTTTTTCTCAATTATACAAAGAGTCCAGAGTTGAGGTCTAAAGTAAAAGCTGTATTTGATCTTCTAATCCCTTAGTGGGATCAAAAGATGCTTAAGCAACATGAGGAATAAAAAGGAAAAAAAAACATTGGTCTACAAGAGCCTAGAAAATCTTGAGAAGCACTGGCTGTACCATTCACTTTAGTATGTACCTAAAACAATTTGTAAATATTCATGATAAAGTAAGGCAGGGCAGCATGTAGAGTCTAGCAAAACAAATCCAACAGGACATTTTGTTTGACTTAAAAAGTTTTTCACTGTGTAGATAAAGACGTATGTCGAAAGGAGAATGTGACTAATACATTACAATATTCATGAAATTTTCACTAAAACTCAGTATACAGAACTTACACAATGTTGCATTAGATTCATAAAGGTGATATCCTCATATCATTGATGATGGACCCTAAAACCTAAGTATGCTATGCTTTGTATCTAGTTAGTCATCCATAAATATCTTTTGAAAGTAAATGGTGTCTATTTAAAAATGTTCTTTTTGAATATTAATAAAAAGCAATGTTTGATACCTTCAAGCTTTAAAATAATAGTGTCAAACACACACACACACACACACAACCACAGTTGTTGGGAGCCGTTTTGGGCTCGCAGGTTGAGACCCCCTCTCGGTGTGGAAAAGGTTGAAGCAAAGCTCCCGCCAGCCAAACTGGTGCCTAATCTTACCTCCTTCTAAATAATCTTTCAGGCCTGGATTTCTTGAGCTGCTTTCGTTGGCCTAAGGGATATAATGCTCTTTGGGTTTATGGCATATGGAAAAGGGGACCTGGTCTTGATGGATAAAATCTGAATGAGGGTAACCTGGTCAGAAGTAACCTCAAAGTTGCTTCTTGGGGATAGGTTACACAAATTGATCATATAGAATAGCAGTTATGAGTTGACTAGAAATTAGCAGATGTTAAGCCCCAAGACTCCTTGAGCCAAACTAGATTTTCCCTGCAGGTATCGCATTGTGTTAATCATCCCCTCAGCCCCACCATAAAACCTCAAGGCACATCTCCGAAGCTTCTCTCAGTATTTGGTTAACAGTCTGATAGGAGAGATTGTAAAGAGACTTGGGACCTTCTCCGGAGGTTGGCTTTGCCCAGAAGTTAGGAGCACTGTTTACAGAGAAGGTACAAACAATAGCCAAATAAAAGTAGCTGCACATATCTTCACTGATCAACAACAAACATTGAGTACCTTCCTGAGGTTAACGTTTCACGAATCCTTTTGCTATTCACATCCCCACACTCCTTTATAATATAAAGGCAATAACAAAATACTTTTACAGAAACTGCTGTTTGTATAAAGAACAAACATGAGCCCTTATGATATAGGCTCACTCACTCATAAAGGAAAAGAACTTAGAGATCATGTCTCTACCTCCTCCATCATGGTTAAAGATTATGGATAGAATGTCTCCTAAACTATCTATAGATGATTAACATAGGTCTTAAGGCAACAATGTATGCGCCCTCTGTTTACCAAGGGCTATGACAATCCTGCTCTCTTCCTAAAATCTTTATCTTGTTATTTCCTCTGCTCTGCCTAAAAAACAATGTGTAACTTTGGAACAAAGTCATAAAAACAGTTACTGCCTAATCTAAGTCGGAGGAATTCACAAATATGTCAACCTGAGAAAAATTGTAAATGATGCCTTGTCACTGATGTATTGTCACTCGCTACCTTTAAAAATAAAGACACTGAGACTAGCAGGTCAGAGATGCCAGAATTTCCAGGGCTGCCTGCTTGGTCATCAGATTCCATCTCACTCGTGGCTCTCTCACCTCATTTCGCCTAACCGTTTGTCCTTCGTGGACCCCTAGATTCGCCAGAAAAAGGACCCCGGCACACAGTCATAGAGATTAATTAAATCAAAACTTGCAAATTCTCTTAGATAGAATAGTGCATACTCTTTCATCTTGCCACAATGATAGCAGGAATCTGGTTTCCAAAGTATAACGTCTCTCTCACGTAAAACTAATTTTAAAACAATGTCTCCATTCCAGAGACCATATATTATTTCTGGTTTCTGGATAGAGGATGAGATCTGCAGGGGAAAAAGTATTTTTAAGACTGAACAATGTTAGAAAAAGAAATGATTGCCATATTAAATTACTTAGAATAGGTAGAAAGATAAGAATAAAAAGTGAGAGTTGAAAAGTAAGAAAACAATAGTTTAGCTGAAGAGTGCTTAGGAATTTTTTGGTTAGGCTGTAGAAAAAAAGAAGCGTTTATTTATATATAGTACCTGTTACTGTTAGTTTCATTTATTATATAGCTTCAGTGTTTTAAATAGATGACAAATTAATTTTGTTCACTTAAAGATAACCTGAGTGTTTTGTTTTTTTTTTAAACAGCATGTATGGTTTGGGTCTAGTGACCTCTAAGACTACTTCTGGATAAATCCAGAAGGTAGCAGTAGCAGAAGGGTGGTTACCTGGAAAAAAAAGACAAAGCAACACACGATTAAAACAGATAAAATACAGTAGATGGCTTCTATACTTATTGCAATAAACATTTGTAATTGCTATTTTATTATTTTACTCTGTTAGAGTTTAAATTTTTTTTTTTAATGTTTATTTATTTTTGAGAAACATAGAGGCACAGCGTGAACAGGGGAAGGGCAGAAAGAGAGGGAGACACAGAATCGGAAGCAAGCTCCAGGCTCTGAGCTGTCAGCACAGAGCCCGACGCGGGGCTCGAACTCACGGACCGCGAGATCATGACCTGAGCTGAAGTCGGCGCCCAACCGACTGAGCCACCCAGGCGCCCCTCTGTTAGAGTTTAAAATGAACTAAAGAGAGTCATATTAGTCATATATAAGAGGAAGCCTAAGGGTATAATTATCTTTAATTCTGTACATTTAACAAGAAGTTTGATGATATCTTTCTGAAATAGCATGGACCATTTTCTGCTTATGTGTGGAGGATTAAACTCTCCAAGATGAAAACATAGTGACACCTAAGCTGTGATCTTTAGATGGTCAGAATAAGTAGAATTATTTCCTGGTGGGAATTTAGATGCCAGGAGAGAGGCCTGACTCTCCAGACTTCATACCATGTGCACACACACACACATACGCACCCACGCACCCACGTGCAGATCTGCTTCATAACTTTATTCCCTAGTCAGAATAGTTATATATTACATTTTTGTATTGTTGTGAACATTAGTATTCTATAATTGCATTTAAGAAAGGGATTCTACTGGGCCACCTGGCTGGTTAAGCGTCCGACTTCGGCTCAGGTCATGATCTCACAGTTCATGAGTTTGAGCCCGGCATTGCACTCTGTGCTGACAGCTCAGAGCCTGGAGCCTGCTTCAGGAAGATTCTGTGTCTCCCTTTCTTTCTGCCCCTCTCCCTCACTCATGCTCTTCATCTCTCTCTCTCTCTCCCCGTGTCTCTCTCAAAAATAAACATTAACAATTTTTTAAAAAGGGATTCTACTACCAAAGTTTTGGAAGACCATTGCCTTGAATGAAGTAAAAAAAAAAAAAAAAAAAAGTTTAAAGCTTGGTTTGATATTTTATCAACCCAGTTAAATAATAGAAAAATCACATTGCTGCTAGAATATATTGTCATTCTTATCAGTGGTCTTTTCACACTCATGTCCACATAGAAAAGCCTGCAGTTGGCTTGATTCTTACTAAAGATGCAATGTTTCTTATCTCTATGAACCTCTGGTGAGATGACCCGTGGATATGATGTCTGCACTGAAGCTCATTTTTGATAACAATTTAACATTTAAAATTAACATTGATAACAGAAATTGAATATTTTTTATTCAATATGTGGTCCCTTACTATGCATTGAAGTCCATTTTATTAAATAGCAAACAAATGTTTAGATATTAACTGATTTAACATGACATTACATATTTGACCTTTCATGTACTCATTTGATATAACTTCACGTTGCATGGTCCCACTTATACTTATGGTCTTGGGCTAAGCAAACAACTCTTATTTGATGTTTTATGTGTCTAGATGGGCAAATTTTTGACAGTACTATGGATGTAAAGTTGAATTTAATAAACTGTGTATATTAAAGCATGCAATTTGTTACACTTTATAGACAAACATAGAGAGCCCTGAAGCTATCACCACAGTCATAAGAAACAAGTATATCAAAATCTAAACAAGTCCTCCTGTCATCTAATCATTCCTTCCCCCAGACCCAAATGACCAACAATCTGATTTCTGTTATTGTAGATTGAGTTGTGATTTCTAAAAGGTTGTATAAATAGATTACACAATATATACTCTTATTTGGCTTCTTTCATTAAGCATAATTATTTAAGATCCCTCAACGTTGTTGCTTTTATCAATAACCTATTCCTTTTCATAATCGAATAACATCATATTGAATGACGTAGTTGGTTATAATATCCTATATGAATTGTTTCCATTAGTTGGCTATTACAAAACTATCTGCTATGTTGATTTGTGTGCAAGTCTTTGTGTGAATATATGTTTTCTTTCGGTTAAATGTCTAGGAGTTCAGGGGCGGGATTTTATGGTACGTATATGTTTAACGTATTAAGGAACAGATGTACATTTATTAAATCTAATTTCCCTACAAAGTTTGCTTCTACCACATGCCCTAATTCCAACTGGTCAGGACGTGTCTGTGTAGACACAGCACAAGGCATTCACTATGAGATGGTTTCACAGCCTCTTAGACCTAACTACATCTTCAACAATGATGTATCCACTTGCTTCTACAAATAGGCCTTTTAGTTTGGGGACTTAAAAATCCCTTTATGTAGAGAATATAATTCTTCCTTAGGGGTTGTCCAAATATTTGTTTTGTTGCATTCTGGTCTTCTATTTTATATATAACCTGCCAACTTAAGCTACTTTTTTCTACTAGCATAGGGAATTCTTACGTCCCATAAAGCAAACTTCAATCCAATAACCCTGAATAATATGTACAAAACTCTAATATATATCTGAATTACTGTCTTATTGAGCAACATCTCCTCAGTAATGTGGAACTTCTTTCATATTTTCCCATCTTTTAGTTCGGTGAAATAGGAGTGTCAGGCTTGGACATCTTAGCCTTACATAATACCCGTGGCTGGAACACAGCAGGCAGTTTTTTGCTTTATTACTGTGCCTAGGATTGCTTTGCAAATCTAGATAGATGAATTTGGTTAGGACCGTTTATATTATACCTGGCTGCCTTAACAATTTCTAGAAGTAAAAGATTTCCTGTAGGTTAAAAAATATATATCCCTACTGGGAAGTCAAACCACAACTTTCATTCCCCTCAAAATCTTTGTTAAGAAACACTTTGTAAAACCAGTTTCCAGGATGCTGAAAACGTGTTACGTGAAATAATGAAACCGCTGCTTTCACACATCCGCAGAGCTACAAGGGGGACCGTGTAATATGGGGAAATAGCATGGGGGCCGGTATGGGATATTTCTGGCTTCACAGTCCTCTCTAGTGTTTGCTTGGATAATGAAGACACATGCTTCAATTTTATTCTCACTTATTGAAAGCTTTTATATGTGTCCACATCAGCTTCGAATATCATGCCACGTTGATAGACCTATTGCAAAGTGACAAGCCAGCTCCCCCTGCAGTGACTTTTGCAAACTTACTCTTTTATTTTTTATTACTGACATGTCCTTGAAATGGCACATTCAACCTTAAGCAGATTTCCTTGTACCACTCATTGCTTGTTTTTCCCCCTGATGATAAGAGTAATAGTTTATTGTTGTAAAAATTTTATGACAAATCAATTTTAAAGAAGATAAATCACATATAATACTACACAACTCTCTCTTTCATATATATATGCCATGTTTTATATAATTAGAATATATTTGCATGTACACATTCAGTTAAAAGTAATTACATTTTCTTTGCCATCAGACATTCTCTGAAACTCTTATTTTAATATCTGTAGGGTTAATAACTTTTCAGTTAGATGACTTCTCTCCAGCTGGCTATTCTAAGAGTAAGAACACAGATTCACATATAGAAAGTCTGTTTGGCAAAGAGTCTGATGCAAGGTGAGGTTTTCCTCACTCAAATATAGCAGAATTTGTCTGATCTTCATGGTAGCAGTGTTCAAACCCAAAAGTTGAAGATCAGGGTATGTTATTAGTCAACGGCTGTAGCAGGTGCTATTACTACAGTTACTGCTGCAACTATCATCGTTATCAACACCTCCACTCCTCCTTTTACTCTTATTATTGTATCGTGTCCGACAACAGCACACCTCCCATCTAAAGAGCAGTGAGACTGATTGTACTGCCATAGTTCTCTATGGCATCATCAGTTACTGCCTATGAAGAACCCTTCCATCATCCAGTTCGTCCTGGATAAAACAAGTTTAAAAAGTTGTTTCAAACCTCCTGTGAGGTTAACAATTCAAATCGGTCTTGTGATCTAAAATTGTAGGCAGCACTTCAAAAGGGTGTGCTGTTACTTCAAAATTTTAAATATTTATTTTGTTTCAATGTTGATTGTAAAAAAAAAAAAACCTGCAGTAGACTTGTAAACAATTACAATTGAATGGGTTTTTCTAAATCGTTTAGTTCAATCTTTTTCACTTACTTCAGAAGAAGTTGAGTTCTCATCACGGTAAGTACTTGTTCAAGGTCACAAGGTATTAAAGGGAGCATCTGACCTAAAATAAGATACTCAATCTTTATACTATGTTCCACCATAATTGTGGCCTCAATGTAAGAACTTTGGGGCAAGGTACTTGCCTTTAGGTTTTCTGCTCGTAACTGGAATTTTTTAGTATTTATTTATCTTAGAGAGAGAGAGAGAGAGAGAGGGAGAGAGAGGAAGTGGGGTGGGGCAGAGAGAGAGGGAAACACAGAATCCAAATCAGGCTCCAGGCTCTAAGCTGTCAGCACAGAGCCCTCTGTGGGGCTCAAACTCACGGACCGTAAGATCATGACCTGAGCCAAAGTCAGATGCTCAACCAACTGAGCCATCCAGGGCCCCCTCTGCTCATATTTTTAGAAGTAGAATATAAAATCACACCACTGTCCAAAACACACTTAATAGTTTCACTAATCAGTATAGCTTAATTCATAATGAACTTAAAAATGAAGAAAAAAAGAGAATGACTCAGGATCATTTTTGTTGTTCAGATTCATTGGCATACTTTTGCTCATGTTGTGAACCAAAATTGAATTCATCTCAAGTTTGGTATAACTTAAAGCCAGGGTGCCATCCTGAGATATAAGCAGGAAGGATTTCTTTTAGTTGAGTCTCTAAAAACAATATACGGTTCAATGTAGGTGGCAGTGGTGCAATGACGAAAGGCTGAATCATCTATTTGCTCCAGATGCCAAGTTTACTGAGGTCTAGAAATTATATCCAGCAGGGAGAGGAGGAAATTAAGGACCAGTCTACTGGTGTGCTGCTGATCAAACCCCTAGATACCTGGCCTTCCACGTTCTATAAACAGCGTGTTTCTAGACTTATAAATTTTCACTACTCAATTCCCACATTTACCCTGTATTTGTGACTACCGAGCTGGTTTATAAAACAAGTGCTGGACTTACTTTGAAGTGGTTGTTTATTAGCTGTGCCATATTGGATAGGTTTTGTTAACTCTAGGGCTCAGTCTCCTCAGCTATGGTATTAAAATGATACCATTCACCTCTTCAGGTTTATTGTTAAGATTATACAAGAAAAGGGACGTGGAATAACCCAGCAGAGTGTTGTTACTGAATAGTATTAAGACCTTGAATAAAAATGATTACCTCACCCTTCTGTACTCAAAAAGAAGACTCTCAAGGATCCTGATCTTAGTCTGGATGTTTCTCATATTTGACTTTCTAAAAATATACTTTCATTCAAACCCCATTTTTCATGGCTTCATTAGTCTTTCATATCTTTATTTAAACGTCAAGCTGGAATACTTCTTATGACAGTTTTCATGAATTAGACATGCAGTCCTGGGCATTAGAGCTGGGTCACCAACTCATTTGGTGGTTGAATAAGTACCATGATATTGATGATGCCACTTTCATTTATGACCCTCTTGCTGATTTCCTGTGTGCTTTTCTAAAGTTATTACCTCATCGGTGTCTTCAGAGCAGAGGAATGACTGTCACAAGCTTCCTGATAGAAAGAAGGATTAAGGCTAATAGATGCTTTATCCTGTGTGATTCTATCATTGCTTGAGTCCTTAGAAAGGCTTTATGTAAGTTTACGTGGTTATAACGATCACCCCTTATGACAATCATCATAATCCAGACTCAACCATAAGGCATTCTATGATCCACTATTTGATGTCTGCTGGCCTGGGTAGGTTTTTAAATAGCAAACTAATGGAGATTTATTTCATAAAAAAATATATATCAATAACTAAGGCTGTGTCTCCTGAATATTCTACATGTTCTAGATTTATCTGCCTAAGTAGTCCTATCTGACAATATCCTTAATAATATCTTCTAATGCATCGTAGATGTATTCTTTCCTCTTTTGTGTATATATTAAACATATATATACACAACTTAGTTTGTTGACAACATTTCAATTATTGTAGCCTTTAAGAGATATAATACTCAGATGTCTTAGTTTCACCATATGGAATAATTTATGTGGTGTATATTCTTAGCATACTGGAAAAGAAGAATGAAATGGCTTATGAAACATTGAGGGATGATCATGGTACCTAGAGGCACTTTTCAATAATTTTTTGAAAGGTTACAAGAAGAAAACCCACCAATGATTTTAGTAGATCATTGGAATATAGAAATATATGTCTTAATTCACAACTGTCCTTATTTCCTTATCCATTTATTGTTCTTCTTGTATTAATTCACTAAAACCCATATTTATTGTTCACCTACTTTTTGCCATGCATTGTGTTAGGCTCTACAGTTATATAATAATACTAGATGCCTTCTCATTCCTTGTGAGAATCAGGAGATATGTGTATTCAGATATTAACCGTATTTCTAATTGGTATGATGAATCGAAGTTAATTTGTTTCAACAGAACTCAATGGACTTACCAGAGCGCTCCTGGTACTGAAGTTTCCTAGTACTCGGGAAACATTTCATACAGATTAATGTTATATTTTCAGTTTAAGCATGAACTCATAAAATCTTAAAACTTGGAGAACTGATACAAAATATAAAATTTTACTTACTTTCCATCCCTATTTTAAAGATGAGAAAATCGAAGCATAGAAAAATTATGAGATTTTCCTAACAACATACAACTAATTGGTGGCAGAGTTACAATGAAAACCCAAGTATCCTAACTTCAAGTTCATTAATCTCCCACAATAACACCAGCAGCTTTCTGAAGATACAAGGAATGTCTTCCCAGGTTACCTTGAGGTATTTTATACTCATTCTCCTCCTCTGCCTGACATTTCTAAGGAAATTTCTTTATCTCTCACCATTCAATCTCAGTCTCAAACCATGTAACTCTAGAGAATATCTTTTATTTCCATTTAATATCCTTACCCTTTATCTCTCCTGGGGGCAAGGATTATGTTTTATTTGTCTCAAGATCCTCAGAAACTAGCATAATAGCCTGTGTTTCTATGCGTAAAAAACAGACATTCAAATATGTTAGTTGAGATGACTTAATTTGATTTTTTTAACCTCTTTCTTACTGATCAAACAAACTTGGACTATGACTACATATCTTTAGGTAATAATTCTTCGTTATTAATAAAAGTTGAAAGAAGTACCACAGAAGGAAAGCAGTTTATTAAATGCTGGCATTAACACTGTAACCAAGTTTATAATTTAATTTTCATAAATATTCTGATATAATCTTGCAGGTGTTTGGTTAAGACTAAAATGAATAAACAGTGCCCTCTTCTGTCTGGTAACCATAATGGTATTATACGGGGTATGAACTTCAGTCTACAAACTCAGATGTACAAGAAGAAAAAAAAAGACTTTTTATTTTTATATTCTCTAAGTTAACCCAGTTTTAACTTTGCTCATGGGAAATTTAAATGTAGTCACTGGACCTTCCCTTTACCTCTATCACTTGTGTTGGGTCAGGTGAACCAAAGTCCTAGATCTCTAGCTCTCAAACAGGGAAGATTCCTTCTCCTTCCCCACTGGGGGACATTTGGAAATGTCTGGAGATAGTTTGATTGTTACAAGTTGGGAGGGCCGTATTGCATGTAGTGGGTAGAGGCTAGGGATAGTGCTAAACATCCCACAACATACAAGAACATACAAGACAGTCCTCACAACCAGAACTATTCAGAGCAAGGTGTCTATAGTACTAAGTTTTGGAGACTCTTTTTTAGAGGCGTAGACTATATCGACGCATCAGCAAGACCTACCAATTACTTGCCATTTTCCCAAATTAGCTACCAATGAGATACCGATTGTCCTAGCCCATGTAGCTCCTGAAAGTTTACTTCTTACTGTTTCCATAATACTTTTTGGGCCTTGGTAAGACTTTAAACTCTGGTCTGAGTTTAGAAGACGGTGTTTCCTCTGACGTCTTTTTATATCCAGACTGAACTTTTAATGGGATCCATAGATGATCTAGTCTTCCAAATCTGAAGAGCTCTAATCTTGAGCTCTGTACAAAATCTATTATCTCTAATTTCCATAGGCTTTATTTTTAAAATACAAAATTCAGGATTCTTTTCCTCAAACCTTCCCTTATGCAAGGAATCATTCACTCAACACTTATTGAAGGCAGAAGGGAAAGGATTAAACATTACTCTATAGGTTAAAAATGTCCCATGGCATTCTTCTAATATTGATACCAAAGCTTATTAGGCATTACGTCATTTGTTCCTTCACTCAGGATATTTTTATTGAGTACATAGTATGTGTTTTCAAGGTACTCAGAGTGGTGAACAAGACAGACAACATCCTTATTCTCATGGAAGTTATGTTCTAATGGGATAAGACCAAAACGCATTCCTTTCAAAAAAAAAAAAAAAAGAAAAGAAAGAAAATTATAATTTCAGGTTATCATCATGAAAAGAGAGCTAAAGAAAAATAAATGAAGTAAGGGAAGAGGTTCCTTTTAGATAGACTGACTAGGGCAGACTGGATAAGATGAGCATAGGCCATCTGAGCTCCCATGGGGAGAATGACCCAGCCCTGTAAAAGCTCTCGGAGGAGCCTGCCAGGCAATAGAGCAGTGGATACAAAGAGCCGAAGACCCGGATGTAGAATGAGCAGATGAGTGGGTCGTGTTTGAAGTGTTTGAAGAGTACAAAAGGTGCTTGTGTGTGTGTGTTTTGGGGTGAAAAAAAAAAGCATTTCTTAGATTTCTATTCTTGGAAATGATCATAGTAACATACCTAGTTCTCTTATAAAAATGAATTTTTGACACTGACATTTCCAAATCACCCCGTGCTATCAGCTCAGCCGCAGGACTAACTGAGCATGCTCCTCCCACGGCCTGCGGGGGAGACGACCTGGAGTGCCCTTCCTCACAGCTTTCCCAAGTGTTGGACTGCTTCTGTCACCACCGCAGCAGTTACTGGATTGTAGTAAGCCATCCATGGATAGTCGGAGAAGTATGATTTACGATTAAGTCACATGTAGGATTTAGAATTCAACCTTAATTTGAGAGGAAAATGTCAAGCATGACTCCTGTTCCTAGACTATCCTTTTTCTTCAATTTTTTTCTTTCTTTTCTTTTTTCTCTTCTTTCTCTTCTCTTTTCCTTTCCTTGTCAGTGACCAGACATTTCTTCTGTCATATATTTTAATGTTAAACATTTATAAAGTCTGTGCAAGTGAATTTTTATGTGTAATAGTCCTGCATACCGTCTCACTAGAAATGCCGAAAGAATTAATGAGATAAAGTCTGTAGAGAGCATGAAGCTCCTTGGGAAAAAAAAAAGATATATGAATGTAGTTATTTCTATCTGAGTAAGTATATATATATATACTTCAAAACCACCAATTTATTGTGACCCTGAAGTTTAATGTGCCACTGTGGTTTATTGCAACTCTCGATTCTATGTAAAAACCTCAGCCTGAATATTTTCAAGTTTTATACTTGATTCTGGCCTCTTTTGCATAAAGTGAGGTCTTATAATAAAATTAATAATAATTTACAATAATCGTAAACAATATTAAATTTCAGTACTTTCCAGTCACTGAATAATGTTCCAGTTCATCATCTTGTTTTATCCTCACAATAACCCCAAGAATTAGGTGATCTTTCTGCCATTTTACAAGCGAGGAAACGAACCTAATTTCAAATCACTTTGAGCTACCTAAGGAAGGCTTCACAACAAGCAAGAGTTAAAATAGAAAAGCATGAAATAGTTTTCCTGAGTTCTGATATGAGAAATAGATGAGTAATGATTAAGTTTATTAACACTCTTTCGAGGAATAAAATATATATCTATATCTTCCTCTTGCTCTGGTTTAGAGACAGCTCAGCTTATAAGAATTTTTTTTAAATATATATTTTTTTATTTTTGAGAGAGAGACAGAGCACAAGAGGGGGAGGAGAAGAGAGAGACGGAGTCACAGAATCTGAAGCAGGCTACAGGCTCTGAGCTGAGATAGCTCAGCTTAGAGAGGGAAAGTTATTTCCATCATCACTGAGAATCTATGTGAGAGTGAATCTTTGCTGTGCCGGCTTAAGGGATTATTTTATTCTTATACATGAGTAAAATCAGATCAAAAGAGGTCTTTAGCTGGAATTTAGGAGAAAACAATATGTGTAGAATTATAATGAACCCTGTTTAGTGCAGGACAACCGTATACTCAAAATGGGGTGAATGTAACTAGAGTATCACATCAATCCAGAATAACAAATTTGGAATAAAATGGAGTATCCAATTGATACAAACATTTTTCCCAAAATACAAAGGGTTAAGGAATGGAAGAGTGGAGAAAAAGGAGAAAAAGCAAGAGAAGAAAAGAAATAATAAAAAGAAACAAATCTTTTCTGCATTCTAACTATCTGTGGGCTAAACAAGTCTTACTTAGAGCATCTTAGTACAATTGAGCCTCACGACAAATTTCAGGGTTAGGTAGTATTATCCAAAACTTTGTTCCAAGGAAACAAAAGTTTAAATGGTACACGAAATGCCCAGAGTCCCACAATCACTAATTGGAGGGCCAGAATTCAAATTTAGTTGTGTGTTACTCAACATTATTGGGTCTCTCTACTATATAACACTGCTCTAAGGTAGTATGGTCTCCTTTCCCCTAGAATGAAAATTAATTAGAAACACACACACACACACACACACACACACACACACACACACACAATTTCCCGATGTTTGCACCTTCCAGAGTTACCAGATGAGTGTACAATGGATGGCATCCCCACCTCCCTCCTCCCTTTTACAATATTTGGGCTATTATTATTTGTCCTCAGGCCTAAAAGGCTTAATGTATCACCCCCAAAGTGAGTAGAATACTCCTATTTCTTTCTTAGCTTCCTCTTAATTTAAGTTATAACATCGTATATTTAATTTCTTATTTTTGCAATACCAGCCAACTGCTTGCCTTACAGAAAACAAAATGCTGCCAGCAAGTGTTTTGAACACTCCCCCACTGATGTTGTTCCTGAAAAGAAGAGGTCAGTTGTGGCGGCTTTGCAAGAAAACGATAGTCCTGTGTGAAAGACAAAAAGAAACAAACAAAACAAAAACAAAAACAAAAACACAAGCACAGAAGTATGTGGGCGTAAATGGTAGGCTTATCTCTTCCTGCAATATCACCAACAAAAATGGTACTTGTGACTTCTGACAGCAGCAGTTGTTCTTCGTTTCTGTTAAGTCACTTTATTTTGAGTTGAATAAAGTATTGGAATCAACAATGAAGTTATATGTCGCTTCGTTGTAAAGTATAATCCAAGTAATGAACAGCAGACGTTTATAAGAAACAGATCACAGCACGGGCACCAGACAGCCGTCAGTTGCAAAACAACAGGACCCAAGAAAAGGAATTTGATAACTGAATTTATTCAGATGTTTCAGGGGGATGGTGATGTATCAAGGAGGGAAACTGAAAAGATTCTTTCTCAAGAATACTATGGGAAAAAGACACAAAAAAAATACACGATTATGTAGAGGTTCCATGGAGGTGAACTCACGTTACTAATACCTAAGAAAAGAGAGTAAGTTGCCCCATGATCATAGTAGCTGCACATAGTCATAGGAAAGAAGGGCTGCATGTAGAGATAAACATATATTAACAGTTATTCAAGCATATCAGAGGCCTTGGTAAGAGGGGGACTATTAATATCTAATAGTAGTCGCAATAAATGCAGAGTTTTGGGCGATGCTCAGTGCAAGGCTTAGAAAACAAAGTGCTGGTTAAAAATCCATGAGATGAAAAAGAATCTGAGGCCGTTAGTGTTAAGAAATAGGTAGTTTTCCTCTACAGTGTGAACTGGTGATTGCAAGTTCCCATCTCTAGAGTGGCCCGAAAGGAAGGGATACTCTCCATGGCCCTCAACATAAACAGAGGGCCTGTGTGCAAAGCAGGGTTGAAGGGAAACCAGGCCTGGATTGAGGAGACGACCCCTGTCCTTCCACTTCACTGTTGGTTGTTTTTCATGAAACCTGTTTGATTTCTGGTTTTCTTACCAGGGCTTTGTATCACAGGGATCATATGTATTTTACATGAAAACAAATATTAACTTAATTCTTGTTCAGCACTCCTACTTGTATTTGCAATAACAGATATCTTTAAATTATTGTCCCAGTGAGATTAAGAGGCAATTAAGAATTAGGAGAAATAACATAAGGCAAATAAAATCAGTTTGAGATATGGAAGAAAGAAGCACAGTAAAGGTCCAGTTAAGACAAGTGTTTGTTGTTGCCATTGACATGTTTCATTTTGCTCCATACCCAACTCTCTTTTCGGCTATCACTGATAATTTTGCTTTATCCACTGAAGAGCATGGATGTACTTGATTGTAGTGATATGACGGTAAGCAGGGCAGACCCAGTCCTTACCTCACAGAGTAAGCAACCGTTCAACTGTTTCAGCAAACGATGCTGCATTCAGGTATGGTGAGCTTCATGCCAGTCGAAGTAGAGGGGGCAGGAAAAGCTTGGCGGGGGATGCCAACCCAGTCCGGGTCTTCCTGAGCCAGGCACCTCTCTGACAGAGAACTTTCAACCTGAAATTGAAAAAAAAGAAATGGAAGTAGTTTAACTCTTTAGAATAGACACTGAATGGGGCGCCTGGGTGGCTCAGTTGGTTAAGCGGCCGACTTCGGCTCAGGTCATGATCTAACGGTCTGTGAGTTCAAGCTCTGCGTTGGGCTCTGTGCCCAGGGGCTGCTTTGGATTCTGTGTCTCCCTCTCTCTCTGCTCTTCTCCTGCTCATGCTCTGTCTCTATGTCTCAAAAATAAATAAAAATTAAAAAATTTAAAAAAATTTAAAAAAAAAAGAAAAGGCACTGAAGTTAAAACATTTATTATTTAATTTCCTAGAAAATTTAAATTCTTAATAGTTTTTGGTAGCATTTTATGTCATATAGTCTTAATTATAATTATTTCATTATTTATCACATGTAAACTCTTTGGGTTGTGATAAGATCGTAGTTAGCCAAATAACTATTCACTGAGAGAAAAACTTCCTTCTACTTACTTTCCTTTCAAAATTTATTAGGATATAATTCACATATAGTAAGTTTCACCCTTTTAAATGAAAACTAAGTGGTTTTTTTTTTTTTTTGTATATGCACACAATCTTGCAATCATTACCACTATCTAATTCCAGAACATTGCAATCATTCCAGAGAGAGACTGCATACCCATAAGCCTTTGTGGCCCACTCCCTCCTCCCTCACCCCCTCCATTAGGAACTGCCAGTCAAACTTTTGTCTCTATAGATTTGCCTATTCTGGACATTTCATACAAATGGAATCAACCTGCGGTCTTTTATGATTGACTTATTTCACTCACCGTAATATCTTTAGAATTCACCTATGTTGCAGCATGTCTCAGTAGCCCATTCCTTTTTACAGCCAAATCAGATTCTAGTGTGTGGAATTTTATTTATCTATTCCTTCAGTAGATTTGTGTTTGAGTTGTTTCCACTTTTTGGCTACTAGGACTGGTGCTGTTATGAACATTTTTGTTTTTACAAGTTTTTGCATAGACATGTATTTTGATTTCTCTTGGGTATATACCTAGGAGTAGAATTGCAAGGTCGTATTGGTAACTCTGTGGTTACTTCTTAAGGCACTGTCAGTCTGTTTTCCATTTTGCATTCTACCAGCAATGCTTTGCTTTCTTTTCATAGACCCCAGAGGAACTGGAGGATGTTTCTGACTTGGAAGAGGAACATGAAGTGCGCAGTCACACCAGCATTCAGACCGAAGGGAAAACTGACCGGGTATGTCACCTCCCTGGAAGGACGGCTATATTCCTCGCCCTCTTCTTATCAATCAGGCAGGCGCTCACAGGTGGGGCTCATGGATATGGGGCTGGTTTTACAAAGCCCAGGAATAAGAGCCTCTGAATTCAGGGACCACAGCATGAGAGGAATTCTTTCCTTTACCTTGAAAGCTCACAGGGAGACCATTTCTGGTCAGGTAGTAAATCACTCTATGCCACTTTTGATCTTTATAGCAGCCATGGGAATATAGAATTGAAATCTGCATACATTTATTTAGATACAAAAGAGAAACCAAGAAGTTATAAATATACTCTGAAATTCTAGGAAAAAAAAAAAACAACTTCTGAGAAGCTTCCCCTGTACTTTTCTTCCTTTGTGCCTTGCCATCGTCTTCCCTTACCCTTGTCACACACACACACACACACACACACACACACACACACACCCCTCCAACAATGCTAAACATCTTCTGAATTTCTGAATTACTCTGAGGTATTGTATTTCATCTTACTTACACCCAGTACTTGGGAACCTGTGGAAGTTTGACTTCCTAGCCAATGATACTTGATAACTGCAGACCAGCCTACAGAACTTGGCTCTGAAAGCCAGGTGGTATGGCATAGCGGCTAAGATTGCCCTGGAACACATCTGAATTAGCCACCCCCTTCCTGTGTTATCTGGAAGACTCACTCAGTCTTTCTCTAACTGGGTTTGCTGATTTATAAAGTGAGGACACTGCTAGTACTCTCTATGTTTGGATTATTGTGGGAATAACTAAATTAACTTGTAGATCTCTTAACCCATGGCTTAGCTCACAGTAAGTTCTCAATAATCATTAGTTATTATTTGTAGCTGTAGTAGCGATAGTAAAATTATCATCAGTATTATTACTATTATTAATTAGCTAAATTTAGTGACATTACTTTTGGAGGTGGATTGAAAAATATAAATTTAAGAAAGTTGTATGTCTTCTTTTTTTAAGTTTATTTATTTATTTTTGAGAGAGAGATAGAGCGAGCAAGCATAGGTAAGGGAGGGCAGAGATAGAGAGGGAGTCACAGAATCTGAAGCAGGCTCCAGGCTCTGAGCTGTCAGCACAGAGCCTGATGCACGGCTCAAACTCACGAACTGCGAGATCATGACCTGAGCCGAAGTTAGATGCTCAACTGACTGAGCCACCCAGGTGCCCTGAAAGTTCCATGTTTTCAAATGTTCAGATTACTTAGAACTGATATATATATATTAGTCACAACATGTGTGTTTTCCTAAAAATGATGATTTTCTTGAATTTCCATTCCCTGCTGATTATTTGGATTATTTCCCAGCTCTCTAGAAACCAGTTCATGCTGGGAACTGCCTGGGGGCACCCAGCATCTAAAAGCAGTTTCCTTCAAATCTAGTAGACATCTTTGGCTAAGAGATTAAAATTTTTTTTATGTTTATTTATTTTGGAGAGAGAGAGAGACAGCATGAGCAGGGGAGGGGCAGAGAGCAGGAGACACAGAATCAGAAGCAGGCTCCAGGCTCTGAGCTGTCAGCAAAGAGCCCAATGCAGGGCTTCAACTCATGAATATGAGATCATGACCTGAGCTGAAGTTGGACGCTCAACTGACTGAGCCACCCAGGCGCCTCAGAGATCAATTTTTACAAATGACAATGGGATTGGCAATGAATTTTGCTGATAGTCTAGTTTGCTTATGCTTTCAGGTAAGTGATTGAGTAATTCACTTAGGTTGCTGCTGAGCCACTGGAGGCAGAGGGCAGTTGTCATGACTTACAAAGTAATTGATAGGAGGAAATTTTGTAAAATAAAGATACCTTTTAGGATGCTGGGATTAGGATAACCACGCCACGTTTCTCATTCTGGATCATCACATGTATAGAGTGAAGCCTTGGTTAACCCTTTAAGCTTAGAAACTTCAAAGTACTTCATCTGAAAACTGAGAAGGATAACATCATACCTTCTCAAAGCATTATTGATAACCTCAAAGAAGGTACTGCATATGAAAGTGTTTTATAAACTTTACAATTATACACTAAGAAAATAAGCTTCTTATGACTACTACTTTGATTTGTATTTTTGTTCTTCACTGGGGTAACAGGCCAGCTAGATGGCCACCTGACTATTGTAGGGTAAGAAGTTGATGATCTCCATGGTCCTGGATCTTAAGAGTCTTTCATAGAAGGCTCTGCTTGTAACCTTGTAGAAATCATCCTGAAATTTCTCTGCATTCCTGATTTGTGTTCCACTGTGCGTGGTTCCCTGACAGGCCAGTTCATCTGGAATGCCCCTGGGCAATACCCTCACTACTATCTAGTGGCAAGATAGATGCACATCTATCACATCTACTGGGAACAATGGTATATTCAACTGGACCACTCTCTGCTCTAGTAAATCTCCTGCATAAAATGCGAGTAGCTTAGATTTTATTCACTTCCTGCCTTGAGGCTTCTCTGAAATTGCTGTGTGGAATCCCTCAGGAAGCTATTCAGATATTCTAATACATGCACAATCTTGTGTGAATCATTAACACTCCACAGCGCAACCTTGGTGAATACTCTTATATTCTTGGATGGACTATTTTGCATTTTCCATAGGTACTCAAAGGATTTCCAGGGAGATCAAGCCCCACTCTTACCACAGTGACCAGCTTGATAATATATCTTTGGATTTGCCCTCCTTTTTTTCCTTATCCATTCTTCCCAGGTTCCCAGTTCTATTCCCCAAGATTTCATCCCAGAATAAGCTACCTTCCATTCATAGACTCTGCGTTTGGGAGAAAACAAAAAAAGATAGTCACAGTATATAAATGAATTAATTATCACATTAACTTTGATATGTTGATACATTATCCCAGTTTTGCTAATGAGATCACTGAAGCACAGATTTACATAACTTGTCTAATAAGTGGATTGTGTTTTCCCACTAAGACTTTAGTGAATACCACCTATCAATCCACTTAAAACAGAGAGTTAGTGGAATGAAGCTTTTATTAATAAGCAAACCAACCACCACCACCCCATCAAAGTTGATTAATCATTGGTGGAATGAAAGAGAAGAGAGTAAAGGATGTTGCAGTCATCTGAGAATTAGAGGAAGGATACAAATTTTCTTTTAACTTTTAAAGAGTAATTATTATATAGTCCAGACAATTTAACTCAAGTAACAACCTCTTATTGAGTATCTGTCTTGTGAGTTCCTTACCATGGATTTTGCATTCATGGCAAGCCTGCTCAAACTGTCCCTCACCCAAACCACTGGACCAAAATGATCATGTTTACATATGTTTTATGATTTCTCTCTGGCATCTTGCATCCCTAACAGGCCCCATACTCTCCATAGTTGTATCTCTGTGCTTAGGATATATTTCTATGCTCAATCTCCTATCCATTTGAGACTTTCTGTATTCTATCCAGCATTCCTGAGGTTTGTGTCCATTGGACTGAGTATCTTTTGACACATTTCCCAGATACCATCCAATTCAAGAAGATACCATAAAATTTTGAAGTGGACTCTGTTGAGAATTTTTTGACTACACGCCATGCTTCATGAGGAATTTCTGGTCACCGAACAAGACTTGTGTTTGGGCACTTTTTTGATTGCCGCTGTTGCTAAAGAGTAAATGCTTTTTTGATTCTTGAATTCTGCAGACTCTGCTATATAGAACATGCAGTGGAACCAATTTCGGGCACTGTTTAGTAATGGAGTGACAGTTATGTATTATCATTTTACTTTCTGCACTTCACTCCCAGTGGCTTTGGCTCAATATCATCTGTTATTGTTGTCATCAGTGGCAAACGCCACTGGGCATTGTAAAGGTCTATAACCAACAAATAATGATTTAGAGTCCATGGTCAATGAGAGTGAAATACTAAAAGACCAATAGTGCATGCCTTATGAAGTCGCAGAGGAGCAGCAGTGGAAATTAGTGATTATCTTAATTATTAAACACGGATACTCACTGGACCAATACTGTGGTTATATCTAGTAATCAGGCATTCCACAGTGATATAGAGTGTGATTTTGCTATAGACTTACAGAACATTCTTTAAAGGTCTAATTGTTTATTCTCTTCATGTTCTTAGCAAGGATGAGATAGAAATCTTTTATCTTACAAACTCTAATTTGAAAGAGGCATGAAAAGAGACTTCTGTTAAGATCATCAAATTCCTAAACTTACTGATAAGACGACGTTTTGGTCGTCCTAAAGGCTTTCTAAAAATTATACCAAATACATGCTAACTCATATTTTCTATTTAAACAGAAGAGTGCCAGTTATCATTTAACATTTATAGCTTACAGAATATTGCCAAATTGGTGTCAGAGTTCACAAAAGCCCTGTTTTTTTTTTTCTCCTTGATTTTACTAATTAGGGAGTTTAACTAAAAGAATTTCAATAGTTTGTGCAAGTCATGCCGACTGGAACCAAATCCCAGGTCTTCTGACACCAACCACAGTCTTTCCAGTACAGCACACTTGTAAACTTGAGTAGAATCTTACCATCTCTTAAGATCTCATTACTCTCCTATTGTTACAGCCAGTATAATGGAGTTGACATTATTAAGTCCTCTACTAGGAAAATGGCTTATAAACTGAAGGCCATCAAGCGTCAGCAGCAGCAATATGATTGAAGTTTAAATTGTGTGAGACAGAACAAAAGCTTTTATTTTTTTAGACCTGAAAAAGGAACTCATTTAACATTACTGACCAAGGCCATATTTTCTTTTTTAATGTCTATTTATTTTTGAGAGGGAAAGAGGGAGAGAGAGCACGAGTGGAGAGGGGCAGAGAGAGAAGGGGAGGGCTCAAGTGGGCTCTGCACTGAAAGGAGTGAGACCTGATGCAGGACTCAAACTCATGAACTGTGAGTTGCGACCTGAGCTGAGGTCGGATGCTCAACCAACTGAGCCACCCAGGCATCCCATTAAGGCCAAATTTTTATTTGAAAGTATTTGAAGCTGTCATCTCTAAGGGCTGAAATTCAGTTTAGTGACTAAAACATTAAAAACAAAACTCTTAAAAATTTATAATTTCAATTGTAGTTAGATCATATTTCGGCATAAAGTTATACCACCTTTTTAAAGATACATTATTCATCATATTTACTGTTGATTCAAAGGTAAAGAAATTTTAACATGTAGTCTTTGATGATTATGATTTGTCATATTTTGAGTGTTATATTCCCTTAAAAGCATATAGCTTGTAAATCTGCTCTACCTTAAAGAATATCTTTGAGGCCATTGAATCTATATAAGTTCTACACGTAGAAAAAAATTAGGACAGAAATAAGAACAGTTGCCTAGGTTACTGGACACAACCTCAAAACGTCAATGCAGCAAATGAATTGGAGCATATCAAATCTTAAAATACAGAAGATGTTTCTTGGGGTAAAAAAAAAAATAGCCGTGTACACTCTAACTTCATGTTAGTGATTGGGAGGACGCCTTCCTTCTGCTTTTTTAAGATGCAGCCAACTGAATATTCTCCACCATGACAACAGAAAAATTGTCATGAATGGGTGGTTTATTTTAAAAACTGGAAACATTTTAATAGGCTCTATTCATTATCAGAATACACTCTCAATAACTCAAGCTTATACTGAATTAATATACAAAATATGGTAAGACAGGACCTCATTACCTTTTTCATGATATAATTTGGTTTAGGTTACTATGAAAAACACAGCTCACATAAGTCTGGATGGAATTACATTATTCGAGCAGCGCTACACTAGGCAGTGCATTTTCTCCTCATTGGCTTCTTTAATTTCTGTTGTGTACTTGGCAGAAACTCTGCTTTCCTGTCTTTCTGGGTGACCATTCTTAGTGCTTCATGGTTTCCTCTTTCTCTATCGACTTCGCAAACATTAGGGTTCACTGGAGTTCTGATCTAAACCCTCTAGTCCTCTAATTCTTCCTGAACACTCTCATAGAGTCCCAAGATTTCAAATGTCTTACATGGGTAAATGAATGTAGCCACAGTCTGTCTCATGAGCTCTGGCTACTTATATCACAGGCCTGTGGGTTTCCTCTCCTCACACGGCTTATAGGCTCCTGTGGCACTCTCTGTTCCCAAGCCTGGATGCATCACCTAACCCCACAAATCTACTCTAACTCCTATACCCCTCATAACACCTCTGTACTCTGGGTTGAACACATCTGAACCTGGGAATAATTTTTACTCCCTTCCACAGCTAGTGATATGCCACATGCCAGCTTTACTATCTTCTAAATATTTCCTGAACTTGTCTGTTTTTTAACTACCTCCACCATCACTGCTTTCAAAGAAAATCGCACCCTGGACAAAGCTAAACAGGAAGGGAAGACTTTATTCAAGGCTATTGCAGTCGGGGAGAGAGACCAGAACTTTGGCTGAATTTGACTCTCCTGGAACAAAGAGCTGACAGTTTTTCAAAGATGAGATGAGGGAGATTGTAGGCCATCTGTTTTTGCTAGTTGGCTTTACCCAAAGGAAAAGTGATTTTCTTTCTGTCGTCATGTCATCAGGTACTTTTACAATTTGGATTAAGGTGCCCTCTAAAGTTAAGTAGCTGCCCTCCCACAGAGACTGGGAGGTAGGGGCTCTATCTTCCTTGACAATTGGATTTCTAAGGGATAGTTCCCTGGTTTTGGAGAAGGACATTCCTTATTTGTAAAGCTGCTGAGAAGTATTTAGAAATATTATTTACATCTTAAAGTGGCAAAGAAAGGATTTACAATGACAAGTTTTGTAATTTACTCTAAGAGAAGGGAGGTCAGATGCCCAGAGTCAGAAAGAAGCTGGTCTAAAATTTAGTCAAGCAGAGGATAATGTTAAGGCCATCTGGGTCACTACCTTCCTTTGGGTCCTAGATTTTCTTTAGCAGGTTCCTAAATTGTCTCTTGCCTTTAGTAAACTTCCATTCTCTCACTTGAACTTGAGATCGTATTTCTAAAGTAGAAATCTGTCATCTATCACCATGCGTAAAAACCCTTCAAGGTCTCACCGTCTCCCCTTGCCCTTAGCATGAAATCCAGTCCCTTAGTGCCCTGTGTAAGAGAACCAGGTTCTGCTCCCTGCTGCTCCCTTCTGCCTCATATTTCTCACTTTCTCTTCCACCCCTCCCTAGTACCAAAGTCTTCCTTCCCAGAAGCACCAGCTCTCCCTCACATCCCTCTCTGAGGCATAAAGTTCCCTCAGCTCTGCATCCTCCTCTTTGCCAGTAAACACCTACTCATCATTAAGATTCCAGATTAGCATAGACTTCACTAATACAAATCTAAGTGTAGTTTCCTTCCAACACTCAGACCTGAATCTGAATGTAACACGTGGAGAGTCCCATATCATGACAGTCATTGTGCATGCATAATTTCTTACATAATGGCTCTTCTTCTCCACTCATTAAACCTCACTAAACCTCATTAGTGCAGGGAACATGGTTTTCATCTCGTTTAGTGTTCTGTTTACAGAACGTCACACACTGACTGGTACAGGTAGTTGAGAGAGCATGATTTTGTAAGACACCTTGCCTTAAAACTAGTTCTCTATATTTTGAGCCAAGGTGCTTACATTAATTTATTTCTTGCTTTTTCTTCCAACAGTTGTACCTACTTGTGCCAAACAAATCTTACTATAAATTGCTAGGTCCCTACCCTGAAATATTCAGTGGTTCTCTACTACCTAGTTCCTGCTAGTATAAATTAATTGCTCTGCCTTTTTTTTGCCAAAGTCCTTTATAAATCCCACCTTGTTCCTAGGTCTATGAAGCATACAAATCCAAAAAACTGTTTCTTATTTGCCGAAATGACTCTTGTGTTCCTGATCGTTAGGGCTATCCCTGAGGCTGTGTTTGTGATCTTTTCCACATCTGACTTGTCTACCTTTTGTCTTTTTTATTCCCTCCAATACAAAAGTTCTTCAAGATGAGCTCAACTCCCTTTATTTCCATGAAGTGTTCCTTACCCTTAGTCCTTTTGATTTAATGATACAAAATCTTCTGCTGAGAGGCCATCTAAAGGACAGTTTACTTACTCCTTTTGGATTTGTTTAAAATTTTATTTTTGAGAGAGAGAGAGAGAAAGAGCAGGAGGGGCGGAGAGAGAGGGGAACAGAGGATCTGAAGCAGGTTCCATCCTGACAGCATCAAGTCTGATGCAGGGCTCAAACTCAGGAACTGTGAGATCATGACCTGAGCTGAAGTCAGATGCTCAACCAACTGAGCCACCCAGGCGCCCTATCCTTTTGGATTTGTACATGCTAAAGTCACTGTGCTCTATTTCTCTCTATCATGATGTAGTGTACCTAAACAGTGTCACCTTTTTTCTTATTCAAATTCTTTACTCAAATTAAAACTTAGCATCATCCCATTGGTTAGAGAAGTCAGTGTATAAAAATCTGGGAAAAGAAAATTAAGTTTAAAACGTTGCATATTATTTCATCCCAAAATTTTTATATTAGAATTCTTTTAATAAATACCTCTTGAGATTTCAATCAGAGTATGATTGTCACCAAATATCTAAACATACTCTCATTTATCAGATAAAGCCATCATATTAAAATACATACATTTTAACCCTACCTTGATTTCTGGGAAATTCTGAGTTAAAATTAATGCCTAGTAACTAATCTTAAATGCCCGGTATATTTGTCTCTGTTCCTATTCCATTGTCTTATTTCTCCTTAATAATTATTAATCTCAAGTACGAATTCTGATTAAAATATTTAAAAGATATCACTTTTATTACAGTGTATTATTGTACTTGTCACCAGTGAGGTAATATATTTTAAGGTCAGAGGAGAAAGTAAGTGTATCCAGTACAGGGACACCTGGCTGGCTCAGTCAGTACAGTGTGTGACTCCTGATCTCAGAGTCCTGAGTTCAAGCCCCACACTGGGCACAGAGTTCACTTAAAAAAATATCTATATCTATATCTATATCTATATCTATATCTATCTATCTATCTCCAGTATTACATCTTTTTACAGTAATTACAATATCTATAATTTAAGGCTAAATCTCTTAACTATTTTATTTAATTATAGAATTGAAACTTGGCATTTATAAATGTACATATCCCATTTTTTAACATTATTGAATAACCCAAAAATTAATGTATGGAGTTATATATAAGGCCCCAGGAATTTAAATGATATATTGTGATATTTATATGTGACTTACTTGCTAGTTAGTGAAATGAGCCTTCCACCAGGTTTTAAATAGAGTATTTTCTACTCATTGATGAATTCACAGCAGGGGAAAGAGCAAGTAGAAAAGCCTTGAGGGCAAATGTTAGTGAGGCAAGAGGAGGTCTGACACTAAAAAGGAAGGCGAGCTTGTAAGGAACATAAACCACTGCAAGAAATTTGGCTACTATTTTGAGCAGGAAGGGAAGCTAGCAGAGGGTTTTGAGCCAGAGAGTGACATGATATGACTTACCCTTTAAAGGGGTCATTCTGAATGCTGTGTTGAAAACAGTATGAGAAGTGTTACAGGAGGAAGCAGTAATTTAGAAAGCCATTGCTATCACCTGGATAAGAAATCATGGAGGCTGAGAAAGGGTTTTAGAAATAGAGGGGCGCCTGGGTGGCTCAGTCGGTTAAGCTGCCGACTTCAGCTCAGGTCATGATCTTGCGGACTGTGAGTTTGAGCCCCACGTAGGGCTCTGTGCTGATGTCTCAGAGTCTGGAACCTGCTTCAGATTCTGTATCTCCCTCTCTCTCTGCCCTTCCCTTGCTCACGCTCTGTCTCTGTGTCTCTCAAAAAAAATTAAAAATAAAAATGTTAAAAAAGAAAAAAAGAAATGGAGAAGCTGAGAGTTGTTGATTGAGCATATATGGTGAGAGTGAGTTAACTGAATGTGCTGAAGAATTAGATATTGAGTAAGAGAGAGAGACGAAGGAGTCAAGGACAGCACACAGGCTTGACAACTGGGAATGTGGACTTGCCATTTATGTTGCTATGGAGGAGAATGAATTGAGCATATTGGAGATGGCAGGAGATCAGAAATTAATTTTACATATGTCTTGTCTAAAATGTCTATTAGACTACCAAATGAAGAAGTCAGATAGGCAGATCTGAAATTTATAGAGTGGAAGTCACCTCACATGCGTAGCTTTATATTACAACTTTTTTTCAAAAGTTCATTTATTTATTTTCAGAGAGAGAGAGAGAGAGAGAGAGAGACTAAGCAGGGGAGGGGCAGAGAGAGAGGGAGAGAGAGGGAATCCCAGGAAGGCTCCATAGCAGTAGCACTGAGCTGGAGGCAGGAACTGCTCTAGCTTCTCACGAACTAGAAGATCATGACCTAAGCAAAACCAAGAGTCCGTTGCTTAACTGATTGAGCCACTGCAGCACCTCTATGTTATAATTTTATAACCTTCTAAACTGGCTTTGAAGTGTTATATACTACACGATGACAAGTTTTTTACTCTCAGAGGAATTGGTATTTTAGCTTTGGGTCTAGTTTCCTTCTAGTTTCAGACGTCATACCCCCTAACATCTCCTCTTCTGACACACTTGCTGTTTAGAATGTCAACTTCTTTGGAAGGCCACCACTAATTCCCCTGCTTAAAACTGCAACACCATTCCCAACCCACACATAACCTCTTCACTTCTTTATTTTATTTTTCTCCATAGTATTTCCTTTCACTGCCTGACATACAGCATCTCTACTTGTTTGTTTTGTCATCTACTGGATAGTGAATTCAATGAAGATTCAATAAAGCTAGAACTTTAATCTTTATTTCCCCCTTCAAGATATTCTCCATACTTAAAACAGCACTGGGTACACAATAGTTAGGCTGTAAATATTTACTAAATAAATAAATGAATGGATGATGTTGACCATAAATGTCCTCTGGGAAAAGAAAATTGGGGGCAGGAGAGTTGTCTTAGATATAGCATTTGTATCTAACCAATAACTTGCCAACAAAATGAATGGGAGGGGTGCCTGGTTGGCTCAGTCAGTTAAGCCTCTGACTCTTTCTTGACTTTGGCTCAGGTCATGATCTCACAGTTTGTGAATTCAAGCCCCACTTGAGGCTCTGCACTGACAGTGTGGAGCCTGCTCGGGATTCTCTCTCTCCTCTCTCTGCCCCTTCCTCGCTTGTTCTCTTTCTCTCAAAAATAGTAATAATTAAAAAAATAAATGGGAAAATTGGATAATTTTAATTTTTCGAAAATAATGTTTTAGTAAAGAATTATCCAGATGATAATCATTTGGAAAAATCTTCTGAAGCTAAAGTATTTAGGTTATTCTCCGCCTTGTCCAGTTTGGAGGTATTTGTGATGGACACCTGGCCTCCAAGTTATGCCCTTACTTCCCATTCTTTGAATTATTCTCATTGAAAAAGTGGTATTTCTTTAATGTTGAAAATTTAACATTTACAAAGTAAGTAGTTTGAATCATTTGTCTCTGGTGAAATATGAAATAGTGCTTACTTATTTTCCTATTAAGGACAACGCATATCAAGTACTGGTTAAGGTAGTAAAAAAAAAAAAGAGCTCAAAATAAAATATAGTTTTTAAAAATCCTCTGATAGTCTAAAAAATATCTTTGTACACTGACATTACCACAATCTAAATCAGGCTCTTATATATGGATATTTTAATCAGCGAGTGATTATTAATGTGTGTTTATTTTTTAGAAATGTGAACATAGGTTTCTTTTAATGAGTTGCATAGGCTGAAACACTATATATATCTCACGCTTGGCTAAAATCCTGTGTAAATATGAGTGGATATAGAACATAAAAGTTTCCCTCAGAGTGGAGTCATCAGCTCTATAAAGCTCATGTCCTTACAAGAACTAGGGATTTTTATTGTTTTTAAATCTTATTTATTTTTAAAATTTTATTCAAGTATAATTAGCATACATACAGTATATGTCTATAACATATAACATACAGTGTTTTATTAGTTTCAGATGTACAATACAATGATTCCGTAATTCTGTAAGTTTCTCAGAGCTCATCAAAATAAGTGTACTCTAAATTCTCTTTATCTTTCACCTTATCCCCCCTCACCTCCCCTCTGGCAATCACCAATTTGTTTTCCATATTTAAGAGTCTGTTTTTCTGTTTGTCTCCCTTTTTCCTTTGTTTGTTCATTTGTTTTGTTCTTAAAATCCACATATGAATGAAATCATATCGTATTTGTCTTTCTCTGACTTACTTCACTTAGCATTGTGCACCCCTGTATTTATTGCAGCATAATTTATCATACCTAAATTCAGGAAGCAGCCCAAGTGTCTGTCAATAGATGAATAGATACAGATGATGTGGTCTGTATATACAATGAATATTAATCAACCATAAAGAAGATTAAAGCCTTGCCAATTGCAACAACATGGATGGACCTAGAGAAAGGGGGACTTTTATAAAGTCATACCCGGACATGTCTCCCCATTTCTGATTCTAAGATAATTGAAATAAAGAGAGTACAATTTTTAGAGTCAGACTCCCAAGTTCTAATCCTCTTTCTGACATTTACAGCTATTTACATTCAGCAAGTTACCTCTTAATCTCAGTTTCCTTATTGACTTGCTTATAGAACTATTCACACCATAGGATTATTGTGAAGTTTATGAGTTATTATTTGTAAGAAGCAGCACATAGTTAAGCATTAAAACTTAAGTGACTCCCTATCATGATGATCATTAGCACCAATACTACTATTACCGCCATCATCAATATCGTCATTTGTGAATAGATGCACTCCTATCACCTGTCTGTTAATTCTTCAGTTTGCAATATTCACTTTCCTGATGAATTCTCTTCAAATTTTTTGGAACAATTTGTGGAGAGCCAATCTGATTGACTAAGCCAAATAAATGTCTTCCTATGTGTTAAAGCCCTTTGCATAGGACCTTTATCATGGGTTAATTTGTGGATGGGTGGCCTTTGAGTTAGATTCCTACACTTGCCCAGTTTTACACTGCAGCTGAAAACAAAAGAAACTCTATGTCCGTTTCCTTGCATAGAAAATTACAACAGGAGCAATATCAGGTTATAAGGGGACACTGGGTGTGTTGGATGTTAAGACAGGAACACAAAGCATAATATTACAAAATATCAATGCCAGACTGTTTCCAGGGAACTAAGAGTTATCTGTGTCCAAGAAACATCCAAGAAACACTCGCCTGTATGATTCATGGTCCTGGGTTATTTGAAGCTTGTAATCTAAGAGCATTTCGAACTATACAAGGAATATGTGGTCCACAAAACAGAAATGTGAAGACATCACAACTTGGTTAATAAAATATTCACATTCCACACTTAATAAAGGGAAGCACATGGAACAAATAAGAAATCTGAGTAAATTCTAGAAGCCTATGACCTCAGAATACACAGAAACTCTCTATCCAGGCTGTGTAGATAAGGAGAGACGCTCAAGTTTCCCTCATCAATCCAGGGGATTTTTGTGTAAAGTGTAAATTATGTACTTTCAAAGCAATAATTTAGAAGATGTTTATACCTTTGTTCTCCAACTACCATCAGCCCATCTTTGAAATTAAAAATGACAGATTTTTAATCTTCTCTCTTCTCTCTTAGGCTTAATTAGAGATAAAGTGTCCAAACCCCTTTATAGCAAAATCCAGTGTGCAAGGGAAAAGAAAGAACCTAGGTGGCAACAAAGTGCTTTATGGTTTTAATTGACTTAAAGTTTAAAATTTTAAAAGAAAGAAAAACCCTTTAAAATTAGCAAGAAGACATACTTACCCTTTTCAAAACTTTATTTATTCATTTTGAGAGTCAGAGGGAGTGCAAAGGGGGGAGAGGCAGAGCAAGGGAGAGAATCCCAAGCAGGCTACTCTGTCAGCATAGAACCCGATGCAGGATTCCATCTCATGAACTGTGAGATCATGACCTGAACTGAAACCAAGAGTTAGTTGTTTAACCAACTGAGTCACCCAGGTACTCCGGACCTATTTATCTTTTTAATAGTTTTTTTTTTTTTAAAACTGTAAAGAGCACTGATCTTTGGCTTTCTGATGGAACTTCAAAGTTTTACATATTACTGAAATTCAATTTGATAATGTCAATTTTTTTAATTCCTCCAATGTTCTGCTGTACTAAATTGGATATCTTTTCCTTTGTCATAGATATATGTCTTTGAATAAACGTATCATTTTAATAGCCTGTTAAATTAATACAAAATTTTATATTTGAATTAGGTAAATGTGACTCTTGGGAGACCATGGTCATAGAGTTGGCATCCAAAATAGCACAGCCTTCCATGGAGGAGTCAGTTTGACAAGAAAATATATTCCTATTTAAAATAATTCCAAATTTATTTTCAAAAGTTACATATTTTATCTGTGACATATATGGGTATGTGCTCATATATTACAGTCACCTACTCTGATGATGATAAAAAATAGTAGTGGCAGCAATAACATAACAATTATTTACCAAATGCTTCATATGTAGCAGGTGCTTTAAGTTTGTTAAATGTCTCCACAACCACCCTTTGAGGCATATATACTATCCCCACCTCCAAAATATAGAAAAAGAGACACATGGTTATGTAAGTACCCAATATCACATAGTGTGAAGTAACAGCCCTGAAATTGACTGAGACGTGCTGCCTCAAAGACCAGCCCTTCTCTTCCACTGCCCACCTTGGCCACCCTTCCTACAGACCAGGCTCTAGATGGGACCACTTGAATAAAATCAGTCTGCATACCAGCAAAAAGTGCTACATTTATGGGAGACTAGGACTCATATGAAAATTCGGCTTTAAAATCCCTTTAAAAATGACAAGAAACTTCATTCTGAAATTGAACTATATGGAAGCAGAATCAGGGCTATTATACCTGCTGTCTACATCCATTTGCTTGCAATTGTATAGCCATGAGAACTTCTAATGAAATGACATAACTAATAACTACTGTTACTAAAATTTCTTAAAATTATATAAAATGAAAGGGCACCTGGCTGGCTCAGTTGTTAGAGCTTGAGACTCTTGATCTTGAGGGGTTGTGAGTTCAAGCCCCACATTAGGCTTGGAAACTAATTTAAAAAATAATGATTTAAAATTATATAAAAAAGGGATGATGGAGAACAGGGATTCCATTTCCAGAGTGTAGTTTCTAAAGCTATGAAGAACTCCTTTGATTCTGTTTGCTTTTATTTTTATAAGAGGCACCAAGAGGTAAACAAAAGGGCATTGGCTTTAGAGTCCTTATTGCTGGGGTGAGTCTTGATTCCGTTTGTTAATGACTATATGACTCTCTATCTCTCTGAGAGTCTTTTCTTTATATATCAATTTAGACAATACATACCTTAAAGTATTATAATTGGAAAGAATGTATGTAAAGGATCTAGTACAGTGATAGAAACATAATAGATGCCTAGCACATAGTTTTATTCATGTATTGTGTTTATATGGTACGACAATGTCTAATCATAAGGGACTCATATTGTGCAGTGAATTAAGTATGAGCCCTTTAAGTCAAGGTGAACCAGAGTAGGTTAAAAAAAGTATACGTTTTGATTTGCAGGGAGGGAATAGAGAAACAGGCATAGGAATGGAAAATCAAAGAGGAGAGGGAAGGAAGAAAGGAAAGAAGGAAAGGGATGGTATCTTGAGGTAGGGAAAACCCTCTATTTATCAGGAGTTATAGTGATAGTGTGCAATGAACTGAAAAATATAACTAACACAATCCGCACTAGATAAAAAGAGTAAGTATTTATTTTTGTGACCTTGGGATAAAAAAGAACTCTCTATGATACCAAACACAAAAAAGCAAAGGAAAAAGGAGGCAAACTTTACCCCTGAGAACACACGAAAAAATAAACCGAAACAAACGAAGCCCAAGATTAAGCCTGAAAAACTGTTAAAATACATCGATTTGGAGAGCTAATGATCACAATTTATATAAGAAATATTTATATATAAACAGATTTTCACCAGCGAGAAAAAAATGACTCCACTTCCCCGGTCCTACCTCCCCGCCAACAGAAAGACGGGTGTAGGACCGGAAGAGGGTCGCCACGCAACAGATGTGTGCATTTACAACGAACGTGGACATAGTTGTTCCCTCTCATCAGATTACATAAACGCAAGTGCAAACAGCAATGAAATACTATCTTATAACATATTTGCAAAAATAAAAGATTGTTCGATTCACTGTCAGAAAACTTGTTTTGGAACATGGGTACTTATACACAGTTTCCAGGGGACATTAATTAGGGTAAACTATCTGAAGAGAGATTGAAAAGTATGCACTGAAAGCCTTTATAAAAGTGTTTCTTTCATCTTTGTCTTTTAGAATTTTTCCTCCAGATACATTGGCAGAGATGTAGAAAGTATCACTGCCTACTCAAAACACATAAATATATGCATATGGACATATGAATATAGACACCTACCTGCTTCTGTGTGTGTGTGTGTGTGTGTGTGTGTGTGTGTGTGTATAGATGGAAAATGCCTTATAACCATTGAAAACTTGTATGGAGATGATAATGGATCTATACAATGAAATAAAAGATTTAACATTGTGATGAAGCTACATTTTATTTCAAGACATTGAAATACCTTGTTGAGTTTTAAAAGTAGGAAATAATAGAACCATATATATGCTATGATCCATTTTTGTAATATGATTTGTAAAAATACTCACATATATACGTAATATTCAAGGATAACCACTACAATATCACTTTTAAATCTTTGGAGTATAAAACAGTATTTTATAATATACAAGTACTATGTATGAAAGTATACAGACAAAAAGAAGCCTGCCATACTATTTATCCATAATTTTATATACTCACACAGACCAAATAAATTTTAGGAAAAAAATAGCTCCTTATAGTTTTACTATCTAGAGAAAAACCATGGTTATAAATTTATTCCACAAACTAAGCACATGGAATCTGTGTCAAGTACTAGAACTGCAGTTAGTGTCTAAGTTTTCAGTCTGGTCCTAAATAATAGTGTTTATCTTCACCTCTGCAAGTCTGTTACTAAATTATTGTTAAGAATGCTTGAAAGCAGGGGACACCTGGGTGGTTCAGCCCATTTTCGGCTCAGGTCATGATCTCAGGGTTCATGAGTTCGAGCCCCATATCAGGCTCTGTGCTGACAGCTCGGAGCCTGGAGCTGCTTCAGATTCTGTGTCTCCTTCTCTCTCTGCCCCTCCTTTGCTCATGCTCTGTGTGTCACTCTCTCAAAAATAAAATAAACATTAAAAAAATTAAAAAACAAGAATGATTGAAAGCAAAATGCAGGTTAAAAGACAGACACACCAGATATCATTACTGCTGGGAGAGTTTGCATTTTTTGAATGGTCTTGGTTTTGGGTTCCCCACGAAAGATTTAAATGAGGATCTATGCCAGAATAAATATAGCCAGAAGGAAGGCAGCAAGCACAACGCAGGTTATTAAGGACGGTACACTCTTAAGAGGGGAGAGCAGGCAGGGCCACAGGTGGCAAATGCACTGGGGTTAAGGGTGTCTTTTTCTTTTATTTTTGCATATGTTATGGGTCATAGGTAGGGTGGTCTCTGACTGAGGTTGTTTCCAATCATCTAAGGGATGCCTCCTGCCGGTTGGTAGAGGGGATTTTGAGTCCTACAGAGTTCTTGCTGGGACTGTCATGACCATCTTCCTCCATGGGGAGGCAGTGGAAGGGTGGTGGTGGTGATGGTGGTGATATGAAAACCACCAGGTAAATATATTATAATGAAGCTATAGGTTACCCTGAGGCAGAGGTTGAAGATGAGGGCACGTGTTCTGTGCCCTGTGGCCCAGCTGGTGTATAGGAAACCATAAGGCCAGGATGGTAAAAGCCACAAAGTCAGAATGTTGTGCCTTTGAATGTATCCCCTATTTATCACCACCTCTGCTTCCAACTCATATCTAACTAAGTATCAATTTTACTGGCGCCATAACCTGGTTAGCACATGGGGAGCAGTCTGAGCCAGCGTCCACCGACCTTTGGCCAAAACATTAGGTCTGTAATACTGTTGGGATTTTGGATCATATAATTTCTTGTTGTGGGTGCTATCCATGCCTGTGGGACGTTTAGCAGTATGTCTGGCCTCTGCCCAGTTGAGGCCAGTAGCACCTTCACTCCAGTTGTGACGACCAAAATATCCCAAGTTGCCTCACAGTGAGGTGGGGCCGAGAGGGTAGGGGCGAGGTGAAACCAACCATAGTACCCATAGTTCTTTCTTGGGAATATTTGTCCTTTTTCCATTTTGAGTCCTCCCTTATTTTTATGTTAAAATATTCTTTCCTGTGTTTAATGTTTATTTATTTTGAGAGAGTACAAGCAGCGGAGGGACAAGGAGAAAGGGAGAGAGGGACTCTCAAGCAGCTCTGCGCTGCCAGTACACAGGCCAAAGCCAGGCCAGAACTCATGAACCATGAGATCATGACCTGAGCTGAAATCAAGAGTCGAATGCTTAACCGACTGAGCCAGCCAGACACCTCAGTACTCTCCTTTCTTTAAAAAAAATTGATAGCGGTAGTGGATGGTAAGTTTTTATGTGTTAAAGTTTTTCTCCTCACTTCTTGTTTTGTTTTGAATGTGTGTGGGTATGTATGGGGGTGTGTTTTATGACCTTACTTGGTAAAATAGAATAATTTGAGACATATGTTTATCCCTCAGTTGTTGTTTTTTTTTTAATTTTGTAGGCCTGTGCAATTCCATGTTTAAGCACCTTTGAAGAAGGAAAACAGTCTATCTCATCTTTTACTTTGAAAATGCTTCTAATTACTATAGAGTTTCTTTGTGAGCTGTTTGTATTGAGGCTGCAATAGACATGCTATATATATCTTTCTGAAAGTTTCCTCCAAACACCCTGAGTTTTACCTTTGAAAGCTTAACTCATTGAGGCCTTAATTTTATTATCTGTTTGTGCTCATCCATAAGCACAGCTTTATCTATTTCCTCAGTGCTAAGATAGGCTCATGTGTCAGATGCTGCCTCTTGAGCAATCTCATTTCTACTTCATGAATGGAATTTTACGTGGAAAAACCTTACATTCTGCTAAGTGCCTTTTGGAGCCAGATGTTTGCCTCTCGAAATTCACATTCAGAAGACAAAAAGAATTACGTTTTGTTTATTTAATTTCGATGTGTGTCCTGACCATATGGATTTAATTTATACACAGTTAGCGAGTGGCTTGCTGGGGCTCCTGATGGGGGATGGGTGTTATCGTTAACCCTGTGTTTTCATTGTTGCAGCAGCAAAGAAAAGTTTTTACACATTTTGAATCTCAGGCACTAGTTGTACCAGATTTTAACATAAATACTCATGTAAAATAATTCCTTTGGAAGTGCGCGAAAGAAAGGAGTTAGATCGCTCTGAGTTGTAGCATGGAGGGAAGAGTCCTTTAACTGAGATCTAACAATATAATTTAGCAGTAGATTTCAGAATGTATCAGGCCTTGTGATACTTATTTGGAGGATTATGAATACTACAGGCGGTGTTATAATAAGCTTAAATACATAAAAACGAGCAGGTTGCTTTTAGCACTTAAACTTGAATTCTCTGAGAACCGTTTGAGTAGTCAGAATAACACGTCAACATTTTGACTCTCCGGAAACACTCTTCCATATTTTCTTCTTTATTTTTTTCTTTATCATAAATTAAAAAATTTAAACACAAAAATGCAAAAACATCAGGTTATGTTGTAAATAAGGAGACGCATTATTCAAGATACCACCCTATTAACTCATTACCCAGATAAGTTATAATCTATTTCAGGTATACACGAACTGTACTTTGTCTGGTCAAATGATTGGATGATAACTGGTGGAATTATACCAACACCAGTTCTCAGTTTCTTATACTGAAAACTCATGTTGAGACTAAAATGATTTGTTCAATGTAGGCCAGGAAGTGAAGGAGAGAAATCCACTTCAGTGCTTCTCCTGTCGGGTAACATTTCTTCTCATTTATTTCCCACCATGATTTATTTCTCACTAATATACTTATTTTGTTGATAATAGTGAAGAAAAATATGTTGAAATTTTGAAGTGAATGTCTCATTTTATTCTTGTTTCACAAATATTTTTAAACTTCGTGTGTGTGTGTGTGTGTGTGTGTGTGTGTGTGTGTTCTTTTGAAGATCATAAAGCTCAATCTTGGAAAAAAGAACTAGTATGAAAGATTCTTCTCTAAGTTCTTCAGTGTCAACTTACCGCATATTGCCTTGCTTTGTAACTCACAAAGAAGGCTTTATCACTTTCCATTGGAAGATATCTTAATGATTCTTATCTTGTCAAGGAGAGTCCTAGAAAGTCTTAGTCTCTGGGGAACAATTCCTTAGTGCCCCAGTGTTCTGTCCTATAAGATCCCAAGGAAGCTTAGTTGGGTCGTTATACATTATCTTAAATAAGTAAATGCACGTAGGTAGATAGATGGATGATAGATACAAAACATTGAAACATGCCTTTGAAATGTGCCTTTGAAACTTGCATCTCATAAATTGTTTGAAACATTTTCTTTTTTACCCCCAAGTTTTTATTTAAATTCCAATTAGTTAACATACAGGGTTCTGTCTCTGAGAGAACCGTTCGGACTTTACCTGGAGATTTGTTAAATTAATCTTTACCTTAAGGGAGCTTAGAGCAAATAGGAATATTCAGTGTGTATACAAATAAAACATATTCAACTCATCAAGATGAGTTCTTTTACTAAGAATGATCTTTTTTCTTAATTGCAAAAATTCTACTGAGAAAAATGTTTATTTAGGAAGCATCTACTATAGGCACTACCTTTACAGTCAATTACATTTGTTTACTTATTAAATATGCCTACATTTTTTTAAGTAACCCAGTATTTTAGAAATCATACTCAGTTTCTGGTAAATTTCAACACATTGTGCAGAGTGCAAGAGGATCAAAACCTAATACCATTGTAATAGAAGAGTTATTCATGTGGGAATAGTCTACAATTATGCATATTTTATGTAACATTTTGACCAGGCACACTTTTGGAGCCTGTAAGGCTACATTTTTGGAAAGTACATTTGGTCTCTTCTGAAGACTCAGCACCATTCTTAATGTCAATCACTTGGAGAAGTGGGCACTCAGGGAACTGGAATAGAAAAATCCTTTCTCTCTAGGACTTGGCCATCTATGGTTATATTTGGACACAGTAATGTCCAGCTGAGTGCCTGGGTGGTAAGTGATACATACTAAAATGATTTCCACAGTATAGAGGGTAAAAATAATTAGGATGCAATAATGAGCCAGATTTTATATGCTTCTTTATCAAGACCATATTATTCCGCATCTGCCATTATTTCATCTGTAACATTTTGTCTAATGTGTTACAGTAAAACCTTGGTTTGTGAGCATAATTCATTCCGGAAACTTGCTTTTAATCCAAAGCACTTGTATATCAAAGCGAATTTCTCCATAAGAAGTAATGGAAACTCAGTTGATTCGTTCCACAACCCAAAAAAATTCATATAAAAATGATTACAATACTTTAATATAATATAAAATATAAAGAAAATAAATGAATTAGCCTGCACTTACGTTTGAAAACCTTCGTGACTGGTGTGAGGGAGACAATAGGGGAGAGTTATTGTGTAGGATCACTTTCACTATCACTCATGGAATCACTGCTCTCTATTGCCTCAGTGGAATAATTTTCTGCATGTGGGCCATTGTATACTCTCACACAGATGTTGACTACAGTACTGTATTAATAAACTCTTGTCATAAGGGCATCTGGGTGGCTCAGTTGGTTAAGTGTCTGACTTTGGATCCAGTCATGATCTCATGGTTTAGAGTTCGAGCCCCGCATTGGGCATTCTGCTGTCAGCACAGAGCCTACTTCATATCCTCTGTCTCTCCTCTCTCTCTCTGCCCCTCCTCAGCTTGTTCTCTCTCTCTCTCAAAATAAATAAATAAGCTTAAAACATAAAATAAACTCTTGTCATATACTGTATTTAATGTAACTGGCAATAAAGCAGCAGAGGGAAGGGTCTATACCTGCAGGTAGCCTGGTCTAGAATGAAGCAAAGCATTACCAAGCTTACTCTTGTATGGAAAAGCAAAGGACTTTCCACAGGTGCTGTGGAAAGTCCTTTGAAGTGACAAAAAATACACTAGTGCCAATTGTGGGCACCTTCCAATGTTCTGAAAAATCACTGATATGAACTCAGACTGAGCATCTGAGCATGAGAGACCATCACCCACAATCCTGCAGCAAGAGAGAGTGAGAAGAACCATTGGCTCAGTTGTGATCATGTGATGTTCAGTATCACATTTCTACTCAAATTGCAAGACTCGGCTCATTTATCAAGTTAAAATTTATTAGGAATGTTTGCTTGTCTTGTGGAACAGCTCACAGAACAAGTTACTTGAAATCCAAGGTTTTCCTGTATATATAATCTGATCTCATGTTAGCTTGCTGTGGTTAGTTAAGAAAAATTATAGAAAAGTTGCAGTTATAATAAAGAAAATTTCCATATACTTTTCACCCAGTTTCTCCTAATGTTGACATCTTGCATAACTAAGGTCTATTTGTCAAAACCAAGAAATGAACATTGGTATTATACTATTAATTAAACCGTAGACTTCATCAATTTTTCCACTAATGTTCTTTTTTGTTCTACAATTAAAGCCAGGATCCAACATCGTATTTAGTTGTCACATTTCCTAGTCTCCTGTAGACTGGGACAATTCCTTATCCTTCCTTGTCTTTCATGACCTTAGTAGTTTTGAAGAGTATCAGGTACTTTATAGAATGTTCTTTGACTTAGATCGTTTGATGTTTTTTTCTCATAATTATTTTAAAGTTATGCATTTTCAGAGGGGATACCATAGAATTCATGTGACCTCAGTCCATCAACTCAGGAGGTAGAAGATGTCAATGGTTCACAATTCTGGTGATGCTAGCCTTTGTCACTTGGTTAAAGTGTTGGTTGCTGGCTTTTTAACCATTGTAAACTTACTGTTATTTTTTCTTTGTAATTATTAAATATCTTGGGGAAAATGCTTTAAGACTATTCAAGTCTTATTTCTTCTCAAATGTTTATCTACTGATTTTCATATTAATCGCTGAATCTTGCCTCAGTTATTATATTGGTGGGTGTTTGCCTACCGTGATTTTCTATTTTCTTTATTTCTTTCACATTTATTAATTAGAACTATAAGGAAGAGCTGTCCCATCTTTTCCATTATTTATTTATTCAATTATTTATTTCTATCATTGTGGACTCATGGATATTTATTGTAGTCTATGGATTTTAAATCTGTTTTGTTGACCAAATTGTCTCTCCCGCTTTTGTATTGTCTCCTATTTCTTTTTAAGATATCCTCACTGTTTGTTTTGGTTGGGTTTGGGTTTGGTTTTAGTTTTTGGTTTTTGTTGTTTTGTTTATATTGTTTTGGTTTGCTTAGGTTTTTTGTTTTGTTTTGTTTTGTTTTGTTTTGTTTTGTTTTAGAAATTGCTTACTTTTTGACATCATATGATGGTCCAAGCTCAACCAAATTGTCAATCTTTTAGCTGAATTCACCTTACCTCTATGCAATAGCATCTGCCCAAGAGAAGCAAGATTCCATAGTATTTTTTTCCAGCAAGTACCTTTTCTTTCCCTGGACTTCAGGTTAGTTGGTTGCGTTGTGACTTCTGAATAAGACGACTGTAACATTTCTCTTATCTTTAGTAAACTTTAGGTAGATTTCTTCCTGATTATAGATCACTGAATCCTGTTTGATTAGAGCATTTACTTAGGAAAACTTGCAATTGTAAATTATTTCTGTGCCTTTTTGAGATGCAAATATACTCCCAGGTTTTGACAGGTTTACAACCCAGGAATATTCTTAAGGACCTGAAGCCACCCCTTTGAAATGTAATAATCAAGAATGACAGTGACTACATCTATCAGCTTCTATGAATAAGCACCATTAGCACACATAAATGGATTAATCACATTGACCAACCTCCTCCTTAATGTAGTCCAGTACTTTTCTACTAACACACCCCAGTACTTAAAAACTCTCTCACCTTTTGTTTCAGCAGAATTGAGTTCAATCTTTCTCTCCTATTACAGTATCTGGTATAAAAATGTTCCTTGCATGTTTAACTTATCCAATGCAACTTTTCATTGACTACTGTGATGGGTTAAAAAAACACATCATGAACTTTTAGATTATTATGACTTACTGTTGTCTTCGATGTGGGAGCAGTATTTTATCCAATTTTCTAGATCATCAGATGAACACCAGATGAATTGTATTTTGTTTGATTTCCATTCCCACTTTGTAAAGTTCTATGTTACTCCTAAACACTTTCACAAATTTTTCCATATCCATAAACTATGTCTGTGGATGATTTGTAAAATGTTTAAAATGTTGAGTCACTACAACATAGTGAAAAAGGATAAGTCATAGAAGGTTAGTCTCAAGTGAAAGCAATAGATGAGGAAGGACAAAAATGCAGAGCAGAAGCATGGCCTATGGGACTATAAGCCCTCAGAAATTCATAAAGCTCTTGAGGGAGGGAATCTGCTACTTTCAAGGATGTATGATAAGGAGTTTGACTCAATTTTATTTAAATTCCAAAATACAAAAACCTAACTATGGATCTTAGGTCACAAATGGAAAGAAACATGGACAATTACTCAGTAATACAGTCACAACCTATTTGTGGATTTTCCAAATATATATATATATATATATTTTTTTTTTAAATACCCAGTAAGTGGTATACAGGATATATATTATACAAAATTCTAACTCTGTTTTTCTTTAGGGACTACATAATCCATATTCAACTAAAAATAATCTAATGAGAATAGTTTTTTCTATCTCCTTTGCCATGCATATGTGATGACAGTTATTTTCAGCATATTGGTATAGATTACCAATCATGTTACTATATTAAATCTCAATAATGTAGGTTTATATAAGCATAATATAGGATAAGCAAATGTCATGTATATTTGAAATTCTATACCTCATTCCTCAGATTATTATTTTATGAAGAAAAATGTCAGAAAATAGACTGAAATGTTCAAATTCATATAAACTATTGAAGGGAAATATGTTATATTTATATTCAGTTATATGTAAAATACATGTATAAATTTTATAAAATTACATGTATTACAAATTATAATTAAGAAGAAACTTAAAGAAATAGAGATATAGAATTATTTTTCAAATTATACCAATTTTAGTGGTACAATATTCATATACCTTGTCAAGATTTTATCTTTAACTGAATATTTTAATTAGTTATAAATGAAAGTTAAATTTCACACCATCAAAGATATATGAAAATCATATTTAGTAAGACTTTAGTTGGCTTCCTAGAACTCTTATAGAACAAGTTATTTTGGACCAAAATATACATTTTCAAACTTAAAAATAATTACTGGGATTGGTTTTCAAATTGTATACCAAAGAGTAATAAGTGTAATTTAATATTTTCTGCACTGAGAGATTTTAAGCTCCTTGAGAGCAGGAAGAGTGCCATATAACTCTACAATGCAGTAGAAAATCAGTACATGCTGGGTGAAGATGTCATGGATGATTCATTGTCTATATTATGACCAAACATTATCGTACTATGCTGTAACATACAGTGATAGAACAGAGGTATTGTGATATGAGCAGGGAAGCTTATTCATAAACTGAAAGGCCCCCAATTACCTGAGCTTTCTGTATCCTCCTTGATAGATTTTCTCTCCCTTCCGTGGGGTCAGACTAGCACATCTCTTGCCTACTTCCAATTTACTGTAAACAGAGGTGTGGAATTCAGGTAACCAAACTTAAATTGTGTGTCAAGTAAAAGTTACTAGGCTCTGAGTCACATCCTAAGGGTACTCTTTTGAATAAAATGAATGGGCTTCTAAAGCTCGTTTCTCACAGCCTTTACAATATTTACTTATTGAATTGTTTCTTTGTTTTACATAGCTATGAGGTTGTATTGTTAGTCTTGGAAGCACCAAAAGACAAAAACATTTTAAAAACCTGAAATGATATTCTAAAGAAAACATAATTCAATTGAATTTAGATTCATCTATGTCCTGGCAACATTTAAATTTAAAAAAAAAGGATGGGGCGCCTGGGTGCCTCAGTTGGTTAAGCGGCCAACTTCAGCTCAGGTCATGATCTCACGGTCTGTGAGTTCGAGCCCCGCATCGGGCTTGTGCTGACGGCTCAGAGCCTGGAGCCTGCTTCAGATTCTGTATCTCCCTCTCTCTCTGCCCTTCCCCTGCTCATACTCTGACTCTATGTCTCTCAAAAATAAATAAATGTTAAAAAATTTTTAAAAAATTTTTAAAAAAGGAAACATACAGGACTATTTACATAGAATACTCATATAAGCTTGATAAAGTATGTTCTTTCCTTTGAGATTGTTGTCTGTTTTAGAGGATGACTTATAATAACCTGCCAGCTGTCAGAATGATTGGGATATTCATGTCAGGTTTTTGAAACTTCCTGCCATCACTACTTTTTAAGGCTCCATGCAGATCACCGCTTTAAGTTCACAACTTTTCTTTTTAGAGAAAGGTTTATGCTACCACTACATTTATTTAAATTTCAATTATAATTATAAATACAAAGATCTTGAATGAAGTTGTTCCCTATGGCTCTTTGGCCACCTTATCTATGTGAGGATTACTTTAGCAGGTTATGAAGCTCATTCATTGTTTTGGTTTTTACTGGTCATATTTGCACGGACTACTCGATCACTTAGTCCAAAAGAATCCAGCATTGGACCTTCGGGTATGACCAAGAAGAAGCAGAACATCGTTGATCAGGGATGTTGCAGATAGAATGGCTTTTGGGATAAGAGATTAGACTGCATGGCTTATAAAATCTCTAATGCCTTCACAAAACAAGAACATAGGACATACTATTTGTTTTCTAATTGTTTATTTAAAAAAAAATTAAAGACACAGAAATATTTAAACACACTAAGACAGCATATGCCCGTATTTCCATGACCTAGATACAGCATTTTAACACACTGCCAATGTGATACATGCTTTTTTCTTTTCCTGAACTACTTCAAAGTAATTTGTAGCATCTGAAGAAAATTAGCAATCTCTTCTTAATTTTGCCTAATACCCGGTTTATATTCAAATTTCTTCGGTTGACTCCCAAAGCAGGATTCATTTTTTTTTTTTTTTAGAACAAAGACACAAATTGAGTTCACAAATAAATATTACTTTCTTTTTCAGACTGAAATTAACCCTCGTGCTAAAAACTGTCTTGCAAATGAAACCATATATAGGGAGATGTGACCAAAAAAAAAAAAAAAAGAAAACGTTGGGGAGGGTTTCATTTATAGGAGACATACATGCATTCCCTCTAGGCCTGATTTCCATGGTCGTTAAAGGTAGATATTAATAATATCTACCTTAAATAGTATTATTTAATTAGGATAATCTTTCAAAAGCGGTTAGCAACCTGACTGGCACATGGGAAGCATAAATACATGTTAATTGCCATTATTATTATTAGCTTTAGAACATAATTAAGTAAGCCTGGTAAGTAAGCTGTTTTGAGCCAGCTCTCGAAGCCTATAAAGTTTCATGAAATAAGATAGTTTTACACCTAAGGGATCTGTGAGTGTTACTCGTGAGGTTTCAAGAGGGTTATTTTTTGACGGATGAGGAAACTGAGAGACTTTTAAGCTAATATATTTGTAAATTTGATTTAAAGGACTATGCATAAAAATGTAAAAATGTACATCACTCTTTAATGCAAAGTTCAATTCCAATCCCTAAATATCATTTAAAATATTATGGAAAACTTTTCTTAATGAATTCTCAGGAATATGTTTGAAATCACAATTTAGTATGCTTAAAATATCAGCGCATAATACTTTTTCATGAATTTGTTCTCCAAATTTTAATTAAGTTGAATTTCTGCCAGCAGTAGTTCAGATCTTCTAAACTCCAGCAAAATGTCATACTATTTATATTTCTTATATATTAAAATGTGCCCATTTCCCAAATGCCTCTGGGCTTATTAAAAAAAAAAAAGGCACGTGTACATAAATGCTCCGATTAAATTTGATAAACTCTGGAGATAAGAACAAGAAAAGTAAAAATACTGATCCGTCATGCAAAAACCGTGCATCTATATCAAAAGTCGGCAAAACATTAAGTCTTAATTGTTAAGTTCTAGCTACCCATTCAGATGAGAAATATTAATTTATTAGGAATTCCTAGTATTTATAAAATAAAAAAATAGTAATTGCGGCTTACATATTAATAAAATACCATTTCTGTGTTCCACTCAGGTTTATAGATAGGAAAGTGATAGAGTTATATAATTTACTTAAGAGTTAAATTTCCATGAATACGTTATAGCTAAGTAAAGCAAAACAATTTTGTGGGAAGAGAGAACTACTAATGAAACACATGGATTTTAAAACCAAATATGCTATTCACCACCTGGCTAATATTTTCCAAGTCATTTCTCTTTCCTGGGACTCAGTTTCCTTATCTGCAAAATGAGCAATTTGGATTTTGGAACTTCTGAGTATAAGAAAATTACGATGTCCTTATAGTTCTATATGGTTTGTTGCACATGATATGTATTTACTCCATGTAATTTATTTGGAATTTCTGCCGAAGCTCTGTGAGGTAGCTAGGCAAATATTTCTAACTGTCCTTCACCACAATATTGTGGATATTTTGGAGGCCAGGTGAAGGGATCTATATACATCAGTCATAGGTATCACTTACTAAGTCCCTAATATACTGCAGGCATCGTTACTTACAGATATAATCGAAATCGTCAGAAAACCCTGGGACACCTGGGTGGCTCAGTCAGTTAAGCATCCGACTTCGGCTCAGGGCATGTTCTCACAGTTCACAGGTTCAAGCCTTTCCTTTGCCCCCATTGGACTCTGTGCTGATGGTTCAGAGCCTGAAGCCTGCTTTGGATTCTGTGTCTCCCTCTCTCTCTACCCCTCCCCTGCTTACACTCTGTCTCTCTCTTTCTCTCAAAAATAAATAATAAAAGCATTTTTAAAAAATAGAAAAGAAAATCCCTAATAAGTTTATCATAATTTTAACATGGTGATAAAATTGGAGTTGAGGATGCTTAAGTTGCTTGTTACAAAGCTAGTACTTGGCAGAGTTGGAGCTTGGATAGAAGTGTGTATGACAACTTTTTTTGTATTTTCCTATTATACCATGTTTTTCTTTTCTTTTTGTCTTTTAAGAGATGAAGTCATGAAAATGTTTATAATAAATAAGTAAGCATATTGATATTTTAGGTAGTAGTAATGAGCTTAATGAAATAAAAAGCAGATGAAAAGAAGGTAAGATCTATTGTGCTATTAATACAGTCTTAGAGGAATAATGAGGACCTGAGTTTGAAAGTAGACAGGAAAAATGCATTGGAGAGATTAAATTCTACCTTGTAGAGATAGAAGCTTGAAAAGTATTTAAGTGTAGATGACAAATAAAATGCAAGATCAATGCTATTAAATTTTGATCCCATGAATATATATATATATATACATATATATCTTCCTTTCAGGAAACTTACATTCTGGGAGAAGGAGAACAATAAAACACAAACATATATGTATGTATGTATCTATGTATGTATATGAGAAAGAGAGACCACTATTATTCTGAAAGGTGTTTCTGCTTTCAAAGTCCTTTCCTCAAGTAAGATAAGATATAGATATAGATATGTATATATATTCATGAATAATTAGACTATAAGAGATTATAATATGAATATTTTGAGGGAAGAAATGATAACATGTTCTGAATTTTAAAAATAATAATTATAGGGTGCCTGGGTATCTCTGTTGGCTGAGCATTCAATTTTTTTTATAATTTAGTAATGCTTATTTATTTTTAAGAGAGAGAGGGAGACAGAGTGTGAACAGGGGAGGGACAGAGAGAGGGAGACACAAAGCCCGAAGTGGGCTCCAGGCTGTCGATGAGCTGTTCGCAAACAGCCCGACATGGGGCTCAAACCCACCAACGACAAGATCATGACCTGAGCCGAAGTTGGACATTTAACTGACTGAGCCATCCAAGAGCCCTGAGTGTTCAATTCTTGATTTCGACTCAGGTCATGATCCTAGGGTTATGCGATTAAGTGCTGCATCAGGCTCTGTGCTAGGCATGGAACCTGCTTAAGATTCTTTATCTCTCCTTCTGCCACTCTCCCCTGCTTGTGCTCATGCACTCTCTCTCTACCTCTCTCAAGTTAAAAAAAAAAAAAAAAGAATAATTATATACAGCTGGGGAAGAAAGAGGATGGACTATATAAATTTGGCTTGAAAATGTAATCAAGTTTGTAGCAACAGAGATGGGGAGAGGAAAGATGAGCAAAATAATTAATAAGCAATATTCAAGACATTTACCTACAACAGCAGATGGTATAGTTTAGCTTGGGGGTACAGTGTATGAGAGGAAGTAAGATAAAATGACCTTGAAAAGCGGTTAGGGGCAAAGGTCATGATGGTCCCTAAGATTCAGTCATTTTATTCCTAGATAAATGCACCAGTATGTGAACCAAAAGAAAAATACAAGAATATTCACTATTAATAACAGCCAAAAATGGAATACCTCCCAAAAGATCACTAATAGATACATATAAATAGACGGTGTATATTTGCACAGTGGAATCTATGTGTGTGGAGCAATGAGAATAAGCAGTCCATGAAACACTATAGATTCGTTTCAAATAAATAAATATTGAGCATAAAAAGTCAGATACAAGAGTACATATATGATGGTATTTTTATAAGGTTCAAAACCAGGAAAATCTGTAGTTTTGAAATCAAGAAGTGATGGTTCTTTGGAGATAGTGACTGGAATAGTTCCCAAGAAGACTTCAGGAGTGCTGAGAACCTTTGGTTTCTTTTCTTTCTTCCTCTTTCCTTCTTTCTTTCTTTCTTTCTTTCTTTCTTTCTTTCTTTCTTTCTTTCTTTCTTTCTTTCTTTCTTCCTTCCTTCCTTCCTTCCTTCCTTCCTTCCTTCCTTCCTTCCTTCCTTCCTTCCTTCCCTCCTCTTCCCTCCTCTTTCCTTCTTTCTTTCTTTCTTTCTTTCTTTCTTTCTTTCTTTCTTTCTTTCTTTCTTTCTTTCTTTCTTCTTCTTCCTTTCTTCACAAGTTAGTTAATATACAGTGTAGTCTTGGCATCAGGAGTAGAATCCAGTGATTCATCACTTACATATAACACCTGGTGCTCATCCCAAAAAGTGCCTTCCTTAATGACCATCACCCATTTCTCCCCACCCCACTCCCCTAACTCCCCCATCAACCCTCAGTTTGTTCTGTGTATTTAAGAGTCTATTATGGTTTGCCTCCCTCTCTGTTTTATCTCATGTTTCTTTCCCTTTCCCTGTATGCATCTGTTAAGTTTCTCAAATTTCACATGAGTGAAATCATGTGATATCTGCCCTTTATCTGTCTGACTTATTTCACTTAACAAAATACCTCCAGTTCCATTCACATTGTTGCAAATGGCAAGATTTCATTCTTTTTCATCACTGAGTAGTATTCTTATACATAATATATGAGTAGACAGGAAAAATGCTACTTATATATTCATACTTATATATGAATATATATATATATATATACATAATCCATTCATCAGTTGATGGACATTTGGGCTCTTTCCATAATTGGCTGTTGTTAATTGCCAAACATTGGGGTACATGTTCCCCTACAAATCAGCACTCCTGTACCCCTTGGGTAAGTTCCTAGCAGGGCTATTGTTGGGTCATAGGGTAGTTCTATTTTCAGTTTTTTGAGGAACCTCCACACTGTTTTCCAGAGTGGCTGCACCAGTTTGCATTCCCACCAGTGGTGCAAGAGAGTACCATCTTTTCCACACCCTCACCAACATCTGTTGTTTCCTGAGTTGGTCATTTCAGCCACTCTGACTAGTGTGAGGTGGTATCTCAGTGTAGTTTTGATTTGTATTTCCCTGATGATGAGTGACATTGAGTATTTTTTCATGTGTCTGTTTGCCATCTGGATGTTTTCTTAGGAACAGTGTCTATTTATGTCTTCTGCACATTTCTTCAGTGGATTGTTTTTTCAGGTGTTGAGTTTGGTAAGTTTTTGATACTAACCCTTGGTTTCTTGATTTGGGTGCTCAGTACAAACATTCCCTCAGTTCGTGAGAATAGTTTCAATTGTACAATTATGATTTGGGCATTTTTCTGTATGAATTTTCTACTTCAAATAAATTCAAAGGTGGTATTTGAGGAATTAATATTCTTTATTCAGTAAGAAGACATGGAAGCTCTTGTCTTTAGCTGAAGAATTACACAATGATATTAAAATCAGAAAGATTACATAAAGTGATAATAAGACAAAAGGATTGAAAATGAGAGAGAAAATTGACCTGAGCTTGTATAGTAGTACTGGGAATACAGACAAAGAGATGGATGTGATTGGAGTTATTAGAGACAAAATGGATCAGCTTTATGCCTAACAAAAGGGGGCACATAAAGAAAGGAGAGAAGTTTGTTTGTTTTTTTAATGTTTAATCATTTTTGAGAGACAGAGAGAGAGTGAGCATGGGAGGGACAGAGAGAGAGGGGGACAGAGAACCTAAGTGGGCTCTGTGCTGACAGCAATGAGCCAGATGCGGGGGCTCAAACTCACCAACCATGAGTTCAGGACCTGAGCCGAAGTTGGTGCTTAACTGACTTCTGACTTCCAAGGTGTCCCAAGAGAAAACGTTTCTAAAAGAGATTCAAGGGGTGCCTGGGAAGCTCAGTCAGTTAAGCATCTGACTTCAACTCTGGTCATGATCTCACAGTTTATGGAATTTAGCCCCACATCGGGCTCTGTGCTGACAGCTCAGAGCCTGGAGCCTGCTTCAGATTCTGTGTCTCCCTCTCTCTCTTCCCCTCCCCCATTCACCCTCTGTCTCTCTCTTTCCCTCTCTCAAAAGTAATAAACAATAATACATTTAAAATAAGTTGAGAATTAATAAATGAAAGAGATTCAAGACTGGGTGGCAGGCAGTACTTCTGAGAAATACAAAAATCAAGAGGATAAAGGATTTGGCAAATGTTGGCAAACGACAGCCAGCAGTCAAATCTGGCCTGCCAACTATTTTTGTATAGCCCATGAGCTAGGACAAAATGTAAAAATTTTACATTTTTTAAGTGGTTGAAAAAAAATCAGAATAGATGTAATCAGAATAATATTTAAGGCACATAAAGATTATATGAAATTGAAGTTTCGATGTCCATATAAAATTTTTTGGAACACAGCCACACTCATTTGTTTGCATAGTGTCTTTGGCTCCTCTTGCATTACCACAGCAGCAGAACTGAGGATTGGTCGAGTGGAATGGTGTGGCCTGCAAAGCATAAAATATTTACTATTTCGCCCTTTACAGAAAAGTTTTGCTACCCCCTGCTTTAGAGTTAATAGTATAAATTATATCGTATATCATATATGTACTTGAAAATGCCTAATATGCTAATGGAAGAATACAACTTCCACTGAAAAAGGAGAAGAACACTAGAAATAGAATTCTGAGGATCGCTGTGTAGATTGAACTGGCTCTGTTATTGTTAACAGCTGGCATTTTTAGAAAAAGCTGAAGAAAATAAAAAGTGCTTCAGGCACATGTATTCATTTGATCTCTAAGGCATGCTCTGAGGCAAATATCATTGTCTCTGGTTGATAGACAAGGAGACATATTCTAGAAAATATGAAACTACACTTTGGAGAATAATTGCATTCAAAAGTAGAAGGTGGTAGAGAAACACCATTGAGTGTGAATATTTTGGTATATTGTGGGCAATATTACTCATGTTTGTTGGCATAGTGATAGGACAAAAACTCTAGGCCAGAGTTTCTAGGTTTGCATACTGGCTCTACCACTTACTAACACTAGAATCTTGAGTTAATAACTAAATCTTTTGGACACTCAGTTTCATAATCCATTAAAGTTAGGGTAATAATATATTTACCTCATAGAGCTGATATGAGAGTGAAGTTTAATACATGTAAGATGCCTAGGGAGTGTCTGGGATATATAAATGTTAGCTCTTTTTGTTTTTAGCAAGAGACTTCAAAAACAGTTGACACACAATAAAATCTCATTCAGATGGAAGTGACGAAAAAATGTTTGATAACAATTTATATCACAGTTCTACTCTATATATCTGGGCAGGAGTGGAGACATACCATCAGTCAGAAATAATATCAGATTCCATTTACCTGATTTGTCTCAAGCCTTGTTTCTTTGCTTATCCTGCACACAATTATCCAATAAGGAATTTTTTTCTCAGAATTCTGAAATATCAACTATTCTCTTAAGTACTATTTTGAAATTTTCATAGTGATTCAAATTGATTAATAGCATATAATAAATCATCCACAGAAGCACTAAAAATCTTCAGTAGAGGTGCCAGTCAGTAATTTAATGCTTTTCTGATGTTGTTGTTCCTCCTGTGGAGTCAGAATGCACTAGAACTTTCCATTTTATAAACTATTGCCCAACTTTTGGCCCTTATCTTGTCAGAAGTAAACATCTGGTGATTATAATTCACCATGTGAGTTGAGATGTTATTAAGGAAATCGAGTGCAACCGATGAGATTCCAGTCTGTGACAGGGTCAGCCTCGGTGTTATCCAATAATCAACTCTGCTCCCTGCATGGCAGGTGGGTAGCAGTTGCAATTACTGTCATTTTGTGTCTGGAGAAACTTAGACAAGAGGGTTAAGTGACTTCCTTAAGGTCATATTGGAAATCAGTGGCATTCCAAGGAACTTAGAATACACTTAACCAGATCCCCTCTCCAGTAGTTTGAACATTTTTATGCGGATAGTGAATAATTTTTCATGATATGCCAGTGTATACTTCAAAATTCTTTATTAGATCCTGATTCATGGATTTATTATCTCTGAGACAAAGACCGTAAGAAGAGGTCCCATTTGAATCTACCTACATCTATTATTATTTGAAGGCTTATACACTTCTTTTTACGAAAATGGAAAGAATGGTAATGATCAGTAGTCAAGATGGAGAAAATTCATTTCAACTTTTGAGCTAGTTTAATGGGCTAGTAGTTTATAATTTACTTAATGAGCTTTCATACTATTGATTTCAGACATAAGTGAGCTGGGTCTTCATTTATGTCCCTTGCCACATGCCGGCAGTAGTAAGAGTTTCTTTTATTTTAATAGGCCACATTTCCTGAGCAAAAAAATTGCAAACTGTATTCAGCGTATAGCTCATCAGTTAAAAGCCTATTCCTAGAGGCACCTGGATGGTTCAGTCAATTTAACATCTGACTTCAGCTCAAGTCATGATCTCACAGCTCATGAGTTTGAGCCCTGTGTTGTGCTCTCTGCTGTCAGCACAGAGCCCTCTTCAGATCCCCGGTTCCCACCCCCGCCCCTCCTTGCTCACTCTCCCTTTCTCTGTCTCTCTCAAAAATAAATAAACATTAACAAACTTTTAAAGCCTATTCCTATGAGCTTAATTTAATTATTTCATAGTGCAAGAATGCAAATTTTAAGTGCTAGATATGTTAATATATTTCGATAATTTTCTTACTGAATAGGAGATAGCTATCACTTATTGAGCATTCAATTTGTGTCAGAACATTATTCTAAGGAATTTAGAGGAAGTTTCGAATTGGAAAGCCTCATTATTTATTTTCATGACTAGGTTAGAACTGAAGAATGGATAATTAATCCTGTGATTTCACAGACACCAAGTTATTTTAGACCCCAGTTTAGTCTGATACTAATAGATAATAAATGACAGATTCTTCATATTGGTCCTTTGATCCTTATTTTTTGTTGTTGGCTTTTCCATTGAACATTCTTGTAACTCCTTCGATCATGTACTTAAGCATTTTTGCTCTTACACTCTATTGATTCAATAAAGTATATTTCAACTATGTTGAGCCTAGTGTTCAGAACATTTCAAAGATTTCTGAGGTAATTTCTTCTTATTTCCCCATGTAAATGTGTCTCAGAGACTAGCATCTGGAAATATATCGGTATTATAAAAATCACATATTCTGTGAGAATAATCTAATAAGTAAAATTTACTTAAATGTTTTACCCTTTTTTAACTAACCCCTCCGAGACTCATGTACTCATTCTACTAGAATATATATGGACTTTTTTTGAGAGTATGATTGCTCAGACAGTCGTGTGAAATTTTATGGCCTTGATAATATCAAATCACATTTACTTCAAGATTCTTTTTTATTTGACAGATGGTTATAGGTCCCAGATTCTAATGCTGTAAATACGGTGGTGTAGGTGTATGGATAGTGTTCTACCCATCCCACATTTCAAATTACAAGTGAAAATGCAAGTTGCATAATGTACAAAATTTTACATATTCAAAGAATAGTACTATGCCAACACATCAAGTCTCCTACTCATGGGAGAAGAGCACCTCAAAACCCAGGATGCTAATTGCTGAGGGCTGCCTTAATAAACCCCGCCCATAGCATTTTTACTCTTCCCTCAAAATACTTTTTATATACATGCATATTTGAATGTGTATATAATGACAAAATACACATATACATCCTTATAATTTAAATATGTGCTTATCTAAAACATATGATATATAAATGTATATTATTGTTTGCCAGTATATATACAATGTTTGCATAAGGATCTATCTGAATGTATACACATGCAAGGATAAATAGACATTATAATGTCAATAGGCATTTCAAGACAATTTTGTTATACTACTTTTTGAAGCATACTATCAGTACAATAAAATAAAGTATATCTTTGGGGCACCTGGGTGGCTCAATCAGTTGAGCATCTGACCCTTGATCTTGGTTCAGGTCATGATCTCACGTTCATGAGATTGAGCCCCGTGTCAGGCTCTGTACTGACAGCATGGAGCCTGCTTGGGATTCTTTCTTCCTCTCTCTCTGCCCTTCCCCTGCTTATGCTCTCTGTCTCTCTCTCTCTCTCAAAATAAATAAATAAACTTTAAATAATTAAATATATGCTTTTCTAATATATGAGATGCATTATATTAAGTCCAAATTAATTTAAAGATGTATTGCATCAGAAATTTGAGAAATCTCGGGGCATCTGGATGGTTCAGTCAGTTAAGCTTCTGACTTTGGCTCAGGTCATGATCTCACGGTTCATGAGTTGGAGCCCCGCATTGGGCTCTGTGCTGACACCTCAGCCTGGAGCCTGCTTCAGATTCTGTCTCTCTCTCTCTCTCTCTCTCTCTGCCCTCCCCTGCTCATGCACTGTCTCTCAAAAATAACTAAACATTAAAAATTAAAAAAAATAAATTTGAGAAATCTCACGTTTATAATGAGTAGATTTAAGTATTTCAGACACTACATTATACATTGTTATTCTCAAATTTAACAGTGTAGCTCTAGAGCAAACATTCATAATTTAAGAATTTTTTCATATGAAAACTTAAGCTTGGGAAGTTTGTACTATAGCACTTAAAAAAAACCCTGTGACATCTTTGTTTTTGAATGAACAAGTTTAAGAATCTCCTACAATGACCACTTCTGCCTAAAATGGTCTTTGATACAGTGGAGTGCTTATAAATCTAATTATCATATGTTTTAGGCCAAGATGACTCAGTTGCCTGAGGCTGAAAAGGAAAAGATTGCTGAGCAAGTTGCTGATTTCAAGAAAGTAAAGAGTAAACTGGATGCCGAGATTGAAATATGGGATGATACGAGCAATGATATCATTGTTCTGGCCAAGAAGATGTGTATGATTATGATGGAGATGACAGACTTCACCAGGTAATTATGCGGAAAATGCTGTGCAGCGTTTACCATGGGTAGAAACATTTGTCAAAGTAGTGAAACTTACATTTCTCCAAGTGGCAGGTGCTTAAAACCAAGTGGTGGAAGAAACACAAATAATGTAGAATTAGAAAGTTGTAGGTGTGTAGGTCTAGAGGTTTCGGTAAATAAATATGGAAAAGTTTCTCATAAACTGCCAAAAAATGATTTTAGAAATCTCTTTATACCTTCTCACCTTAAGAATCTTCTCTGTGTATCATATTAGCATATTATTTTATGAAGAAATTGGTAAGTCAAATTATGATCTCGGTTGGAGCTCTCTGAATGTTTGCTTTCCATAGTTTCATAATTTTAGTTGTAATGATTTATGTGTCATCAGGATTCGTGATATCTTTTGCTACTGAGACATCAAACAAATATATTTTAAATCACAGTGACAATGATGTATATGAAAGAATCACACATTGTGTGTAAATTCCAGAAGTAATAAAATATTTATTATAGTTTGAAAATATTAATTTTAGAACTAGTCAAAGAGCAGTAAAATAATATAGTTCTTGCCCTACCAGTTACTAAAATATACAAAACTACAAGGAAGCTGATTTAGTGCTGGTGTAATTATAAATGCCACAGAAAGAATACTCTGAAGCATACCTGGTATCCTCATTTATATCGCCATACATTATGCACAAAAATAAATTTTGGATGGAGTAATAAATGTAAGTTTAAAATCATAACAAGTGGAAAAATGTACACAAATCTTTTATTTATATTAAGATTGAGAAAAGTTTTCTAAGCATGGGATAAAAAGGAAGAACTTGTAGAAAAAAATTATTTAATTGAACTACATTAAAAATTTTGTAGATCAATAGAATGTACTAAAGAACATTGAAATATAAATAAATAATTGAGTAAATGTTTGTAAAAAAAAACATAATATTGTTTACATTAAAGAATACTTAAGCCATTATAAAGAATAAAGACCCAAATATCCTAGAAGAATGAACAAAAGACATGAGCAAGTAATTCACTTCCTCCACATAAAAGATATGACCCATAAATTGTGAATAATATTTAACCTACAATAATTTAAAATAAGGTAACTTTTAAATTTTTAAAATTGGACAAAACTTTTAAAATAGGCTTATTACAAGGAGGATATGGTGATGAAAGTATATGTTGGTGTAAGCCTTATAGTAATTTGGCAAAAAGTATAAACTTAAAACTTTATGTAAACTTTGATATTATATATACCTATATCTGTACATTACATACACAGTCTTGTGAAGAATGCCTTTTATTCATTTATTTTGGGTACATGGGTAAAGGAAATGAAGTAATGATCTTGAGGAGATTTCTGCATTCCCATGTTCATTGGGACCTTATTCACAATAACCAAGATATGGAAACTATGTTGGTGTCCCTCGAAAGATGAATTAATAAAGAAAATGTGATACACATATCTATAGATGGGTAGATAGATAGGTAGATAGACAGATAGATCTATATATGATGGAATACTTTTTAGCCATAAGAAAGACCAATACTGGATGGTATCGCTTACAAGTGGACTCTTGGAAAAAATCAAACTCACAGAAACAGAAATCAATGGTGGAGAGTGGGAGGTAGATGAAATGGGGAGATGTTAGTTAAAGAGCACACACTTTGAGTTGTAGGATGAATCAACTCTGAGTATCTAACGTACAGGATGGTGAGTGTTGTTAATAACACTGTATTGTATACTTGAAATCGGGTGACAGTAGATCTTAAGCATTCTAATGCACACACAAAATAAGAGATAACTATGTGAATTGATGGGTGTATATATTTCCATATACATATATATGTATATGAAAGAGAGAAGTGTATACATATATATATATGTGTGTGTGTGTGTGTGTGTGTGTGTGTGTATGTATACATATATACACTCTATTTATACTACAGAATTAAGACACTTTTTTTAATGTTTATTTTTTTTTAATTTTTGAGAGACAGAGTGCAAGTGGGAAGGGGCAGAGAGAGAGGGAGATACAGAATCTGAAGCAGGGTCCAGGCTCCAGGCTCTGAGCTGTCAGCACGGAGCCTGACGCGGGGCTCGAACTCACAAACTGTGAGATCATGACCTGAGCCGAAGTCGGTCACTCAACTGACTGAGCCACCCAGGAGCCCCGAATTAAGACACTTTTTATTGCCCTATTTCTCAAACTGAGATTAAACATTGCTCTCCAATTAGATTTCTTTCCATAATGTACTGTTTTCCATATAAATTTGTGGACTCTTTAAACCATGTCTAAACTCTTAATTCGATTTTTTACAGGAAATATTTCCTTCATGTATGTTTCCTACCTAGGTTAATTAAATAAGTGCCATAATAGTTAAAATGTTATTTATTAATCCTTATTTTCAGAATGGACATATAACATAAACATGGGGATTTAATTATTGTGAGGAAGATAAATGTAACAATGTATCTTAACAACGTAAAAGAAGCTGTAGTGGAGAGAAGTTGGGTTATGAGTAAGATATGGAGCGGAGCAGTAAGGGGCAGAAGAGTGAACGTGGATGTCTTTTCCTCATACGTAACGGAAGCTGAGATATAACTAACACATATAATAAAAAAACTGGTTGTGAATAAAACTATATTATCAAGGATTATAAATATTAACAACGAAGATATATAAATTCATCAAACTAAGGAAAGGAGGGGGAGAAAAGAAGATGAACAGTCTTATAAGTGATCTAAATTCTCATTTGTAGGAAAAGTCAATAAATTATATCTTAGAGAAGAAAGTATATTGTTTAGAGGTATGATAATGACAAGAAATGAAATCATACAAGGTTAAAAGTACCTGTTCTCCCTTTGTAGAGGTAAGGATTGCTTTTCATAAATTGTTATTATTTAGTTGGTTTCACCTTGCTTCTCTTCTCTTTCATAGAGAGAGAGAGAGAGAGAGAGAGAGAGAGAGAGGGAGAGAGGGAGAGAGGGAGAAAATATGTACATCATCTAGATACATTGTCAGAGGCAGGGGAAACAAAAGTAAAAATGAAATATTGGGACATCATCAAGATAAAAAGCTTCTGCATAACAAAGGAAACAACAAAATTAAAATGCAGCCTATGAAATGGGAGAAGATATTTGCAAATGACATATCAAATAAAGGGTTAGTATCCAAAATCTATAAAAAACTTATCAAACTCAACACCCAGGAAACAAATAATCCAGAGAAGAAATGGGCAGAAAACATTAATAGACACTTTTCCAAAGAAGACATCCAGATGGCTAACAGACACATGAAAAGATTCTCAACATCACTCATGATCAGAGAAATACAAATCATAACCATGGCGAGATACCACAACGAGATACCTGTCAGAATGGGTAAAATTAACAACATAAGAAACAACAGGTGTTGGTGAAGATGCAGAGAAAGGGAAACTCTTGCACTGTTGGCAGGAATGCAAACTGGTGTAGCTGCTCTGGAAAACAGTACTGAGATTCCTCAAAAAGTTAAAAATGGAACTACCTTATGATTCATCAATTGCACCCTTAGATGTTCACCTAAAGGATACAAAAACATAGATTCAAAGAAGTACATGCACCCCAATGTTTATAGGAACATTAAAAACAATAGGCAAAGTGTGAAGAGAGCCCAAATGTCTATCAGCTGATGAACTGATAAAGAAGATGTGGTATATATACAGTAGAATATTACTCAGTCATCAAAAAGAATGAAATCTTGCCATTTGAAATGGCATGGGTGGAGCCAGTGTATTATTGTAAGCAAAATAAGTCAGTCAGAAAAGGACAAATACCACATGATTTCACTCATATGTGGAATTTAAGAAACAAAACAGATGAACAAAAGGGAAGGAGAAAAGAAAACAAACCTTGAGAGACTCTTAAAGATAGAGAACAAAAAACTGAGGGTTGATAGAGGGAGATGGGTGGGGGATGGGCTAGATGGGTGATGGATATTAAAGAGGCTCTTGTTATGATGAGCACTGAGTGTTTTATGTTAGTGATGAATCACTGACTTCTACTTTTGAAACCAATATTGCACTGTATGTTCACTAACTAACTAGAATTTAAAGGAAAATTTGAAAAATAAAATGAAGATTGAAAAGACAGTATAGTTTTGACAGTTATCAATCTGTGGGTACTTTTATTTGAGTAGCTTCACGGAATGTTGAAAAACAGTCTTAAAAGGGGTGGATGAGAAATTAGCTGATGAGAAATTAAAGACACTCAACATAGTAACTTAAAGGAGCAATCAGTCAAGACAAGATTTTGAAATTTCTGATGGGAAAAAGGAAATGGAGAGGGATAGAACAAAATTGTAAAAGGGGAATGAAAAGCTGTAACCAAAAAATGAGGTAAAGAAGTAGAGCATAAGCACTGAGACATTGGGAGAGAAAGCAAGAAAGCAAGGAAGCAAGAAAGAAAGAGGGAGGAAGAAGGAGGAAAAAACAGGTATGAGGATACCTGCATGAATTTAAATGGTTGCTCCTTCTAGGCTTAGCTGGAATATTCCATCATAGAATCCTTTCTTGGCTATCCATAAAGACACTTGTCTCTCTGTATCATAAGATCCTGTTCCTTTCTTTTTAGCAGTTATCATCTTCTGGATTTTCTAGTTTGTTTATTTATATATTCCCTGCCTCTATATCCTTAACAGAATATAAGATGTATAAAATGTATAAAAGTATGAAATTTGACTTTATTGCTTTATACTCAGAACTTATAACATCCTAAACAGTACATATATACAAAGCCTCTGTATATACTATAGTATGTATACATATATGTATAGATGACAGTATTTAATATATTCTGGTTGAATGGATTAGGGACTTCAAAAATAATTTATATTTATTAATAAATTAAAAAGAAAAAATACAACTTGAATTCAGATGGAACTAAGAATAAACAAATATAAACCCAAACAAACCAGTATAGTAACATAAGTTTAAACTCTTGAAATAAACTTTTTAAGTTATATTTTTTTAATTTATTTTATTAATTCAAGTATAATCAACATACACTGTTACATTAGTTTCAGGTGTACTATATAATGATTCAACAATTCTATACGTTACTCAGTGCTCATCATAATAAGTGTACTCTTAGTCACTTTCACCTATTATCCATCCTCCCATCCATCTCACCTCTGGTAATTCTCTATAGTTTATTCTCTACATTTAAGAGTTGTGTTTTTGTTTGTCTCTTTTTTACTTTGTTTTGTTTCTTAAATTCCACACAACAGTGAAATCATACGGTATTTGTCTTTCTCTGACACATATTTCACTTAGATTTATACCCTCTAAATCCATCAATGTTGTTGCTAATGGCAAGATTTTATTCTTTTTTACAGAGGAGTAATTTTATGGAGGAGTATATATATATATGTATGTGTATATGTATATATATGCCACATATAATAAAATAAGATTATATATGTATATATATATATGTATATATATATATATATATGCCATATCTTCTTTATGAATCCATCAGTAAAGGGTTGCCTTCATATCTTGGCTATTGTAAATAATGCTTCAATAAACATAGAGGGACATATATCTTTTCCAGTTAGTGTTTTCATTTTATTTGGGGAAGTACCTAGTAGTGCAATTGCTGGGTCGGGTCATAGGGTAGTTCTATTTTTAAGTTTTTGAAGAACCTCCATACTTTTTTCTAGAGTGGCTTCACCAGTTTGCATTCCCACCAACAGTGCAGTAGGGTTTATTTTAATTTACGTCATTGCCAATACTAATTTCTTTTTATTATTATTATTATTTTAGCCAATATGACAGTGAAACCTACTGTTTTTGTTTCTCCCTTAACCCTTATAGAGATCTTAAGTGTTGAACACTAAAGATTTTAATTTTTAATGCCCATGTGACATTGAGAGGGAACATACAGTCAGGGGAACTGGAAGTCAGATCCTTGCAAAAGCCAAGAGTTGTGCTTCTAAAAAGGAAACTAGAAATATTTGCATAGACCAGATTGAAGGAGAAACAAGAAAGATTTTTTTTTCTTGGAATCTGAGTCAATAAAGGTGATCTTTAAGAAACAGAGACCTCCAAGTATATGACCTATTAAACTAATGGATTTCAAATTACATAATCAGAAATGCGACCCTCAAAGTAAACAATTAAAATGCAAGAAACAACGATGAACAAAGAAATCAGAAAACCTATTGGTGTATTTAAATAAGCCTTGGCAGGAAAATAACAATGACGAGAGAAAAGATGATTTGAAATGATCCCACTGTAACATGTAATTATTGGAGATCAGAGTTAAATGGTCTACTTTTCTATTCAGGGAGAATTTAGAACATTAACACTAGTAAAATTAACATTATACTTTGCTACATAAAAAAATGCATATAATGTCTTTTTAAATTTCTGAGGAATCTCTAAAACAAAATTAACATATCAGTAGATGAAATTAATGTAGAAAGGTTAGAAGTTAGAAAATAAGAATAAAATTAAAAAAGAAGATGGGGAGTGCATATAAAAGAATGTAAACATGTTATAATCATGATAGACACTTATAATAGGTAAATGTAGGAAGCTTAGTGGTTAAAAAAAAAAACATAAGTACAACAATACCATACTAGCAAAAACCAAAAAAAAAATCTATCACTTTTACATAAAGGAATATAGGAATCTTTTGGAGGAGGAAACCTCTCCCCGGAAGAGGAAGGAAATGTTGATGAGAACTAAGTAATACATAGAAGAGTCAAATCACTGTATTGTATACCTGAAACTAATATAAAACTGTCTGTGAACTACACTAGAATTAAAATTTTTTTTTAATAAAATAAAAAATGAAAGAGGAAGAAAATGTTTGAATAAATAAAGGGAATTTGAGGAAATAAATGTCTAATGACTTCTATTTGAGAGGTAATGTCAAATGTGAAATATGAGAAAGTATAAAAAGCCAAACGTAGGATGAGAGCTTGGGTAAAGACACAGAAACAGATCTGGATTATAAGAGGTAGTCAACCAATAAGATCATTCATTCATTCATTTATTTTACCATTAACTACCTAAATTCCTAGGATGGAAAGGAATTTAGAGCAGGATTCAAAGGAGTGAGAGAATTGAAACTATTAAAATAACTGACTAGGATCTTGAGGGGAAGGTGATGGAGTAGTAGGAGGACCCTGTGCGTGTCTCATCCCTCAAACACAGCTGTATAATGACCAGATCATTGTGAACATCCAAAAAATCTATCTGGGACTAAACTATCTAGAACTAAACTAGAGGGAGAGAAAAGGCCAGATTGTGGAAGGCAAGAGGTGTGGAGATGTGATCTGGGGGAGAAAAGAATCACACAGGTGCTTCAGAGGAAAGGGAGCTGTGATCACAGAAAGAGGAGAGAGAGAGAGAGAGAGAGCAGCAGCAGCACACAGAGGATTGCACAAGAAAAACACTTCCCCAAAAACCAGTGACTGGAAAAAGAAGAGGGGCTGATTATTGTGAATTTTTACAACTAGCGAAACTGAAAGACCTAAGTTTTGAAGTTCATGCCGTGGGTGGGTATGGAGCCCAACAGGTTCCATGGTGCTACCGTCGAGAAGGAGAGGAGACGCACAGGAGCAGACAGTGTGATTTGAGGATCTCCTGAGATGCATTGGGAGAGATATTTTTCCCTTGGAGTGCATCTGGGAGAGGTGACATTGCCCATTAAGGCACAAAAGAGCCTGTGGGTGCCATTATGCTGCCCTGTTCCTTAGCATAGGGGCAGAGATACCTGCTGAGAGCAGCTAACCTGGACACTGACTTTTGCTGCACTTTAAACTCCAAACTCCTATGTTTTTGGTACAACTGCCCTTCTAGGACCAACTAGTATCAGCCCCAGTGCTGCTAGACACTCCCCTGGAGGACAAGCATGGACCCACGCATGCCAGATCTCTAAAGTTTGGAGTTTTGAAACTCAGCTGGTGTGTGTGTCTAAACACATATACCCTAAACACACATATCCTGTGTGTATCTGGAGTGGGGGGCATCTGGCCTAGACACAGACAGGATGAAAGCAGGGATCTGAGGGACATCTAGGACAAAAGAGGGGAGATTATTCACTCTTCTGCGAGGGCTTCCTGGACAGCAGCAGACATGAACTCCCCTGTCTGGGAATGAGGGAGAAGGCTGGCACCACTTTTCCCCCATCCATCAGCACGGACTGACTTCGGTGAGCAGCACAGCGCCCACAGTGGAGGCCTTAGCTTCTTACACCACGTACCCCCCGCCACCACTGCACTCTGTAGGTGCTTCTTTACTAGGGAAAGTGTGCCTGACAGAGCAGTGGGCCGGCCCCCTACACAACCCCCACCCCCCAAGTCTACTGACCATAGAGTGCTACAAAGCTTCAGCTCTAGTGGAAATAGGATCAGGCCTCTTTTAACAGGCAGCCCAGAGATCACCTAGTTAAAACTTGCTACATTCTAGACAAGGTCCAAAGAGTCCCCATTGCAGGCAAGGAGAAACTTTGCAGAGAACTGAACTGAGCAAAAAATCAGCCAAAACACAGTAGCAGACTGCACACAGATACATACAGGATATTTCCTGAAGCTCCAGGCCCTGGACAGTGTACAACCTTTTCTTAATAAAGCCGTTACTCTCAGGATCAGGAAACATATGAAGCTTTCCTGACAGAGAGACCTAGATAAATGCCAAGACAGAGGAATTCCTCCCAAAAGAAAGAGCAAGAAAAGGTCACGGCCAGGGATCTAATGGAAACAGGTATAAGCAATATGCCAGATCCAGAATTTAAAACAAGAATAATAAGGATACTAGCTGGGCTATAGAAAACCATAGAAGATACCAGGAAGTTTCTTACTGCAGAGATAAAGGACATAACTCCTAGTCAGGCAAAAAAAAAAAAAAAAAGCTATAACGAAGATGTGAAACTGATTGAATGTAATGAGCTTAAGGATGGAAGAAGCAAAGAAACAAACAAGTGATATAGAAAATAAAATTATGGAAAATGGTGAAGCTGAAAGCAAGAGGGAAAGAAAAGTATTGGATATGAACGTAGACTTAGAGAACTCAGCGACTCCATAAAGCATTTTAATATTCATACTGTAGGAATCCCAGAAGAAGAGAGGAAAAAGGGCACATAAGGTTTATTTGAGCAAATTATCGCTGAAAAATTTCCTAATCTGGGGAAGGAAACAGACATCTAAATCCAGGAGGCACAAAGAACACCCATCAAAGTCAACAAAAGCAAGCCAACACCAAGGCATGTTATAGTACAGTTAGCAAAATATAGAGATGAATAAGCAGCAAGGGAAAAGAACTCCCTCACTAACAAGGGAAGACAAATCAAGTTAGCAGCAGACCTTTCCACAGAAACTGGGCAGGGGACAAGGGAGTGGCATGATATATTCAATGTGCTGAATAAGAAAACTGTGTAGCCAAGAAACTCTATCCAGCAGGGGTGTCAAGAGAGATAAGAGTTTCCCAGCCAAACAAAAACTAAAGGAGTTCGTGACCTTTAAACCAGCCCTACAAGAAATATTAAAGGAGACGTTTTAGTGGGAAAGAATGACCAAAGCAACAAAGACTAGAAAGCAGCAGAGAAAAATCTCCATAAACACCATCTTTACAGGTAATACAATAGCACTAAATTAATATCTATCAATAATCACTCTGAATGTAAATGGACTAAATGCTCCAATCAAGAGACATAGGGAAGCACCTGGGTGGCTTAGTTGGTTAAGTGTCTGACTTCGGCTCAGCTCATGATCTCATGGTTTGTGAATTTGAGGCCTGTGTCAGGCTCTGTGCTGACAGCTTGGAGGCTGGAGTCTGCTTCAGATTCTGTGTGTCTCTCTCTCTCTCTCTCAAAAAATAAATAGACAGTTACAAAAAAAAGAGACATAGGCTATTGGAATGTATAATAAACAAGATTCACCTATATACTGCCTTTAAGAGATTCATTTGAGACCTAAAGTCACCTGCAGATTGAAAGTGCGGGATGGAGAACCATTTATCATGCTAATGGACATCAAAAGAAAGCTGGAGTAGCCATACTTCTATCAGACAAGCTAGATTTTATACCAATGGCTGTAACAAGAGATGAAGAAGTGCACTATATCATAATAAAGGCATCTATCCAACAAGAAGATCTAACAATTGTAAATATTTATGCTCCTAACTTGAGAGGACCTAAGTATATAAAAAAATTAATAAAAAACATAAAGAGACTCATTCATTAATCATAGTACAATAATAGTAGGGTACTTTAACACCCCACTTACAGCAATGGATAGATCATATCAGCAGAAAATCAACAAGGAAACTATGGCTTTCTATGACACACTGGACCAGGTGGTGTTAACAGATATATTAGGACATTTCATCCTAAAGCATTAGAATACACATTCTTTTTGAGTGCACATGGGACATTCTCCAAAATAGATCACATACAAGGTCACAAATCAGTCTTCAACAAACACAAAATGACTGAGATCACACCACGCATATTTTCTGACCACAATGCTATGAAATTTGAAATCAACCACAAGAAAAAATTTGGAAAGTCCACAAGTATATAGGAGTTAAAGAACATACAACTAAATAATGAATGGGCTAACCAGAAAATTAAAGAAGTAAAAAAATACATGAAAAAATGACAATGAAAACTCAACAGTCCAAAACTTTTGGGGTGCAGTAAAAGTGGTCATAAGAGGGAACTGTATAACAAGTCTATCCCAAGAAGCAAGAAGAAAGAATCTCAAAACACAACCTAACCTTACACCTAAAGGAGCTAGAAAAAGAACAGGAAGTAAAGGCTAAAGCCAGCAGAAAAAGAGAAATAATAAAGATTAGAAAAGAAATAAATTATATATATATATATATACATATACATATATATATATATATATATTAAAAAAGTAGAACAGAGCAATGATATCAGGAACTGGTTCTTTGAAAGAATTAATCCCCCTAACCCAACTTATTAAAAAAAAAAGGACCCAAATATATAAAATATCAAATGAGAGAGGAGAGATCACAACCAACACCACAGAAATATAAACAACTATAAGACAATATTATGAAAACTAAAGATCAACCAATTCGGCAATCTGGAAGAAATGGATAAATTCCTAGAAATATATAAAGTACCAATACTGAAACAGGAAGAAATAGAAAATTTGAATAGATTGATAACCAGCAAAGAATTGAATCAATCATGAAAAATCTCCCAACAAACAGAAGTCCAGGGCCAGATGGCATCCTGGGGGAATTCTCTAAACTATTCAAGAAGAATAATACCTATTCTTTTTTTTTTTTTTAAGTTTATTTGTATTGAGAGAAAGAGAAAGAGGGCAAGCAGGGGAGGGGCAGAGATAGAGGGAGAGAGAATTCTTACAGGCTCTGCAATGTCAACACAGAGCCACACTTGGGGATTGTGGGATCAAGAACTGTGGGATCATGACTTGAGCCGAAATGAAGATTCGGACCCTTAATCAACTGAGCCACCCAGGCTATTCTTTTGAAACTTTTCCAAAACATAGAAATGAAAGGAAAACTTTCAAACTCATTCTATGAGGCCAGCATTACCTTGATTCCAAAACCAAAGACTCCACTAAAAAGTAGAATTGCAGGCCAATATCCCTGATAATGATGGATGTAAAAATTCTCAACAAAATAATAGCAAAACAAATCCAACAGTTCATTAAGATAATCTTTCACCAAGATCAAGTTTAATTTATTCCTGAGTTGCATGAATGGTTCAATATTTGCAAATAAATCAGCAGGATACACCACATTAATAAAAGAAAGGATAAGAACCATATGGTCTTATCAATAGATGCATAAAAAGCATTTGATAGAAGACAGTATCAATTTTAGATAAAAACTCTCAACAAAGTAAGGACTGTGGGAACATACTTCTACATCATGAAAACCATATATGAAATACCTACAGCTAATATAATACTCGGTGGAGAAAAAAAAGAGAGCTTTTCCTTTATGGTCAAGAAAAAGACAGGGATGTCACTCTCACCATTGTTATTTAACATAGTACTGGAAGTCCTAACTTCAGCAATCAAACAACAAAAAGAAACAAAAGGAATCCAAATTGGCAAGGAAGAAGTCAAACACTCATTATATGTGGACATGATATCCCATATTGAAAACTTGAAAGGCTCCACCAAAAAATTGCTAGAACTGATTTACAAATTCAGTAAAGTCACAGAATACAAAATCGATGTAGAGAAATCTGTTACATTTGTATACACCAATAATGAAGCAGTAGAAAGGGAAATCCAGGAATCAATCCCATTTACAATTTCACCAAAAACCATAAGATACCTAGGAATAAACCTAACCAAAGAGGTAAAATATCTGTACTCTGAAAATTATAGAACGCCTATTAAAGAGATTGAAGATGACACAAAGAAATGAAAAAACATTTCATGCTCATGACTTAGAAAAACAAATATTATTAAAATGTCTATACTACCCAAATTAATCTATACATTTGATGAAATCACTATCAACCAACAGTTCTCATAGAGATGGAACAAACAATCCTAAAATTTGTAGGGAACCACAAAAGACCCTGAATAGCCAAAGCAATCTTGACAAAGAAAAACAAAGCTGGAGGCATCATGATTCCAGATCTCAAGCTATACTACAAAGCTATATTCATCAAGACAATGTGGCCCTGACACAAAAACAGACACATAGATCAATGGAGCAGAATAGAAAACCTAGAAATGGACCCACAACTATATGGCCAACTAATCTTCAACAAATCAGGAAAGAACACCCTGAAGAAAAAGGACTCTTCAACAAATGGTGTTAGGAAAACTGGACTACACCATGCAAAAGAACAAAACTGGACCACTTTCTTACACCGTACACAGAAATAAATTAAAAAAACAAAACAAAACAAAACAAAACAAAAAACAAAAAAAAAACGAATGAAAGACCTTAATGTGAGACAGGGAACCATCAAAATCTTAGAGAAGAACACAGGCAGCAACATCTTTAACTTGGGTCAGAGCAACTTTTTACTTGACATGTCTCCTGAGGCAAAGGAAACATAAGCAAAAATGAACTATTGGGACATTATCAAGATGAAAAACTTTTATGTAGTGAAGGAAAACAGTCAACAAAACAAAAAGACAATTGAAGGAATGGGAGAAGATATTTGCAAATGGCATCTGATAAAGGGTTAGTATTCAAAATCTATGAATATCTTATCAAACTCAACATCCAAAAAAATAAATAATCCAGTTAACAAATGGGCAGGGGCACATGGGTGACTGTTAGTTAAGCCTCTGACTATTGATTTTGACTCAGGTCATGATCTCGTGGTTTGTAAGACTGAGTCCCACGTTGGGTTCTGCACTGGCAGGAAGAGAATCTGCTTGGGATTCTTTCTCTTACCCTTCCCTGCTCTTGTGCCTGTGCTCTATTTCAGAATGAACTAAAAGAAATAGGCAGAAGATAGGAATAGACGTTTTTCCAAGAGATATCCAGATGGCCAACAGACACATGAAAGATGCTTAACATCACTCATCATCAAAAATCAAAAACATGATGAAAATATAAATCAAAAACATGATGAGATACTATCTCATACCTGTGGGAATGACTAAAATTAACAACAAAGAAAACAACTGATTTTGGTGAGAATGCAGAGAAAGGGGAACACACTTACACTGTTGGGAATGGAAGCTGCTGCAGCCACTCTGGAAAACAGTATGAAGTTTCCTCAGAAAGTTAAAAATGGAACTACCCTACACCCAGCAATTTCACTACAGGTATATACCCAAAGGCGACAAGTATACTGATTCAAATAGACACATGTGCCCTAACATTTATAGCATCATTATCAACAATAGCCAAATTATGGGAAGAACTGAAATGCCCTTCGACTGATGAGTGGGTAAAGAAGATGTGGTATATATGTAAACTGGAATAGGGTGCCAGGGTGGCTCAGTTGGTTAAGAGTTCAACTTCGGCCCAGGTCATGATCTCACAGTCTGTGGATTTAAGCCCTGGGTCAAGCTCTGTGCTGACAGCCCTAAACCTGGAGCCTGCTTCAGATTCTGTGTCTCCCTCTGTCTCTGTCCCTCCCCTTCCTGTGCTCTGTCTCTCTCTATGTCTCAAAAATAAATAAATGTTAAAAAATATTTATATGTACAATGGAATATTACTCAAACACATTTTCAAAGATGTGGATGCAGTTAGAATATAATATGCTAAGGGAAAAAAGTCAGTCAGAGAAAGAAAACCATATTATTTCACTCATATGTGGAATTTAAGAAACAAAACAGATGAAAATAGGGGAAGGGAAAAAGAAGAGATGGAGATGGGGCACCTGGGTGGCTCCGTTAGCTAACCATCTGACTCTTGATTTTGGCTCAAGTCTTGATCTCATGGTTCGTGAGATTGAATCCCCCTCTCCCCCACATTGGGCTCTGCCCTGACAGCATCGCACCTACTTGGGATTCTCTCTCTCTCTCTCTCTCTCTCTCTTCCCCCCTCAGAATAAATAAACTTAAAAAAAAAGAGACAGAGTCAAAACATAAGAGACTCTTAACAATAGAGAACAAACTGAGGGTTGTTAGAAGGGAGGGCAGGGGATGGGCTAAATGAGTGCTAAGTATTAAGGAGGGCACCTATTGTGATGAGCACTGGGTGTTATATGTAAAGTAATGAATCACTAAATTCTACTCCTGAAACTAATATTAAACCATATGTTAAGTAACTAGAATTTAAATAAAAACTTGGAACATGAAAAAAATAAAATAAATGAAATAATTGGCTGTGCTCAGACTAGGAGAGGAAGGAAATGAGGCTAGGGTATAGAACCAAAAGTGGAAAGGTAAGGATATGTCACCAACTAGGTGGTGAGGATATAGACTTCAGGGCAGTTTGTCCGATTCTACCTCTGTTTCCCTCACAAATGTATTCATGTTTTATTGTTACATACTTTGAATCAAGTTGGAAAAGAATTCTGAAAAATGTTTTTGGAAAGGATACTCAGTGACTTTGAGGGTTTTGTAATCTGTGGTTAGGGTGTTACAAGAGGATTCACAACTCCACAGAGTGGTAATTCATTGGAAAATAGACACATTTCTAGGTTTACAAAAGCTAAACAGCCCAACTTTCTCACAATCTATAGGTGTCATTGCCAAAAGCATCCACAAAACAGAAACCCTGAGTGTTCAAATTGCAGGAAGAGGAAGAGTAGCAAAATTGAATGTGGAATCCCGATCATCTTTTGCACTTGGATTCAGTTTCATTTTGGTTCATCTAAACTGTGATAAATCTCTAATTGTCTTAAAGTGGATAAAACCTTGTGTTTTACTCCTTTTTTACTCCCAGTTCTGTCTTAAGAGGTTTTGGGTTTGTTTTGTTTTGTTTTGTTTTGTTTTAGGCACTACAATGTTTTTCTGAATTTAGCAGAAATTTTCTTAAATTTAGCAGTTTTATATATAGGCTATTCCTTAGTTCCACCAAATAACACTTCTTTCACTATAGTTGTTTTAGCTTGTTTGTGATGGGACCCATGAGAACAGGGGTCATAGTTGGCAATGTAGTATTTATCAACAAGTAGTCGATGTTTGGTAGTACAGTACACTCCTTGTCCCACACATAGAATTTAAGTGGTTCTATCTTTTTTAAAATAATAAAAGGAAAAAATTATACATTATCTTTTCTAGAGTATCACTGAGTATTCTAATTCCCTTCAGCTACTATTTTATTATCAATAGGAGGCAAATAATAGTAAGCTTTGATGAATGCTTACTGTGCACAACACTATGAAAAATACATATGTTTTCTCATTCGTGTCTTCCAGACAGTTTGATTATTACATCCTCCATTTTGTTATTAAAGAAACTGTGATTCATAGAGATCATTTCAGTTGCTCAAGGATACACAAATGAAATTGAATTTGAATCGAAGTTGGTCTAACTTCAGAATCTGGGCATCTACTCATCGTATTGCAAATCTTGATCCGTGTGTGAAACACAAAACGAGACCCAGCCCCTTCCCCAAAGGGAAAACAAAAAGACACTTTGGAAATAATAACAATCGTGTAATGCGTTGTATTCTTTTAGCTGTAAATCATTAGGATTTCAGAAGAGGAGGGTATCATTGGGAAATAGAGTAAGCAAAGAACAAAAGTATAAACAAATGAGGTTTGTATTAGAATTTGGATGAAAGGTGGGAATTCGCTTGTGGAAGGAGATGATATAAGTGAGCAAACACTCAAAGGTGGAGGCTAGAGGATGGGAATGAGTCAAATCCATTGGGGGGGTTCTCTAAGAAAACTATATAAATACAACATGAAGTTAAGATGGGTATGAAGAAAGTGATAGATTAGGAAAAGGCCTTAAAAATTGACAGGAGTTTTTGTTGTGTTTCTTTTCTTTCTTTTTTTTTTTTTTTTTTTTAAGAAGTAGGAAATGGGGATCCATTCAAGAATTGTGATCATGGCAGTGGCATGATAGAAGGAAAAGAAATCTAATAATGACATTCAGGAGAATGACAGCACTTTTGGATGGTACTAGCAGAGACTCGACCCATGGGGGTCTAGCTACAATTGGGAGACCCATATAATTAGTCAGACTTTGGAAATTCTGGTATAGGCTAATAGAAATTTGGTCAATTCCTAGAAAGTACTGTACCAGGAGCTAGAAAAATTACTCCTGTAAAACTTGAGGTAGCCACTTCTGAGCTTGGCATAAGCCCTTTGGCACACTGACCTTCGTCCAGACATGGAGACGTGGAGATTTTATTTTGGTTGTTTGTGAACAGTTACAAATGGAGCGAAGCATCTCTGTCACTACTACTGTGATACGTTCATTCCAGGGCAGAAAAGTCAGGCTTTGGTTTTTTAAACATGATTTTTCCTTGATGAAGGATCATCTGCATAGTCACACAAAGTCTGTTGCCTTATTATGCTGAACCTGAGGCATCTTCTCAAACTCAGCATCCCTTTTCTTCAGAATCTGGTGCTTTTTAGAATTAGATTAAGGACTTTAGACTTGCTAGAGGAAAATAAGCCTTTTCTCTTGTACTGATTAGTTTCCCAGGGAAGCATCTTCCAAATTCCTGCCTGGAAGGTAAGGGCTCTGGAAGCAGAGGTGCAGAGGGTGGAATGACTGATAGTCTGCATTTGCTATTAAGTACACACATTCACTCAATATCCCTGTCATCAGTAAAAGGTACTCTGCCTTTTAAGTAATCTAAAGACCTCCAATGAAAGACTTTATTTACCTTCTTCAGAGAATAATGTTTACACTTTTCTGGAGGTAAGGGAGAAGTCAAAGAACTACTTTTTTTCAGCTCTCCCTTTCACCTCAAATTCCAGTCATAATGAATCTTTCTGTTTGGATCAGTTTCATCCTTCAGTTTCCCACTGCTAGTTTGGACTCTGGCTTTCTCAAGTTGACCAGATTAATTCCCACTTGGCATCTGCTTTCTATTTTTCTAATAGTTCTTGCTGTTGTCTCTTGTCCCGTTATGTTCTTTCCATCCTAGAACGCTTAGATCTTTGAAAGAAAAAAAAAAATACATCGGTAGTGTTAGTGGGACTTGGAGGAGGAGAAAAATTATATACATGTGACAAGCTGTCATCTTAACCCACAAGTTCCAGGAGGATTTATTAGGGTTGTGAAAGTTTTATTTTTATGATATTTAGAGTTTAGATTATTTATTAATATTTTCTTCATAAATTGTGCCCCCTTTTCCTTTTCTTACCTGAGGTAAATTATGTCCAAGGAGTATCTGGACTGAACCTAAATAGTTCCCACATTTCGTGGTTTATATAACACTTTAGAACATCTAATTCTTTTCCTCATCTGAAAAGGAGACAGGCGCTAGGTAAAACTTTCTAGATATTTAGTTGTTTCTTGTATGATCACTTAGGATGTGTTTTTTTTTTTAATGTTTATTTTTTATTTTTGAGAGAAAGAGAGACAGCACAAGTGCGGAAGGGGCAGAGAGGGAGACACAGAATCCAGAGCAGGCTCCATGCTCTGAGCTGTTAGCACAGAGCCTGATGCAGGGCTCAAACTCAGGAACTGCAAAATTATGACCTGAGCAGAAGATGGATGCTTGACTGACTAAGCCACCCAGGTCCCCCTCTTAGGATGTGCTTTTTAATTATTGCTGAAAATTATGAGGAAAAGATAAAAAATAACTCCTCCTTAAATAGGAAACAAAACCCATCATATTCATCCTTGTCAAATATGATTTCTAAGGGTGTATCAGTTTTAATGTCAGTATTAATAAAGTTTAAAAAATTGAAAATACTTAGATAAAAGTAATACTGCTTTACGCACTATTATTTTTAAAACAAACTTTTAATGTTTATATTTGAGAGAGAGAGAGGAGTGTGTGTGTGTGTGAGTGGGGGAGGAGCAGTAAGAGAGGGAGACACAGAATCTGAAACTGGCTGCAGGCTCTGAGCTGTCAGCATAGAGCCCTATGAGGGGCTCAAACCCGTGAACTGTAAGAATATGACCTGAGCCAAAGTTGAACGCCCAACTGACTGGGTCACCCAGGTGCCCCGCACTATTGTGTTTTAAACTATTAATTCAAAATATATACCAGGAGGTATACCTATCCTCATTAAATTTTATATTTTAAGACACAATGTGATGTCAATTTTTATTTTTAAAAATGTATTATTTTGACAAAATTTGTAGACTTTTGTAGAATTTCTTCTGTTGGTTCATATTCTGATCATCTACTGAATATCAGGCATTTTCCTTGGTATTATTAAAGCTATACCAGTTTCTCCAGTGGAGGATTTTGAGCTGGGGCAGCATAATATACAACGGAAGAAGAGGCCAGGAGAACACAACCATGGGCATCGAAGCAGAGAGGTGAAGGGAAAAGGCCTAATGGAATGATAACAGATTGAAGTAGACTTGATGGCAGCAGAAATTCACTTGAGAGACTACAGAATCTTGACAGAAGTTGAGACAGAAATAGAGATAGTAAAGGTTTGAACAGTTTTCTCACTGGGGCTATGTATGCCCAAGCATATGAGAGACAGTCACAGATGTTGAATGAAGGTCTCTGTTGGGCTGGTGACCAGACAAGAGAAGGATGAGAAGACCTTTCATTACCAGATCATCTGCATTCTAGTTGCATTCGAATGGCCCAATTCTGTGTATGAGAATGATGTCCTAAAGAAAAATTTGGAGAGAAAAGGCTGCAGGAAATGTGTTTATTTACATATCAAATCTTGCATGCTGATTTCCTTTATCAAACTGAGGCAATATTTTTTCTGATACTTCCCTCTGAAATTTTGAAGATTGATATTTATCAGTAAGAAAAAAAACTGTTTATAAACACTAACAGAACACATTTTGATGATTTATAAATTTAGATAACCTATTTGTTAACAGATACCACTCTTCTGGTATTGGCCCAGGAAGACTGGGCCAAATTTGGATAATCATATGGTTATTCAAATGCCTCTGAAATATCGCAACTTGAAAATTTTCAATTGGTGTTATAAGCCCAACTATATGTATGATAAACATGGGAAAAATACAAGTTTTTCTTTCATTTTCATTAGTTACCCATGATGAATGGTGCATGCTACATTTTCTAAAAGGGTTGGAACTGGCTTATCTTGGGTACATAATACTGCATCCAACAATTCTTCTGATTGTATATTTCTGTAATTTTTTCTAAGATATTTTCAGAGTTGCAACCCGATCCACTAGCTAAGCCTACCTTTCTACAAATGGGCCAGTTTTCTTAAAGCATTTTGTCCTTCTATCTACTTTAAGCATGACCTGTTGCACTCAAGCATTAACCTAAAACACAGAGGAGTGTGTGCATCTAAAGGGCATGAGCCACTGAGTTCCCGCTTTCCTTATAGCCAGGAGATCCTAAGTAATGACTGGGGAGTGGGGGTGAGGTACTTTGAAGACCATTCATCTGAAGAGAAAAGCAAGAGTACTCATAGTCAAGTAGAAATAATGCATGTTTCTGTAGAAGAGGAGTCCTTGGCGGTTGCAGCTGAAGTTGGCAAGTGAAGTACTAGTTTTGGAAATGAGGGTACATTTGTTCTTTGCCCTTCACATACTTCCCCCTGGACACAGACTGGTATTTAAGAAAACTTTTTGCCTCACCTTCCTTTTCTTTAAGATATACTTCTGAGAGGTGGAATTGATCTCAGGTCTCAGGTCATGATCTCACGGTTTGTGAGGTCTTGCCCCACATAGGGCTCCGTGCTGACAGTGTGGAGCCTGCTTGGGATTCTCTCTCTCCCTCTCTCTCTCTCTGCTCCTCTCCCACTCATTCTCTTCGTCAAAGTAAATAAATAAACTTTAAAAAAGTAAAATAAAAAAATAAAAGATATTTTTAAAAATTCATGTGTTCTATGTATATGTCACATCTTTTTGTTTGTTAAGTATGGAATTTCTTTGCACCTGGTTTATTTTGCTTTCTGAGGCAAAACATTTGTGTTCTAATATAATGTGTTCGCAACAATAGCAATTTAAATATTTTAGCCCACAGAGCAAAAATAATAAGAAATATTAGTAAGTTTTACATTTTTTTTCTTTTTAAAAACAGTCTCACGTTTTATGATTTAAACTATAAAGGGGGAGAAATTTAATTTTTGCTATATTCGATAGTGCTACTGAAGTTTCTTTCTCTTATGCATTAAATATACACATAAATATCTAACAAATAATTGAAAATATGAAATATGCAGGTCATTTAAAATTTTTAAAAATATTTCTGGCTTTCCAAATAATAACTTGATGAAGGCATTCATTTTATATTTGAAATAAGTATCCTATCATGGAAGAAGAGTTATTTTTCTATACTCTACAATGGTGGCTTACTTTTTTTCTTGTTGGGCATCATGTTAGAGCACTTAGAAGGTATTTTCATTGTCCTTTCCATGAATATTCTCCCTGTAAAAAGTAGGTTTGTTTTATACAGTGAAGTCTTAAATCACTGGAATCATTCCTCAGTAATGCCAAGGAGAAATGCTTTAACATAAATAAGAGTGATTTTGTATGCCAGTTATACTTACATGATAAAAATTTACAAATATTTTGACATAATAAGTAAGGGGCAAAAATTCAAAGTAACATCATAGTAATTGTTTATGAAAATTAACTGAGTGTGAGGACACAGATACTCGTACCTGAAATTTGGCTTCTCAGCGTCTGGCTGTAGTGATTTTATGAGGCAGCTATGTCAATTTCCAAGTGGCAAAACAGTTCTGTATTGTGTGACTCTGAGAGATTCAGGTGGACAGAATTAAAGGAAGTATGCATACTCTTAGAGCACAGGTGATTAAAGTATTAGAAATGTGGGAGTGAACAAAGACCCTTAAAATGAGAACATACAAAGATAATTTATTCAGAGCTTGCTAAAGCAAAGGAGTCAGCCGCCATCACTTGCTTTGGCAGAGACTCAAAGGCGGACAGAGAAGACAGAAAGCTTTAAAATGGAAAAAAAAAAAAAAAAAAAAGAAAGACTTCAGGTATCTGTGATTGGAAATTGTTGCTACAGGAAGATGCAGGCAGGCTCGCTAGAAGCAGTGTGTCATATGTGATTGGTTTGGGGAGCATATTTTGCTTCCTCTGATTGTCACGGAATTTAAAGCGAGACAAATATAGGTAGGCCAGCTGTCATTGTCCAAGTGCTGACCCCGTGGCCAGTTGCTATAAAGCCTGTGATTTGGTCTCCTGACCTAGTTGCTGCAGTTTGTGGGTCAAATCTCTATTGTCATATTTAGTCTGGCCATTGTCCATTTGTATAGCAGAGTCTCAGAAATTTAACTGATAATAATTTCTTTTGGCTAGTGACATATGGATAATTGTATGAGCAATATTGAATTAATTTTATATTTTAAAATATTTATTTTTATAGAAAGAAAACAATCTGCAATAATCTTTATTCGAAACCAATGGGCCAATGGATTTATAAGTAACTGTTTTTTTAAAAAAAAGTACCAGTAAAACACTCCGATAATGTCCAATAAAATATTCCGATAGAGGCTGTGAGTATGACTAATTTTATCAGTCTTATTCCTGCTGTGTTTCAAGAGCTCTTCGTTAGTGCAACTTGGAGTTTATCTGCTTTTACTGTACTTCGATGAATATATCCTATAAATAGGATCCCCCCGGCATTTGATATCTTAAATTCTCACTCCCATGTCTAATTCTCTCATTTCTAAAACTTTTAATGCCTTATTCTCAACCTTGTCATGTTTTCTTGTCTCAGATCCTTCCACTTTTCCCCAATTTGTTGCCATTTTATGTTTCCTTTTTTAGATAGCCTAGGCCAGTTTCTTTTCTTAGATAGCCTTACACAGCCGCGACCACTCTTTCATGAAAATCTCGATCTCTCTCTTCATCACCCATGACACCAACCATTGTCTTCTGTCCTTTCCTCGAGCTTTCAGACTGGGAATTTCATCCTTTCTTTTCTTATGATCCCGGTGTGTTTTGGTATCATCCTTGATGTTATACAAGAGGGGAACCTGAGAGAGATACTAAATTCTTGTTATGCTGGAATGTAGTTGTTTAGGTCATTTTTAATTTGGGGTGAGAGAGAGCCTCCCTTTAGTTAAATTCTCTTACTTTCTCTGAGTTTTAGGGTTCTGTTGAGCACTCCACCGTGGTTCCAGATATTTGCCTCTCCCGGTTCCATTCCTCACTTGGGCTACCGTGAAAGCAATCTTTGATATTTGCATTTTGTGACCATATTCTGTAATTGTGAGTGGGAACCGATCTCAGTGCCTGTACCTTGTCTGTCAGTCTCATTGACTAGGTCATTTCTGCTTTGTCTTTCCAAAAATGGCACCTGATCATTCAGGTGCTATCATATGAATATTTATTATCATACCATTGCAATTGGTATGACAGTTAAAACATGAGGCTATCTTCTTCTGCTCATATAATGGCAGAGCAGTTCTTTTTTTTACTGTCTTCATGGAAACTTACTCAGGGTTTTCAAATTTTTCTCTTTATTTTGTTAAATTATTTTTTATCATAAATAGAATTTTATCACAAATTTGAATTCATGGAACTATATTGGATTCAAATATTTTTTGTATGTATATAATAACCAATGAAAAACAGAAGAAAGAAGGAAAAGAAGGAACTGTCACAATTCCATTACTGAAGTTGCCAAAACATCCAGTGTTTTAAATTAGAAATTTTTGGCAACAACTAAATGTTTTAAAAGGGAGAGGTGAACTTGAAGTTTTCCTTAGGAAAATATCCTGAACCTCCCTAAATTCCATCATTATCTTCAAAGAATATTTCCTTATGTTCTACAGGGAAAAGCTAAAACTTCAGGGAAAGTTTCTGTCAAATTTCTGATCTGATAGCATTAATAATATGCAAGGAAAATAGAAATAAAAGCAAGTTATGTGTAGGAGTAAAAATATTAAATATATTACTTTTCCCTTTGAATATTAAAAATTGTTTTTTCTTACCATAATTTACTCACATATATAGGGAACTTACTCAAATTTGTTTTAAGAATAATTTATTGTAACCATTTGGGAACTGTAAATTTTTTAAAGTTCATTAACATATCATGACCTTGGAAAAAAAACTGAATTAATTCACGTAAGATATTTCGTGGAAGTTTTGAGTTTTCAGTTTAAACAAATGCTAAAGTTACTGGAGATTATTTTTCATGTAAATAGTTTGAAGGGAAAACAAAATACAGTGATATAAAGGACAAGAAGATATTAAGAGAAGTCAAAGATTCATTGAAATATTTGTTCATTCACGTATTCATTTATTTATGCATGTATTTAAAATATTATTAAGCACCTATTAGACATTGAGTTCTGTTCTTCATATAAAAATATGTATAAAAAAATTCTAGGGGCGCCTGGGTGGCTCAGTCAATTAAAGGTGTCTCAGGTCATGATCTCATTGTTCGTGAGATCCAGCCCCATGATGGGCTCTGTGCAGACAGAATGGAGCCTGCTTGGGATTCTCTCTCTCCCCCTGTCTCTCTCTGTCCCTCCCCCACTTCTCTCTCTCTCTCTCTCTCTCTCTCTCTCTCTCTCTTTCCTCTCAAACTAAATAAACATTTTAAAAGTAAAAAGCAAAATCTAGATTTGAATTCAATATACTGTAGGATTTGTAGAGATTGGGGGAGGAATAAATGTCAGAATTAGGAACTCAGGAAGTGACCTGGTATGCAGTGAGAATTAGTAAAGACTTCGCAGAAAAGGAACTATTTGAACTGAAGCTTGAAGAATGAGTGGGAGTTTCCCAGGTTAAGAGGCAGAAAAGTACCCCACAGGAGAAGTGTGAAACATAGGGCACGATTACAAGGGGAAGTGGCAGGAGAGAGCTCTGGTGCGAGTTGGGAGCACATCATGAGGTTCTCGGAATTGAACTTCAAGTTATAAAAACCCGAGGATTTCAAATCTTTTGAAATGACTTTCATATTATATTTGGAAGATAGGGGAAAATAATGGTGCTATTTTTTTTTTTCTTTACTGGATTGTGAATTTAGAGGAAAGTGTATTTTTGAGGACCTTGGGTTCAAATACAGATATTTTGGATTTCAGATAAAACATACAAGTAGAAATATCTAATTTGCTACTAGAAAGAGGAACTAGAGTTCAGGGTAATTTTAGGTACAGATCCAAATTTGGGAATTATTCTCAGAGAAATAATTGTTAAGACTGAGAGTCAATGAGCTTTTCGAGGTAGGCTGTATGAAAAGGGAAGAAAAGGAAACTATAGTCTGGATATTAGAATCTATTTAAAAATTTAAAATATTATAATATCAAATATTCATTTCATCTGCTTTTCTTTCATAAATTATTAAAATGTTCTTGCATATTGTCTATTCTTCTTATAGAAACGTGATAAAATATAATTTTTATGATATTTTAATTTCCCAGGAATAGGAAGATTTTAGAGGCATATCATGGAATCCATGCAGACCCAACTTGCCGTTTCCTTTATGGAAAATACAGCTGTACTTCCCTCACTGCTATCCCCCACCCTAGATTGGCACTTAGTGGTCTAAAAGAAGATAAACCCATATTTTCAGTAGTTTTTATATACAATAAAAACAGGAATGGAAATTTAACTTTGAATCTGTACCACAATACCTTCATCTGCCCTGCAATGGAGATAAATAATAGCAACAGAATTTGGGCAATGAAAAGGGTTTTTGTTTTGTTTTGTTTTAATTTTAGTTTTAAATAGAAGCTAGGGGTGCCTGTGGCTTAGTCAGTTAAGTGATACCTTTGGCTCAGGTCATGATCTCATTGCTCATGGGTCCGAGCCCTGTGTGGGCTCTGTGCTGACCTCTCAGAGCCTCGAGCCTGCTTCGGATTCTGTGTCTCCCTCTTTCCCTGCTCCTACCCTCCTTGTGCTGTCTCTCACTCTCTCTCAAAAATAAATAAACATTAAAAAATTTTAAATAGAAGCTAAAACATCTTATACTGTTAGAAGGAAGTTTCAGTAGCATATCACTAGAGATACCAAAATAAAAATAAATATGGCTTGTATAAGTTTTTTATCTGCGTTTAACAATAAATATTGGCTTCGGAATCCGACACACAAGAGTCGAATCCTGACTCTTGATGTTGTTGTTGTTGTTGTGTTTTGTTTTGTTTATGTGGTGGGGACACACCACTTACCCTAGCTCAACGTCAAAAAAGTTTGTTTTTTGTCATTGAAATGAGGAAAGCAAAGCCCACCTGATACGTTTGCTGTGAAGATTTTATAAATAATGCATATAAAAATGCCTGGTGCAGTTAGGAGACAATAAATGGTGACTGTTATTTTCAAATGACTTCATATTCTTTAAAAAGTAATGTGACTAGGCAGGATAAAGCCACAGGAGAGAACTAGTGTGGTATTTTAAATTTCTTACCGAATCCCGCAAAACCTACACAGAGAGAACATGGGACACACCCACATGATAGATGATGGGTGACTTAGAAAGTTTATAGCCAACAGCTAATGACAGAGAGGCTGAAAATACTTTGGTCATAAAATGGCATGGACCAATCAGCATAGATACAAATTTATTGTTCACTCTTATTAGAAGAGAGCCAAAAGATGAAGTACGGTTTAGGTGATATAGATCTTATAGGAAGAGGAATAGTTACATTCTTGCCGGAAATGAGGCAATACAAGCTTCTCAAGTAGGCATTTCTAATAAATTTTGAAATAGGCAAATATTTAGAGGTGCTGTTTTAAATAAGTATAAAATTTGGTTTGGTATGCTCTTGTTTTTTTTTTTTCCCCCTGGGTAAAAAAATGTGATTATAAAGCAACACAACTCTACATTGAAAACAAATTAATCCAAAATTTGTAGGCACACCATAGCTAACATCATGATATCCCTTGAGGTCTACCTCCTACAAAATATTAGATTAGAAAGGGCAGATTCGAGCATTGCAGAAGTGTCAATTTGCCAGCTGGCCATCATGTGTTTGACTGGTGTTTAACAATGAGTATTGGCTGACCTCTGCTGAAGAACATGGATAGTATCTGGGTACCTGAGGCAATTGCAATCCACAAGTGAAAACACAATCTCTCAGATTTGTAATGGAATACCAAGAGATGTCAAGGTGAGTCACATCACATAAATGTCACCTGCTCTGACAGCATTCAGGACATCTGCCCGTGGTGCTTTTCTTCCAATTTTCTCCTGTATAATGAAGCAACTCTAAGATGCCGGCGGGGACTGGTAGTCTTTTACAGTATACCGATAGAAATAAACATTTTATATTTCAAATCTGGCTCCTTTGTTATAGCTTAGGGCAGATACTGAATCTCAATTGCTCTTGATGAGAGCAAAACTCACTTTATATAGCTACACAGAAAAATGAACCTTAAAAAAGGACATGAGTAGCTTTAAAGTACTCTCTTTTTTTTGAGTTTTAAATGTTATTATTTATTACTTTTAAAGACTGTCTCTTCTTAGAGCAGTATAGCTTCACAGCAAAACTGAGAGGGAGGTACTGAGATTTTCCATATACTCCATATACTTCCATGCCCAGGATGTGCTAACCACCTTCCGTTATCAACAGCCCCTAGCAGAGTGATACATTTGTTTCAACGAATGAACCTCCATTGACTCATCATTATCTCCTAAAGTCCAGAGTTTACATTATGTACAGTACACTCTTAATGACCGCATTGCTAGTGGAGCTGCTGATTTGGGGTTTTATATTTGTCTATTATTTTTAGTAAGGAGAGATACTTTTAAGTTACTATTTTTAGCAAATTCTATATTGTAACAAGCAGACCAATAGGCTAGCATTTACAAGACAATCTCTAATGTATTTCCAAGTCATAACTTTTTACTCTTTCTTGTCTGTGGGGTTTTGCTTATATTTGTTTTTGTTTTTGCCTTAAATGCCATTTCCTTAGTACCGTCATTAAATCATTTGTCTTCCTTTAATTATTCTGGACTCTCTCTCTGTCTTCCATATGACCATCTTTATCATTATCTGATCAGTGATTCTTCCCCTTTATTTTTCCCCTTTCATTTTTTACTCCTCTTTTAATAGGGCCTTTCTTATATGCCATCTATGCATTCCATTTCTTTATGCCATCCCTTTCTCCTTATATTTCCTAATGATTTTCACATCATTGCTTTCACCACAGCTTTCTTCATTCACATTTGATAGGTATTTATTAAGGTTCACTATGTACATAAACCTAAAGATAGGACGACACAGACCTTGCCTTCAAGAATTCCCCCATCTAGAAGAGAGAGACACAGAAATCAGCCAATCACTAATAATGTAGAAAGTGCAGAGATAACAGACACGGGGTTGATAGAAGTCTAGAGAAAGGTGCTATGGGTTGGGGGAGGGTGGCAAGAAGAAAAAAAAATTCCAGATGATGTGTTAACTCAGCTGAGTCTTGAGGGAAGAGTAGTAAGTGGTGGGAAGACCTCTCTAGGTAGAGGGGGTGTTATGAAAAAAGGCTCGGAGATGTAAATTATCATTCGCGGTAGAGACATGTAAGCACTTTGGGGTTGGCTGACTGCAAATGGTTGCAGAGAATGTGCAAAGGGACTTGGGGAGCAGAAAACAGTCTCACTGTAGAGGGAGTTATTTGCCATGCTGAGAACCATGAGCATGAACAGCAACCTTGGACGCATTGGAAGCAGGAAATGTTCATAATCGGATCATCATTTTGATCATATATTCTTTCATGTACTTAGAGGATGGGTTTGAGGGATATAAGAAAGGAGTTAGGGATGTAGGTGAAGACTACCTCATGAGAATCTGCATCAGGGTGACAGTAGAGGAAGATGAGAGAGAGCAGATTCAAGAATTATTTCAAGGAAAACAGTGGCAGAGCTTAATTGCTAATTGATTCTAGGGGAATAAGGAGTGAGGGATGGTTCTTGGAATCTACATTTAGTGATCAGATGGACAATGATGTCAAAAGCTAAGAAAGAGAGAACACACAGAGGAACTAGCTCACCTTGTGTTCTCCCTCCTTAACACATCTTCCAATAGTATTAATAACTTGCATTTTTTTCAAGTGCACTATGATTTTTAAAGCTCTCAGCCATCCATTACTTCATCTAATCCTCATGCGAATTCTCTGAAGTTGAGCAGGTAATATCCACAATTTTCAGATAAGAGCACTGAAAATGCCTTTCCTCAAATATATATCCTAGTGATGGCAGTTTTTTGTTTTTTTTTTTTTTTTAAAGCTCAAAATGTTTTCAGTTAGGCAGCCTCACACTCTAGTCAGGCAGGTCAGGCTGGGGGCATCTACTCCAGGCCTGGGTGGTGTAGCCGTGCAGGTACTGCCTTCACAAACACGAACAAGTTTAAAGAGGACTATCCTCATCAGATGCATCCTCAACCCGTGACTGTCACAGTAATCCATATTGTTTAGTGCCTCCTCCTACACAGGAAGTTGTCATCCCTATCAGAAGGAACACCTTCAAATAAAAGGAAGCCTACAATTCACCTTTAATAAACGTACATTTCATATATGCATAATATTTTGCATACCACGTTTTAAACATGTGTTATAAATAGGCTTAAGACTAGTAGGGACTCCCAGATTCAACCCAATAATCCCCTCACATTTGTTACACACATTTTTTGCCTGTGTTCCTGGTGAGTTGTATCACAGACACAGATGTTATTTTAAAAGCACTGTGCAAGTGGTCGGTATAAAAGGAATACTTCTGTGTTCTCCCACCTCAGCTGAAAATGAGAGAAATCACTTTCCTAGTAGCAGTAACAACACAGGGGAGTTTGATGATAACAGAGGCCTTCCCTGCATGGCACTCAGGCTCGTTTCTAATGGGAGATAAACACACGTAGGAGGCAGGACACTGCACCATGAACTAACTCCCTTCAATTTATTTCAATCCACTTTGCCATGAGAAGATACCATTTCATCATGCTTTATCCTGTATTTCTAGGTAGTGTACACTGGTGAGGGTCCTTGTATAAACTTAATCCTCACTCTTCCTTCTCATTACTATTAAGTAAATCTATGTTTAGATTTATGGTCTAGGTTTAAAATGAGGATACATAATATGAATTGAGTATTTATTTGTTTGGTAGGCAAATGAGGAAGAGAAAAATGCATTAAATTATGATTCCTGTGAAGAACTTGGCGATGGCCTAACCTCATAAACTAATTGAAGGGACCTGTCAAATTATACTGCACAGCATAAAATCGTGGACCGTAAGTGGGAAATAGATCGGAATTAATCTGGGTGTTGTTTACATTAACTGTAACTGGCGTTTGTTCTCTTAACCAGATTTATTCTCAAACTATCCTGACCCAGAAGGGTATAATACTCTAGAAAAGTGAGATTGTCAAGCGGCATTCTTCTATAAAGATCTAGAATTTTCCTGCTTGTGTTAAAATTTGGAACTATATAAATTTTGTGCCTCTCTCTAATAAGTCTCAATCATATAGATCAGGTCAAATAATTGTCTTTTCTATACTCGATAAATTCCATTTTGTATGCGTGAATAGTTTTAACAAAAGTAAACTCAGGACTTAATTAGAATAGTCATTCTCAAACTGTAATCAGAAATACCTGGGGATCTTAATTTTTGCCCCTTAGACTTACTGAGTCTGAGTACTAGGGTATAACAATTGAGAATATTTAAACTTCCAGTTTATTCTGCTGTGACCTGATTGAAAAATACTAGCTTGAAATGCATGTTTAATATTATTCATCTTCATGTGGAGAAAGTAATAACAAACTCCCTGTGTAGCATGCTGCCATCTTATGTGTTAATACTAAATATACACCTATGTGCTTCTTTATCTATAAAGCATATTTGGATGTTTTCTCCTAGAGGACCAGTGATCAGGTTGGTATGAAAGAGGCATTTATTTTTGACTCTATAAACTTAATCAATTTATAATATTTGAAATTATTTTTCACTAAATTCTAAGTTATGAATATGTATGCATAGGAGAGTGAGAACTTATGAGGGGGATGAGTGTGTGGGTGTATACATAATCAATGGATATAGAAAAAATATATATAATAGCTAGTTGCGTTCACCTGGGCACCAGGTAAATTTTGATTTCTCCTTAGAAAATTCTGTTTTAAGTCTTTACAAAACCCTCAGTTAATATGCACAATAAATGGTCTTACTCATCCTTCATCTCTATCCTATCTCTAGCCCCTACCGCATAATTAAATATTTATAGCATTCTCATGATAAGCCAGGCCCTATGTTCAACTCTGGGAATATAAGACAACTGACATATGGTTGCTACCCTCAACTTCTGGCAGTAGAAACATAAACAGATGAAGAAATATGTGTAATATAAACTAATCCCCAAATACTTCCTCGGAAAAGATTTAAATGTGAATCAAAAATTTCCAAGAATCTAATATGTTTATTATAAAGGGGAGGATGGAAAATATTGTTTATTATCCTTCTACCATTACTATTCTCTCTCCTATGCGGGATAGTGACCTATTTCCTCCCAATCTTTTGTTTATTTGTTTTTTATTGATAAATTTTGTGCTCCTTCCATAGTACTTATATGCTTTTACTTTGTCCTTGGAATATTCCAAATTCATAGTGGCTAACCAGATACCACCCAATGGATGATGGAGGGGAAAGGAAGGGCATTTGGAGTACTCTGTGTCTGTATACTTACTATGCCACTTTCTGGAATGTCCCTTTCATTCCTTACCTGTATCATTTTCTGCTTTATAGACTCTTCTGAAACTCATTTATTTTCCGTCTATCCATCTAATTATCAACCCTGCTTGTTTTGAAATACATGTAATTTTGGTTGCAAAAACATACAAGATACAAAAAGTAAACAAAATTTGAAAGAGGCAAAATCTACAAGGCAAAGGAAAAAGGAAGGATTTGATTGTAAAACAGCCCAGAGATTCAAACATAAAAATGAACGTCCAAAACACTATCCACTTCTTAAGAGTAGGGTATAAATTCGAGTCTAAAATGTCTAATTAAAAATACTGATTTAAAATAATAAAATTGATTTAAAAATATAATGAATGATCATAGAAACCACGACAGCTTGTGATTTACAGGCATACGATTCATTTTGTATTCTTCACCCTGAGTTCAGAGTTTTGCTTATGGGTGATATTTGTTTTCCTTTCATGATCTTTAATTGGATAAAACTGATCCCTTTTCATTCAGGTGAATAATGTCTAGGCTACAGGAAATGAAAGTAAGTGGCTATTAAAGGAATTCTCTGGAATACTCACAGTGCATAAATTAGAGTTTTATAAATGATGTAAAACTAGTCAATGGTCAAAATCATGTTCAGCTGAGATTATGGAAATGAGGCTAAGGAACAGAAGCTAGCTATTCAAATGATCTAAGGACCCATGTTATTTTCCCATTACTGAGCAGTTACTGCTGCCACTGAAGTTAGGTGGAAATTGTGAAGAATTGAGCTGGAGATAGAGGGTGTGACCAGGGATGTTCGAAGCCCCAGCAGTGCAATGTAGATGCTTCCTTTTGTTTTCCTTTGTCAGAATTCTATTGTAGCAGGAATCAGATATGGATGATAAGTGAACTGAGAGGAAGTAGGTGAAACCTCACAATACCAGGTAGTCCCGACTGGATGGCAATTAAATATTTTTATGTGTTGCTTATGACTAATATTGGGTCTTTAACACTTTTTATGCTTGTAAATTTCATTTGTTTTTCACCATAAATACATGTATGATTAAGTGAAATAATAACAGTACTTTCAAATCATTTTCACATGCACCATCTAATCTGATAATCCAGATCATCTGTGAGGAAGATAAAAATAGCAAATAATAATTTATTAAGTGCCATTGCATTTCAAACCCTGTTCTGAATTATTTTAATTAACTGATTTAACCTTCAAAAGAATCCTATGAGGTATGCACTGTTATTATATTACAGATGAAGACACGAAGGCATGGAGAGAATATATTAAGAACCCAAGGCTTCACAGCTGGTAAATATTAGACATGGGGTTTGAATCCAGCCAGTTTGACTCGTGTCTGCCCCTCAACTTTACCAGCATATCGCAGAGAAGGAGGCAGAAGCAAAGAGATCATATACTTCTGTGATTCCTAATACGTCTTTATGTGCCATACAGAGGTATAGAAAAAAGTCGTCTGAAGTTATGTGAAGTCCACCCGCAAGGTTTTAATCAGTCAGGCTTGGAATCCGAAGTTCTAGTCTAAGCACGATTAACACAGATCCACGATACAATATAGAAGCTAGCAGATGTTACAAGGCAGTCTTAGTCCCCAAAATATGCAAGGACATTGAAGCAATAAGATAAATGCTACTATACACATGTATGCTTGTGCACACACACACACACACACACACACACACACACACACACACACACAAACACATACAGACAAAGTTTAGAATTCAGGTAAAGAAACAATCACTGCTGCTTGAAGTGTAACTTCCAGAGAGGAGCCCTTGATCTAAGTTATAGAATAGCTAGAAGGATGAGACACACCTATCCCACCGAAGCATTGAAATGAAGCAAAAATATGTGAACTGTGGTGAAAAGTGCAATGGATTTGCCTGTTTACTTTTTCTCTTTCAAACGTGATCTTAGGCAAGTTCCTTATTTCCTCCTCTGAAAATTGGGAATAGAAAACCACCTTCTACACTAGTGCTGTTGGGAAGCAAAATAATTAATGTATATGAATATACTTTATAACTTAACATGTAAAATTAGTATAATATCAATTATATGTGTGTTGATAACTTCATTAAATAAATGATTGCATGGCGTGGCTACTGCCTATCAAATTCCTGTGCTATTGGGGCACCTGTGTGGCTTAGTCACTTAAACGTCGGACTTTGGCCCAGGTCATAATCTCATGGTTTGTGGATCCAAGCCCCTCATTAGGATCTCCCTCTCTCTCTTTGCCCCTCCCCCCCTCAATAAATACATAAAAATTCCTGAGCTATGGTTGTAGGTGAAGACAAATTAAAATACTTAGAAACGGGAAAGTGACTGTATGCGTTTTATCTCATATTGTTAAGTGGTGCCTAGAAAGTCTGTATGATATACATTTGGTGTATGACTACATAAACAAATGAATGAATTATACAAGTTAATGAATGTAACAAAGTTCTGGTTTTTACCAAGTCTTCCACTCTTTTTCCTTAAGTAGACTATGGCTTCAACCTTAAAAATGTGGGGAAAAATTTTTAGTGTTATTTAAACCGGTTAGGCTGGGCTTGATGTCAGGATATTCTGGTTAGTAGCAAATATGCTCATTTTAACCTGATTCATATTTTACTTTTTTGTTTTTAATTTTGATTTGTTGCATTTCATCTGAAAAATACTTCTACATAATAAAATCATTCAAAGGATGTTTCACATACAGAAGTAAAACAATGTTTTACTCTTTAATAATTATTAATATACATTCTCCAAGCTGCTTTTACTTTCTTTTCAAATACTTAAAAATATTTTATCAAAGAAATATTGTTCACTAAAGACAAATCTAATTGTATATAAGACCTTATTTAAATGCCAGATACTCTGCCTCTCCTAATCTAAATTCCAAGATATGACCACTTTCAGCTACTTTTATACTTAGCTTTTCTCGTTGTTACTTATGTTTCACTAAATGATTATATTGCTATTTGTAATTTATCAGCTATGAACATTGTTTTGTGTTCCTCTCATAAATACACAACAGTTTTTTTTCCCCAAATCTGCCATTGGACACCTCTATAACCTCAAAAATCATATGCTAGTAACCATTTTGTTCATCAATCATCAGATTTTCCTGAGGAGAAAACGGTTTATCTGGACTGCCAGCTGTGTAATGAGGACATAGCAGTTATCTTACTGTTGTCCGCCTTTTCTGACCCTGTCCTACTTTACGGAATCTTAAAAGTGCACCTTGATTTTCACTTGCCATTTTCCTTTACAACTGTAATATTCATGCTTTGTCTATTGACTGTTTCTATATTTTAAGAAAACTAAATATTGTTTATATTATTTGAGCTATAAACATTGTTCTTCACAATGGTTGTATGCTCAGATTATATTTTCTTCTTTACAATCCCAGAATGTCGAGTCTCGTGTCATTCAGTGGAGTTCTTCATTTGTTCGTTCATTTATTTATTCGCTTATTCATTCTGTCATTCATTCATTCATTCAATAGTTACAGGGAAACTCCTGTGTTAAGCACTGTTCAAGGCTCTTGTAATGTAATAAATCAATCAAAACTACAAAGGTGATGGGCCTCCTGGAGCATATATCTCATTGAATAGAGACAGACAATAAGGCGTAGTATTAAATAAGTAAGTAAATTGGATCATATTTTAGAAAGCTATGGAGAAATGAAAACATAGACTCAGGTTAGGAAGAACTAGTAATGCTGGGTTGGAGTTATAGTTTTAAATAGTGTGATCAAAATAGGCCTCACTTGAGCAAGAGTTGAAAGAGATGGGAAGTTAAGTGTGCAGCTTCCAGAGAAAGTGAGCCTGAAGCAGAAGGCACAATTAGGGAAAATCCTAGCTGGAGAGTGTGCCTAGAGTAAGTAGTATGAGATGAGATCAGAGAGATGACGGGGGAGGTACAAGACATATCAAGTGAGAACTTTGGCTTTCACTCTTAATGTACTAGGAGCCATTCCAGGATTCTGAGTAATGATGATGTTTACTGCTCTGTATTACGTTTTTAAAGGGTCACTCCTGTACTGAGAAAAAAAATGCAAGAGACAAAGATAGAAACACAGAGACCAGTTGGAAGCAATAAAAGGAACCCAGGAAAAACTTATTGTGCCCTCTTACCCTGAGGACTCCATGTCTTTAATTTTTTTGACAAGTCTATCATTTTTCTATTTATTATGTTTCTGGACTCCTATGACTTGAATGTTGGCTCTTCTGTATTGATTCTCTATATCTTAGTTTTTCTCTCAAAATTCAATCTCTGGTCCTTGATTTTATTTTCTAATTCTTCCATTGAAATTATTATTATTTTTTAAGATATTATTTTAAGTGATCTCTACATCCAAACGTGGGGCTGAAACGCATAACACCAAGATCAGAGTCACATGCTTTGCTGAGTGAGCCATCCAGGTGCCCCTTCCATTGAAATTATTTTAAGAGAATGTTTTAGTTTCAAAATTTCTTTCTTGTTCTTTAAATGCTTTTAGTTTCTTCATACCATTCTATACTTGTCTTATGGATACATTGTTTTCATAAATCCTTTTAACAATATTTGTATGGAGGGTTTTATTTAGATTAATCCCACTTAGTTTTTCTCTTTTCCTTGAATAACTTGTGTTTCCTCAGTGGTCATTTCCCCCCTGTTTATCCTATGATTTCTTTTCATGTCGAAGACTGTTCTCAAATGCATTGCAATTCTTGGATCTCTGTTTATATTTTAAAAGAAGCTAAAGAGAAAAGCATGTTTATAGCCATACATGTAGGTGGGGCCTGTCTCTTTCTCTCATTTAGTGAAGAATTAATGTGAAGACTTCAGCCTTTAACCTGGATGATTCGAGACACTACTTTGAGATGTCAACATTTGTGTTAGAAATTAGAGTACTCTTAGAATATACTGGTTATATTTCTTTGGAAAAAAAGTTTGTACCTTTTGGCTTGAGAGAGAAATATTTGCCTGCCCCTGTAAGTCAGGTTAGAGGAGGTATGTTGGAGGTGGGGTAGAATTGACTGTGTGTAAATGGAATTTCAGCCTCATTGTTTGTTCAGCCTCTAACTGGCGTTGCCAAGCCTGGAGTTTGTGTATAAGCTGAGGCTTCTTTCACTTTTGTATGATAATACAAAATTACGTAAATGCTAAATGTTCTTATTTTTCTTTAAAAATATAACAAAATACTTGACTTAGTGAGGTTGAGAAGGTTTCCCTAAGGAAGTGACAATTAGGAGGAGATCTGAGTAATAAGGAGGAGTTAAGGTAAAAAAATGTTGCAGGATTTTTTTACCATGATATCAAGGATTCATTGTCTCGCCACTATGAAGAATGAAGAGGTGGACACAAAATGAGCAGCAGGCAATAGTTCATTAGAGTATAAGATCAGAAAGGAAGAAGAGTGTGAAAGCTCTCTTTACAGAGAGGGGACATTCGAAAGTGAATGCCCATGGACTTCTAGGTGAGGTCCTTGTTTTATAAGGTTCTGGTCACCACCTGCTCTTACTCCCCTTTGTTCCTTCTCAGGTCCTGCTCTTATTGGCTTGATAATTCTAGGTACTGGGTTGTCCATTCCTGAGTGGTTTGCCTCCATCGTGTGAGGAGTCAAACTGATCATACCATCCCAGGTATAACACAAGTTTTGTGGTCTAGCTAGGTATTTTTATTGTCAAATTCCTGAGGGGAGCATGAGGGGGAGTAGGTGGTATCCGTTACATTCTTAAGAGGGATTTTATCCCCTGGGGGGGGGTTGCTGTAGTCAGTGACTCCCAACATTGTTGCAAAATATGTGTTTTTCCCCATCCAGGGACCTCAGGTCCTAACCTTTCCCACTCTCCCTATTTTATCCTACCTTTTCCTGTTATAGTCCTTCCCTCTGAACACGTGACTCCTAACTGCCTAACTGGACAGGGATGGCCAACAGATCTTAACTACTTCTTGCTGAAGGAAGGCGATGACAGGGGAACAGCAGTCAGGCAGGTTCAGAGGTCCATCCAGAGGTCTAATATGACAGGAGGGTGTTTGGTACATCTGAGCTAGCAAAATTTTCTTGGATGTCTCATTTTTCTGAAATGCGACAACATCTATGAATTACATATATAAAGAATATCAGACCATCGATCATTAATATTCCAAATGCAATGCATCCTAGGGAAGAAGCCACACCATAGGAAGGAAAGATACATTGTAGCCATCCAAATAATTCCTGGGATGTCCTGTCCTGCAGGACTGTGATCTCTAACAAAACATTTGTTTTCTTTCCTTTCCTTTGTTTTTGGTCAGCCGGGAGTATCTGAGGAATATCACACATATCCCACTTGGGCTGGGAGAGAGGGCTTTTAGCCTGTATTTTGCCCTCAGCTTGCCTTATACTTCCTTATTAGAGAGCATAGTATGAATGAGATACATTTTGTTGTTGCTGTTGTTGTTGTTATTGATTGCACCATTTGGGGCGCAAGTGTTACTGGTGGCAATGACTAACTGTACAAAGATACATAAAATGCAAATATTAATGTATTCACTTTAATGAAGTAATCACTAAAAACTACTAGCAATTTTGAGCCACCAGTGTGTGTAATTATTTTTATGTGTTACTTAAAATATTCTCTGTAGCTTCTATTTTCTAATCGGCAAACTTGGAGGCTGAAATTCGAAGAATATAAATAATTTGCCCTTGGTCACATAATCATAGAGTGTGGGGAAGAAGATCTTCCTCTGCCCCAGGGTCCTTCTAGCTGGACTTAGAATCAACCTGACATAAAACAGATTAACAGGAGAAGGTCAGATTTAATAGGCCTACTTTCAGGGAATCCACCCAGACTTAACATTCTGAAGACAACGAAACAAGGTGAAGTTTATTTGAGCTGAGGAGAGGGGTAGGGGCCTGAGTACACAAAGGAGAGAATGTGCTCATTAGTGGGAAGGTGAAAGGTGATGTTTGGTAAAACAAAGGTGGCCGTATTAGGCAGATAAGGTTCTTAGGTAAGGGGGAGTTTCTGTTAGTAGATCTTTTCCTGATACAGGCTCTTCTTCCCAATAGAAATGTAGCTACTGGGAAGGAGACAGAGCTTTTCCTGCATCTCCTAGGTTTTGATAACTTTTAAATCAAAATAATCTTTATGCCAAAGAGGTCCATTTCACAAGGTCCATCTACAAGGAAGAGCAGTAATGAACCCAAACCCTGATTTCCACATTGCAACTCTTTTCTCCATAGCAAGTTGTAAAATAAAACTATAGTTTACAAAGATTAGTATAAGATAGTCTTTTAAAATCCCTGGACTTGTGTACCTGTTATTTGACTTTATTTTTTCCTTAGCTTATTTAATGTATGTTGGTGTTTGGAATAACAAAACAAGACAGAAGGAAGAAAGCCCATAGAAATGCTAAAATGGAGTCAGAGTTATTGTTAGAACTGTACAGTATCACTTAGATGCTCCATTTTGGGGGGCGCCTGGGTGTCTCATTCAGTTGAGCATCAGACTCTTGATTTCAGCTCAGGTCATGATCCCAGGGCTGTGGGATCGAGTCCCGTGTTGGACTTTATGCTGAGCATGGAACCCAAACTCTGATTTTCACATTAAGATTCTCTCTCCCCTCTCTGTCCCTCTCCCATGCTGGTGCACTTGCATGCTTGCTGTCTCTAAAATAAAATAAAAACAGGGGAGCCTGGGTAGCTCAGTCAGTTGAGTGACCGATCCTTGTTTTCAACTCAGGTCATGATCTCACTGTTTTGGGAGTTCAAGCCCTGAGATGGTCTTTGTGCTGGCAGCATAGAGCCTACTTGGGATTCTCTCTCTCTCCCTTTCTCTCTCTCTCTGCCTTTCCCCTACTCATGCTGTCTCTGTTTCTCTCAAACTACATAAGTAAATTTAATAAATTTTAAATAAAATAAAAATAAATAAATAAGTAAATAAATAAAAAATAGAAGCTCCATTTTTGTATAGTACTGTGTTAATTCTGATAATTAGAACCCAACCATCAAAACTGTTAAGCCTGATTCTGTTCTTATTTATTGCATAATTTCAAAAATCTTGTGTCTGCAGTGCTAACAAGGGGAAACAAATACAGTCATGAAATTTGTTAATAAATGAAAGGTTGAAAATGGCAGGAATATTAAAATGGAGAAACTCTAGACAGTTTGGTGCTCAGCACCGAAGGTAACAGATAGAGGAGGGATAGTATCTGTCAAATGGGGTCTAGCAGAAGACTAATTTTTTAAATGAGACTCTTCTATATTTTATTTTTAAAAGTCTTTTTTGACTCTTATCCTTCTGTAGATATTCCTGAAGAGTCTAATGATTCTGCTTTTTTACTTTGTTTTGATAGAATTTTAAAGGGTGTTTCTTTCCTTTTCTGTTCTTTCGAAATCAATTGAGACTAACTGGATGAGCAAAGAACAAAATTGAGGAATAATAGAACCCAGCTCGGTGAAAATATTGATTAAATACCTTCGCCAAAGACAAAGTTAATATGAAAAGCCTTGTAAGAACATAGAGGATTACAAATGGGGATTATTATAAAGGCTTGCATGGTGAGCCAACTTTTTGTTTTTATTTTCTCTTACATCAAGCAGATACCATAGTCTTTCATTTAAAGCATATATAAATAGGATTATACAGATTTTCAGCGATAGAGCTAGAAATCAGAAGGAGATAGTTAGCTTCCCTTAAAGTAAGATTTTATTCCCTTGTTTTTTTAAAGATCTTTGATGACAAAGTTTCACAAATTCAAAATAGGAGGCTCAGGGGAGATACAAAACAAATTAACATTAGACCATGTGACTCACTTTTTGGTTTTCAACTTTGTGTGTGTGTGTGTGTGTGTGTGTGCGTGCGCACGCGTGCGCGCGCACAGCTGTCCAGTGTATGTGTTGCTTCTAACATTTGACATGATCAGACAGAATCTTTTTTACAGTTGATTTACCGATGTACAAAATAGACTCATTTTTAAATCATGCTTCTTTTATGAAACAAGATGTCTCCTACTCATAATGCTTAGGTAGCAAAATGCCTGTTATTATCGTGGTCATATCGATATAATTCCGTTGCTGAAAATCTTCCTCTAAATCTGAGGCTCAGAAAATGTACTCCATTTTACATAATTACACCCTTGGAAATCACCATCTCTGCCTGATGCAAGCTGAATGCTGCTGCTTAGGAGGTATGAATTATTCCTTTGTTACAGGTGGACAAACGGTAGATGTAAAAACGACAGTAGATCATGTGCAAAAATGCATTCATGATGTAAAACAAATTTTTCTGAATTTATCTTTCATCATTTTCAGAGCTAAGAAGCATTTGGAAAAAAACTGTGCCATTTAAATAAAATACACAATTGCTAATTTGAACCATGGGCGTTTGGCATTGTTTTCCTGGAGACTGGATGGGTGGGTTGTTTTGATCCACTGTGACCCACACCATGCATTTACAATTGGGCTTGCTGAAATAACAGCCGGAGCCTGGCAACAAGGTTTTTCTCTGCCAAATTAACTGAGCTGTATGGGGATAAAATCTGTGACCTTGTCTTCATTAACCCAGTGCTTTACCCAACTGAGTTAACTTCTCCAGGCCACCCTGAGTTGCATGTGCTGTTTACAACAGCAGACAAACAAAAACAGAGTATGTAACATCATGGATATTGGCAGCATTTTCATTTTAAAATGAAAGATTTTCTTGAAGATGCCAGTATCACCTCTTAATCACTGTTAACCAAAGCATTCAACTAGATACAAAACTGTGAATGTTAGATTTAACATTTTAAAACATAAGAGATGATGCTATCAACCTTGGGGATATTCCTATGTCGCTTGTTTAGAAATGGTTGTCTATGGAAAATCAGCAGCCTTTCTCCTCAAGGCATGATATATTATCAAGGCAGACGCTGACTACAGAGGGCATAGTCTTTTGCTCTCTTTATAACACTGATTCTTTTTTTTTTTTTAATATTATTTAATTTGAGAGAGAGAGCATGAGCAGGGGAGGGGCAGAGAGAGAGAGAGAGAGAGAGAGAGAGAGAGAATCCCACGCAGCCTCTGTGCTATTAATATAGAGGCTGATGAGGGGCTCAAACTCAGGAACAGCTAGATCATGACCTGAGCAGAAACCAAGAGTCGGATGCTTAATCTACCGAGCCACCCATGAGGCCCCTGTGTAACACTGATTCTTATGCCACTGAACTTGTGCTACTCTTATTTATTCACAAAACTTGTCTTGGTCTATCTCAAGCAGTCATAAATTAGTTTCATCATTTGAATTTGTGTTTAATTAGTTTCCCAAACCTGTCACCCATCTCGGAAAGCATGTGTTTTACTTCTTCACTTGGCCATTGTTTGCATTATCAAATAGTTTAGTGTGGACCTAAGATGTTGCCTGGGAAATAGAGTTTGATGATTGTTTTTCCTTTTGATTTGTCAATGAAAACATAATGTAGCATGTAGAGTTTCTGAACTGCACAAGAACCTTTGGTTCTTAGTAATTCAAACTGTGCTACTGAATAACAACCAACTCTATCCCATTTGTGAGAAGAGATGTTTTTGAATAGTCACCATAAACCTATATTGGTTAAAACATCATAGAATAAGGTACATGTAGGTTATATAGGTTTCCTGCTTATATACATACTTGTGATTTTTTTTTCTGAAAGAGATCTTGTTGAAGAACTGAAACAGTGTCTTAGCAATTCAGCTATTGAATAAATTATCTTATTTGTCAAGTGTTGTATTTCAAACGTTTAGAAGGCCTGAAAGTCCCTATATTCCATCTTCTCATTTTACCAGTAAGAAAATGAGGCTGAGAAAGGCTTCAGGAAGCAATGTTAAAATATATCTACAGAGAACTCTGATCTATTTATTCAAGCGATATTTCACCACTGCACACATTTGGGCTGATATTTTTAAACTGGAATCTGTTGTAACATTGTATGAAGGCATACTTCAGTTAATTTGACTGATATCTGCATTTCTGTAATAAGAAAGCAACATACATCACCTACATCTTCTTTGTTATTGGAAATGGAGAAGCCAGTGACTAAGTCAAAACTGGCTGATGTCGATATGAATCTACATCCGGCCTCAAGTATGGTCCTCTGCTTGCCACTCCAAACTCATGAGCTATGTATGTTAACAGACGAAGTGCCAAATTCAAAAGCTTTTCATATTTGCTAAAAATATTGTTTCTGGGCAAAGCTGTGACTGATTCCTCTGTTGTAATTAAAAAATAGTAAATTCACAAGTTCCTGGAAGCCATTTTTAATATTTATTTCAGCATTGTTTTGCCGGATTAGAATTTTAAGCAAACATGGAAAATATGTTTTAGGATTTATTAGCTTGCTTAAAATATTTATTGAGTACCTAGTTCTTGATAAGCCTGTTCTAAGTAGTAGAGATGGTTAAAAGACTTCGACCTAGCCTTTGGATGTCAAATTTGAACTATAGGAAATTATAGCAAAGAAACAAATACGTGATTCGGAACAACAACAACAAAATAGCTGGATATAGTTTAATATCAATGTTTTACACTCTGTGTTACGGGAGAACAGCAAGGAAGTAACTCATTATTTTGAGGAGGTCCCTATATTTTTTTAGAGAAAAGGGGGCAATTAGACATTAGACACCAGAGGATGAATTGGAATCAACAAGGTGGACAAGTGAGGAATGAGGTAATAGGTTCAGGAAACAGAAAAGCTAAGTGATGGAGATAAGAATACCAGGATACATAAGGGTAAGAGAGTCCATATGGTTAGTGTGAAAGGTGTGTGGTGAGGGGTGGTTAAGTATGGCAGGAGTAGGTATGACTGGGTAGGTTGAGTCCAGATGGCGAATAACTTTGTGTTCCTTAATAAATTTGTTTGCTGTGTGTGTGTGTGTGTGTGTGTGTGTGTGTGTGTGTGTGGTGTAATATCCTGTCAAGTGCCTGTCTCTGGGTGCCATGCTGTTGTTAAGGCAGGCATACGTAAGACAGACCCCTTTTTATTTTCTCTCTAAAATTATTGGCATGTAATCTTTAATGCATCTCAGGTCATAGAGCAATGGACACTTTTTTTGGTAAAGGTTAATACTGAGGAAAGTGAAGGGCATCCTGAGTAGAGCTGTGTTTCATCAAAGTGAAAGTGAGTCCTCCTCAACCTTGTCCTATCCACATAGGTGGAGGATAATTACATACATTATTCATTTTTGAAATATGACTTTTGTTCAAAGCTACTGGAGATTGTGTGTTTGCTATTTATTTCTGTGCATATGGAGGGGGCGTAGTGTGAAAGTGAGAAAAACCTAACAGATGAAGGTTCCACAGCTCGCTAGCTAGTCCAGTCCAAGGAAACTGAAGGTTAAAAATTCACTCCACACCTTTATAAAAGACATCATCTAACAGTAAACACAGCAAAGATACTGTAGATAGAATTTCTAGATTATTTTGAGAAAAAGAATCCTTCAGTTGAAGTATTCATTTAGTCAAACTAAAAAATATTTTTAGCTTTGTTTAGTATTATCTTCTTTTTCTTTCTTAATTTTGGCTACTAATATTGTAGTTTATCAAATATAGAATCTTCACAATTTGATAGCTCTATGAATTTTTGTTGTTCGGTTTTCACAAAATTAAAGCTTTTGTGCAACACCATATTTAGAGACTCTTCCAGAGTACAGCCCAATTAGCATCTTATAAATAATGCAAATATGGATGAATCGATGAGTAGGAAATTCTGCCAAAGTTCACTGCTTGTTTTCAACATATTGCTATTTACAAATACCTCAAGTTAGTTTTAATGTAAATTCTTTTCAAAGTACTGTTATGAATACTTATGGCAATAATTCACATTTTAAATTACAGAGAACAATGTCAAACACAAATTGCCTGTAGATAATTGTTACAATTTCCTCCAGTTTGGCAATCCTCTTATGAGAAATTAATTCACATTTTTTTCCTAGTAACACTGGTTTTCCATCATTACCAGGAGAACAGATCAATTCAGCCTCTTAAATTCTTTCAGTAGATCTAAAATAATCACACTAATCTTTGACTGTGTTTGAGCAGTCACAATCCTCATGTTTGGTGTTTGGGGGTATTTAAAAATTATGTAGGCCAGAATTTCTATCTTCTTTTTTAAGTCTATTTATTTATTTTTTGGGGTGGGGGGGGAGGTCGGAGAGAGAGGAGAGAGAGAACTCCAAGCAGGCTTCCTGCTCTCAGCATAGAGACACAGACCTTTACCTGAGCGGAAATCAAGAGGTGAAGGCTTAACTGCCTGACCCGCCCAGGTGCCCCCAGACTCTATCTTTAAGTAATTGCCAAATAGAAAGATCACGTATATAAAAATCATTTAAGAAAGTGAAGATTAAAGGGACAGAGAAGGGAAACATTTATTAGCTCTTGGTGGTCAGGCAGAGGGTCGAGGGGTAAGTTGATCAATCATCAGTAAAATGCGGATAATCACAAAGTGTTCAGCTTAGGGGTTACATTCCTGAGAACCAATGAAAGACCCTGTCTACTGGCATATCATCCTTGCAGCCAGCCAGTGTTCTTTGAGCATCAGAGAGTTTACTGTCCACAGTGCAAGGGAAATTACTGCTGCTTAAATATTTTCCACAGATTCTGCCCTCTGCAGACAAGTTTAGTTGCGTTGAAGAGTGTAAAAATAAAGATATCCTAAACTCGTCAGCATTGCAGCCTTCCTGGGTCTGGTCCTTACCTACTCTCCTATTTCTTTGTCCTACATTGTGCTATGGAAATTCTGTTTTGGTCAAATTGGATGCCTTTTCCCAGAACAACTCAATAACTAGTGTGTGCCAGCCCCTCCCTCCTTTCCATTTGGCCCAATCTTTCTGCATTTTCTTCCAATTCAAGGCTCCACTCCTGCAATTTTGCATTTAGCCTTCTGGAATAGATATGTGCAGACTATGCCTTTCTTCCAAATAAAATTGGTCTTATAAGCTTTAAAATGATAGTGGAAGCTGTTTGCTTTGGCTTAATTTCCCGTTTTTATTAACACAATGGAAATAATATAAAATCACATTCGACTACTTTGCTGTTGCATTTTTTAGCAGTGGAGGAACGAACAGTTTTGAAGTAAATTTCTTGTCTTTATTATATTTTGAATGCTTGAAAATCCAGTAGGATTGGGTAGTTCAATCTATTTCCATTGTAATTCCTCTGAGGAAAATAAGTTGATCTCAGACATATAGTGAATGTAATAGAGCATTTATTACAATACTGCAGGGATAAAACCAAGAAAACACTAAAGAACTAATGGGCTAATTATGCTAAGATTTCCAGGCAGACATGAAACAAAATAATCAACACTTCTATCTCACCTTATTCATTTTATAGATGTGGGATTTACGGTAATATTAAATTTACTAAAAATTTTAAAAATATATTTATCAACCCAGTTTCTTTTCCTCAAATGTCCATTTCCTCTTGGACATTCCTTTTTCCCCCTATGGTCTTGCATTTATTTAAATAATTTTATATAGTATTAAAGTATTTCACTGACAGAATTTTAAAAACATTTTTTAAAACATTGGGATCTTTTAAAAAATCAAAACCATAGATATAAACAATGAAGATGAACTAGGGGATTCTGTAGCCGGAACCAAAACATTCCCCACTTTTATTCTCCATAACCCAGTCACTGAGGTACCTCAGTAGACATAGTTTGAAAATTATTGATCTAACTAAAAATTAATTGTGGTGAGTTTATTCCCCATTGTACCCTCCGTGTAAATACTAGTCATAGAGCTGACTGAGTCATTTTTATATGATCATTGATATTTATGTATTCCTATATATACTTGTATGGAGCTTTAATTGAAAGTGGATGAAAGTAATCCATCTTCCTTAATTCGTTTGAGAAATAATCATAAAATAGAATGGTTGGTCTTATGTTAATTGTTAATTATGACACAATTTCTCAGCTATAAAACTCTCAGCTAAATAGGTAATGTATGACATTTTCATGAGTTAGTTTAGTAGTTTGGTTAAAATATACAGTGTTTCTTTTCTGTCTTGGTTATACATTTATTAATGCCATATGGTCGATCATCTGTGTGGCTGTCTTCCTAACTGGTTTCAGGGAGCTGAACGTAAAAACACATTTGCTTTATAACAATATAGAAAATACATATTTACCACTATAAATATAAATATGATTGTCTACAAAATGTACTTTGACATTTTATAAAAATATATATATAAAGTAATTAATATAAAATTCACTATAAATATACTAAAATATACTACAAAATATACTTTTTAAAGTTTTAGACCAAAGACGTCATCTATTTAATTTGGAAGAATTATTTATTGAAAGAGAAAAAGGCATAAAATTATAAGACCTAAAGGCTGGAAGGTCCTGTAAGACCTTATCCAATCTTTTCATTTTACAGATAGGAAAGATAATTCCTGTTTTTAAAAAATTCAATAGCCCTTCTAGGGTGAAGGACTTGAGAAATGGTTGATATCTCTCTGAAGGCCATTGCACTTCAGAGCTTTAGATTTAATGTGACATTTCACACAAAACAGAAGTGTTTCTTCTGTAATAAGTAAAGCATATTCTAATCTAATTGTTCTACATGAGCCGTGAGTGCCCATAAAGAATGACTTTGGTAAAATATATGTCACAATTGTGCTCATTAAGCAATCTGAATGTTCATCTGTTGGTGACTGATTATTTTCTCTCAAAACAATACAAAGATATATTAGAAAAAAAATTCGAAAGCTCCTACTTTGCTCACCTGGATAATAGCCACATTTATATGTGATTGTTTGTGTGCAACCTCCAAAAACAAGTTAATTAAGTAGTGTAGTGTTTTATTGAATAAAACAGAACTAAAAAGTAGTAAATAAAAATACTTAAGCTGATTCAGAATTGGCGATTTTATATAGTGAACATTCCACTGAATGAAAGTGCATGTATGTGTATTTTAATCGACTATCTAGATCTCTGTAGGATCCATCATCCTCTCTGCGGTCAGGGAGTTAAAATAAGAGAAAATATGTTACTTATTCCCCAACCACAGGTGCTTTCATATACCTAACATTATAATACTGAGTCTATAAAGATAAAGTCCTATAAGAAAATAATTCGTATACATCTTTGGGAGAAAATGAATTTTTCAAAGAATTAGTTCAGAACATCTCGTTAATAGACTCTAATTCAAATACGAGCATGCCTCATTTTATTGTACTTCATTTTATTGTGCTTTGCAGATATTAGGTTTGTTTTTGTTTGTTTGTTTTACAAATTGAAGTTTTCTGGTGGCCGTTTTTCGGTGGCCGTTTTTCCAACAGCATTTGCTCACTTAGAGTCTCTCTGTAACATTTGCTAATTCTCATAATATTTCAAATTTTTCCTTATTATTATATTTGTTATGGTGACCTGTGATCAGTGAAATTTTATGTTACTGTTGTAATAGTTTTGGGGTGCCATGAACAGTGCCCTTATGAGACGGTGAACATAATGGATAAGTGTGTATTCTGACTGCTCTGCTAAACAGCCATTCTCCCGTCTCTCCCACTCTTCTTGGGCCTCCCTATTTCCTGAGACACAACGATATTGAAATCAGGCCAACCAATAACCCTACAATGGCCTGTGGGTATGTACGCTTGTAAGTGAAAGGAAGAGTCACATGACTCTCATTTTCAATCAAAAACTAGAAACGATTAGTCTTAAGTGAGGAAGACATGTTCAAACCGAGATAGGCCAAAACCTGGTAAATATGCTCACAGAAATGGAAGAAGTCAAGTGTGCCGGAAGGAAATAAATTCTAAACTTTCGGAATCTGTAATTATTAAGTTTCAGACCTTCAAATATTTCCAGTTAATACTATTACCACAGAAATTTCCTTGAAATGTGTGTCATGCCCTCACGTATTTAAAAGGAAATTCCAGCTCAGGGTCTAGGATGTAAATAGCATCATTGAAGTTACTCAGCCGAATTACCGAGGGCACCAAATTGCTTCTTGTTGACTCCTACTAGTCAGAACTTATTAAATAATTTTAAGAAAATTTAATGCTAAAATCTGAGCTTGGATGTACCCAAAAGGTTTTTCCGTAGGCCCTTCTGTGTGTGAGTGTGTGTGTGTGTGTGTGTGTGTGTGTGTGTGTGTGTGTATACTTATATTTATATTAATTGTATTACTTTGTTACTGATCACTATGAACTCACTCCCAGCCCAGGGCATTAAAAATAATTTTATTGTGGAGTGCCTGAGTGGCTCAGTCAGTTAAGTGTCCAGCTTTGGTTCAGTCATGATCTCATGGTTTGTGAGTTGGACCCCCACATCAGGTCTTTGCTTATAGCTTGGAGCCCAGACCCTGCTTTGGATTCTATGTCTCCCTCTCTCTCTCTCTGCCCCTTGCCTGCTTGCACTCTCTCTCTCTCTCAAGAATAAATAAACATTTAAAACTTAAGAAAATAATTGTATTGCATTTGAAAAACGAAGGGCCCAAAGAAATTTGAATCAAGACACATCTTGGCTTGTAGAAAGTTTTTATTCTTTTATAAGTTCTCATTACTGAAACATTTTAGAAATCGCAGAAAAATACTGAGATTCTAAAGGAAACTACACAGCAGAGGTTTTAATTTTTTAATCTAGTCAAGGGAAACAGTCTTGAATCAATTATCCACAGTTTTCAACATATAATCAAGGATTTTGACAACATTTAGATATTGAATTGCCAAGCTATTAGCAACCAAGAGATTTGATTAGACATCCATATTAATAAACACCTGTCATAATGGCATAACAGATGTTCTAGAAACACAACTAAACCAAAATGTAAATTTAAAAATTTTGATCATATTCCTCTACAATGTGATGCCTAAATTAAATTTCATCACCTTCTTCTATTTGTTTTACTAAAACTCAATTGCTAAAATTATTTTGCTCAATAGAAAACTGTTTTTATTTTAAATGATTAAAAAGTCTTCACTGAAATCAAAGCCTACTGTGCAAATATTTGAAATTATCAGTTAAAAGTACATAAATGTGGTGTGTGTGTGTTTGTATTTATATATATAGGTATATGTATATATGTGTGTATGTATATATATGGGTATGGGTGTGTTGTGTATATAAATTTGGTATCAATTACTTTGAAATTTGTGATACTTGAGAACTAGTACATGTAATTTTAACTGATACATATGTAAGTCACTCATGGATGTATAGTTTTGACAAAGGCTAATTTGTTCAACACTGTTCCCCTTAATACAATGGTTTCTATGGTGTACTAAACTATTGAAACTAATATATTCTCTTCCCTCGAGGAGTATATCCTATGAAAGTAATATAGATGAATAGCATGTGCAAAGAAATATTTACTGTTTGAACAAATTTAATAAATGAGCAATGTGTCTTATCAAAGAAACAAATACATGTATAAAACCAAAAACCAAAATGAGCTTAGCTGAGGGGGTATTTCATTTTATCAATGTGCTTATTTTTCTCATTATAACTCCAAATATGGAATATTTCTTATGCACATCTATATGATATTTAGGCAAGTGTCAATTTAAGGAAGTATCTTCTAGTTAACTTCGCCAGATTATTATTTGTCACAAGAAATCCCAACATCATATTTAGAAAATAATAGTATTCATACATCTCTGTAGGAATTTGAAGTACACAAAGTGTTTCCATATGCACTAACCCATTTTAAAGATGATAAATCTGATACTTATATTAAGTAGTAACTTACCTCGCCCCCCCAAAATGGTAGCAAGTTGGCGTGGGCATCTAGTCCCTAGTGTTAACAGCATCAGTTTTGACAGAAACTAGTTATAAATGGAGTAGTAGGAAAATCCAAGGATTGTGCTTACCATGAATAGTCGAGGGGGAAATGTTGCTAGTAGGTGATGGTAAATTAACCATTGTGAGTGTTTCAAGATTCATTATGACCCTAAAATTTAAACCTGTTTCCATTTACTAACCGACTTCTTTTTGGTCACAATCATGGTTAAATGCCAAAAGTTAAAGCTTGTTAAAGCTCAAATATCATCTTACTATAAATTCAGTTCGAATTGAGGGTTGAGATACAAAAGTTAATGTTTCTCTTCCTACTTCTTCTCTCCTCCTCTCTCACTCCCTTTCCATAAAGCTACCCAGACTCCCCCAGCCTATTTTGTGCCCTGTTAGTTCTGCATGTTAGGTCTTCAAAATGTCTTACTTTATCAGCTGTCGTTTGTTGCTGCAATTATCGGAGAGGGTTCAGATTGTTCTTTCAACACTTTAGGTTGTCTTCTCTTTGTAGTGCAGGTGAATTTTGATAAGAACACTGTGTCGCATGTACTTTTCCAGATCTGCCTAAATCGTGACTCTAGCATCAGGTATTTCTACTTATTTCTTGTCTCCCTGCCTTGTTGGGGCCTAATAAAGCATTGCCACTTTCATAGAGAAAGGTTTTTTCTTTTTTGTTTGCTTGTTCATTGTGCTAATTTTTTTAAAAGTCCTTTTTCTTCCTCAGTATTCTTAAATGTATTTTTCAGAAAATCCAGTGATGTCTAACCAAACATGCCAAACATCTGAATCTAACCCTCCATTCTTCTTTTTTTAAGTTTATTTATTTATTTTGAGAGAGAGCACATGCACACAGGGGAGGGGCAGAAAAAGAGAGAATCTCAAGTAGCTGGGTCAAGAATCGGATGCCTAACCCTCCGAGCCACCCAGGAGCCCTGAACCCTTCATTCTCACAAGAGAGGCTTTCTGTGTCGCTCCAGAAGTCAGAACTGAGGAATTCAGATTTTTGTTCAATTTAAAGAAATAGCTAACAGTTAAAGCTGTCGATCGAACAAAAAGAAACATATCCCATGAAGTTATGAGCCCCCAGCATGGAAATATGCCATCAGAAATTAGATAACTATTAGTCACGGAGGTTGGAGAAATTATTTCCACAGTAAGAGAACCCAGACTAATTGGCCATCAAGTTGCTGTTCGACTATCAGTTTCTATAATTGTAAAGTTCAAAGCATTTGTGATTATGAAGTATCATGATTCATGTCCACTCTGATTAGCTACTTTTTATTCACTTGTCTCATCTTACTTACTTTTATCTTTCAATATCACTATGTATGGTTTATAGTACTTATTCAAGGAAGAAATTAGTTTCTTTGGAAATACTCTGATACCCTGGTACAAAAATACTTTGAATCACTTTCACAACCCCAGCTGGACTTGAATATGTAAGACTTATATATTTTTTTCTTATTCACATCCTGCTATTGTTATTATATGGTTTCTCCTGTCAATTCCAAACTTGATACGGACATTAATTAGTTTCTCCTTCAACTAATAGTCTCTGTCCCAACCTCGTATTTTATCATATTACTTGGTTTCATTTTCATCTTGTTATTATTACCATCTGAAACTTTATTATTATTTATTTTACATGTTTATTTGCTTTTCAATTTTACTATATTTCCTATAGTTTTCAAGCGTCAAGGATAGAAATGCCTCGTAAAGACCCTGGTCTATAGTTAAAATGCACAATAGCTGGTTTAATGAATACATCCATGAATAAATAGATGACTGAATGAACCACTTTTCTACTTTTACATCTAACAGCTTATGATATAAAAGGGAAGACATTCTTTGCCCAAGTGCTCTTTCCTTTGGAATGATATTTCCATCCAGTCATTTTGTGTTACAGAAAGCAGGGGTCATACCTTATTCATAGTTCTATCTACCACATTGCCTAACTACAGACCTTACACATCACCAGTAATCAACAGTTATCTGTTATAAGAATGGGTTAATTAACACCCTTCTTGGAAGTGAGGTAGTTTTTCCTAAAGAGTCCTAAAAAGTGGAATCTTTCATGATTCAAGACAGTAAGAAAATGGGATGTGTTCATTTGGGCCCCAAAAAGAATGCAAGAAAATGGCAACCCGGGATAGCATAAGCATAGGGCAAGGACTAGAAGTTTCAGGTTTGACTAACCCTCTGCTCTGCCAGCTCCTGAATGTATAAAGCTGACTGAGCCATAGCTTACATGAGCATCTGTATTTTCTTTTGTAATTGGGACTGATAATCTGTCATTCTTATACTGCTGATTTGTAACATATATCAACACCAATACATACCAAAATCAATAATCTGTAGGAAAATGTTTTTTAGTTTGTAAAATATCATACAATGGAAACTTACTATTCGGAGTGACATTAAAACTTCTGTGAAACCAAGGGTAACAATCTGCTTAATCCACAAGTAAGACTAAAAAGTACCTTTAGTTTTACCTAGCAGGAGAACGTGGGGGTGGGGGAGAGAAGAAAAAGGGAAGAAACAAAGAATAAAACTGAAAAACAACAAAAAGAGAGGGAGAGAGAAAAAGGAAAAAAAATATAAAAATACATGGCAAGATTGTGCAGAGAGGGTAGAACCAAGATGGAAGCAGAGAAGAGGAAGTAGAACCAAGAGAGAAAATAATTTTATCTGATGGGGATTTGAGAATGGCACCGTGGTGACCAGGTAGGCCAAGATCCCTAAACTGGGGCTTCATCCATTTCCAAACAATAGGCTATGTGAGGTCAGAGATAAGATAGAGATGTGTATTTCAACCCAAGACAGGATTAGCCAAGAAGTGTCAATCCATGGAAATAGGGAAATCCAATTGCCAGAAGCTCCTGGGTGGCTCAGTCAACTGAGCTTCTGACTTCAGCTCAGGTCATGATCTTGCAATTCATGAGTTTGAGCCCCTCATTGGGCTCTCCGTTGTCAGTGTAGAACCTGCCTTGGATCCTCTGTCCCCCTCTCTCTCCACACCTCCCCAGCTTGCTCTTGCTCTCTCTCTCTCTCTCTCAAAAGTAAATTAAATATTGAAAAAATATTAAAAAATAGAAATTACAGCAAGAATATATATTCATGCTTCCTAAGACTCTCTTCTCATATGGGTTATATGGACCTTTGTTTCCAAGAGCCAGACTGTGGCAGCGGCCCCCGTCTATTAGCAGGGTATGGTCTTCAGAATTCTCAGTATACGGTGCAGTGAAAATGACTTGACTGCCCTTTACTTTTGTCCAACTTGGCCCAGCAGAAACTTCTGCAATTCCACCAGCCCGGCCTGGCACATCTCCCCCAAGTTAGTTATCACGTGCATGGGAACATAACCTTTAAAAAGAAAATTAAATCATGAATCTCACTTTGGTGATCCTCGGGAGCTATCTAAGTATGTGCAAAACTAGAAAGGATGCCCAAGCTTTACTCTCGGAAGACAGAGCACAACCTACAGTTCCCAGCCCTTCAAGTATTGGCCGTGCTTCCAGAAATAGCAGCTTTGTTTAAAAATAAGTTGTCCTTTGGTTCCTTGACTTTTTTTATATATATATAATGTTTTCTGGTTTTCAATTTGAATTTGGCTTTCACCTTTAGTTCTTTGCCTTTCTCAAAAACACCTAAAAATAATTCCTGTTGTTTTTACTATAGCATCTGTGCTTACAGGAATAAACTGTTTTTAGTTGTTCTTTAACTTGCATAATGCTTCCTTCTCTAATATCCCGTATCTAAAGTGGGGAGTAATAAAAACACGTTCTTATGGTCATTTGTAATTTGTAGTTAGAACTAATTTAGAAAAGGAGAAGGGAGATGTATTATACATGAGTATATGTTGAAGGTACATGTGTGCATATTTAAAAATCTTAGAATAAAATAGTGTTTTAGAATAACCATTCAAAGCCGCCTTTCAGATACTTATTTAAAGGCGATTATGCTTTGTGAATTTGACATTTGTTTTGAACCTTTAAAATCAATATATTATTTCTGGTTCTTCTCTTTCATGTCCTCTGGTAATCTATTATTTGGTAATACCTAAATAGAGGCAAGAATACAACATAAACTTCATGGTTTTGTATTCTTTTATTTGCAACTGGGATAAGGGAATTGATTAACTTTTCTCTTAAAACATGTATTTTTTAAAAGAACTAGAGTATGTAAGTTCCTGGCTTGTCTTCCTACTGCTCTCCCTGGGTCCATATGTTCTGGGAATACTCTGCATGAATTATCCATGGACCATTCTTCAGTAAGTCTAGAGCCTTTAGTTCAAGAGCTAAGACATGTATATACATAAATATGAGGCAGAAAGGGGGGGCAATCTCAAGAGAGGTACCATAAGATGGCAGAAATGTTTAGAGGACTAGGTGGGTATTTCCTGCTTTAGGCAACTGAAAAGACTTTCTGGATTCAAACTGTGTGTTTAAGTGGTAATCTCTAAAGTGTGGCTGTAAGAAAATATTTAAAATTGTATTTATGTTCGTTACCAGAAATGATAAGAATTGCGTTCTTACCAGTATTTTATATATGATTGACACTAATACTGTCTTTTCCTGCATACCACAGACAAGAGAGTTCTACAACCTAGAAAGGTTAATTATGGTGCCTTTACTTATTCAATAGCTTTCAACTACTGAACACTTAATGTGTGCCTGGTTAACAGAATTTATGAATTATACCATCTCATTTTAACTAAGCTAAACTTTGTTACATTGGATCTGTTTTTAAAGTTTTAGGGGGTAAAAAAAACATGGATTGAGGACAATTAAAAAAGAAGCCCAAAGAACAAGATGTCACATTTGACAGTTCTCTTTATTCTTAGCAGGAGATATTGGTCAGCCACGTTACAAAGTTAAAATCAATGATGATCTAATAAAAATTGACAAGAACTGGGCCAATAAAATTAATTATCAAGAAGACTGCTTGAAGAATGGATTTACATTCTCTAATCCTCGTGTTAAACTTCTCCTTAAGGGTATATTGTGTCTTGAGATTGTTTTTAAGGACATTATCATTAGCAAGATATTTAATCTTGTGTTTTCATCTTTAATTGATCTCCACATAATTTTTATTTTCTTTTATAATACACTTAATTTATTAGCGCACATGTAACATAACTAAAATAGACAGAGGAGATGAAGGTAAGATAGGTGTTACCTCATTCTATGCTTGATAGAGCAGGCTGAAAAAAGGCCCCAAAGCAACCTATTTGGCTAAAACTATGGATGTGTTGCTGTTTAAAGCACCAAAGTTCAATGTGAAGAGGGATGAGTTTAGAAAGGCAGCTCCTGCCATAGGCGTATTTAGCTTTCTTGGAACCCATCTCTTGGAACAGTCACAATCTTAATGATTTTAGCCTCTGGGAAAATGTCATTTTTTTCCCATAGGGGAAAAAAGTTTATTCATCCCCAGACCGTGAGCTCTAGAAATAAATTTTGTGAGCCTCTCTCAAGAGGGCAAATTTGGATTTTGTTCAGAGTCACCTATCATCCTTAATATGGCTGTTGATTTTCTTGTTTCCTATTACTTTCTTCCCAAATAAGCCCCCTTAATTGGAGACCCTGTATGGCACATTTTAAGGAATATTTTCAAAAAAGAAACACTGGGGTTTAGGGAGGAGCTGTAGGCAGGAGCGAAAGGCAGTCATCTCAGTCAAGTTCAATATGCTTGCATGCCATCATTAAAGTTTTCAAAAGAATTTCAGGAAACCTTTGAGGCCTATTTTCAGAAAGAGAGAACTGGCAGGCCTTGAATAAAATGGACCCCCCATAGCGAGGGGTGGAGGAGATCTGTGGTCCAATGCAAACTGACACCTTGACCCTAGGCACTGCTGAGGCAGCGCCAAAGCACCCATGCCTGACAAAGAACAAAAAAAGTCTGGAATGTTTAAAAAAAAAAAAAAAGAGGAAGGAAGAAAAAAGAAAATCTAAGCCCTGACTTTCTTTTCTATTCCTTTCTATTGTAATTTTGGTTTAATAAGAAATAAATCATTAAGCACACAATTCGAAACTAGGTTATGGTCCTTTTAATATAGTTCAGTCTGATATCCACATGTGACCCGCCAGACTGAGCCCTCCAATATAAAGGCGGGTCCCAATGACTAAGTATGGGATGAATCTATTTTATTCTCAGGCAAGAGATTTTTGAGGGCAAAGACCAGCACACAAAGACAGGGTGAATCCCACAGCTAGGCATGAGGCTGCATGGCTAAGGTTTTACAATGATATTGATTTAACTTCTTCTAATTGAGGAGCCATTCATTGCGTTGTGTCCCAGTGCATTAGATAAATAATTGGATATTATGCCTGACAGAGGGAGAAAGTAAAACATAATGTGAGTCTGGACTAGAGCAGATTATTTCATCCATATTTTAAATTTTTTTTAATGTTTTATTTATTTTTGAGAGACATAGAGGCACAGCGTGAACAGGGGAAGGGCAGAGAGAGAGGGAGACACAGAATCAGAAGCAGGCTCCAGGCTCTGAGCCATCAGCACAGAGTCTGACGCAGGGCTCTAACTCACAGACCGTGAGATCATGACCTGAGCTGAAGTCGGACGCCCAACCGACTGAGCCACCCAGGCGCCCCTCATTCATATTTTAAAACCATACTCTTTACTTTAAAGAAATCAACTTTGGGTCACTGTACAATAAAATAAATTCAATAAAGCATGTAAATCAATGGAAAGCAGCAACAGTAGCACATTAACACGAGAACTAGCTGCATAAAAGAGTGTGAATCGAGTCACACTCAATCTGAATAAGCCAGGTGAAAATGGTAGGCTTTGTAATATCTTAAAATTTAGTAAGCTGTAGCTATATCTAACTAGGCTAGGGGAGGAAGGGAGGCCATCCCAAAGATCTGCTGATGGTTTACCTCATCTAAGAAGCAACCAGAAGGCCAGATACTGGTGGCAAGCCAGACCCTTGAACCATCTCTGTATGCAGTCTATGAACTGTGGTAAGTCTTCACCAAGTCAGTGGCCCTTTCACTCACATATATTTCTTCAGCTGGATTTTAGGCTACCATTAGGCTGTGACTAGAATAAGAAGTGAGTTGGTATGTAGGCTTTAAAGAGGTCAAATGCTAAATAATAAAAACTAAATCATATCATTTTCAGAAATTAAAGATGATTATTTTCTAAGCCCATAAAATTTGGTCTGATATTGAAGGAGCAGGAGCAGCCCGTATATCACAGTGGTTTAAGGGAAGCTGGAAAAAATGCCCAGGCTCTGTAAGAGATCATGTACATGATTAATGCAGAAGCCAATGTCAACAGGAAAAAGAGGAACTCCTACAGTCAGAGAGTGTGATTGTATTTACAGTACACTAGCTTTGATTAATGTGCACACTCAGAGAAGTAATGTGTGGAAGGCCAGAAGAGACCTGTTTTCAAATGTTGGTGCTGAGTACAGATTTCCCATTATGTCCTGAGAGGGTGTGATGAATAATAACTTAAAGTCTTTTTTGGGGGCAGAGGGTGCCAGAGGGGTTACTTTCCAATGCACGCGGAAAGATATAAACAGATTTCCTCGTTAATGCTCGCTACCCTTATGAGTCTGGAGAGCCACCAGTGAGAAGTTTATCTCTTATTTCAGTTTCAATAACTGATTGCTTCCAAGAGGTTTCTTAAGTGATTTTAACTATAACAGTCTCCTTAAATTATCCCTTTAAGTGTACAGTGGGTATAGTTTCTGAGTCTTATGAAAACATATTCTAGAGTTTTCAAAGCCTATAGGTCCCAAAGAAAGAATGACTAATGTAATACCTGAGAAACTTTCTCCATCTACCCCAAAATAGGATTCCTTGTCTCCTCTTGCCCCAAGCTAGAGTCTGATGTGCTTTCAGTGGTCCTATGTGTTTCCTGTGTAGACCTGGGAGGAAAGAAAGGCCTGCTAAAATTAGCGTGTAGTGGATGAGGAAGGAGGGCAGCACCAAGCACATGAGGTATCTCTTCAGGCAACTCTGGTTTTTCCAGATTTCCAGATTTCCCCAGATCCCACTCTTTGATATGAATTGTAAGTAAAGGAACATACAGCTAGCAAACCACTAAGAGCCAAGAACCTGACACTTTCACTGGCAGTTGAAATAATACCGGTCATTTAAACAAACAAACAAACAAACAAACAAAAAAACGAGCAAGCTGGAGAAGCAACCACCAGACCACTGTCAATTTGTTCAAGCTGGTTTGATCTAAGTTCAAGAAGAGCAGTAGTTCCCTAATAGGAATCAAGTCTGACTATTCAGCAGCGACTTGTGAGTACTGTGGTAGACTGAATGATGGCTCTCCGAGATGTCCACCCCTAATCCTGTGAATCCTATGAACCTGTGAATGTTACCTTCTATGGCAAATGAGACTTTGTAAATGTGATTGCATTGGGGATATTGAGATTGGAAAATTATCCTGTATTATCTGGGTGGTTTTGAAGTAATAGCAGAGGTTCTTACAAGAAAGAGCAGGAAGTCAGAAAGAAGAAAGCCACTATTGTGATGACAGAAGTCACAATTACAGTCGTGTGCTTAGAAGATGAAGAGCCACAAGCCACGGGATACAGATGGGCACTAGAAGCTGAAAAAGGCAAGGGAATGGATTCTCCCCTCAGAGCCTACAAAAGGAACCAGCCGTACTGACACCTTGAATTTAGTCTTGTGAAACTTATTTTGGACTTCTGACCTCCAGAACTGCAAGATAATAAATTTGTGATGTCCTGAGACACCAGGTTTGGGATAATTTGTTATAGCCGCAGTAGGAAACTAATACAAGACTCCGTGTGAGGAAGGAGACCAACTGATACAAGACATGATTGTGGTTGTGGATATAGATGGAGAAGTGAGAATCAGCATCCATGCAACCACCAACTCTAGTTTTCCCTTTAGGTCAGTACTTGCTTTGGGAAGAATAGACTATATTTCTCCATGAATCAAAAGTCAAAAGTCCAGTTGAGAGAGAAAAACACAATTGTGATTTTCTTTTTTCCCCCCTTAGATGTATCTGCTTTCAGAACCAAGTAGAATGAAAAAAAAAATAAACAAATAAAAATAAAACAAGGAGAAGAGAAAGACAAATGTCAAGTTGCTGATAAAAGAAATGTAATCAAAAAAGAGGTTATTTCATAACTTTTGGGAGGACTGGTAAGATAGACAGAATATGATGTTTTCATAGAACGCCACTCAGAAGAATGCCTCAGAATCTATTTCTTGGTCTTGTGTATTTCCTTACCACACAATGAATGAATGAAAAGAATGAATGAAACCTTCCACTCATTCAGTGCTAGCCACTGAATTTCAGGGCTTCAAGATGAATACTGACAGAAAACCTATGATGATGCTTCCACTGACATGATTTATTTTTAAGTGGCTCTGAAGGTACTAATACCTTTAACTCCTTGCTTTTAAATTTAGACAACCAATATTCATATACCTTTGAAGAAAAGTTGGGAACTTTGAGCTTTTAAACTTCTTTTCTTTTTTTGTTTGTTCGGGTTTTTGTTTGGTTGGTTTTTTGTTGTTGTTGTTGTTTGTTTTCTGAGAGAGAGAGTGCACACACACACACACACTTACAGGCATGTATGCATGGGGGAGGGCCAGAAGGAGAGAGGGGGAGGGGGAGAGTGAGAGAGAGAAGTGCTAGGAGCCTTCATGCCTAGCATGGGGCCTGATGGAGGGGCTGGATCTCATGACCATGAGATCATGACCTGAGCTGAATTCAAGAGTCAGATGCTCAACCAAATGAGCCACCCAGACACACCTAAGCTTCTATGTTATTATTTAGAGCGAAGATAACAGATTCTAGGAACAGAAGAACACATAAGGTAGCATAACTGGTGGTATGCACAAGTATCCATGATATGATGCCTACCCTTAGATTTGTGGAATGATGTACAATGCTGAGTGTGAGAATTGAGTGAGAAAATTGAGCAATTGAACAGTTCCTGGAACAGAGTAAGCATGCAACAAGTTTTTTTTATCATGTATGCTTTCAGTACAAAATTATACAAAAATAGCAAAATCTTCACACTTCGGAAGAACTAGAGAATGTTTTCTATCTGTTTTATTAAAGGCAAAAATAAAAACATCTGGTTAGTGGACCTTCTTTTTGCCTGTAACTTAAAAACCAGCTTTGCTAAGGAAATGCTTCATTCTAATTCTATTTCTGCATCCACCTAGGTGTTTAGTGTTTTCATGAAATCCTTCTCTAAATATTATCATCTGTCTAAGATTTGATACAATGCTAACAAGTAGAGGGTAAATTAGGGAATTTGAGGGCTGAAAAATAGAGAAAAGATTTATGCCTCATTATTTTTTTGGAAAATCAGTTTTTAGGTTTGAGAAAGGGAGTTCCTACTTCCTATATGCACACCCCATACACACGCACACACAACAATAACAGCAGCAGAGTCGGCAATAATTATAACAATAACAACTCAAAGTGTTTTATCCAGGTTCATCCCCCAAAAAGATCTCTAAAATAAGCCTTATGCTTATTTCATAAATGGATACAAGATTCAACATGAAAGCCTATCATTACCATACACAAAGTAAAACTTACATAGTTTTTATTTTTAATAATAGACCATCTGCATTGTGATCATTTCAAAACAAAAAATAGATTTGGTGTTCTGCCCAGGCAGAGTATATGTCTCATAATTTCAGCTGTATTGGTGAAGAGCCTTGGTACTTCCCCAAATTTTCTCAACAACTCCGTGACACCCAAAGTAAAAAACAAAATATAGGATTTTAGCATCCCTGGGAGTATGTAGAGAGGAAATGCTGTAAAACAGATTCTGAAATATGAGTCGAAGTGAATGTTCCAATTCTTATCCTGATCCCTGAAATCTACTATGAGATTCCCATTGGTTTCTCAAGTCAGATGTGTGGACGCAGTGGATGCAGCACAGAGCTGTGAAACTTTAGGGATCAGGTTATCCTGTGGCTAGAAGACCTGCTTTTTCTTTTTAATTTTTTAAAAATGTTTTTATTTGATTTTTGATAGAGATAGAGTCTGAGTGGGGGAGGGGCAGAGAGAGATGGGGGACAGAATCCGGAGCAGGCCTCAGGCTCTAAGCTGTCAGCACAGAGCCGGACGCTGGGCTCAAACTCAGGAACTGTGATAATATGACCTGAGCTGAAGTCAGGTGCTTAACCGACTGAGCCACCCAGGCGCCCCTAGAAGACCTGCTTCTTAAATGGCTATGTGGTGTATCGCCCATGAGCCCACGATCCACCCCAACTGTGATGTGAAATAAGAATAAATTTTATTGTGTTAAGCCACGAAGATATTTTGAAATTACAGCAGTTAGACTACTCTGAATAATATGGAACGAGAAGCGCAGAAACAAACAAACAAAAAATGTATACAATTCTCAGACAATATTTCCCTTCTTTCATGGGGCAACACCTTTTTCCAACTTGAATCCCACAGGTTGCTTAGGATACTAATTACTCAGGATGATTGTTAACGAAGCATTCACTTGCTGATTTTCCAAGGACTTTTCTAGAGTCCTCGAAACTTGAGAGTAACACTTTAACTAGAAAAAGTAACATCCAGAGGGAGAGAGTTGCCTAATTAAAATTTCATGATTGAATAGTAGAAGAACAGTGCGTCCTTGCTTGAGTCTGGTACCTTTGTGTAGCTCGTCATTTTGGGTTGCTTTCGTGATAATTACTTTTTTTTTCTTTTGTATCTAATTTCAGAGTTACAAGTAAAAGAATTTTGATGGTACTCTTGTAGAGCTAAATCACTTATCTTGGGAAGTTTATACTACCAAAAAGATGTCACTTTATAAGGAGTTAAAGAACAACCTTGAACAACAATAATGACTATGAACACACAGAGTTTATGGGTCTATATATTTTATATTCTTATAAGAGGATACTGTGACCAAGGTTATACAGAGTCATATTGTCATCAGGTATAAGAAAGAACTCAATTGAATCAAGTCTCTTCATATTGTTTGGCAAGTAGTGTAATTTTTAAAGGAAAAAGGAAAAAGAATTTTTTATAACGTACTATTATTCATAAAGGGATGAGGACAATAAAAAGTTAACATTTGCTGAGCATCTAATATGTGTCAAATATTGTGAAAAATATATGATTTCATGAATACTTACCATGTGGCAAGTATCATAATCCTTTTAAAGAAGAGAAAATAAGTTCAGACCAACTGTTACTTACTCAAGGCTACATAGCTAATGAGTAGCAGTACTGCAATGCAGACAAATGTATTTACTGAGTCCATATTCATTTCACTCCACTCTGTTGCAGCACCAAGTTTGAAAGTTAGCATTAAATGAAATAACTATGTCTAAAGCTAAGATTCTCAGACAAAGTTCTATTTCTTGTATTTTAAATAAATACCAAACTACAATCTCCCCTCTAGCTTGGCTTATGTAATGGCTGAATTTGAATTTGGTGTTAAGAATCCAAGAAAGAGGGATAGGGGCACCAGGGTGCCTCCGCGGGTAAAGCTTCCAACTCTAGGTTTCAGCTCAGGTCATAATCTCATGGTTCATGAGTTCAAGCCCTGCATCCAACTCTGCACTGACAGCATAGAGCCTGCTTGGGTTTCTCTCTCTCTCCTTCTCTCTCTGCCCATACCCTGCTCACAATGTCTCTGTCTCTCTCAAAAATAAATTAATAAACTTAAAAAAATTAAAAAGAAAAAAAAATCCAAGGAAAGGGAGAGAGGGAGGAAGGATACTGATCTAACAGAGAAAAGTAATAGTATCTCAGGAAAGAAATCCCAGAACTATAGTCTTCTAAACCCTTTTAATCATCGTCATGACTTTAGAAGTCCATATAATGTAGCACATTTTTATTTTGTTGGGATTAGAAGACAGATTTACGTTGTGTTCCTTGAGGCTGTTGTGCCCAAGTCACTCTTGATGGACCTCTTAACCACCCAGCACCTAAATCTAACCCTTGGCTTTGCTCTCTATTGCTTTCATGCTAACTGCCATCAATGGCTAAGGAGATCTTTTTTTTTTTTTAATTTTATAATAGTTTATTTTCAAATTGGTTTACATATAACACCCAGTGTTCATCCCAACATGTGCCCTTTTTAATGCCCATCACCCCCTCTCCCCCCTCCCTCATCCCCCTCACCCTCAGGTTTTTCTTAGTCTTTGAGAGTCTCTTATGTTTTATCTCCCTCCCTCTCTGTGTCTTTTTTTCCTTTCCCCTCTTCCCCTCCCCCTGGTTTTTGCTTAGTCTCACAAAGTCCACCTATTCGTGGAAACATTTTCTGACTGACTTATTTCACTTAACATAATACCCTCCAGTTCCATCCATGTTGCTACACATGGCCAGATTTCATTTTTTCTCATTGTCACATAGTAGTCCATTGTATATAAGTACCATAACTTCTTTATCCATTTGTCAATTGATGGGCACTTGGTCTCTTTCCATGGTTTGGCTATTGTCGAAAGTGCTGCTATGAACATTGGGGTGCACGTGCTCCTATGCATCAGCATTCCTGTGTCTCTTGGGTAGATTCCTAGCAGGGCTATTGCTGGGTCATAGGGTAGCTCTATTTTCATTTTTTTGAGGAACCTCCACACCGTTTTCCAGAGTGGCTGCACCAGTTTGCATTCCCACCAACAGTGTAGGAGGGTGCCTACTTCTCCACATCCTCGCCAGCATCTACAGTTTCCTGATTTGTTCATTTTAGCCACTCTGACTGGTGTGAGGTGGTATCTCAGTGTAGTTTTGATTTGTATTTCCCTGATGATGAGTGTCATTGAGCATCGTTTCATGTGTCTGTTGGCCATCTGAATGTCCTCTTTGGAGAAGTGTCTATTCATATCTTCCGCCCATTTCTTCACTGGGTTGTTTGTTTTTCGGGTGTGGAGTTTGGTAAGTTCTTTATAAATTTTAGATATTAGTCCTTTATCTTGATATGTCATTTGCGATGATCTTTTCCCATTCCGTTGGTTGCCTATTCGTTTTGTTGGTTGTTTCTTTTGCTGTGCAGAAGCTTTTTATCTTGATGAGGTCCCAATAGTTCATCTTTGCTTTTAATTCCCTTGCCTTTGGAGACGTGTTGAGTAAGAAATTGGTGCGTCTTAGGTCAAAGAGGCTTTTTCCTGCTTTTCTCCTCTAGGATTTTGACGGTTTCCTGTCTCACATTCAGATCTTTTATCCATTTAGAATTTATTTTTGTGAGTGGTGTAAGAAAGTGGTCTAGTTTCATTCTTTTGCACGTTGCTGTCCAATTCTCCCAACACCATTTGTTAAAGAGGCTGTCTTTTTTCCATTGGATACATTTTCCCGCTTTGTCAAAGATTAGTTGGCCATATACTTGCGGGTCCATTTCTGAGTTTTCTATTCTATTCCATTGGTCTATGTGTCTGTTTTTGTGCCAATACCATACAGTCTTGATGACTACCGCTTTGTAGTAGAGGCTAAAGTCTGGGATTGTGATGCCTCCAGCCTTGGTTTTATTCTTCAGTATTATTTTGGCTATTCGAGGTCTTTTGTGGTTCCATACAAATTTTAGGATTGTTTGCTCTAGCTTTGAGAAGAATGCTGGTGCAATTTTGATTGGGATTGCACTGAATGTGTAGATTGCTTTGGGTAGTATTGCCATTTTAACGATATTTATTCTTCCAATCCATGAGCATGGGATGTTTTTCCATTTCCTTGTGTCTTCCTCAATTTCCTTCATAAGTTTTTTTATAGTTTTCAGTGTAGAGGTCTTTCACCTCTTTGGTTAGGTGTATTCCTAAGTATTTTATGGTTTTTGGTGCAATTGTGAAAGGGATTAGCTTCTTTATTTCTCTTTCTGCTGCTTCATTGTTGGTGTATAGAAATGCCACCGATTTCTGTACATTGATTTTGTATCCTGCAACTTTGCTGAAATCATGAATCAGTTCTAGTAGGCTTTTGGTGGATTCCGTCGGGTTTTCCATGTAAAGTATCATGTCATCTGCAAAAAGTGAAAGTTTGACTTCCTCCTTGCCAATCTTGATGCCTTTTATTTTGTTTTGTTGTCTGATTGCTGATGCTAAGACTTCCAACACTATGTTAAATAGCAGTGGCGAGAGTGGACACTCCTGTCGTGTTCCTGATCTCAGGGGGAAGGCTTTCAATTTTTCCCCATTGAGGATGATATTAGCTGTGGGCTTTTCATATATGGCTTTTATGATGTTTAAGTATGTTCCTTCTATCCCGACTTTCTCGAGAGTTTTTATTAAGAAAGGATGCTGTATTTTGCCAAATGCTTTTTCCACATCTATTGACAGGATCGTATGGTTCTTATCTTTTCTTTTGTTAATGTGATATATCACGTTGATTGATTTGCGAATATTGAACCAGCCCTGCAACCCAGGGATGAATCCTACTTGATCATGGTGGATATTTCTCTTTATATGCTGTTGGATTCGATTTGCTAGTATCTTGTTGAGAATTTTTGCATCCATATTCATCAGGGATATTGGCCTGTAATTTTCTTTCCTTGCTGGGTCTCTATCTGGTTTGGGAATCAAAGTGATGCTGGCTTCATAGAATGAGTCCGGGAGTTTTCCTTCCGTTTCAATTTTTTGGAACAGCTTGAGGAGGATAGGAATTAACTCTGTTTTAAATGTCTGGTAAAATTCCGCAGGAAAGCCATCTGGTCCAGGGCTTTTATTTGCTGGGAGGTTTTTAATAACTGATTCTATTTCTTCACTAGTTACGGGTCTGTTCAAATTTTCTATTTCTTCCCGTTTGAGTTTTGGTAGCGTGTGGCTATTTAGGAAGCTGTGCATTTCTTCCAGATTGCCAAGTTTGGTGGCATATAATTTTTCATAGTATTCTCTGATGATTGCTTGTATCTCTGAGGGATTGGTTGTAATTTCTCCCTTTTCATTCACGATTTTATCTATTTGAGTTCTCTCTCTTTTCTTTTTGAGAAGCCTGGCTAGAGGTTTGTCTATTTTGTTTATTTTTTCAAAGAACCAGCTTTTGGTTTCATTGATCTGTTCCACTACCTTTTCTGTCTCCATATGGTTAATTTGTGCTCTGATCTTTGTTATTTCTCTCTTTCTGCTGGGCTTGGATTGTTTTAGTTGATCTGCTTCTAGTTCCTTTAGGCATGCTGCTAGAATTTGTGTTATTGATTTTTCTTGTTTCTTGAGATGGGCCTGGATTGCAATATATTTCCCTCTCAGGACTGCCTTTGCTGCGTCCCAGAGCATTTGGATTGTTGTATTTTCATTTTCATTTGTTTCCATGTATTTTTTAATTTCTTCTCTGATGGCTTGGTCGACCCAGTCATCTTTTAGTAGGTTATTTCTTAGCCGCCATGTTCTTGGATATTTTCCAGGCTTTCTCCTGTGGTTGATTTCAAGTTTCAAAGCATTGTGGTCTGACAGTGTACAGGGTATGTTCTCAATTCTTTTATATTTATTCAGAGCTTCACTGTGCCCCAGAATGTGGTCTATCTTGGAAAATGAACCGTGTGCAGATGAGAAGTACGTAAATTCCTTTGCTTCTGGATGAAGGATCCTAAAGATGTCTGTGAGGCCCATCTGTCCTAATGTGTCATTCAGGGCTATTGTTTCTGCAGAGATTTTCTGTTTTGTGGATCTATCCAATGCTGAGAGTGGATTGTTGAGATCCCCTACTATTAGGACATTTTTATTGATGAGGTTGCTAATGTTTGTAATTAGTTGTTTTACAAATTTGGGTGCGTAGATATTTACAATTGTTAGCTCTTCCTGCTGGATGGTCCCTGAGACTGTTATATAATGTCCTTCCTCATCTCTTATTACATCGTTCATTTTAAAGTCTAATTTGTCTGATATAAGTGTGGCTACTCCGGCTTTCTTCTGACTTCCAGTAGCATGGTAGATGGTTCTCCATCCCCTCACTTTCAATCTGAAAGTATCTTCAGGTTTAAGATGAGTTTCTTGAAGACAGCAAATAGATGGGTCTTGTTTTTTAATCCATTCTGTTATCCTGTGTCTTTTGATTGGCGCATTTAGTCCATTTACATTCAGTATTAATATTGAAAAATATGGGCTTACAGTCACTGTATTATCTGTAAGTTTCATGTTTGTAAGGCTGTCCCTGGCAGTTTGTGTTCTTTGCAACCTTGTCTTCATAGAATGCCCCTCAGGATCTCTTGCAGTGCTGGCTTATTTGTGATAAATTCTTTCAGTTTTTGTTTGTTGGGAAAAACCTTGATCTCTCCTATTCTGAATGACAGGCTAGCCAGATACAGAATTCTTGGTTGCATGTCCTTCTTGCTCATCACATTGAAGATATCCTGCCATTCCTTTCTGGCTTGCCAAGTTTCTGTAGATAAGTCTGCTACTACCCTTATATTTCTCCCTTTGTATGTTAGGGTTCTTTTGTCCCTAGCTGCTTTCAGGATTCTCTCCCTATCTTTGTATTTTGCCAGCTTCACTATGATGTGCCGTGCAGAAGGTCTATTCAAGTTACGTCTGAGGGGAGTTCTCTGTGCCTCTTGGATTTCCATGCCCGTTTCCTTCCTCATGTTGGGGAAGTTCTCAGCAATGATTTGTTCAAGAACCCCTTCGACTCCTTTCTCTCTCTCTTCTTCCTCTGGAACTCCTGTGATACGGATACTGTTTCTTTTGAGTGCATCGCTCACCTCTCGAATTCTCCTTTCCTGTTCCTGGATCAGCTTCTCTCTCTTTTTATCTGCTTCCTCTTTTTCAATGATTTTGTCTTCTAATGCACTAACTCTTTCCTCTACCTCTTCAATCCGTGCTGTGGCTGCTTCCAGTTTCCCCTGTATTTCTTCCAATGTCTTCTTTAATTCTTCCTGACCGTTTTTAAGGTCCTTGAACTCTGCCGCACGGGACCCCTTGCATTCATCTAAGCTTTTTTCAAGGCCAGCGATTAGTTTTATGATTATCATTCTATATTCAAGTTCTGTTATGTTGCTTATGTCTGTTTTCATTAATTCTTGAGCTGTCACTGCTTCTTGTAGATTCTTTTGAGGAGAATTCTTCCGTCTCGTCATTTTGGCTGGATGTGTTATGGGTTGTTTCTTGAAGTTGCCCTGGAAAGCAAAACAGACTGACAGACACACAGAACACAGAAATACTCAAACGTACCGACAAATGGTCCAGACAAACAGTTCACAACAGAAAAAAGAATAACAAATGACTCACTGAGGGCAATGTCCTGAAGTAACAGCTACACATTAAGGACAGGGTATGTAGTGTGCTGGTGGCAGAGCATATATAGACAGAATAATGACTGGTGCAGGGAGAAGAAGGAAATGGACTTTGCCCAGGTAGAGCGACTAAAGGGTTTAATCCAGACTGAGAGAAATCAGAATAAGGACAGGTGCGAGGGAAAAGGAATAAAGATCGATGTCGTCTAGATGAACTTATACGGCCTGGTTATTCCAGAAAAAGGGCTAGGGAAGTAAAGAAGAGGTTGTAGGACATGTCCTCAAAGAGTGGGTTAAAAAAAAAACAAAAAACAAAAAACAAAAAAAATGATTAAGCCAGTCAGTACCCTGGATGACCAGCTCAGGGATGGGGATCGGTAGGAATGAGAAAGGGAGGGATAAATTTAAAAAGAAGAAATGACTGGCGTTACTCCAGGCAGCAATCTCCACTTGGATCAGTTGCTCCTGCTGATAGTTTGGGAGGGGCGTGGTTTAGTGTAGGCGGGTCCGGCCTCCACTGCTGCAGAGATGGCTTCTGGGGTGACTTCCTGGCTTGTGAGACAACAATGGCGTCTCTCCAGACCCGCGCCACCAGTCCTGGAGGCTTTATTCGCCCCTTTATTTCTGTTCTCTCTCCACCGCCAACGCCGGCCTAGTGTGGTTTACTGGACGGTGACCCGGCCGTGTCCCACAGGAGCCACCGCCTGGGGCTGCCTGGGTCCCTGCTGCCAGTCCCGGCGGCGGCGTGCATGCCTGGAGGCGCTGGGCGAGGGTGGCGCGGTGATGCGACCGTCTGCTATCCCCGATTTGGCTGTAACTGTGCAGGGGGTTAGAGGTGCTCCGCAGGAGCTGCCGCCTGGGTCCCCGCTGCCTGTCCCGGCAGCGCGCGCGCCCCGTAGGCGCTGGGCGAGGGTGGCACGGTGAGGCGGCCGTCTGCCACCCCCAATTTCGTTATAATTGTGCCGGGGTTAGAGGTGCTCGGCTGGTAGCGCCGCCTGCGTCCCAGTGGCTCAGGACAGGGTTGGTGCGGTCCCAGCAGCGCGCGGGTAGTGCTGCTTCTTGCCACTGAACTTCTCTTCAAAAACCCTGCTTAGGGGCTGGATGGTAGCGGTCTCACCCGCTCCGGCCCTCTCGTTCAGATGTTGTTTGATCGGCACTTCCCAGCTATCTCCGAAGACGCTCACCCTCCCCTCAGCTCAACTTCCCGAGTTCGAGTTCGATTTATCCGACCCAGATTAAACTCACGGTTTAGTTGGGCCGTGTCTGTTTTCGCCTACGTTTCTTGTCAGCTGTAGCACCTTTTCCCCCCGATTTTTGGAGTTGAGAGAGACTATGGTTTCAGTCGTCCCCGTTTAAAGGGCAAGCGAAATACTGGAGCCCCCTACTCCTCCGCCATGTTGCCCCTCCCCCCTAAGGAGATCTTTTTAATATTTTCCCTATATTTTATAATTTTTTAATGGAGGCATAATTGACATTATATTAGTTTCAGGTGTTAAAAATGATTCGATATTTGTATGATGAAATTATGACCACAATAAGGCTAGTCGGCAATTAAAATTAATACTTTAAATTTATCCTAGTATATTTTATTGGAAGAAATAGAGGATAATCATTAAAAGCAGATTCTGTGGCCAGTTTGTTGAGGTCAAATCCGATCTCCAATATTTACTACTTGTGTAACTTAGTAAAATATATATTAACATCTCTCTTCTTCAGCTTCCTCATCTGCAAGATAAGGAGAATAATAATTCTAAACTCATAGTGTTCCTATAATGATCAGATCGGTTTGTTTATGGAATAGCATCTAGCACATAGATAATGTTAAATGTATTAGCTACTATCATGGAACCCAATATATATTATCATTGTTTTCATCTATCGAATGAACCACAACACCATGGGACTTATTCTTTATGAATATCAAAGGTGGACAGGATTAAAGGAATGATTTTTGGTCTTGAAAGGGGGAGTAATAATAATGTTATCGAAAATTTAGGGGCTACAAACTGCAAAATATATAATAAAGTCTTTTTGTTTTCTTTTTAATCAGTAGCAGAAAATACCAAATCATTTCATAGATAGTCTCTGTCCCTGAAAAGACAAAGTAGGTCTATAAAACTGATATTTCCTCTTCTTAAACCAGATCCCTATGTAATTGAACTGTTACCCATCAGCCGTATCATCTCATTTCTTGTGCTAATCAAAAGAGAAGGAAGAAGGGAGTGGGGTATGACAGAAACAGGATGAGAAAGGGGAAGGAATGGGAGTCAAGGTTGGGGCAGTGTCAAAATGGCTAAAAGGTTTATGTTGCACCAATAAACAAATTTCAAAGGTATCCCTTTCACTTGAGTAAAATATTTTCCCATGGAATCAACATTGCTGGATTATTGCAACATTTTCCATTATACCTTCTAACCTATAGTTTAAGGATTAGTGGGCAGACTCCCTTCTCCGGGGCTTGATCTCTGCTGTCCTTTACCAAAGATTTCTGGCCTCCAGTTTCTTTAAAATATTTCTAAAGTTTAGCCCATCCTCCTCTCAGTAGCTTTCTTTGTAGAATCCAAACTCAATGATTTAAGACACGATTTGCTGACAGGAGATCCTGAGAACCCATTATGAAAATGAAGGCAGCAAACAACCTTTGAATGTATTTCCCAATTTAAAAAGCCTTCATTACATAGCACATTTCAGACTGGAATGTTAAAAAATTTATCATAGTTTCGGTAATTGCAGCTTCCTCTGGAAGCTTGGCATGATGTGGAATCATTTGTAAAATGTGTATTTTGTTGGGCCCTCAGTAGGAAGTTTGCCAGGCAATACATTTAATTAGGAACATGAAGAAGAGAATGATTGTGGTGTGCCATAATGTATTGCTTTTAGATTCTACATGTGTTTAAGATAGTGGTCTCATAACAACGCATGAATTTAAAGCTAAAGGCAATTTGCCTATCTTCAGTCCCAGGTTTTTATACAGAGAAATATATTATTTTAATGGGAAGAGTACATTAGCCGCATTCCTTAGATGTAACTCTTTGACCATTGTTTTAGCTACAAGAGTGCTAGCTGCTCTCCTTAGAAACAATCTTTGTCCATTTTAAGACCTTGAAAATTGATACACGGCCTTGCAAGCTTAGACAGCTTTAATGAACTTTCTTTAGAGATGCACAGAAATAATGAAACGCATGGCCTTTCTTGAATTAACCATGTACATAACATCTAGTTTTGCCTGATGCATTAAGTAAATTTGGTAAGAGCAACTCTAACTTTGTAATAATTAATGTCAATTAAAAAAAATTACAAAGCAACCTATGTCAGTATATTCAAAGAGAAGTAGGATGACAGCCATATACTGAGCAGGGTTTTCATTGTGTGAAGCATGCAGTTCCATTTTTTCAGGAAAACTTGCTTATGAATTTTAGAGCCATCATGGGAAAAATGCAATGGAAGGCCCGTTTTGGCACACAGGGCACAGCGTTTGGGATTCAGGTTGTTAAGTATAGAATACTCTCCTCACTTACCTTTGCATGAATCTCCTCTCCCCTTTATTATGACAGTGACGGTCTCCTTAGTGAACAGAGATTCCCCTCTCATAACAAATCTTATTAGAATTCCCATTAGACGATCTTCTCTTAGGACCCATCCAAGGTGTAAACAAGACAGGGACAGAGATTATTTTCATTCCCCTTCTAACTCCACTGTATTTTGGCCTCTCAGAATCTTCCTTTTTTCACCTTGATTAGGTTAGTCTTCCCTCCTGTCTCCCTTACTCTTTCTCCACTCCCTTTGAAGCATCAAAACAATTTAGTGAGTGATTCCTTCAGGGTCCCATTCTGTGCTAAGGACAAGGAACAGAAACCAAATTAGAACGGTCCGCCCGTTGACAGTCAGTAGAAGATAAGGAATTGGACGTTAAGGGATGGAGTGGTTTGGGTGTATGGGACAGTTACATTCATGTAAGTGGTCATTGTTTTTTGAGGAAAGAAAAGATAGAAAAATATCCCCTTATGTTATCCCACTCCAAAAATGTAAGAAGTACACTTCTTTCTCCTTACCTACCTTGTAAAACCGATAAAGGAATCCAAATTTTACTCTATCGCATTAAAAACCAAAATTAAAAAAACAACCTCGACAATAACAATTTGTATTGTTGAATGGTTATTTTCCTTAAAGCCATGTTCCGAGCACTTTTTAGACATTAGCTCATGTCATCCTTAGAATGGCTCCACGCGGTATGCGCTCCTTTTACCAAGGAATCCAGGGCACAGAGTGGCTGTTTATCTTGCTTGACTCATACAAACAGTGAGAAGTGGTCTGTTTTTGGAAATAGTCCAAGGTAGTGGGACTCCATATTCATACGCAATTGCTATCATATTACAATTGATTAATTGTGGAGAAGATATAATGTGGTAAAATTGAAATGCAATTAACTGAAAGACTGTTAAAAAAGGATTTTAAAGAGGAAGATAAGAAAGGAAACTTGCTGATGAAAGCACAATGTTGAAATATATATATATATTTCCTATATATACCCTATATATATACATATATAGGGTATAAGCAGGTCTCAAACTTAAGGCTGAGGTTTACTCTAAAAAATATTTGGGAATGAAGATAAAATGGAGTCCAGCTTCTTGGCACTATTTCCTGAATCTCGACATAATGGGACTTCTTTTGGTTTTCATTTAATACTGGTATCTAATTCGTGCCTCTCCAAAACGGAAGTGTGTAAAGCAAATGGCCAGTACTCTGGGCTGCAAATCTTGTGTGTGTGTGTGTGTGAGTCTGTGTGCGTCTGTATTTTTATTTTAGCGTGAGCCACTGAAACTAACGTGTATTATTTTGCTTTAAGGGGCAAAGGACCACTAAAGCATACAACTGAGGTGATTTATGCCGCTAAAATGATATCGGAATCAGGATCAAGGATGGATGTCCTTGCTCGGCAGATTGCCAACCAGGTGAGTTCTCTACAAATGAACATGACGGAAGTCCAGGCTAATTGCTCTCTGTCATGAGACACTGACTAAAACAAAGTTGGATTTTTACTTTATTGGATTGCTTTTCCCCAAATTATTATTCCAAAATCTTATTTCATAATTAATACACAAGTATTGGGCAATTCATTTTAAGAAAGTTTAATTATTTCTTAGGTCGTTTTAATTATTATTATTTTTATTTTTATATAGTGATTTATTATTTCTTAGATTTTTGAGCTTAAAATATATTCAAATTACTTATAACCCCAACTTTTTGAGTTTTAAATATATTCAAATTATTTTCATAGGCTGTAATACTCAATGTTAGTATTTTTTTCTTAATACCTTAGATTTGTTATTTTTGCTTTTCAAAAATCAGTACCTTCTTAAATTCTATTATGTTAGGTTTTCAGTATTAACAATATATTCTGGCATTCTGTGTAAAACTGTACGACAAGTAGTAATTAGTAGAATACTAAAGTAAAGACATAAAATGTGGAAAGCATACGTGCCTTATGGAGACAAATGCTAGAAGTTTTTAAGCACTTAGTTTCTTTCTTTTCTTTTTTTTTTGTTTGTTTGATGTTTTAAATATTTTTAATTGAAGTATAGTTGATGTACAGTATTATATTTGTTTTGAGAGTACAACATAGTGATTCGACAATTATATACATCACAAAATGCTCACATGATAACTATCATTGACATCTGTCGCTGTACAAGGTTATTACAGTATTATTGACTATATTCCCTATGCTGTCCTTTTTATTCCTGTGACTTATTTATTTTGTAACTGAAAGTTTGTACCTTTTAGCCCCTTTCACCTACTTCACTCATTCCCATAATTGCCTTCCCTCTGCCAATCACCAGATAGTTCTCTGTTTTGTTTTGTGTTTAATTTTTAAATTATTTTAAAGTTTTATTTTTTTTTAATTTTTATTCGAAATATAAGTAACATATAGGATTATGTTCGTTTCAGGTGTACGATATGATTGTTCAACAATTCCATACATTACTCAGTTCCTTTTTTCCAATGTCTCATGTTTCTGTTACAAGTTTCTAGGCAGCAGGGGTGCTTGGGTGTCTCAGTTTGTTAAACATCTGACCATTGGTTTGGGCTCAGGTCATCATCTCAGAGCTTGTGAGTTCAAGCCCTGTATTGGGCTCTGTGCTGACAACGTGGATCCTGCTTGGGATCCTCTCTCTGTCCCTTTTTCTCTGACCCTCTCTAGCTAACGCTGTCTCTGTGTGTCTCAAAAGTAAAGAAATAAACCTTAATTTTTTTTTTCTAAGCAGGAGGTGTATTATTAATTACCTTTTGCCAAACTTTAGTAGAAAAATCTGTCAATTTCTTTAGAAATAGAGAAATCCAATTAATATTTCAAACCGATATATAGTATTACTTTCCGAGTTTTATATTACTTACCTTCATAATATATATTTATTTCCCTGTGGGGAAAAAAAAACACCTTTCCTTTTGACTTTGCAACTATTCCACGTTATTTCTTGCCTATATACTTTAAGGGAAAATTTATTGGGCTGCTTCTTATTATTTACTCTTTTTATTCTCTGCTTTTTGAAATACAATCGGCTAAAGTATATTATTAGATATTTCTGGATATAAGGGAAGAGAAACAAATGAAGAATACTAACAGAAAGAAATATTTTTAAACATTTATCAAATATACGTATATTGTCAATCACTTGCTACTTTAAGCATTCTAAGCATTTTATGAATCTTCTCAGTAATTAGTATTTACAGCTAAAAACAAACTGTATCCTAATATAATTCAAACTACAGTGTGAAGAAATGATTGAAGCCCAAATCCAGCCTGGGTTTTCTGTATTTTAGAATTTTATGGCATTCATTTTATGAGCGAGACCAAATAGTCGTATAGCGAAACATAATGCATTAGACAGATTTATGTGTACTGATAACTTTTTAAATATTTAATGCTTCCTGCCAGCACCTCTGTTTCTTTTGGAATGCACAGTTTTCAAAGTTCAAATAATTGTGTTTGTTAGAAGTTTCTTTTCCTTATATTGATCTTCTTTTTTAATAGCATCAGAATCACCTACCTGTAGGTACTTTTATAATGTAGTTTTATTACGTTTACCATTGTTTTTAGCTTTATTCAAATTAAATGGAAGAAAGTAAAAGTATTGTCTTGCTTCCCACAGCTTTTACATTTTAAAAGAAGATTAAAGAAATAGTCATTGAAAAGTGAAGAATTACAGATGACCCTCTTTGGCTTTTTCCACTTCATATAGGAGAGTAGTTTCAAATTAATCACTTTTGTTCTGAACAAATAGGCTTCTGAAGAATCAAAATTGAGAATTATGAACCTGATTCTTCTTATAGAGATCATCTGGGGAGATTGACTATGACTGTGCTTCTGATGTTGTTTGATTAACAAGAAAATTTTAGATAGAAAATACTATCTGAAATTTGTTGTGGAATGCATATGAATAATATAAGCAAAGCAATTTTCAGTGTCTGTGTTTTATGAAAAATATCTGCTGGAACATTGGTTGTTTTCTATTTTGAAAAACCTAATTAGTTCCAAAAATTTTTTTAACCTTTTTTATGATTATTTCTATTCTATTTACTATTAGAGTGTCAGAAGATCAAACATCAATCAATTTTCAATTTCACTCAGTATGGACTTATATATCATAAGTCCATATAATATATATATGGTGTTAAATCAATTTAGTTTCACTCTCTAAGGTTACAGAGTCAAACTTCATATGCAGAGAGAAAAGAAATGAAATCACATTAATTAAAGTTTCTAGTTCTAACTACTTGGACTTTTTCTTTCCTTTTTTTTTTTTTTTTATCACCCTTCTTCTTTGTCTTGCTTCCTTGAACTTATGTTTATTGTATGTAGCCAAATACAATTTAGTACTTTGGCTGTACCCTAATTTGCTGTTTTAACATCCAGAACTCCAATTTAAGGTCACTTGTCCCAATTGGCCAATATCTCTGGGGCTTTAGAAGTATCTCCCTGGTGTGGTAGGTTATATAAGCCATTCAAGACTGTGTTGCTTAACTTCTGTAGAACTTTTGTACAAATTCTATCTCCATTGGCGATATATTCCTTAAGGATGGGGTGTTGTTCGCTATCACAATTCTTTTAACATTTTTTTTAATATTTATTTTATTTTGAGAGAGAGAGAGAGAGAGAGAGAGAGATGAGTTGGGGAGGAGCAGAGAGAGACACACACAGAATCTGAAGCAGCCTCCAGGCTCTGGGCTGTCAGCATAGAGCCTGACTTGGGGCTTGAACTCACAAACCGTGAAATAATGACCTGAGCCGAATTCAGGTGCTCAACTGACTGAGCCACCCAGCCCTGCTCCCCCATTCTTAAACACGTTCCTCATGAATAAAGAGATAACAAGTTAGAGAGTAGTACCCTTCTTACAAATCCAAAATTCCAAGCTCTTAGTACACATCTCTTTAGATTCCTCAACTCTACACTGTAATTCGTCGTGTTAGGCAGATATTCTAAATTAGATGATTGGGGTAACACCTCCCAAGGTAGGAATAATACACAGATCTCAATTAGTTAGGGAACCTGTATATTCCAAATAAGAAAGAGATGAACGGGAACCAACAGGAACTGAAATAAATATCTACTAAAGCATTTTGCTCAAGAAGAGTACAGAATCAGACTTTCTTACCTCTGAGTGCTGTGTCTGAAGCCTAATGCTTCTTCACTGTAATTTTGCCAAAGTGAAGATATCCGTAGTATCTGCTGGGTACTCCCACCTAATTATAACTGAACACAACTAAGATGAAATTTTAGTGTTAAATATAATGAAAGCCATTTGAATTCGAGATAAGATGACATTTAAAAAACAAGATAAAGAATTACAGCCAAATCATACACAATGCATTTAACTATGAACAATTGACAAGTATAATTTATACTGATATTTTGACAAAATATTGTCAGTGGCTAGACTCATTTGAATTATTTCCCTGCTGATGTTATGAGAGTCAAAATGTATTCTAATAAAACTATACTAAAATGAAACTTCTGAAGCATTCATTAGATCATTCTAACATGTCCCTTAAGAATATAATTTCTAGATGCATTTGTGATTCTATTTGTATTTTGATGCTATTATCTACCCGGAATTTATTTTGAGCAGAGATATAGACACTAGATTTGTTTTCCAGATTAATTAACTTTATAAAAATAAATACCTAACAGTTTCTCAGGAATTTAATAGGAATAGATAGATACTAACGTATATTATCTGTTTGCATCTTTTTATTGAAGTATAGTTGACACACAACAGTAATTTCAAATGTACAACATAGTGATTTGAAAACTCTATATATTATGCTGTGCTCACTACAAGTGTAGCTACCATTGTAATTATGCAGTGCTATTATAATACCATTTGGTATATTCCCTATGCTTGTACCTTTGTTTCCCTTCTATTCCATAACTGGAAGCCTGTATCTCCCACTCCCTTTCACCCATTTTGCCCATCCCTTGAACCCCGTCCCTCTGGCAACCATCAGTTTGTTCTCTATATTTATGGGACTGCTTTTGCTTTTGTTTGTTTGATTATTGGTTATTCTTTTTAGATTTCACACATAAATGAAATCATGATATTTGTCTTTCTTTGTTTGACTTATTCCACTTAGCATAATACCCTTTAGATCTATCCATGTTGCTGCAAATGGCAGGATCTCATTCTTTTCTGTGGCTGAGTAATAGAAACCTCAGTTTGCTAAAGAGGAGTGGTGATAGGCATAGCAAAGTAGAAAAATGTTCAAAGTGTGCTAAGATTCAAGGGGTAGAATCATCCCAAATCAGTGACTGACCAAATTTAACCAATGGGAGAGAGAGAGAAAGCACTCTTCATTGAGAAGAATAATAGGGGAGAAAAATAGTAGGCAAGATGGATTATGAGATAGTTGAGATTATATGTGTTGAGTATGAAATGAGGAGACAATGAGATGGATTGGGCAAATACAAATGTATCTTCTGAAGACAGGGCTGGATGATAAAGATTTAGTAGTTTGTGATTTTGTGATGGTTGAAGCTGGAGCAGTGTGTACTATTGTCCTCTAAAAGGTGAGACTCAAAAAATGCCCAAGAACAAAAGCTGAGAATGTTAATGAGGCAGCACTGAAAAAAGTTTTAGAAGTCATGGTCACAAACAAGAAGAGACAGATGGCATTATAGGGTTGAGGAAAGGTTTCTGTTTTGAGGGACATTGTGTTGATAGATTAAGGAACAGAAAAAGGAAACATTAAAAATGCATAAAAAGAGGGGATCATTGCTGATCTATGATCCTAAGGAAGGTGAAATGAGATCGCTTCTGGGCTAGAGTAGAGGTGGAGAAATGGACCCCAAGGGAAGGCAAAGGTCCTGGACCCAGAACCCTTTGCTATCACCGACTGCTTGAAATTTCTGTTCTAGAAATTCACAAGGACACCTAATACTTTTTATTGACAAACTTTGCCAGCCTGGCAGAATTTAAACTGCTGCCTGTAATTGCAAAAGTCATTTTAAATGTGTCTTAAATAAAGTTTATACTCAAGTATGGGCAAAAAATTGCTAAGCTTATGGCATAAAGATCTTTAAAAGTATTCACTTGCTAATTCAGTCTTAAAATCCAAACTGAAAGGTAATAAATGTTTTTTACTTTTGCTCTTATTACTAAATGATGTATTCTGTACTGGTACTAAGCATCTTGGTAGAAGAACGACTGCTGGTTTAGTGGGAGAAAGCCACCCAGGCTGATATGCCGCTGCTTGCCTGTAGTAAGTGTTCTGGTGGCTAAAAACAACAACAACAACAACAACAACAACAACAACAACAACAACAAAGCATTAAAAAGCTAACCAGATGCCCTGGTCGACATCTCCTGTAGTAATAAACTGGGATATAATAACCAATGTGTGTTATGATATTCTACCACTTGATTTGCCTAAAACTCCCTAGCAATGTTCTTTTAAGAGTTACTTTTATGCAAAATTTATTTGGAAAAAAAAAGACAAAGACATGAATGTCCTATAAATTTAGGACCCAAATTTTTCTATGACCCTCATGTAAAAATATAAAAAGTAGGGGAATATTATTTGATTTGGTATAGGTTTGGCAAAAAATAGAAGAGCATTCTTAAAGTGGGAATGATTCATTCTCCTGATTATGCTTCTAGGCAGCCAAAATCGACTCAGCAAGGCTTTCTAAATGTCGATAGGAAAGAAGGCTTTACTAAATTATATAGCATTGAATTTACCAGTTAGTATGTTTTTCTACTTCACCTGTAAGACTGTGGTCTTTAGGTGTAACCAAGCATTCTCATCACTTCTGGAAATAAAAGGTGAATCAGGGTCAAACAACTTTTAACTTCAAAAGATGAACTTCAAATTTTGTACTCACTTGACTCATTGTTTCCTTAACAGAATTACACAATTGTAGTATAGTCTTGAAAGAGTCTCTTGAAAGAAACTGCATGTTTTGCTTAAACTTGAGTAATTGCAACATAGGTTATTGGTCAAGAATCAAATTATTAGTTTGCAAGTTCAATTTTTTCATGAATAGGTAGCTGTGCTAGTCCTTAAGGAACAAATCCACACTAATGCTACTTACGATTTACAAAAAACAAGAAAAAAAAGAATGTTAATTTAAGAAATTCACAAATCAGAGTGGCAGTTTATTGTTTATTACCTAAGATAGCAGGAAGACTGATATCGTTCCTAGATTGTGAAGGTAGGGAACTATAGCCAGCTCATGTAAATTTGAATACCGGCTCTAGCATTTATTAATTGGACAAGTCAGTTAACATCTCTGTGTTTAAGTTTCCGCTTTTGTTAAATAATGGTAGAATCTACCTCCTGGAATCGATGATTAGTAAAAGGGTTAATATAGGTAAAGCAACTAGAATAGTATATGACAGATAAAATATTAAATGTACCAGGGAGTATCACTGGGTCCATCAATAGGCACAAAGAATTTATAGGACTATTACTCAGCAAAGACAAAGAAAATGGCATTTTGAATAAATGTCATATAGAGACATCATCATATAGTGAGTGAAATAAAGGTAAATTCAAATCTTTAGACAAATAATCTATTCTATCAAAAACTCAGTGTTTTTGGGCAAAATGGGCAAAATAACAGTATAAACCCAAATAAAATGGCCCAATGAAATACTAAGTTAGAATTATTCACACAAAGGACACGGTACAGAGTCCTGCACATAGAAAGTACAATCAACTTTCTGTCATGTTAAAACAAGATGCCTTGCCCTTTATCATTTCAGGCAATTCTAATAACTAGTTTTAGTCTTTGAAAAAATCGAAGTACTTGTTACTTCAGAACAGTGCTGGAGACATAGTATTCATATGAATTCTCTATTTCCTTGAAACTGTGAAGCTCACAGGATTCTGTGATTTAAAAAAAATCCACATTAGGGGCACCTGGGTTGCTCAGGCAGTTAAGCATCAGACTCTAGATTTCTGCTCAGGTCATGATCTCACAGTTCATGGGATGGAGTCCTGTGTCAGGCTGACAGTGTGGAGCCTGCTTGAAATTCTCTGTCTCCCCCTTTCTCTGTGCCCCCTCAAAATAAATAAATAAACAGTAAAAAAAATCACATTGAATTCTCATAAGTTAGTGATTTAAAATAAAATGGATTTGAAGGCGTATAGACATGGTTCAAATTCTGCTATTACATAAACTTTTCAATCCTGGGAAAATTATTATACTTTCTAAATTTCTGATTTCTCATCTATAAATTGGGGGAAATTCCTTCCTTCTTTTTCTTCTTTCTCCTATTTCTTTTCTTCCCCTGTTTCTTTCTCTTTCTCTTTGTCCTTCTTTTCCTCCTTTCTCCTCCTCCCTCTTTTTAATTACAGTTTTAATCATTTTGAGATTTGTTGGATTAACTTTACTTCCTTGTTCAAAATCTGAGAAACATCTTGAATGTCAAGATCTTACTATTATCTTGTCGAATTGTCTCTCTAGCTGGTTGTTATGTGTCTTCTCTATTCCTTTTTATGTCTATGCTATGATAGTATCTCTGCAGAATTAATTTCTTAGCTACCTTTCCTGATTAACTTTGACTTAAAGGTAGTATGTTCTCACCTTCTCTAAGCATTCTGAAGCTATGTAGCTATTCTAGGAAATATGAGAAAGAATATAATTCTCAGCAATTTTTCCAACAACACTCCAATTTGTGAACTATTTGAATACTTTTTGTGTATTTCATCATACTTTTTAATTTACATTTCAGGTTGTTAGAATTAAAACATTTTTGACAGTAGCATTTTCAAATTATGGAAAATATATATTTAAGAAATGTAAAATAGGAAGAAATCAAAAATTATTGACCATATCATGTTTATTTCATATATTTTCCAGTATGTTTTAAACACAAACACAACTACATATTGTTTGCACAATTTGATAGAGATACTATATGAAATTTCAAATATTGTTTTTTCCACCTTCTAAACACATTTTCCCAACTCCTTTGTACATATTTTCTTGAGACTATATAATATCACATTATATAGATATGAGTTCTTAGTCTTTTCACTGTTTTCAGATACTTAAACCATCACCAAATATTATTATTATAAATAATGCTGCAGTTAATATCTTGGCATATAAATTATTGTCCACATTTCCACACCCTTATGAAGATGTATTTAAAGTGCAAATACAATAAATTATCAGAGATTTAAAAAATTCTATTATAATCGTGTAGAAGAGAGAGCCCAAAGATTTAACCCTGATCATAGATGCTTACCGTGTTATGTTAAAAGCCATCCTCCAAGAAATTCCTTATGGATGATATTATAGGATAGGAGACTGTTTTTGGTAAAGAGTCCTAATATATCTCTAAAACATGTATGCTGTTTATTTCTTGGCTCCACATAGATCCAGGAGTGTTACCTACGGTGCAAATGATTTCTTTTGTCTGTATAATGTGTAACGATGAAAGTAACAGAAGATAATAGACAGTTTGTTGCAGGTGTTTTTCATGCCCAGACACATAAGAAAGGACAGACATTGCAGAACAATGGGTCCTGAGAAATATTCTGATAATAGTAACTCTAAGTGAAAGAAATAATTGCATTTAATATGTTTCTTTAGATTTACCTCAAATGGAGTCTGAAGACTCCTAACCCTACCGTAAATTAAAGGCAATTATTTTATGTGCCTTTTCATGTCTGAAAATTCCTTTACTATTATTTCCTTTGTCTATGCTGGAGTAATTAAAGTTGAAACATAAATAAACTCTTCTAGTGGCAGAAGCGTATCAGAAGCTACATGGGCTTGGGCTGAGAAATGAGGCTCAATGATAATAGTGTTGCTGCTTTAGAAAGTACCACCAATATCAGTATTTATTCCCTCTGATCTACTTATTGTTTATTTTGCTATTTTCATTTTTATCTTTTCTGCATATTTAGTGTCCGGATCCATCATGTAAACAAGATTTGTTGGCCTACCTGGAACAGATTAAGTTTTACTCTCACCAACTGAAGATCTGCAGTCAAGTTAAAGCTGAGATCCAGAACCTAGGAGGAGAGCTCATCATGTCGGCCGTGAGTATCGCCCGGCAGTTTTACCATCACAGGTAGAAGATGCTTGAAACAAAGCGGCTACACCCCTCCTCACCTCACCAAATCCTTTAGGTCCATGGAAGTGAGAATAAACTCATTTGGAGTGTATTAAATTGCATGACATTAAATTAGCAAGGAATTCAACTACATGAATGCCGTGTCAGCACAACTCGTCTTTATTTACAGGTGTTAGAATGAATCAGGATTTGTAAGCCACTTGGAAAAGAAATGGATATTAATTTAGAGCATGGCTTTCTGACTTCAGCAAGTGTGCAGATGAAACTCTGAATTGAATCCTGTGATTTTTATAAAATGAATGCGTATGGATTTGCAAGTCAATGAAAAAAATGGCTTTATTACTATTAATTGGTATTCATTTTCCCATTATTCAGTTCTATAACACAGACATTCAGGCCTTGAAAACTGTTCTTTTTATATGTAATTGTAGAAGTGTGGAGCATGATAGAACATAGATAGATTTGAAAAAACTTTCATCAATTCTTTGGTGACCCTGAGTTTCAAACCAGTATAAAATGACCGTGTTAGAAATAATGTCTAACTTTTCTACTCATCTTTTAATAACAGTAGATCATTTCTCTAGAGTTGGTATGGTAATAAAATAATATTTGAAATCTATATTAGATTCAGGTATCAGTGACTTTGAGAAGGACATGGACCAAGATTGTAAATTTAAGTTAAAGTGAAGCATCACGGACGTTCTAGGAACTTACATTCATGAGGACAAATGATAACAGCATACTTATAAATTTGTAATTCTAGGACTTCTAAGGCCTGGCATTGGACTTTTCTCATTGAACCAACATGTTTTAAAAGAACGTGATTGCAAACACAAAAGCAAAAGGTTACTATCAAGAGTAGAAGGTAGAGAACTAATTTTTATTGGATATCCAGCTCTTGCCTATATTTCATTTCACTTGACCCTCACAATAGCATGCCGGAGAGATTATTTATTTGCTTGTTTTATTCTGACTAACATTGGAAAAAAATGACATTCAGAAAAGTTGAAAACTTCCCTCAGGTCATACTGGTAAATGTCAGAACGGGAGTTTACCTTCAAAGGCTTATGTCTTTTCTATTCAGGTGGACAGCCAGAAATCTGTGATGACACTGATTAAAGGTACTGATTAAAAGTGAATATTTTGGAAATTATGTCTAGTAATTATTAGAGATAAAAATATTTCATTTCCTTGATATTACAATTTTGTAAAGACACGAACCAACACAACCTGTGCAATACTGGTGCCCTGACACTTTTTAAAAAATGTGTTTTAAGTAGTCACAATCTATATACACAGAATCCTATGTGGGGGTATGAATGCCTACATGCATATAAAAGCATATATACACATATCCGCATGCATATACGTGTATACACATTTTGAAATATTGTATCTTTACTTTGAATTATTAGACATTGTCTTCCTTTTCTAACATTATACTACCCTAATGCATAAAAGATTATTTATTTATAGATCTAAGTCTGTCCCCTATTTACTTCTGTCTATTTCACACAGTCACACATTTCACCATCATTCACAAATCCTGAATCCATATGAATTTTATTTTCCCATTACCACTTCTGCAGGTCGTTGAAGCTAAACTTTCACCAAAAAAATATTGTTAAAATAGGTTGCTGTTAATTATTCTTTCAAAATATAATTTTCTCCATATGTACAAATGAGTTTGCATTTCCTGTTTGGTACGATGATTCAAATTCATGAATTTACCTGTATTTCCAGATAGATGAGGCACAAGTTTATAATCCATGATTTACAATTTAAAAGCTGAGTCATTACATAAAATAAGGAATAGCATTGCAAATCCAAAAGCATTTTGTCATCATTTTGCCCACAATTTCCATTTAGAAAAGATAAATCTGAATAAAAGGAACATTTCATGCCACCTTTAATATACCTTACAGCCATCTGCTTGCAGGTAGATCCTGGAAGACTTTTTAAATACATTTCATTTACATGTGCCAAGGAACACTTGCTTTAATCTCTCAGTGACCCTGAGTTCTTGTCTTGTCATCTTTCCTTTTCAAATTGAGAGGAATCTCTAATCTGTGTCATCCTTTTTCTCTGAAATCTTTTGAAAAGTAACAAGCATGATTGCAAAGGAGACAAACTCATTAAAAATTGCAGAAATTTGTTGTTCAAAACTAGATTATCCAAAGTTAACTAAGTAAAGTTTGCATTTCAAAATCAGGTTCATGAAACATTACTTGTAGAAAAAACATTTGGTTAAAAGGAAGTAGGTAGAGTGCTTTCTGGATCTGGGGTGTTAGGGTTTGGGATAAAGAAGACGAATCCATAGCATAAAGGAATGTGAAGATCCTAATAGGCCATTTAGTTAAAATTATTTTCTGGCTATTCTTACATCTATCTGTAAGCAGTTATTCTGAAGTTACATGTTTTTTTGAGAAGGAAAGCGAAGTGTAGGTAGTCCAAAACTCCAACTAATCAACTAAAGATGATTTTAGCATCTTTGCGTTCTGTGTTATAGAACATCTGGGGGAAAGAAAGATGAATACAGGATGCCTCCTTTAGGATGAGTAAGTACATGCAAAGTTAACACACACAATATACCTATATATACAAAAATGCCTCTAAGACAATATAATAAACTGTATAATAACGGTATGCACAAAAGCATACAGTAAGAGGTGAGGGGATAATGGACTGCACTGAGGTGACAGGTGGGCAAGAGAAAGCCGCACACCTGGCTTGACTCTAATTTCAGCCTCAAGGAATAAGTAGAAAGCAAATGTATACTCATGGGGAGGGAGAGGAAGAACATTCAAGGTAGATGGCACAACTGAAACATAAAGATAGAACTAGGGAAAGAGACGGAGTCTATGGAAATAGCCGACAGTCTGATGTGACTGGAAATATTTGTTCTTGGCACATTTGGAGTGTGTATTGGGGTGGGAATAGGAGAGAAGCTCCAAACAAAATAGGGGCTGTTTCAAAAGGGTCATTTATAACATTTAAGCTTACCGTGGAGGCAATTGAGAATAATTGAAAATTTTTAAGTTTGAGGGGCACCTGGGTGGCTCAGTCGGTTGGGCGTCGGACTTCGGCTCAGGTCATGAACTTACGGTTCGTGAGTTCAAGCCCCACGCTGGGTTCTGTGTTGACAGCTCAGAGCCTGGGGCCTTGCTTCAGATTCTGTGTTTCCCTCTCTCTCTGCCCCACCCCTGCCCAAGCTCTGTCTCTTTCTCAAAAATAAATAAACTTTAAAAATTAAAAAAAAAAAAGAAAATTTTTAGGTTTGAGATGTGCATACGCAGATTTTTGTATTTGGAAATGAACTCTTTTTGACAGGGTGGTAATAGATGGAAAGACAAGGGGCTGGAAGATAGAGGAGTAGTTAGGAATGATTTTTATTTATTTATTTACTTATTTATTAAAGTTTATTTCTTTATCTTGAGAGAGACAGAGAGAGAGAGAGAGAGAGAGCACATGCGCACATGTACATGCATGCTGGGATGGGCCAAGAGACAGAGAGAGACAATCTCAAGCAGGTGCCACACTGTCAGCACAGAAACCCAAAGCGGGGCTTGAATTCATGAACCCTGAGATCACGACCTGAGCAGTAGTCAAGAGTCAGACATTTAAGTGACTGAGCCACCCAGGTGACACACAAAAGGATTTTTTAAAGTAGTCTAAGAGAAGAAAAGTGATGCGGTCTCAAAGAAGCAAAAGCAGAAAAACCGTAATGGGGCCTCTGTGGAGAATGGAGGTGGGAAAGCCTCAGAAAAGCCTGAGGCAGAGGAAGCAACCCTAAGCACGGAGGCTCAGGTGGAAACCCCTTCCCCACCACCACCACCCTAACTCCCCCAGAATTTGCGTGGTATGTGAAGCAGCTGGAGCTGGGCCTCAAGATGCAGAAACCTGGTCCAGAACAGACAGGAAGAGCAGGCTACTGAGGCAATAGGAACCCTGCGGGATAAAAGAACCCCAGTGCCCGGGAGGAGGCAGATGGTGCACTCCTTGTCTGGGACAACAGGGAAGCCCAACTGCCCAAAACCTGTAGGTTCTCAAGACTGCGATCTACGTAGCTCTGGTGCAGCCTATAGGTGAGGGCACCAGAAAGAATAGCCCAAAGGTCTACAGGTCTACCCAAGGCCACCCTGAACACTTGATAAAGAGTTTAGCTTCAATTTATTTTATTTATTTATTTTTTATTTGAGACAGACAGAGAGATAAAGTGAGCTGAGGAGGGGAAGAGAGAGAAGGAGAGAAAGGATCTTAGGCAGGCTCTGCACTCAGCCAGACAGGGGACTGATCTCATGACCTTGAGATCATTGCCTGAACTGAAATGAAGAGTTGGTCACTTAATCCACTGAGCCACCCAGGTGCCCCAGGGTCAGTTTCTTGTAGCTTTTCATCCATCTGGGAACTGTTCCCCTCCCTGGGGAGTAGAGGGGTTTGTTTTGAGTGTGGGGCTTTTCCAGGAATGCTCTGACAGATGTAGGGTTGGACTCTGCATGGCTGCTCAGTAAATTTGGTGTCATGGTTGTTGGGTAGATGTGAGTCCAGAGATTTTGGTTACTGTCATACAAGCACAGTGAAATATAATGTTCAGGTGAAATGTCCTTCTTGCCAGAAGGCAGTCGATTTAGAAAAGCTTCTAAAATAAACTAAAGTGAGTGTTCAGCATGTTGTAGAAAGAATGTTGTATTCAATCTCTAGGATGAGATTAAGCAGCTGTTTGTAGTAAGGATTAGTGGGGAAGCTATGTAACTGCACACTGGTGCTCCCTTATAAAAGGATGCCCTATCAGATGGTATAGTGCTTTATGCCATAATGTCACATTGCACTAATAAAGCTATTTTTTGGTAAAAAACAAAAACAACAACAAAAAAAAACAAACGTGAACTCCTGGATTAAGGCAATAGTGGATAAGAATGGAGAGGGGCAGATCCAAGCAAGAAAAAACTCTGAAATAGAGGTTGCTTAGAGTTCATCTATTGAGTGATAAAAGTGAAGAAGGAAGAATTGAGACTTACCTCCAAGGTTTTGAGATTTGGTAGCTTACTTAGTCAAGACTGGAATCACTAACCAAAAGCTATATATAAAAGGAAGAGCAGATTAGGAAGGGTAAGATAACTCATTTGGGTTTTACTTGTTGAATTTAGGTGACTAAGTGGGATTCAAGAAAATGCTCTAGGAGGGCTGAATATGTGATTCTGGAGCTCAGGAGAGAGGTATGAAAGAGACATAGATGGAACCACTCCACTGAAAGTACATTAAATAAGAAAACAAACAAACAAAAAAAAAAAAACAACACTGAGACTGATATCCAGATTGTTGTTGTTGTTGTTTAGTTTAGTTTAGTTTTTGTTTTTGTTTTTACATCCAGCGATTCTAATGTGCTTCTGTCAAATATGGAGACTTGGCTGTGTCAGTTTAAAAAAAAAAAAACTAAGAATTTAGTATCTTCATAAAAACAGTCTGAGAATGGGCAATCCAAGACCATTACAGAAGCTTTGCAAAATTATCAGGGAATTAGACACTTTGCTCTTTCTACTTTATTATTCTTGGCTTCTGGCTTTCATTTTTATCAAGGTCAAACTATGGCTTCCCTAGCTCCAGCTATGGCTTTTATATTCTGGATAGTAAGAAAGAAGAGGATCAGAAGCAAATATTCCCGACATTTTTTTAAGTTTATTTATTTTGAGAGAGAGAGAGCATGAGCCGAGGAGGGGCAGAGAGAAAGTGAGAGAGAGAATCTCCAGTAGGCTCTGCGTTGGCAATGAAGAGCTCAATGTGGGGTTCAAACCCATGAGCCATGAGATCATGACTTGAACAGAAACCGAGAGCTGTACACTTAATCAACTGAGCCACTTGGGCGCCTCCATTCCTTACATTTCTTAAATCGCCTTCAAAACCTTTCACTTACTTATTTTTGGCCAGTATTTAATCATTTGGCTATATATAGTTGCAAGAGATGCTGCAAATATAAAATATATCTATTTCTTTGTGTATGCTTTAATGTACTCACATGGATTTTCCCCAATTAAATCAGAGTGTTGTTTTTTTTGTTAAGAGAGAATGGATATAGGGTGGCAACTATCAATTTCTATGATATTCTTCTACAATGACAAAAATCACATCAGTACTCACATTTATTATAATTATCTGCTTTTTTAATATGCAGTCTCCTCTAGACTATAAGGTCCTTGAATATTGTTGAACGATTGAAGGTATAGTAGCCAAAGATTATAAATAATGCAGAAAATTCAAGTTAACTGAGCCTTAATATGTATATCTGATTTTACACTGAAGAAGGGTCTTTATATCTTTTCCAAAATAGTATCAGTAACATGGTGAAGGCAAAAATTAGGTCTTAGTGGGCCAAATAGTGAGTATGCAATTGACAGAAAAAAGGTAGTAGCAAAGCCTAAATTTTCCAGCAGTTTATAGTTGAAGGGGAAAGAGAGAGGGAGAGAGAAAGACCTATGTGCAGGAAGTGGGGGAAAGGAGGGAGAGACAGAGACTTGAGGGGCAGATGGAATTGCTAAAACTCCTGTTTCTCATCCTTCTCCCCGCCTCCATCCCCCTCCACCAACTCCTCCTCCTCTTCCTCTCCTTTGGGTTTACATTTTTGTTCGTGTGCTTTTTAAAATGGACATATTTGAGTAAAGTTTAGGTAAAGAGTAAGGTCTTTATGAAAAATTAAGACCACAACAGATAGAATAAAATCTTGAGTAAGGGAGAGGGAATGGGATTAGGAAAACAAGCAGATATACTAGGTTTGGAGAGAAAGAACTCTTCTCTTGAAGGATAAAGATTAATGCAGATATAAACATAAATGCATTCAGATTCAGATGAATGGATCTTCTTGCCGATGGATCCCATATTTTGATGAAATGAGAGGAGTAGTTTACTGTTTAGATTGATTTGAATGTTATATCCACAGTTTTATTTTGGCAACAGAAACAAGTAAAGATCACCATGTTTTTAAATGCTTTTTAATATTGCTTGGGCAAGAAATATAATTTAAGTTAACAGCAGTGATTTGAGGTAGTAATCAGAGATATTGTGTGCTAGACATTGTTCTGTCTGGATTATGGAACCTGACTTAGCTTCAGTTTATCCTTCACTCACATGAAAACGAAACCAACATGGTCTTCAGTGGCTATCCTTTCTCAATGAAATCGGGAGTATATAAAAATTTAATTTAAAAAATGATAGGAGAACATGGCAAAACTGTATAATTAAATATGCTATTGCATGTTAGTTTCCATAGCCACCCTGACTAATTAATGCACCAATTTAATAATACAGTAAAAATAGAACTCTAGGAAGATTAAAATGTACCTAGGTTACCTAAGGGCATTCTCATAAATTTTAAATCAATTGTTCTTCAAGTGTCATTATGCATGGTGCCAAGTGGGGGAAGCTATTGTACTTTATAAAAGGAGTCTCGTCATAACGAAATAAATATTTTTATATTCTAGATTATATATATAGAAAATAAAATTCGAGGGGCGCCTGGGTGGCTCAGTCGGTTAAGTGGCCGACTTCAGCTCAGGTCATGATCTCACAGTCTGTGAGTTCGAGCCCCACATCGGGCTCTGTGCTAATGGCTCATCAGAGCCTGGAGCCTGCTTCAGATTCTGTGTCTCCCTCTCTCTCTGCCCTTCCCCTGCTCACGATCTATCTCTATGTCTCTCAAAAATAAATAAACGTTAAAAAAATTAAAAAAAAAAAAGAAAATAAAATTCGAGATTAAAAAATTAAAATGGTTTTAAGCTATTAAAAATTTCCTTTCCCCAAATGTTATGCTTTTAGGCCAACAATTCTTGTATACTACTTAAAACTGATTAATTATGTAATTGCCACATTTTGTTCTATTTTCTTTAATGTGCTTAATGGTGCTCCCTTACCCTAAGGCAGGTGTGCCAAAGCCACAATTTTAAAAATTGGATAAATAAATAAAACTAATCAGTCAAGGGGGAAAGATCAGCAAGATTGAAAATTTGCCAAGCAACTGCAATTCAGCTGTAGCAGAAATCAAGGGGCAGTGTGCATTCAATTAAGAATGATAGAGAAAAGCAACAATACAGCTATTGACCAAAAGAGCCACCAGGGCCTACAGAACTCAGGCAATCGAGTACAGAATGACTTAGTAGGTTAATGTGCTTGCCACGTTAAGACATTAAGGGAATTAGTTAATGAGCTTTCTCAACCTCCTGCAATCATTGGTAGTCATCAGGAAAATTGGGAAAAGTAAAAGATTTGGAAAATTAACTGAAGTATTCAGGCATTTTAAAAAGGGCTGAGAGATATATGAAATGGAATGGAGAGAGATGCAAGAAATGAAGACGGGGAGAGACATGGGGTGAAGGGCAAGTCGTAAAAGTAAAAAGAAGAAAGAAGACTCTTTGCGAGTACATTTAATTCTCTAGAGTGTTTTTTGTTTGTTTTTAATGCTAGGAAGGAGGCAAATGGAGTAATAAACCTTAGTAGTTCAAAGAATATATTTAAAAACAAGCATAAGTATGGGGGCCTTATGTTCTTTTATACGACATTGTAGTGAAGTAGGCTCAAAAATTCTCTTGGTTTCTAGGTAATTTAATATCACAATGGTTTAGATTTTCGTGAAGCTGCTGATTGTGCTATGCATCCAGATGTAACAGTACTTGAAGGAACCTTGGAAATAATCTATTTACGTTATAACTATCTAACTCAGAGTAACTTTATAATCAAGTAGGTCAAGGACTTTCAAAGACCTGCCCTAGGCCATGAAGATATCTAATAGCAAAGCCAGGACCAGAATCTAGGTCTTGTGTTCTTCACTTTATTGCAACTGAAAGTAAGCCCAATGGCCTTCTAGTAGGTTTGGTGACAAAATGACAGAGGGTGGTATTGGTACACTACTCAACTGGGATGGTTGCTACAAGTATCAAGAGATAAGGAATGGTTTTAATTGAGAGATATGGGAAAACACTGACTGGAACTTAATACTAACTGATGATAATAGTGATTTAATGATCCCAGATTCTTTTTTTCTTTTTAATTATTTTTTAACATTTATTTATTTTTGAGAGAGATAGGGCGTGAGAGGTGGAGGGGCAGAAAGAGAGGGAGACACAGAGTCTGAGGCAGGCTCCAGGCTCTGAGCTTTCACCACAGAGCCTGACGCGGAGCTAGATCCCATGAACTGTGAGATCATGACCTGAGCCGAAGTTGGACGCTTAACCTACTGAGCCACTTTTATGTCCCAATGATCCCAGATTCCTAAGAAAGCTTGATCAGAACACAGTCTTCAGCTTCAACATGAGAAGCTAACATGAGGTGATAGGGAAACTAGTGGACTCTAAATTAGAAGACCCACATTGTAATCTAGACATCAATCTCTTTGAGTCTGTTTCTTTATCTATCAATAAAAAATAAGGTTTGAGACTAAATAAGCTCATGGTCTCTTTCAACTAAGAATTTAAGATTGTCTTCTTCTTTTTAGTGAATGTGTACGTTTCTTTCTCATTTCCTCTTGTGTATATTCTTCAGCTGTTTTCTTTGTGATTACCCTAGGGAGTACAGTTAACATCCTAAAGTTGTAACATTCTAACTTAAATTTATGCTAGCCTAGCTTCAACAGCATACACAAATTCTATTCCTTTAACAACTCTATCCTCCATCCCTTTCAGTTGTCAGTGTCACAAAACTGCATCTTCATGTATTGTGTGTCCAAAAACTATGAAATAATAAAATTTTTAATGCATTAGTGTCTATATTTATGTAAGAATACAAAATGTGGAATTAAAAAAATTACATTAATATTAAATTTTAGATTAACAATTGTTCTTTAAAAATGTTCTACCTCCTTAAATCATGTAGAAACCTAATATGGAGTTACACACCAATGTTAGAATAATACTAGCTTTTATAATGACCCATGTATTTACGTTTACTGAGATCTTTATTTCTTCATACAACTTTGAGTGACCGTCGAATGTCTTTTCATTTCAACCTACAGGACTCCGTTTATCATTTCTTTTATGGCAGGTCTAGTGGCAATGAACTATCTTAGCTTTTTTTTTTATCTGGAAATCTTAATTTCTCCCTCAGTTTTGAAGGACAGTTTTGCTGGGTATAGAGTTCTCGATGGACAGTTTTTCTTTTACCACCTTGATATATTATCTCAATACCCTCTGGCCTTCAAAGTTTCTAATGAGAAACCTGCTGATTACTTATTGAGGTTTGCCTGTAAGTGACAAGTTTCTTCCCTTTTGTTGACTTCAAAATTCTGTTTTTGTGTTTGGCTTTCAGAAGTTTGATTATATTGTGTCTTGGTTGACTTGAGTCTTTTTGAGTTCATCCTATTTGGGAATTCATTAAGATTTTTGGATATTATATACAAGGCTTTCATCATTTTAGGAAGTTTTCAATTATTATTTCTTCAAATATTCTTTCTGCCCCTTCTCTCTCTCTTTTTTTGGGACTATCACACTGGATGTGTTGGTTGGCTCAATGGTATCCCACAAGTCCCTCTGGCTCTTTTCATTTTTCTTCAGTCATTTTTCTCCCTGTTACTCAGATTTGTTCCTTTTTGTTTGTCCTATTTCAATTCCATGGATTCTTTCTTCTGCCTGCTCAAATTGGCCTTTTAATATCTCTAGTGAATTATTCATTTTAGTTATTGTACTTTTCAACTCCAGAATTTCTTTTTGGTTTCTTTTTTTGTTTCCTATCTCTTTATTGATATTTCCAATTTGTTCATACCTCCTTGGCTTTCTTCACATCTTTCTTTAGTTCTTTGAGCAACCTTAAGACAGTTTTTTAAAAATCTTGTCTAGTAGATCTGCCATTATGCCTATCCCAGGGGTAATCTCTATTGGTATATACATATTTTTTTTCCTTTGAGTGGAATATCCATATTTGTTTCTTTGTATGGTATACACTATTTTGTTGGAAACTAGTCATTTGTGTCCAATAATCTGGTAACTCTGGAAATCAGATTTTCTTCCTTCTCCAAAGTTTGGTGGTTTAGTTATTTGCTTGCTTTTTGTTTTTATTTGTGTGGGAGGTAGGAGGATTGTTTTGCTTTTTAACTACTATAGGCTATTTTGCTTTTTAATTACTATAGGCTATCTCTGTGCCTAAGATCAGCCTAAAAAGAAAACTGGAAGTCTACTCAAGTCTTTTTGAGCCTGTGTCTTCCACTGAGCATATGCAGTGACTTTCTAATTTTTCCTGTATATGTGGTTGCTTTTGAATGTCCTAATTTTTCATGTCTGTATTCTAAAAGGAAAAAAAAGGGGGGGGAAGTGAAGGGAGTAAATAAGGGTGCCAGACTTTTAAATCCCCGAAGTCACTTCAGTCAGAACAGGAAGTGCTTGTAACAATGAGGGAGGGTGCAATAATAGCCACTGTCTGTCAGCACTTCTGTGATATGAAGCAGCAATCGGTGACCAGATTGCTGATATTTGGAAGACAGCATTCTTTCCCTCCACCCGGCTTTTACAAGTTGCATGCAAGTTGCTCTAGGAACAGATGAACAATGTCTGCCAAGTGGCTGAGGGGTGGGAGATAGATACTTGCCATTGAGCTAAGACCTCAAATTGACAGATATTAAGCATAATATACTCTCTAGCCTTTCTCTGAAAGTTGCAAGCCTTCAGCTGACTCCAGAGTTTCTAAATTATGATACCATAATATGAGATATCAGTTTCCTATTCCAACATGTTTTCTGGAATCCTGGATCTTATTCACTTCCTTTACTGTCCCTTTTACTTCCTAGTTTTCATCCAAAATTTTCCTTTAAGCAACGATTGGCAAATTATAACATGACATACCGAGTTATTGTGTTTTGATTTGTTTTAAAAGACTGCTTCCAGAATTTTGCTTAAACAGTACTCATTAGTGAGAATGAGATCAGATGCCTTAGGAGTTTCCTGTTAACTTTAGGTCCAGAGGAAGTGAAAGGTGTACCAAAATGGTGTAACATTTTTTTCCAGAATTATAGGATTGATTTGATATGGTTTTATTAATGCTGCTGTGATACCTGTTACAGAACAGCAGTGATCTGTTTTGTGAAATTAGATCCTCTTTGTTCAATTAAGAGATGAAGAGGACACAATGTCTGGCTGAGGCACTTGTGTGCATGCTCCTGCATGCACGCACGCACACACACACACACAGTTGACAAGGAAAGAAATGGAGGGGGGTAAGGAAAAAATATACATTTGATGTGAGAGTCTCTAACATTAAATTTACTCCTTATAACAATTGGCATTTTATGTCAAATACAAATTTTTATTTGTATGTCAAATAGCTCCACATTACTAAAAAGGAAAATATTTAAAGAATTTATACTTAATGGGACATTTTTTTCTGTTTTAGAAGAAAGAATTGGCTTAATTGTTTTTAATCCTTAGAAAAGAAGAAACGGAATTAATTAATTCTACTGTGTGCTAAACAGCCCAAACCACAGAACTTCATAGAGGTGGGACAGAGGCCATGTAAGTGAGCAAATAGATTTGGCAGCTATAGGACGCTGTGAAATTCCCCAACAGGGAAAGTGCAGCTGAAGGAAAAGAGCAGAGCTGGATACAAACATCCTGATGTTCATGAATTCTGTTGGAAGACAGGCAGAAAAATCACAGAAGAAAAAGGGGGGGAAGGAAAAGTCAAGGCGCTAAGGATTCTAGGACAGCAAAGTGCTGGTGTTAAACTACCTTTATCTGAAGGTGTTGATAAAGGCAGAAATGAAAGCAGATGGGAAAAGAAGGTGAAGGCAGTGGCAGCATGACCGTCATTTGCAAAAGTAATCATTTCATTCCACGGCTCATGCTAATTTGTGCTTGTTGTAGATTACGAAGTAATACTACTTATATTTACAAGATAAAGGTTCCTGTGGTGTGTGTGTGTGTGTGTGTGTGTGTGTGTGTGTGTGTATGTGTGTGTTTCCCTAGCAAAATTAATGCAATCCACATTTCCCCCTTTTGATTAGTAAAGTCTGGATGATATTAATAGCAAATCAATAACTGTTAATAGTAAATGCTCTATATTTTTTGTGTTTTTGTTTACTCCCGACTTTCACATCTTTGACACCTTTGGTATATGGGATTGGGGCTAGATAATTATTAGTTGTGGGAGGCTTTCCTGTGCATTGTAAGTATTTAGCATGGACTCTACCCACTAGATGCCAGTGCCCCTCCCCAACTCAGTCGTGATAACCAAAAATGTCTCCAGACACTGCCAAATGTAAAGTCATCCCTGGTTGAGACCTATTGGATTAAGGGAAGGTAAGAATTAAGGGAAAACTAATAATGCTGCTACAGATGTTGTCACTCCTTCCTGCCAGATCCCTTTACCTGCTAATTCACCCATCTCCCAAATCCTGCAAGTGTTGGCCGCTGACATTCCTTTGCTGCTCCCTTCTCTGGATAATGTCTTCACCCTGTTTGGGTGACTATACACCACAACACCTGCATGGCTTAGTTAGTAACGGAAGGAGAGGAGCATGCAACAGTCTAGACTCCTTGCCTCAAGATGGCGACCGACTCTGCTGTGCTGTGTGAGATAGGCTATCACTGGTCTTTGCCTGAGACTAATAATGTTGTTTAGCCATACCTTCCCCCATCCTATGCTTCTTACTTCCCTACCCTTCTCCTGAGGACAGCAAAAGCTCCTCTCAGGCTCTCTGTAGATACCTCCTCAAGACAAATGATACCGCATCATTGTGTCTTTCACTGTCATTTCTTCATTGATAGAAAAGAGGTGATAGGACAATTTGCTTAATTTGGTGAAAATGCGAATGTAGGTTCTAGTTTCAGGGTTCTCTGTTATTCCACAATAACATATGCTTATTTTCATTTTGCTACCCCAGAACAATTATCTAGAAATGAGTAAATAGGCCCTTATTCTCAAGGAATTCAACTGGAAAGAAAAGACAGCAAAAACAAATTAATTATAGGAAATGTTAATTTGCAAGTAGAATTTGTATTTCTCATGCACTTGAAAAGTTGTAGCAGTTTCACAAATCAAGACAAAGAATCAGAAACTACAAATAAAAATAAAAACAGGCCTAAAGAATTTTTAAAATTAGAAAAAAGAAAAGAGTGTTGCCAAGTCTTTTGTTAAATTAGTTACTCCAATTGAGTATTTTTACTGGAAATTAAGAAGTAACTATATTATATAGTTGTCATTGTTTGGTGAAAGCATAGATGTTTTTCAATAACAATTGGTAACACAATAATGCCCTAACCTAGGCGTCTGAAAAAGACAGAAATGCTCAGATACATATTACTTACATTGACTCTCACTCACAACTAAACTTACAACAGTAACTATAATTTAGTGAAAGCTTTTCAGTAGGAACTTGTGATAATATTATCTGGAAATGCTGTTTTTCTGTTGTAACTGATCAGAAAAAAAAAAAGAAAGAAAAAGAAAGAAAGAAAAAGAAAAACCACTTTGAGAACTCTAGGGCAACAAGTGAAGTAAGTCATTGCAATATTAGATGTCTTGGGAAAGTTTTTGCTCAAGCCCTGAGTCACAGGCAGTTCATGGTTGAATTGCAGAATCAAGTTCTGTGTTTTTTCCAAAGGGATACATATCCTTAGATATCACTCATACACTGAAATCACTGAACAGCTACTGTGTGCATGGGTGTGCACGCACACATACATGGTACTATTTCTTATTGCTAATGACAGAATTGGTATTCTTTCCTGAAAGTTTTAGGAACTTCACTTATGCAATCAACCAGATGTGGAATACATATCCACTCCTCTTCTGCACAAAGACAAATCATTTTTTGTCTAGCCTCAGATTCTGTATCACATAGCATGAGAAAGAATATAATGAAAATTGCATTTAAAGATTTTTCTGGTCAACGACACTGAATTACCCAACTTAGGTTAGGCTCTACTGATGTAACAAACAGATTCAATTCTCAATGACCTAAAACAACCAAGTTCTTATTTTCTGCTCACGTTTAAGTTTAAGACAAGTTTGGAGGTGGCTTTTCTCTACATGATCAGAACCAGGGTTTGTGTATTTCCTGGAATCTCACTGTGAGGCCTCCATTGTCCCTGCATTAGGAAAGGGAAGGCTAGGAAGGTTGCTCACTGGCTAATAAATACCTTACAGAAAGGGCTAAACTACTGCATGTAAGATGCTTAGCATAGTGTCTAGCATTTAGCAGGTGCTCATTAGCCAGTGGTGGTAGTGGCGATGGTGACGGTGGTAGTAGTGGTAGTAGTTGTTTTTTGTTTGTTTGTTTGTTTGTTTGTTTCAAATTAAGTTTAAAGGAAGAAGCTAGGAAAATGTTCTCCTTTTAGTGGGTATTTCTTTGCATATCATAAAACAACTTATTGCCCATTACTGACTTATCTTTTAATTTTTTTTTTTTAGTTTCGGAAATTTTATTATTTTTAATACATACATTTCACAAACAGAAACCTTCAAACACCACACACAATTCCATAACCAAATGTTTCAGGTTTATCAACATTCTTTAACTATTTACACTTTCTTCCCTCAACAAAAGTGCAATCCAAGACATCTTGACAAGAAATGTTTACTGACAAGAATATATTTTTGAGCTGGTTTTAATGATGCCCATCCGTCATTTTTTCTTTCAATTACCTGGAATAGTAACAAAGTCAACAAAGTCAACAGGACTTTTAATTTTTTTAATGTTTATTTACTTTTGAGAGAGAGAGATGGAGCATGAGCAGGGGAGGGGCAGAGAGAGAGGGAGACACAGAATCCTAAGCAGGCTCTAGGCTCCGAGCTGTCAGTACAGAGCCCAATGTGGGGCTAGAAACCATAAACCGCGAGATCTGACCTGAGCCAAAGTCAGTTGCTCAACTGCCTGAGCTACCCAGGTGCCCCTGCCCATTACTGATTTAGCAGCAGTTTTTAAATGGGCTTTGAAATGAATAATCATGTAGCTTCTGTGCCAAGGTTAGAGTTTGGTTCCCTTGTGGCTAATGAGTGATGGAAGAATTGCACAAAGTAGTGTTAGGCTATCCTTAACAGTATTTAGCACAAAGTAAGAGATGTTCAGACAGATACTTTAATCTCCTTGGCCTTTAATTTCCTTGTTGCGAATGCAAATGGAGACGTTTTGCCCTTAGATTGGCAGAAAGATTTGGAGAGATATTTTTATTCAACATTAGAGTGTTCGTGCAAATGTCACATGTTCAGAATTTCAATGACAATATAGAGTAGAACTTCAGCTACCCCAAAATTCAGAGAAGTCATTCTGGCAAGATTAACGTTTTTGATAGCATGGGATTTTAAGATCTGCAATAGCTGAATATATTACAGAAATCTTTAAGAGCAGTACAGAATTAGCAAACAAGTAAGTGTGTTTGGCAGTAAATGCCAGAGATCTGTAGCAAATAAAATGCTCTCATTTGGGTGGTCTGAAGAAATTTGAAGAACATTTGAGCTACATAATGAAGAATCGGAAGCATTTGGTTAGGTGGAGAGGAGAAAAGCTGAAAACATAAATTGCCCTAAAATACAAGGTTATGTTTTAATAATAAATCAGAAAAGTCCTATGTGGATTAAAGAATAGTGTAAGTATAGACCCATAAACATTTAGCTTGCAAATGTGTGTGTGTGTGCCTGTATGGGTGTATGTGTGGATGTGTGGATGCGCGTGAGAGAGACGGAGATAGAGAGAGTAACAAGAGACTGAGAGAATAGGCGATAGGACTATGCTTCTGTCAAGCCAAATTAGATTCTATTTAGAGTTAAAGGAATAAAGAATGGTGTGTGTGTGTGTGTGTGTGCGTGTGCGCGTGATTTTAGTTTGTATATATAAACCATTTGTGTAATATATGCATATGTCTGTGTATGTGCATGAAATTGAGTATTAAATATCTGAAATGCATTTGCTTTCATAATCCTTACCAAAAAAAAAAGTTGGCATGAGATAGCTAATATTATTAGTAGTTTATAGATATGGAAACTGAAAAGCAGGTCGAACAACTTCTCCAAGATCCCAAATCTCTTGAGAGGTAGGGCAAGATCTTACACCCGGGCCTCTGACCCAAAGCATATCACGCGATGCCAAGATGCCCAGCAGAGGAGCACAGAGACTTGGGTGAAATGGAAAATCGAGCAGGCGCAGGGTCCATATCTCACCCTTTGAGCGCATGGGGCACTTTTCTAGGAAAAGGTGTTATTCTTCAGCTCTGTGATAATTATAGTAAGAGTAATGATAACAACAATGATAGCTAACATCTATCGAGCTCTTAACAAGTAGACATTTAAATACTTGATATGTATTATTTTATACACGCAACAGTGCTCTGAGGGAAGCTCCATTTTATAAATGCTCTAAAGAAAATCTCATTTTGTAAATGAGGGGCTAAGCCCCAGAAAGCTTAAGACAAGGAAGATCTGTTACTTTCTTCTCTTCTCCTCCACCTCCATCTTCTATCTCCCTCTCATCGGGGAGGGGCTCTGCCACCTCAGTATTCAGTGTTGGTGGCTTTGGGCATCACAGAGATGAAATCAGTGTCCTTCCTTATCTGTCTTTTTGTTCACAAGCATGGTATCCCATATTGCCCACAATGTAGTCCAAAATAGCCCACCATAGGTTAGTGGGTACACTGGAGTCATCCATGTGGTCTTTGACAGTCCTTTCTGGAGTGGAACTTGAAACAAAGCATTTTTAAAGCTCAAACGTATTCCACCTACCCTCCGTGAGCTGTCAGCAAAGTTCCTCCAAGCAAAGGGCATTACCTTAAGGCGTTTCTGCACACGTCCAGTCATTAAACTAAAAGCAAAACTAACATGTTCATGCATGTGTCAGTGCCAGTCTCCTTAAAAGGCACCACGAATTATCTGTGGTCCTGACAACATCCAATCATTTTTCACAATTGAGCCAACAATAGCTTTTGAATTTTTGGTCATTTCCATGCTCATGTCTTCCCTACAGCTCACTGTATACATCTGCCTGTTTATTACTATACCTTTTTGACCTTTATTTGGTCTCTTTTGTATCTTAAGCAATTACTGGAGTCTATGCAACAAGCCTCCCCTTTGTATCATTTAATTTAATTAGACCTCTCATTTGAGCTCTTGCTGAGTCAATATTTAGTTGCTTGTCTATATCCCTGGGACAACCTGAAACATTCCATACGCTAGCTAAATGGCTTAATATGCATGGACATATGAGCTGAATGCCTTAGTTTGCATTCTCTCTTCCTGCGCAATATCCAGGGGACGCCACTACAGAACTCCTTCACTTTGCCTCTCCTCTTCCACAGTTTACCTGGCAATTCCTTTTTCCGGATGATAAATTATGGTGGAACAGAAGGAAGAGCAAGCCTCGGCATTGTCTCACTAATTTTGTTTGTAGAGCTGTTTCTCTAATGTAGCATTTTCAAATAGGTCCATTATACATCTGCTTCTCTGCCTGGGAGCCCCAGCCACGCCAGGTGCAGTGCTATCGGTGGCACAGTTTTGCCTGATGGCATTGAGTGCTGGGGAACGGGCTGGAAAGAAAGGGGCTGAACTGAAGGAGCTTCAGAACAACTCCAGGTTGTTTCCGCTTTGGAGGGGTCGGTGTAAATATTTGGGCTGTTTGTGTCTGTGCTGGGAAAAGTGGTAGGAAAGCTGAGAAGGGGCGGTCTACTGATTCACACAAGAGGAGTTGAAGGTCTAGGCTTGCCAAAATTTCAGATCTGAAAGGGCTTCTCAGGTAAAAAAAGATTTTGTTTAAGCAACGGTCTCTGGGAACATATTTCAGAGGAGCACTTGCCTGCGTATAAAATACGTATATACGTACATACAAACACTAGCTTTAAAAAAAAAAAAAACTTGATTTTTCAATTTAAGGTTTTGTTACAATAGGACAAGAACAGCTAACTTCCTAAAGCCTCATGATATGATGTTACTATGTTTTCATTTTTATGTTTTTAAGTTTATTTATCTATTTTGAGAGAGAGATTGAAAGCCCCTGTGAGCGCGTGCTCGGGGGAGGGACAGAGAGAGAGAAGAGAGAGAATCCCAAACAGGCTCCAGGTCCTATCAGCGCAGAGCCCGATGTGGGGCTGGAACCTACAAACCTTGAGATCATGACCCGAACCAAAATCCTAATGTTCAACCAACGAGCCACCCAGGGGCCCCGAGCAAAGCACTGTGTTTTATAGGCATCATTTTCTTTAGTTACCAACTGCCTAGTGAGTATCACCATTTCTATTTGCAAATGATCAACCTGTGTCTCCTGGAAATTTCATAATTTGTCCATGTTCACATACCTATTGCAAGATGAAGCCAGGAGGAGAACTCAGCCCTTTTAGACTCCAAAGTTTACCCATAGTTTATAAAGAGTTTTCTGCTCTATAAAGAAATTGAATCAAAAAGTAGGGACCTATGTATGATGCCTACGGCTATGGGGCTCCCATACTATTCATGTCTGTGGGTCCATGAACCGGCATACATGGAAGCCCTAACAGAAGGGTGTACAGTTGACGCTCTACCATGTACTTTGCTAGCTGCGTGCAGCAAGTAGGGTTGATGCAAGGTCATTTGGAGATACTATTTTCCCTGTATCATTTCAGAATACGGCATTATCTCTCATTAGAGTATCCCATCAGTAATATTTGAGAGTGTAGGTGCATTTGGGATCCATTCAGACCTCTGTGAAACTTATCACCCTAACATTTAGAATACAATGCATATTAAAAATCATATTATTATTACTAATAGCAGCAACCATGAGAGTAGTTTAACTCTTACTGGGACTTGTTCTGTACAAGGCAGTATTTGAAGTTCTTTACATGTATTATTTAATTTAATCTTCAAAATAATTTTATAATATCCCTGTTATTGTCACAACATAGCAAATCAAAACCCGAGGCGAGATTAAGTAACTGGACTCTGAAATGACACAATTAATGTATGGGGAACTAAGCTTCAAATTTAGGCCTTTTGATTCAAAGTTTGCACTTCTAACCAATACTTTTCGCTGTCTCTGGAAAATTAGTCTCCCTGAAGCAAATGAATAATTTATTTTAGCTTAGTGATAAAAACTTCTTCTGTTCTAAATATCTTTTCAGTTTTTACTCTCTCAATTTTCCTTAGAAGAAGTTCAGATCAGAAGGCATATCGGTAAGGGGAAAGGAAATAAACAAGAAAGGAAAAACAAATATGTACGGATACTTCTCCTATTTCAACCCTTCTGGCAGTGGTGATCTTGCTCTCATTCCGAAGCTCTAATGGATCTCCACCTGCCCTCCAGAGAGAGACCCTGTCCCACATCCTACTCTAAACTTATTTTACTAATTTTAAGATCAGTTGGCATTAATGAAAATTGAAGCAAGCAAAGTAAAAGAAAACAGGTGGGGGGAGTTCTGGGGCAAGAATTTCTATGAAATTAACATTACATGTTTAAATGGAGTGATCCAGAAACACTAAATCTTGAAATGAGTCACAAACAAGGGTTGGGCTTTTCCAAAATGCAAATCTACCATTTACATTTTCCCCATTTGTGCAAGTCATAAACATCTCTAGAACATTTCAAGACTGTGCGTTTGATTAAGGTTCAATCGGGTGGAGCAGACTACAATCACATTCTTGAGAGAAAGAGTAGAATCAATTTAATAAAGATTTTTAATACAAAATGGAGGAGGAGTTAAATATAAGTGAAGGTCTGTTTAGCACATAATAAGCACTGTTTATTTGTGTATTTACATGGTATAAATATTAGCTAAAATTTTTTTACTAGATTTATGATCTTAGGTAAGATAACTGACCTCATTTTCTTCATCTTTAAAATGGGTATTTCAATTTAACATCTCCCATAGAATTTGCTTGACTTGGAGAAATAGATGTGTTAATGGATATAATATTTTGGATATTGTAATGAATCAGTAAATGCTAATTATTATTTTGGAATTGATGATAACCATAACTTAAATACTTTATGTATAGCATGAGTAAGACAAAAAAGGTTGAAGAGTAGAGAAAGCATAGTACTACCTTGTGTAATAGTCCTTTCTTTTGTGAAAAACATTGCAAGTTTCATAAACTGATTTATGAATAGGCTATAATCCCCAAATTTGACTGAGAGTCCAGGAATGCCAGTATTTCACCATAAATAAAACTGAAATACCTAGACTATGATTGTTTAAATCCGATAAATTTTGTTGCCCTGCAGGGATAGAAGCCTATGCATCTAAATTCTGTTTTTACTAAAAACCCATGTGTGTACAACCAAGGTCTCTAAGTAAAATGTGCTCACATATGTTTTGAATAAATATTTCACTTCTATTCCATTTGTGCTGTGTCTCATCTAATCTCTTCTCTGTTTTAAGTTGTAAGAGTGACAGTATAGGTTGACTAACAAAACCCATAAAAGTACCATAGTATATATTAGCCATAAATATACAAAACATACAGTAAAATAATGTTTCTCTACTTTTTAATTACATGTTGGAGTGAGGTCGATGGCTTTTAATGTTCATTCTCTGTAGATTGCTAATGCTTTAGACTAATGCGAGGCTATATATTATCAAATATAGGGGTGCCTGGGTGGCTCAGTTGGTTGGGCAGCCGACTTCAGCTCAGGTCATGATCTCACGGTCTGTGAGTTCGAGCCCCGCGTCGGGCTCTGGGCTGACGGCTCGGAGCCTGGGGCCTGCTTCACATTCTGTATCTCCCTCTCTCTCTGCCCTTCCCTTGCTCACTCTCTGTCTCTATGTCTCTCAAAATTAAAATTAAAAAAAAAAACCGCTATCAAATATAGTATTCCATCTCAATAACTAGCTCCCAATTTCCCTATTATTGTGAAATAATATTTAATAATGAACTTTTTAAATTTCTTATGATTTGGAATTGCAATAAGCAATTGTATTCTATATTTAATCACGTGGTCAATCTAGATTTTTACAACAGGGTTATCTTTCTTACAGATTTAGAAATCTTCTTTATGCATTAAGAGAAATAATGAGTTCTATCCTGTTGAAATTTAATTTTAAAATAGAAATGGATGAAAAAATAAATAAAATAGAAGTGGATATTTTGTATTTTGGTTGGAATATTCTATCAATTTCTAATTTTGTCAGTTAGCAGGTGCTCAAATACACTGTTTGATCAACAAAATCCTCCGGCCCAGTCCCATCTGACTTCTTTTTCCATGAACAACACATAATTTCATGCCACGATATTTCATGTCTCCCCTTTATTGATCAAGATTTAAAAGTTTAGTGTTCAAGTTACTTTTGCCCAAACCCCCACCACACTGTATTTTGTTGCAAATAATCCTCTAAAGCAAAAAGGTTATCATTAACTCAGTTCATCAAATAATCACACTCTAGTGCATTCTTCCTTGTTTATAGTATCCAACTTATGCTACAGTAGTAGTAGTTTGAGAATGTAATGTATACGTAAGTAGGTAATGTTTTCTTAATTGACTTGTTCATTGAGAATGTAGAAGGACGACACTAGGGAGACCAGCATTAGAGGACAGTACAGACTCATAGAATTACATTAGGCTAGAATGTAGCTAGTGTCTACTGAATGATAAGAAGAGTGGAATATTCACACAGGATTATGACCCAAACATTTCTATTAAATCAGGAGAACATGTAGCATGTGTGACATGTTAGTCTGGTTGGGCTGCCGTAACAAAACGCCATAGACCAGGTGGCTTAAACCTTAAAAAATTATTTTCTCACAATTCTGGAGGTGGAAATGTCTAAGATCATGGTGCCTACTTATTTGGCTCATAGTGAGAATTATCTTCCTGGCTTGCAGATGGCTCCTTTCTTGCTATGTCCTCACATGGTAGACAGAGAGACAGAGAGAGAAGAGTTATTTCTCTTATTATAATACTATTACTATCTGATTAGAGCCCCATTCTTATGACCATATTTAACCTTTTTGAAAATATCAACTGTATTGAGGTATAATTGACAAAATCATAAGATATTTGAAGTATACATCATGGTGATAAACATGGGAGTGCAGATATCTCTTTGATAACCTGTTTTAATTTCCCTTGAATATATACTTAGAAGTGTGGGATTATTGGATCATATGATAATCTTATTTTTATTTTTTTTGGGAAAGTTCCATGCTGTTTTACTGTTTTCTGTAGTGGCTGAACCAAGTTAAATTCCCAGCAACAGTGCACAAGGGGTCCCTTTTCTCTACAGTCTTTAACACTTGCTATCTCTTGGCTTATTGGCGACAGCCATTCTACTAGTTGTAAGGTGATATTCACTGTGATTTTGACTTGCATTTCCCTGATGATTAGTGATGTTGAGAACCTTTTAATGTACTCATTGGCCATTTGTATATCTTCATTGGAAAAATATCTATTCAGTTCCTCTGTCAATTTCTTATTGGTTTTTTTACTTTTCACTATCGAGATATGTGAGTTCTTCTATATGTCAGATAGTAATCCTTTATCAGATACATGATTTGCAAATATTTTTCTGATTATATTTTTTGCATTTTCATTTTTTTGATGATTTCTTTTAACGTGCAAAAGATTTTTAGTTTTATGTCATCCCAATTGTTGATTTTTTGCTTTTATCAAATCTAAAAATATCATTTCCAAAACCAATGTCAGGGAGCACACTCCCTTGTATGTTTTTTGTTGTTGTTGTTGTGGGGTTTTGTTTTGTTTGTTTTGTTTTTTATTTCCTAGGAGTTTATAATTTCAAAGTATTATGCTCAAGTCTTATTCCATTTTGAGTTAATTTTTATGTATGATGTAAAATAGCGGTCCAGCTTCATTCTTTTCTATGTGGCTGGGCACTTTTCCCACCACCGTTTATTGAAGACATCATCACTTTCCATTGTATATTCTTGTTACTCTTATAATTTCATTGACCATATATGCATGGGTTTATTTCTGGGTGCTTTCTGTTCCGCTGACTGTGTGTCTGTTTTTATGACAATACCATATTTTTTGATTACTAGAGCTATGAAGAATAGATTAATTTGTTAATATTGGACCATTCTTACATCCCTGGAGTGAATCTCATTTGTTTGTGGGGAATAATTTTTTAAAGTGTTGTTGGATTTGGTTTGCTAATATTTTTATTAGCAGATGCTGGCCTCATAGAATGAATTTAGAAGCTTTCCTCCATCTCCTATTTTTATGGGAATAATTGGAGAGGTAGAGGTATTGATTCTTTAAATGTTTGGTAGAATTTACCTGTGAAGCCATCTGGTCCTGGACTTTGTTTGCTGGAGTTTTTTGATTACTGTTTCATTTTATTTGCTGGTTATCAATCTGTTCAGTCTTCTATTTCTTCCTGATTCAGTTTCGGAAGGTTCCATGTTTCTAGAACTTTATCCATTTCTTCTGGGTGGTCCAATTTGTTGTCATACAATTTTTCATAATATATCTTATGATCTTTTGTATATCTGTGGTGTGGGTAGTTATTTCTCTTCCTTAATTTCTGATTTTATTTATTTGAGTTCTCTCTCTCTCTCTCTCTCTTTAAATGAGTCTCACTAAAAGTATATCAGTTTTCTTGGTCTTTTCACAGAATTGGCTCCTGGTTTCATTGATGTGTTCTATTGTTGTTGTTGTTGTTGTTGTTGTTGTTTCAGTCTCTAGTTCATTTATTTCTGCTCTACTCTTTATTATTTCCTATTCTTGCTACCTTTGGTTTTTGTTTGTTCCTGCTTCTAGCACCTTTGGGTGTAAGTTTAGGTTGTTTATTTGAGATTTTTTTCTTGCTCCTTGAGGTAAACCTGTATTGCTATGATCATTCCTCTTAGAAGATGGCTTTTGCTGCATACTAAAGATTTCAAACCATTTTCATTTTCATTTGCCTCCATGTATTTTTTTATTTCCTACTTGATTTCTTGGTTAACCCATTCATTGCTTTGTAGCATATCATTTAGTCTTCATATTTTTTTTTCTTTCCAGATATTTTCTTGTGTTTGATTTCTCATTTCATTCTGTTGTGATCTAAAAGGATGCATTATATGATGTTAGTACTTTGAACTCATTGAAACTTGTTTTGTGGCCTAACATGTGACCTATTCTGGAGAACGTCCCATTTGCACTTGAAAAGAATGTGTTTTCTTCTCTTTTTGGATGGAATGGTCTGAATATATCTGTTATATCCATCTGACCGAATGTGTCATTCAAAGCCATGGTTTCCTTGTTGATTTTCTGTATGGATGATTTATCTATTGATGTAAGTGGAGTGTTCAATTTCCTTGCTATTTTTATTGTATTATGTAGATTTCTTCTCTTACGTCTGTTAATAGTTATGTTATGTATTTAGTGCTTCCATGTTGGGGGCATAAATACAATTGTCATATCTACTTGTTCAGTTGTTTCATTAATTATGTAGTGTTCTCTTTGTCTTTTATTACAGTCTATGTTTTAATGCTTATTTTGTCCAATGTAAGTATTGCTAGTCCAGCTTCCACTTGCATGGTAAATATTTTTCCATCCCTTTACTTTCAATTTACAAATGTCTTTAGGTCTGAAATGAGTCTCTTTTAGGCAGAATATAGATGAATCTTGCTTTTTTATCCATTTAGTCACCCTATGTCTTTTGATCAAATCATTTAGTCACATTAAAAGTAATTATTGATAAGTACATACTTATTGCCACTTTGTATAACAGTTTATTTTAAGCTGATAATAATGTGTTTCAACCCCCACAAATGCTCTAAATTTTTACCCTCCCCTTGACATTTTTCAGAGGCAAATACTGAAGGGCTGGACATGTACATAACCTCCCTCCAGGCGGACCCCAGTGACTTAGAGTGATCCAGATGGGGAATGTGGAGATGGCACTGGTTGCCTCTCCAGGCTGTGGGAGGAATTGCAGTAAGCTCCAAGATGTGTGCTAAATTAGAAGCCTAATCCTTGGGCAGCAACTTTTGAAGTATGCACATAGGCTTCTTTCAGGGGAAAACTGGGAGATAGGTGTTTCTCTCTGCTCTCTGCACTGAGCCCTGGGAGATAGTTACAGCAAATCCTCCGAAGTCCATTAAGAACTATTTGTTTGTTGTAGTCTGTGGGTCTCATGGATGAAAGCCACATAGGCTTTTAGAGCTAAATGTTTTGGCACAACATCCCCCAGAGGGACGTTATAAAGGTTGGGGTGCTATATATTGGGTCCAATACTTTCACTCCTCATGGAGAAGGTAGGAGTTGTGAGTTCTCTCCTGATGTACGTCCCTGTGTTGGGATGGGATTTATGGTAAGAATGTGTCTTAGCCTTTTCTACCCATTTTTTTAGGGGGGCATTTTCTCATTTACCAGATGTGTAGGAATTGCTTAGCTATTTTCTGGATTTCTCTCGGAGGGAATTGGTCCATGCACAGCAGTAAATTTGGTGTGTCCATGGGAGGAGGTGAGTTCAGGAACCTCTTCTATGTTACCATCTAGAACCAGAACTCCCTCATTTAGTCTTAATTACTAAAGATCCTAATATCCTGTCTACGGACACAAGTTAGAATTTCAACAAAGGAATTTTGAGGGGATGCAATTTAAGCCATAACATATGGGCAGGCAGATGATCTGCATATGTCAAGGAAGTCAGTATGAGGAGAACAGAATTTAAGGAAAGAAATCTAGTAACTGTTAAACTTGGCATGATTTTCAAGTGTCCGTCAGAGTACCTGGGGGAAAAGGTAGTAATTAAGTCTCAGTATTATCAAATTAGATGAAACCTTACAAATCATTTAGTCCAACCCATATACTGCACTAAGATTTGAGCTCAGAAAAGTAAAGTAACCAGGATAAAATTATTCAGAAGTCAAAGTTAACATTGAATATTTAGTCTCTTGACTTGTGGTTAAAAAGTTCTTTCTACTATATTCTACATTGGCTTGCAGTTATAGATTAGAAGGCAGAGCACAGTAGGAGGAATCTAAGGGACTAACTTAGTAACACGCTTGCAGGAAAGGAAACTCAATGCCAAACCAGCGAGGTACCTGGCAGTGATGCCTCATCAGTCTCCATGTCTATACAGGACAGGTTCCAGGTTCTGCGGGTAATGAAGACCCAAAAGGTGTGGATAGATTGGACACTGCCACAAAGGTTAAATAAATTCAGGGCTGGGATCCAGGAAGGACATTAGATGAAAATCTCTGGAAAACTCATAGATGAGAAATGCTATAAATCAGACTTCCTTTTGTCAAGTCTTTACCAATGTCCAATCATCTTACAGTCTACTTAGTTCCGATAAAGAGTTTCAATGTTATAGATGTGACAAGTTGATTCATAACATCAGATATGTTTTGTATCATCTCTGTGACGTGGAACGGAGAACCAAACTCTGCTGAGGAGAGCAGAAATAATTATGTATTCTTTTCCTGATGCCATTCGGTTACCTGCAGACTTACTCAGGTGCTTTGGTTTCAGGTGGTTTGCGAAGCATGCTCAAGTATTGAAGTTAGGAAATGAATCAACATTCAGATTCTGGTTTTAATGACATCAAATACTCCAGTATATAACATCCAACCAAATTTGGAAAGTTATTTATTTGTCAAACTTGCCCCAGGAATAAGTGTGTTACTTCCATTACAGTTTTCTTACTGAGACTGCTCACGACTGTTGTTTACCCTAAAGATCTTTCAGGAATCCTTGGTAGAGAACTTTATTCAGCAGCTTCCTTTCTTCTAATGTTCTTGTTTTCTATTAAATGTACATCAAAAGAGCCCATAGATGTGTTTCCTTTTGATATGGGACAGTAAATCTGAACCTGCTTCGATTAAATTGGCATTTCTGTTGTAATCCTCATTTTGATTACTGTAGCATGGCAAACATGCTTACAAAGTGTTATGGTTTATTAGATCCATGGAATCAAAGAAAATTATAGTCATCTTTCTAGAATCTTTTAAAAAATGTAATCACCACTTAAATGTGAGACAACAATCAAATAAAATCAAAGTTCAGTTTGTCTTACATCTTTAGTTTTGGATCTCTGTTTACTCAGTGATGACCAAGGCAGACAAACAGCAGTTTCCTCTGGTAAGTGCAAATAGGGAGCAGAAAAAAAATAGTGATATTTTCTACCTAAAAAAGGAGAATGGAACAGAGAAAATCATGACCATTTTACTGGAGAATTACTGGGATAATCTCATGAGTCTTGAAGGATGAGTATCAATTGAAGAAAAGTTCTTGGGATAGAGGCAAAAATTCACGATGACATAGGAGCATGCTTTTTACCTTTTGCTATCAGCAAGGAATTGCAGAAAAAATAAGGTTGGCAAAATCACTTGAGCATAAAACATGCTCAATACTCATGACTATATTCTGTGGGGTTTTATGCTATTTTGAAGGTAGTCAAAGAGTAAAGTAACTCTCAGAATTATGTTTTAGAAAGGTAATGCTGTCTTCACTTGGAAGGTGCATTAAAAAAAGGATGACAACTCTGGGGGACAATTGGGAGCCGAATTCAGTGGTTCATACAAACAGACATTGATTTGAATTAATAAAGTAGATGTAAAGTTTAAGAAGGAGTTTTTGATTTAAGAGAGATTTGGGAGATAGAATTAATACATTTTGGTAAGAGTAGGCACAGATTTGGAGGCGGTGGTAATAGTAGTTAAACATTTCTGTGTAGTGCACACTTGTGCCAGACACTCATTTAAGTGTTTGATATACATATACACACACAATGCATAACTTACTTGTCTTGGGAACTTTATTAAATACAATTATTATGCCTGTTTTTCAGATGAGAAAATTGAGACACACGGAGATTAAATACATCATCCAAGATTACTCAGTTAATAAGTGGCAGAGACAGATTTCAGGAATAGACCATTTGCTTCTAAAAAAATATGTTTGTAATCATCACTACCCTTTACACTGATCTACCTAGGGAGAATATGGGGATTTAGGTATAGGTTACATTTAAAGTTCTTACAGTACATCCATGTGTAAATAAATGTCCAAGAGGTAACTGGAAATACGATAAAGGAACCGCTGAAAGGTGTCAAGGTGAAAGATGAGGGATGTGGAATTCTTCAGTGTATGAATGTGACCTGAAATCATAGACATGTCCAAGAAATGATGCAGACTCCTGTTGACCCAAATGAGAGAAGCAGGGAATTTAAGATAGCTTGATGGCATCAGGAATCTCTACATGTAGACCTTTTCATAATATTAAAACAGTTTATTTGTTCATGAATAAGTTTGGTTTTATACTTTGTATATATTTGAAATAGTTATTTGACAAAAACATTTGGAAATAGGTGGTACATACCTGCACTCTAATTGCATTAACCGCAGATACTAACAGCCAATTTAAATAGGTTGATAATAATTAATTAAGCTATGATTAATATTTAGCTATGATTGAATCTAGATTGGAACAACCAGAGTCATCTCCCTTCTAAATCCAGTTGTAAACTATCCAAGCAAAGTTTTACTGTTGTTACAAGACAACTGGAAATATCCATTCGTCTTTCCTGGTGAATGAACCTTTTAGACGATAAATTGGAAAGTCTGGGGCCATGATGTATCAGATATCTGGACAGATAAGGAGAACTGATACTTTATTTTGCTTGCTATTATAAAACTTCATTACCTAAATTCTTGACTGCTCCACAGTCCACCTTACTTCTTTGTCAGTTCCAATAAAACAGGCATTCATGAAGGCTGAGTTATAACTTGTTTGTATCATTACCAATAAAGGTTTACCCACTGGAAATATTCCTAGCCTTCTATATACAGTTCAAAAGCTTTTCCATAAATTGAAATGGACGTTGCCCATGAATCTGAGATATAGCGAATCATTTCGTTAAATGAAATTACAAAATTAAAAGCCATGAAATGTTAGAATCAGCTAATTTTATTATTTGAGCTGTATTATCTGTGCCATTGTTAAGGGACACTTTCTTTCTATGAAACAAGATTTTGGATAAGAATTCTATAAAATAAAAAATAAGCATTTTCGATTTGCCAAAATTCTGGTACAGGATAAGTTACCTTGTCACTTCTGCTTAATTCAAACAAATGAACACAATCAGACATAATTACCAGATATCTTATAAGAGAAAAATTCAGAAGTATGACATGATTATAAGCAGAACCATGAAATAAAGAGAAGGTAAATGCAAGTTAGAACACATTATCTCCATTGAATTCGTAGATTCATTTCTGAGAATCCTGAGAGTAAAGAGAGCCTAGCAAAAGTGTATTTTATCATCTCCTTGCAAAACAAAATCTTTCTTCTTCCTCTAAGTGGCATACTTTCTGAAGAATTGAAGATAGGTTCAAAGATGCCTTCTTAAGACAAAAGATTAATATTGTAGTCCAAAATTCCCTAGGCCTTAATAACCAAGTGTCATAGATATAGTGTTATCTGTTACATTGTAATACATTGTAATTACAATGTAATAGTATCTGTTACATTGGCAGAAATAACTCAAATTTCACTATCTTTTACAATTCTTGTAACTTTGGCTCTTATGGGAGTGTACAGGAAGTGTGGCCATATATGTTCAAAACAAGTATAAGTCTTCCAGCATTGCTACTTCTCTGGTTGGCGACTCTTTGCTCTCAGTGTTGCTATGATTCTATTAAGTGGTGAGATCTTCAGTTCTGTAGGGCTGGGGTCCAGTCTCTGCTCTAAAAAGCCACACAGAGTCCTAAAATGAATGACTACCTGTCTTTTCCAGATGCCCAGTCAATGTTTTCAAAAGGTGAAAATTCTGACCTCTTGGCACCTAAAATGTTTCATTCCTAAGTGAGCTTCTCTTTGTCCTTCAAAGGCCTTTATACCTTAACATCTTTCCATTCTCCCAGAATGTAATTCTCTCATTTTTTGTGACTTCTCTGCCATGTTTTTATGTCTCCTTTTCAGAGTATTGTTGAACAATATCAGAGTATCTTGCTGATTTGATCATACATACAGCCACAGTTTTCCACAGTTTTCCTTGAGATAGTAGGTTATTTTACTTTAAAACCTGGATTTTGGAGGTAGACATAGAAATGACTTGAGTGAGTATGGTGCGGTTCCATAGGCAAAATAGTTTAGGATTCAAAGTGCAGATGCAGGATGACGTAAGTGTACCTGAGCAGTAGCAAATGGAGTGGTCATGTTTAAGTAAAGACATGATCTGGGAGATTAATAAGAAGCCAATGCAAAGCATAGTACCCATAGTATGAGACCCATAGTAAGGAGTGTCTGTATGTTTTGTTTTGTTTTTTAATTTTTTAATGTTTATTTTTGAGAGAGAGACAAAGTGTGAGTGGGATTGGGGCAGAGAGTGAGGGAGACACAGAATCTGAAGCAGGCTCCAGGCTCTGAGCCGTCAGCGCAGAGCCCGATGCGGGGCTCAAACTCAACTGTGAGATCATGACTTGAGCCTAAGTCGGACACTTAACTGACTGAGCTGCCTAGGCGCCTCTGCCTGTTCTTGAACAAATAGCACTGGAGGAAAATAGCTGCAACAAAAGTTTCCAAGATGGTTGGCATGTGGAATATAAGCTACAAGACTGATGACATCATCTTTGAACTATTTTAGGCTGGGTATAGGAAATTGGCAATAGTATTTGAAAAGAGCATGCTGCTAATTGCAAGTAACAAAATTTACTATCAATGATTTAAACCACAACAAGCGGTCCAGATAATGGTTGTTCCAAGGTTTAATGATATTATTCAACTTGGATTCTTTCCACACTTCCCTCTATCATAGTCTGTACCTCATCGTGTGCTCTTGTAATTTCACTATAGGCACAGCAGCCAGATTTCAAGTTTCTAAACAACTACTTTTTAAGAACTAAAATGAGATTTCCCTTTATGTGACATGATCTTTTATTAAAGAAAATAATCTTTTCCAGAATCACCCCAGCGGAATTTCCCCTACCCTATTGGTCAAGACTAGATCCTGTGAAACTCTCCTAGGATAATCATTTATCATTTATAGACCAATCATGATTCATTCCCTCAAAGCTGGGTGAATTTCTGCCTGAATAAATTTCGGATTTAGTTATCCAGGAAAAATGGTAAAATGGCTATGGGACATTCAGCTACTAATGTCTGCCGTAGAAATCACTGTGGAAAAATGAACCAATACATCGTTTCAGTTCCTAAAGGAGAATATCTCAGACTTTTTCCTTTTCCTTTTTTTTTTCTGCAATGACACAAATTCACATGCAGAACATATTTCTTATGCCATTTCACTGAACACTGACTGTATTGATAAACTGGGCTAATAACTTGATTACTAGGAACCTACTTTTAGCTCTCCTCTTTTCTTTCCCACTCCAAGAAGTGTATCAGAATGCAAATGAATGAAAGCATATAATTAGAGGGATAACCTTGATGGCTACTCTAATTTATAGCAAAACAGTAAATCATTCTCGAATTTCAGTATTTGAACTATTATTAGCCCCAAATTATGGACCCCGTGACACATGTCACAAGTAATTGAAATGCAACAGTGTGTCTAGCCCTCTAGGTTAAAAGCTTTGATCTAAAAGATAACCCCCTTCTTTTTTTGTAGCCATTGTGTTTTGTTATTACATTGTTGCATTTAGTGGACCTATGAATGTTCAAAATTGAATGGTGAGATTAAGAGAGAAGAGAAATCCCTTGGCATTTGAAGTGGGCAACACACACACACATACACATACACACACACACATAGACACACACACACAACTCAAACAGGCTACTGTCGAATGAAAAGGGCTGCTGTCAAAAAAAAAAAAAAAAAAAAAAAAAAAAAGACCACCAAATGCCGAACAGAAGCGAGGCAAGATTTCATTCACTGCCAGGCCAAACCTGATATTCTGATCTTAATATCAGTGGAGAAAAGTGGAGAGAATGGCCCCGAACAAAGGCAGCAGTGGACTTATGTGGATTTTAGCAAGTCAGAGTACGTCATCATTCAGTTAACCAATTACAATTTACAGCATTTCATGGTAGCCAATTATATTGTGATGCACAGACGTTAGTTTCGGCGGAGACCTATCAATTTAAAGTTATTTGTCCTAAGAAGGTTTAAGATGATCAATCATAGTGAGACCCCTAAGATACCATGGGGCAGTGAGTTCACGACTTTTTACATATTGGTCTTGCCTGGTAGAAGATTTGGTAGAAGGGGGTGGGGGAGCATTTTGCAACCTAAATTATCTATTTAGCAAGCAGGAGAAGTTACAGAAGTGAGATGGGGTGATTAGTAATTTCCGATAACCCTAATAGGGAACTACATAAGCTTTTATCTCAATTATTCATGAAAGGTAAACAGGTTTCAGGATGTGGGATTACAGGATGCGGAACTAGGAACTAGGAATAGCGAGGTTTTCATTGTGGGGGGGTGTTGCCAAGCAGGGACCCACAGAAGCGAAATAAGCAAGTTACTGGGACTGCGATGCCTTCCAACACTCCCTGTCACACTCAGCCCACTGTTTGTTGGGCATGTAATAAGCACTCAAAAACCAGGGTCTGTAAGTACAAAGATTTACCTGTAAATTCAAACAATTTATGTCAGAAAAGTCAATATTTCTCTTGAGAAGTTACAATTAAGATGCATTAGGGGAGTTATTGGTGTAATCACATTTGGGGCTTGTTTCTGCAGGACAAGTTAGACTGGGGTATGCCATTCAGAGACTGAGTGAAGATTACTAACACAGTTAAGTGTTCAGGGATTTAAACAGAAAGGCTCCCCACCTAAAGAGAAGAGATACCTCACTGCAAAAGATTTCAGGTAAAATAAGAAGACTGGGCTGGGTGTTCTCGGCCCCAAATGAGAAAAAACTTTTCACTAAATTATAAAACATTTCCTCTTTTTTTTTTTTTTTTTGAGAGTAGAAGATTTGGAGTTATATAGATTTGGGTTTAATGCCAGCTTCTCCCTTACTGCCTGTCTGACTGTACGCAAGACACTGAAATTCTCCGAATCACCGTTCTTCGATGAATGGGGAAAATAACTCGTAGCTCACAGGGTTGTTACTAGGATTTTAGATAACAATTTTCAGCATGTGGACTTGACATAAATGTACAAAAAAGAGGGGCATTATTATAACTTCATCTTTCCTCATTCTTTTACTTTTTGCAATAACCGTTAGGAAAGGAAGGTTGTTTTCAAAACCTTGATAATCACCGCAGTGCTAGGGAATCAGTGTATATACAGTGCATTGTGCGATGTGCTTAATCTGTCCTGATGGCAGTAGATGTTGCTTTTTCATTTTACTGAGGAAAAAACCAAGATGTAGAGAAGGAATTTATTTGAATTCATGTGGTGTGTCTCCAGAGCCCATACTCTTAACCACTCAGCTCTGTTCTTTCCTCTCTCCCCCCTGTGCACAACTTACACATCTATGGAGTCAACACTGACCCTGTGGGCTTTATTCTTCTTTCAATTTTTAGTTTTTATTTTAATTACAGTTAGTTAACATACCTCGTTATATTAGTTTCAGGTGAACAATTATGATTTACCATTTCCATATGTAACATTTCCCAACGTTCATCATGACAAGTGCTCTCCTTAATCCCCATGAACTCTTTCACCCATCCCCCCCCCCACCGTGCCTCTGGCATTTTTTTTCGGGTAATTCTGACTTTTCTCTCTCATTTTTTCTCCTTTACTTGTGTGTTTGTTTGAAAATTCCACATGTGAGTGAAAAAATGTGGTATTTATCTTTCTCCGGCTGATTTATTTCACCAGCATTCTTTCTCTAGATCCATCCATGCCAATACAAATGGTAAGATTTCATTCGTTTTTATGGCTGAGTAGTGTTCCATTTTAGATTGTATATCAAATGTATATGTATGCATATATATACATATGTCTCCTGTATCATATCTTCTGTATCCATTCATCAACTGAAGACACGTACTCCATTCCCCTCTTGGCTATTGTAAATTATGCTTCCGTCAGCATAGGGGTGCATGTATCCCTTTGCATTAGTGTTCTTGTATTCTTTGGGTAAATACTCAGTAGTGCAGTTGCTAGATCATAAAGTAGTTCTATTTTTAACTTTTTGAGGACTGTTTTCCACAGTGGCTGTACCAGTTTGCATTCCCACCAACAGTAGAAGAGGGTTCCCCTTTTTCCACATCCTGATCAAACCTTGTTTCTTGTGTTGTTGACTTTAGCCATTCTGACAGGTGTGAGGTGATATCCCATTGTAATTTTGATTTGCATTTCCCTGATGATTAGTGATGATGAGCATCTTTTCATGTGTCTGCTGGCCATCTGATTGTCTTTTTTGGAGAAATGTCCATTTCATGTCTGCTGCTTATTTTTAATTGAATTATTTGTTTTTTTGGGTGTTGAGTTTTATAGATTCTTTATATATTTTGGATACTAACCCTTTATCAGATATGTCAAATATCTTCTCCTATTCCAAAGGCTACCTTTTACTTTTGTTGATTGTTTCCTTCACTGTGCAGAAGCTTTTTATTTTGATGTAGCCCCAGTAGTTTATTTTTGCCTTTATTTCCCTTGCCTTAAGAGATATATCTAGAAAGAAGTTCTTACAGCTGATGTCAGAGAATTTACTGCCTGTGTTCCCTTCTAGTATTTTTTATGGTTTCTCCACATCTAGGTCTTTAATCCATTTTGAATTTATTCTTGTGTATAGTATAAAAAGGTGGTCCTGTTTCATTCTTTTGCATATGTTGGTCTCCAGTTTTCCCGATACTGTTGAAGAGACTGCCTTTTCCCCATTGGATATTACTTCCTGCTTTGTCAAAGATTAATTGACCATATTATTGTGGATTCATTTCTGAATTTCCTATTCTATTTAATTGATCTATGTGTCTAATATTGTTACCAGTACCATACTGTTTTGATTTCTACAGCTTTGTAATATAATTTGAAATCTGGAATTATGATGTGCCAAGCTTTGGTTTTCTTTTTCAAGATTTCTTTGGCTATTCGGGGTCTTTTGTGATTTCATACATATTTTAGGATTCTTTGTTCTAGTTCTATGAAAAATGCTATTGGTATTTTGACAAGGATTGTACTACATGTGTAGATTCCTTTGGGTGTCATAGTCATTTTAATAATATTTGTTCTTCCAATCCATGAGCATGGAATATCTTCCCCCTTGTTTGTGTCATCCTCAATTTCTTTCATCAGGTTTGTATAGTTTTTGTAGAGTACAGGTCTTTCACCTCTTTGGTTAGGTTTATTCCTAGGTTATCTTATTGTTTTTGGTGCAGTCATAAATGGGATTGTTTTCTTAATTTCTATTTCTGCAGATTCATTATTAGTGTCTAGAAATGCAACAGATTTCTGTACATTGACTCTGTATCCTGTGACTACTGAACTCATGTATGGTTCTAGCAATTTTTTGGTGGATTCTTGCGGGTTTTCTATGTAGAGTATCATGTCAACTGCAAATAGTGAAAGTTTCACTTTTTCTTTACCAATTTGGATCCCTTATATTTCTTTTTTGTTGTTTAATTGCTATGATGAGGTCTTCCAGCACTATGTTCAATGGAAGTGGTGAGAGTGGACATCCCAGTCTTGCTCTTAACCTTAGGGAAAACCTCTCAGTTTTTTCCCATTAGGGATGATCTTGACTGTGAGCTTTTCAAAAATGGCCTTTGTTATGTTGAGGTATGTTCCCTTTCAACCTTCTGTATTAAGGGTTTTTATCATGAATGGATATTGGAGTTTGTCAAATGCTTTTTCTGTGTCTATTGAAATGATCATGTGATCCTTATTGTGCTTATTGAAATGATGCATCATATTGATTGATATGTGAGTACTGAACCACCTTGCTTGCAATGTGGGCTTTAGTTTTTAAAATCACACAGAGGCTAAGATCACAGTGATTAAAAACCACACATAGCTTCCTACTTCTACTGCCTGCTTAATTCCAGCGCCTGGGGGATACTTTAGACGCCTACTGCTTTGGGCTGGGGCTTGCTGCCAGTAAAGTTTCCGGTATTCCAAGCAGCTGGGAGGGCAACAAGCAGCTGCTCTGAAATGTGTTTGAACTTCCTCCCTTCAACAAGGAGACAGCTGTGCTTATCTATGGAGAGACTCTGGAAGATTGTTTTGCATTTTATAAGACACTCTAGGCAGGAGGAGAGTGATTTCTGATTTGAAAAGAGACTAAAATCAAGAAGAGAACTTTCTAGTATTTCCCCACTGTGGACATTTTCCCAACCTCTGATATTCTCTCAGATACTAAGCTTGCGAGTCTTAAATAAATAGAAGACAGTCATTTTAAAGACACTTTAATTGTTTTTCCTCAAGGTGCACTTTTTTACCCCTGACACACTCCACGCTTCACATCTGAGATAACAACATTTTGTTGCTTCAGACTTCTCTTGGAATAATTTCTGAAGCACTGTTTTGTCTTGTTTCCTGCTGCCCTTTCCTTCCAGTGTGTGGATCAAGCAATGATCATATGAGTTAATGCTGCTGCTGCTGCTGCTTATCCTAGACTTAAACCACTGGCACAGTACAAAACTGTATTGTCTATAGGCCATAGCGGGTATGGGGCTGGTGTAGCACCTACATGAGACTATGGGAAACAGTTAAATGAGACTATGGCAAACAAAAGATATTAAAAAGGCACACAGGAGTCCAGAAAACTGGCAGCTTTATCATATATTTTGTTTTAGCAATTGTCAAAAGCTAGTCATGTTTTCATTAGCGCTCTTACTTACTAGATGATTGTGAAATTAAGTTTTAATTAAAAAGTAGAAGCCAATGCTATGTTTCATAGAGTCATGTTAAGCCACAATCAAATCTTCAAAAACTCTGGGAAAGCTGGGTTACAAAAAAAAAAAATCTGCAACATGGGGAAGAATTTCAGATGTACCTCCACAAAACAACAGGGAAACTGACGTTTTGTTTAAAATCAGAAAACCACATTCCACATATAAGTATATGCAATGTGTATGCTTATGTATATAAGTAATAACTTAAAGTTTATTTATGAACTCTTTTTACTTCTGTAGACTTTATTTTCCTAACAAAATACCAGAATTTTTTTTAGAGAGGGATAGGCATGTTTGACAAGACATTAAAGATCCTAAGTATGCAAAATCTATAAGAGTTAAAGCAGCCATCACTCTCCCATATTTTATTTTAGTAAGAATAAAGGTAGGGGAAATAACTACTTGACTTTGATTGAATGATAGTTCTCTGATTGAATGAGAGCACAGACATATGAATTTCCTTTTAATGCACACACCGTGTTATACTCACAGAAAGGGAAAGGAAAGTACTATGAAATTTTATGAATGAAACTATGGCATATTGTTCCTGGGGTGGCATGTTTGCTCAGGCAAAAATCTCATTTTGCTAATCATGGTTACTATCGTTTTCAGAACCTTTCTTCACCAAAGAGATTTTGACTATGCATTTTTGAACTCAGTTTCACCAGTGGGAGACAATTTGCAGACTATTGGCAAGCCATCGTCTACTTTTGGTGTTTTAGCTACTTTCACGGCTTCATCTTTTTTACTTCTTTTAGTACCAGGAATGCTAGCGGTTCATGCCGCTGCTGTTGAGTCGAGAATTACTTCATAATAGTTAAGCTCTTGTATTACATTTTATGTTAGAAACACCTGGAATAGTTTCTGTTTTCCTCACTGAACCTTGAATAATACTTTCACTTAAAGGATGGGATAAATAGAACTGGCCTCATGCTAATTTGAGAAATAGTGTGTGTGTGTGTGTGTGTGTGTGTGTGTGTGTGTGTGTGTGTTGGGATTGGAAAGAGTTGTAATACTTGTCTCTTCACCTCTTGTCAAGAAATGTTCCTTCGGTGGTGCCTGGGTGGCTCAGTCAGTTAAAGCATCTGACTCTTGACTTTGGCTCAGGTAGGATCTCATGGCTCCTGCAATTGAGCCCCATGTCAAGCTCTGCACTGAGCATGGAGCCTGCTGAAGATTCTCTCTCTCTCTCTCTCTCTCTCTCTCTCTTTCAGCCCTTCCCCTGCTCATGCTCTCTCTCTCTCTCTCTCTCTGTCAATACTACACTATATGTCACTAACTTGAATTTAAATAAATAAATTAAAAAAAACACAAATAAAGAGAGCATCATTAGATCAAGGATTTTCTTTTCAGTGGATTTTCTTCCATTCTTAGATGCCAAAATCTTTTCGTTTTATGCAGTGTGCATACGGTACATCTGGGAAATATTGTTTTGGGGTAGTATAAAAATGAATGAGTGAAATAGTGCCTATCTTTGAAAAAGTTTTGCATATAGTTTCTTTACTTACAGTTCTGCAACTTATATAAATAGTACTTCAAGTAATTTATTTGCATGCCAAGTATCTCTTTATATCAAATATAGTTTGTTTCAAGCAATTAGGGTGAAAAAGACAGTATTATCTTTCCTACATGGATCTTATTGCCTTACGATGATCATAATATTAGGTGAAATATAGATTGCTATAATAACATATAAAAAAGTGATTATTCCAGGTATCATTGAATACTTCCCTGAGAAAATGATATTAATGTGAGACCTAAGGGGAAAAGGAGAGTCTCCCTGATGAAAGAGAAGAGGTTATTTCCAAGCAAATGAAATGAATAGTGAACAGGCTTGGGGGTGAGAAAAAAATATGTGGCATATTTAGAAACTAAAATATTTTAATCTAGTTTAGTTTCATTTTATGGTTGGGCTACATAATATAGCAGCAAAATAAAATTGATTAAGCAGGGCAAGGCAAGATTAGTTAAAACTTTGTAACTTGTAGCAAAGGTTTAGAATGAAGATAAATTTTAAAGTCCAGTGTAAACCCAGTATAGAGTCCCAAGTAAACCCGTTGTAAAATGAATGGATTTTTTTTTTGAGAGGTAATTTTTGCATAATCATGGAAAATGGACCAGAGAAGAGGGAAAATGCAGAGGTGGAGCCCAGAAACATATCGCAGTTGTCCAAGTTAAAGAAGATAATGACTTGTTCTAGGGTGGTGATTGTAGAGAAACAAAGACATTCTAAGGATTAGATGAAGGTTATGGTAATTGGCTAGATGCGACTGGTGAAGGAAAATGATGAGTCGAAGGTGATTTTTAGTTTTTGCTCAGGTAGTTGACTGGTTGATGTTTCCTTGGTTGAGGTAAGGAATTTTAGAGCTCAGATGATGAAATTTTGAGAACCATAATCATTAGCAAGTTAATGGTAACTTTAGCCTTGGAAATCCATGAATGGACTTAGACTGAGGGGCCATATAGAGGGAGAGTTTAAAACTCAAATATTTAAGGAACATCTGGAGAAGACATCCTGTACAGGAAAATTATACATTGTGTAAACTGAGAGGCAAATGGATAAATTAGACTTGAATCTAGGAAGAACGTTTTTTAAAAAGGATAAAGTGTTTAGTAGTCTTGAATATTAAGAACTTATGAAAGATAAAGACTAAAATTCCAACTAGAATGAGAAATCTTTCATTTCTGGTAGAGTGCAGTGGGTCTTGATACCATCAATGGCTCCATCAACAGCAACCAATGGCTCCATCAACAGCAACTAGGAAAGCAGGATAAACAACATTTAGAATAAGCATAAAATATTTAACATGGCTGCATTTGGACCTTCCCCACTGCCCCCCCCCCAAAAAAAAAAGAAAAGAAGAAAGAAAGAAAGAAAAGGAAACAAAAGCAATATTCAAGGGAATAATTGCCTAGAATTGTCCCTAACTGAGCAGATCAACTCACAAATTCAAGAGGCTCAGCAGATCCAAAGCGAGATGTGAAAAAAAAGAAAAATCTGACCACTAGGTACATTGTAGTCAAACTGCTGATGAAAAATAAGTCAGCTAATATCTTTAAAGCAACCCAAGAGGAAAGACCTGTTTTCTTCAAAGGAAATTCATGAAAACTTATAACTGCCTTCTCAAGAGAAATTATGGAATCTTGAAGGAAATGGAATGATTTCTTAAGGTGAGAGAAAACAAATGCCAGTCTAGAATTCTATAACTAAGAATAATATACTTTAGAAATAAAGCTAAAATGAAGATCCTTTAAGAAAAATAAAAACTAATAAGATTTCACACCATCGGGACATTTAAAAAAGAAATACTCAAGGTACTTTTGACTGTAGAAGGATAATTTTTAAAATGGAAAGATGGAGATATAAGGGGGGAAATGTACATATTTGAGAAAATAAAAATAAATTCTGACTGTACAAAGTAATATTACAATTGCCATATTGAGTTTAAAATACATTTAGAAGTAAAATTCATGATGACAATATTGTAAAAATTGAAATGAGTAAGTGAAATTCGAATTTTCTATATGCCACTATTACAGAAGAGTAGTAAAAGTGATACTTTATATTAAACCTTAGAGAACTAAAGGATATATTCATCTTTAGAGTAACTAAAGTAGTTAAAATGTGAACTGAGGAGGTACTAGAGAGGGAAAATGGAAAAATGCAAAATATTTCATTATCCCAAAGAAATAAGAATGATAAAGATAGATAATATATAAAAATGTCAAATAAAACATGAATAATATCATAGTTATAAACATAAGCTGACTTAGTAATTATTTTACATAATAGGTGAATGAAGGAGCCAGTAAAGGAATATAATTTCTAAACTAAAATAAGGAAAACACACCATACAATACTTGAAAAAGAAACATATATTAAATGTAGGGATGAATAAAAGTAGAAAGTAAAAGATAATATATATATATATATATATATATATATATATATATGCTTTTCAAACACTAATCAAAATGTTGTTGATAGAGTGGAATTCAAGGTATAATTGCTACACATAAGGAAGAGCATTTCATAGTGATGAAGAGGTCTTTTTTTTAATAATTTTTTTTAACATTTATTTATTTTTGAGGGACATAGAGACAGAGCATGAACAGGGGAAGGGCAGAGAGAGAGGGAGACACAGAACCTGAAGCAGACTCCAGGCTCTGAGCCATCAGAACAGAGCCCGATGTGGGGCTCGAACTCACAGACCGTGAGATCATGACCTGAGCCGAAGTTGGCCGCTTAACCGACTGAGCCATCCAGGCGCCCCTGAAGAGGTCTTTTTAAGAAGACTGTAGCACAATTATAAATTTCCATGAACCCAAAACTATAATGTAAAATGTATATACTTTAAAAATTCTGACAAAACTCAACTTCTGCTTCTTAGTATCCTGTAGTAACTGAGACTGGGCTTTCCTTGCTACCCTGAAGAACTACACTAATGAATGAAATATATATTATAACTATTTTCAAATACTGGACAATAAGTGTTCGAAGACTATAAGTCCTGAGAGAAGGAAAAAAAAAAGTAAGCGTGAGCCTTAACTTCACCCCAGATTTCTTCCTGGAAACAATTTGTGGACTGCAGAAATGTTGCAAGAAACAAGACCAAAATACAAACAAAACAAAATAAAACGAAAAAGTAAGTTGCATTTTTATATATTAACAATGAAAAATCAGAGAGTAAAGTTTCAAAATAAACTTTATAGTAATACCAATAATGAAATATGAGGAGAAATTTTATCATGATATATGCAAAGTGTTTAAACTTAAAACTACAAACTTATGTTGAGAGAAATTAAGCATTAAAAATGGAGAGCTATGCTATGTTCAGAGATTGAGAGTTAATATTGTTAAGATACTTATCCAGATTGATCTATATGTTAAACATAATCATAATTGATATCTCCACAGGCATTTTCATAAAATTTATCAAAGTGATTCTATAAATTATATAGAAATCCAAATGAACTAAAACAGTCAAATCAATTGTTAAAAAAGAAAAAAAAATATTGAATGTATTTTTTTCAAAACTTGATATAAAATTATAGTATTCAAAAATGTATGGTGATGGCATTAGGAGAAAAAATAGTTATGGAAATAAATTGAAAGTACAGAAATAGACCCATACATATATAGTCAATTTAATTTGACAGTGGTTTCAAGATAGCTTAAAAAATAAAAAAGAAAAAGATTTTCACCAAATGGTGCTGGAAGAACTGGATATCCATATAAAAAAAACCAAAATAGTGCATTACATCACTCCACAAACAAAAATCAATACAAAGTTAGCCAATACCTTACACATAAATCTGACACTTCAAACATCTAGAAGAAAACATAAAATTAAATGTTGGTAAACTTGTGGTAGCCAAACATTTTTTGACAGGAAAATAAATCATTAGCCATAAAAGAAAAAAAATTGATAAATTGGACTTTACCAAATTTTAAAACTTGAGCTTTTTGAAAGACTCGGTTAAGAAAATGAAAAGAAAAAAATCACAGACTGGGAGAAAATACTTAAATAGAAACCACAGTGACATTGCATTTCACTTTATACTCACTAGAATGTCTAAAATTTCAAAAGATCGAAAATACAAAGTACGGCCAAGGAGGTAGAGTAATTGTAACTTCCATACCATTGCTAGTGGGAATCGAAAAGAGGAAAATGGCTTTGGTCAACAGTTTGATAGTTTCTTAGAAAGTTAAACATACACTTAAAATACAACATGGCAGTTTTACTTCTAGATATTTTTCCAGGAGAAATAAAAACTTATTCTATGAAATAGTTGTGCAACAATGGTCATAGCAGCTTTATTTATAATAAATAAATTATAAAAAAAAATTGTTGGGGAACCTGGATCACTCAGTCACTTAAGTATCTGACTCTTGATTTCAGCTCAGGTCATGATCCCAGGGTTATGAGATTGAATTCCGTGTAGGGTTCTTCACTGAACATGGATCCTGCTTAGGATTCTCTCTCTCTCTCCTTCTCTCTCTTTCTTTCTCTCTCTCTCTCTCTCTCTTGCTCTCTCTCTCCCACTGTCCCTCTCCCCACTCATATGTGCTCTCTCTCTCTAAGATAATAATAATAATAATAATAATAATAATAATAATAATAATAATTAATTGTGAACAAATCAAATGAATTAAAAGTTGTATATGTATAAAATTTAATACTCCTGTTAATAAACAGAATAGTCTACTGATACATGTAGCTATATGGGTGAGGCTTACAAATATAATGCTGAGTGTAATAAGCAAAACACAGCAAGGATACTTTAGAATTCTATTTATATGCAACTCTAGAAAAGTTACATGTAATCTATAATGATATAAAGCAGATCAGTGGTTGCTTGATAGCTGGGATAAGAATTCCAGGCTTTATTGATAACAGGCTCTTGGAAACTAGCTGACGTAACACAATATTGATTGAACAATACTAGAATTTACATTCCTTTCTTGTGTACCTGACACGTCTCAGTTTAACCATATGTTGGGTCATAAAAAAGGTCTAAGCAAATACTAAATTTTTGAAACCATTCAGTTCTTTCTCCAATTACAATAGTATTTCAGGTTAGAAATCAATAATAAAAAGAAAACTAAGAAATCCTCTCTTACTAAAAAATAAAAAAAAAGATAAACCCCTCATCCATGAGGTGACTAAGAAATAAATGAATAAAAAATGGAAAACATTCTCCCCGTGGTAGAAGATGAATCGAAGTTACCTGGTATTACCACTTCTCACTGAGAAGTTCTCCCTAGTGTGATAATGCAAGAGAAAAAAAGACAAAATAAACAAAAAGAAGACATAAAATTGTTATTATTCATAGATGGTATGCTTGTATACATAAAAGTTCCAAAGGAATCTAGAAGAATATATAAGAATAATTAAGTCTATTTTGCAAGGACTCTAGGTGCAGGTTAATATAAACACAGGAGAATACATTCAACTTCATGAGTTGTCAGTGAAGTGCCAATTAAAGTCTCAACTATAAACCTGCCAAAATGGCTAAGGTAAAAAATAGGAGGAAAAGGCGTAGGTCACGATATAGAGCAATTGGAACTATCAGATATTGCCGGTAGAAGTATAAACTTGCAGAAGCACTTCCACTTTTTATGTGGAAGAATCCAATAAAACTTAAGATGTGTATTTTTATGACTCTGTAATTGTGCTCTCAGGTAGGTATATACCCAACAAAAGTTCATATATTTGTTCATCAAAATACATGTAACAGAATATTCATAAATTGCTATTCATAATAGCCCTAAACTACCTTAAAGTCCATCAACAGTAGAATGGATAAATAAGCTATGTTTTTACATAGAGGATATTATATCAGAATGAGAATTAATTGACCTTATAAATGAAATTAGGTTGAAAAAAATAGATATACAAAGTTTTATATTGAATTATTTAATATATGTTATATACTTGACATATATATTAGAGAATATTAATTATATATGAGAATGTTTAAATCAAAGTATATATAATATATAATTATGTTTAACAAATATGTCCATATCAATATTACATATAAGCATTATTACACATATAATGTATAATCTATATTATACACAATATGTCTAATTATGTATATTTTATATATTATAGATATAATATCTCAACATTAGAAAAAAGAAAAATATTCATATAAAAAAAGAATTGCTTGAAAAGTGAGGAAAATAGCATCAGGGAGTAGAGCAAACCATTAAAAAAGTCTGGCTATGTTTTAAGATAGGCTTTTATGGACACTTAAATACTACAGTGAAAGTATCAATAAAAAAGAATAGAATAAAGAGGCAGTAGTAAAAAAGAATTAATTATTTATTGTCCACAGTCCCCAAGAAAGCAGAGAGAAATAAAATCTAGAACAAAGTTAGAAGTATTGATTATCAGCAGAAAAAGAGAGAACTCTTTCATTTTAATGGAAATTGATAAGAATAAAGGTTAGATTCAAGCAGGTTCGTTTTGCTGCTTCTGTTTTTGTTTTTGATTCATTGTCGCTATTGTTTGTTTCCTTGCTTATTTGTTTTCCATTTTTTTAACTGAAGTATTTTGCAGAGCAAGTGACAATATGAAGCGCCAGAGCTTTGATGAGAGTAGAAGTTTGAAACAGTGTTCGGATAGAATGAGTGCACTAATTCGCTAAAGACATAACACAGCACTGTGTCAGCTCCAGGCTGGTGTCGGTCGATCTATCTAGAAATACATTTGCCCAATGAGAGGATTTTCCAGAAGTATTAGAGAGTCACCTATGGATCAGTGCTAGGGACACAGACAATCCCTTCTACTAGATGTTTGTAGCAGAGAGAAGTGTTTCTTAGAGAGAGCTAAGAAAGGTTAGTTGTTGCTAATCGAGGGGTTACAATGGTAGAAGGATGATCAAGAGAGATTTGAAAAATAGTAGGAATTTGAAAAGATGCGTGGACTAGAACTCCTTGCATGAATTGGAAAACTAGTCATTTAGATCTTTAGCTTCACACAACCTAGTTTTTCCTTGCCTTTGGTCATGCATGAGATGAGTGTAGGATCTAGGGCCAAGGCTGGTGCTTCCTTGCTCTCAGCCCAGAGTTCTTGTAGCCATCACAGGATGCCAGGTCCAATTCTGCCAGTAGGTGTCTATGGAGAGGGTAGACCTCAGAGCCCTGTCTGATGCTGGAGAGACGAGAAAGCACAGGTTGAAACACTGGAAGTTGAGAGAACCATGCCAAACCCTGCCCACTCCTGCTAGCTCTCCTTAGGGAAGAATATACTAAATTTTCTGAATTTGTGTAACTAGCGCCTGGGCTGTAATCATTATAAAAATTAGTTCTTCAGCTAAACATTTACCTTTAAGTCAACATAGTTGAAGGATAGCTAATCATTAATATTCCCAAGCATATTTTTATAACAAGATATTTCAAATAGAATTAAAAGAGATTCTGAGTAGCCACCTGCATTGATGTAATGTTTGTGATTACTTCTTTCTCTTTAAATGTTTATTTGTTATTTGAGGGAGACAGAGAAAGAGAGAGACAGAGAGAGAGGGAGCATGAGTGGGGGAGGGGCAGAGAGGGAGACGCAGAATCTGAAGCAGGCTCCAGGCTCTGAGCTGGTAGAACAGATCCCAAAGCAGGGCTCAGATTCATGAACTGCAAGATCAAGACCTTAGCTGAAGTCAGATGCTTAACTGACTGAGCCACCCAGGTGCCTCTGTGATTATTTCCTTTTAAGATGATGCATAATATTTTTGGCCTAGAAAATGTGCTTCAAAAAATTAGTTTTGAAAATGCTTTTTGACAGGACAATATTACAACCGAATAAATGTCATATTTCATTTCATGTTTGGCTGTCTCAGTAGTGTTAAATTTCTTTAGTTATTCCATGCATCGATTTTCCCTCCTTTCAACTTAAGTTGCCTTTTCTGTTGTCATGTTCAATGGAGAGTTGGCAAAGGACAAACTTACTATGTGAATCCTATCGGTGGCCTTTTGGAATAACTTTTCATATTCAGAGTGGAGCCACCTTCTCAGTTTAATTATAAGCTTGACAATTTCAATTTGGATATGTAACTCCATTTTGACTAGCCTTAACAAAGTCCCTAATTTGATTTCCCATTAAACCAGCTTGCCTGTTTAGCATTTTTGAATGCATCTGAAAAGAGAAAATGCTTTCAATACAGGCTATTTTTCTAAAAATCTGTTCAGAAACAAAAGAATATGTTAAACACAGATTGGGATAAAATTAGGTCCTCAAGAGAGGTTCAGGATGGAAAAGAAAAACATATTGAATTGGGTGATGTATTTTTGCTAACAAATATATGTGTAAGCATTTCCAATGTTGTATAGCTACCACCGTTAGATCATCTAGAGATGAAAATGACACCTATAAAGTTATGAAGACTATACAAATTTTTACGTTTTTAAAGAGTGTATTTATGTTCTTAATGTCATCTACCAACACACACACATAATGCCCTTTCACGTTCCCTATGGTGAACTTATATCTGAACAATTTAACTGAGAACTTTAAAATTAAGGAAGGGTTAAATAGAACCTGAAGGGTTAGGGGACGAAATCCTGTTTTGGTTTGTTTTGTTTTTAAATCATTTTCTTTTCTTCTTTTATTTTTTATCATGGTAAGTGTATTCTTTAATCCCTCTGCCCTATTCCCCTCATCCCCTTTGGTAACCATCAGTTTTCTCTCTATAGTTAAGAGTCTGTTTCTTGGTTCCTCTCTCTCTCTCTTCCTTTGCTTGTTTGTTTTACTTCTTAAATTCTACACAGGAGTGATATTTGGTATGTCTTTTTCTGACTCACTTATTTTGCCCAGTATTATACTAACTCTATCCATGTTGTTGAAAATGGCAAAAGTTCATTGCTTTTTATAATATTCCATTATATATATATGTACATGCATATGTAGGTATATATATGTATAAATGTGTATACGTGTGTGTGTACATAAACATATATATGTACACATACCACATTTCCTTTATCCATTCATCTCTCGATGGACACTTGGGCTGCTTCCATAGCTTGACTATTGTAAAGGATGCTGCAATAAACATGGAGGTGCATGTATCCCTTTGAATTACTGTTTTTGTATTTCGGGAGTAATTACCCAGTAATGAGATTCCTGGATTGTAGGGCAGTTTTATTTTTAACTTCTTGAGAAGATTCCATACCGTTTTCCACAGTGGCTGCACAAATTTGCATTCCCACCAACCGTGCAAGAGGGTTCTTTGTCCTCCACATCCTCCTCAACACTTGCTTCTTGTGCTGTTGATTTTAGCCATTCTGACAGATGCGAGGTGATATCTCATTGTAGTTTTGATTTGCATTTCCCTGATGATGTGCGATGTTGAGCGTCTTTTCATGCTGTCTATTGGCCATCTGTATGTCTTCTTTGGAGAAATGTCTGTTCATTTTTTTGGCCATTTCATCTGGCCGTTTTTTTTTTAATTTTTTTTAATGTTTATTTATTTTTGAGAAACATAGAGGCACAGCGTGAACAGGCGAAGGGCAGAGAGAGAGGGAGACACAGAATCGGAAGCAGGCTCCAGGCTCTGAGCTGTCAGCACAGAGCCCGACGCGGGGCTCGGACTCACGGACCGCGAGATCATGACCTGAGCCAAAGTCGGCGCCCAACCGACTGAGCCACCCAGGCGCCCCTCATCTGGCCGTTTTTAATTGGATTATTTGTTTTTTGGGGGGATATTGAACTGTATTCGTTCTTTTCCAATCCTAGATTCTACTGCAAACCAAGGAAAACTAATTTAATTTTATTTGAGAATCAGAAAAAAATTTGGTTTGTGTTTACACTATGACATATTTTAAAGATTAAATAATGTTATGCAATTCTATGTCCTAGTATCTGTAATGATTTTTTTTAATCTTATTGAGGTCTACATTTTAAAATTTTTAAATGTTTTATTATAAAAGAATGTTAATCTAAAAGTTTTTAAGTTGTTTGGAGCCTATGAGGAAGACTGAATATTTCTCTTTGCTATTTCAAAATAAAAGTGCTTTTTAGAAAATGGAGTACAAACATTATCAAACCACTATCCTAATAAAATACCTTGATAAGTAAGATAGCTTCTTTGTTCCTAGTACCAGTATATATTTTAAAAGTCTATCACCTTCCCCAAAGCAGTTATTAGGTATTTTTTTTAATTTTAAACATTATATTAATGTTAGTACAATCTTTCAACTATTCAATATTGAAAAAAAACACATATCGGAAGTGATATATTACTGAAATGCAGGGTGTGTAACGTGTAAGAGCACCAGGTACTTGAACTAGACTGCCTTGGCTCAGATTCCAGCCTTATAATTTAATAGCTGTATTGCCTCGAGCAACCTGCCAAACCTTCCAGTTCCTTTGTTTCCTCATCCATACAATGGAGATAATAGTAGTACCTACCTCATATGGCTGCTGTGAGTTAATTTGTCAGTTACTTAGAACAGGGCCGACGTACAGGAAGCACATAATAGATATTAACAATTGTTATAAGCTCTTATTGGAATTGGTGCCAAACTCCACACATTTGCCTCTCCGAGTATTGTTCTATGCAGGTGCACCTCACCAGGGGTCTTTAAGTTTAGGTAAACATTGGGACTCACAAGAATTTCATAGTTTACACTTGGCACCAGTTTACCCAGAAGGTTATATGAAAGGAAATACATCTTTTCAGGCAACATCAGGCATTTCTCTCCATGGGAGTCCCAGTGGCAATAGTTTGCAAGGCAGTTCGCAGAGGGGTTGGGAAGCTATGCTTCCCCAGATGACAGTCCAGGTGCAAGAGCATGAGACCCGCATCCGTGGGAGAGGTTCACTTCCTGAGCATCCTCATGTAGAACATGTATCTGATAAAGGTCTTATATCCAGAATATGAAAAGTTAGAATAGTATAGTAGGAGACATTCTGGTGTTCTGACATAACGTAGACAAGAAACCTAGAAAAGTAAAAGAAGGAATAACTACCATGTCTTTTCATTTTTCTTGGCTGTAAGTATTATAATAGGATTTTGACAACAGTTTGCCAACAGGCGTTCCACCTCGACATAGTTGTGGAGGACTTACATCATGGGTATTTTACACTGGCTTTTGTTTAAAAAAATCCTTTTGTTCTGTGTAGAGTAGTCACATGGACAAAAAATTTGACATTTTATGAGGAAAAAGAAACCATCTTTATTGTTGTTGAATTACTCCTTTTCCACAGCAAAGAATTATAGTCATATCTGAGTAGGACCAAATCTTGTGTCTGAAAACATTTTTTGAAATGGACAAATTTGCACTATAGCTTAACTGAAATCATGGAATACATACTACAAAGCACAGCAGAGAAACTAAATTAAGTTTAATTAGTTAAACTAAGTTTCCTATAAAATGATAATATTGAGTAGGATTCTAGATGGTCATAATTTGGATTGTTTGCAAAATACATTTTGCGATTAGGGTAAGAGCTAAGTTACTAAACTTCATCCCTTTATATTTATTTAGATCTTTGAAAAATATGAGAGAGGACTTCCTGATTTATATTTGGACATATTGAGAAACTTGTCGTAGCATTAATAGACCAAGAAGTTCAGTTATTTTAAAACCACACCAGTGTTGTAAGAATAAGCACAAATCAGCAGCACAGGAAGGATGGCTATATTTCTATTTACTGTAGTAAGAGAGCAGACTTCCAATTTATCAGAGCTCCTTCATATCAGTCAGAATCCTCTTTGGAGAGTAACTTAAAACTTTGTCCTCTATTGTGAAAAGGGGGGGATAGAAGGCTGCTTTTATATATATATAAGTACATACATATACATAATATATATTATATGTAAGCAGCCTATATATATAAATATTTGCATTCAAGGATATATATACGTATATATAACCTTAGGAGGTTTAAGGCCTTAGAAGCATTTTTGTTCTCGGTTGATTTCTGGATCCAGAAAACTTCATCTAGATCAGAGAGGAATGTTACCAGATATTAGGGAAACTAGCTCCTTCTTTGGTAAACATTTCAAGGTGCATCTGCCTAGAAGAATATTCAGTTAATAAAAATGATTTGTCATGGTTTGAGAATTTTGGAACTTGAGTTTTATAGTCTGATTGGTTTACTCTACCAGGCTTTTAGATTATATTAACACTGTTGTCTTGCACAGGTGCATTTATGAAATTCAGAAAACTTTGTTCAATAAGTTGAAGACAGAGACCCCAAAGTGAGGTATTGGCTGACTCAAAGTTGCCTTTGTTTTCACAAAGAAGTTTCTATTGAATATTTCCCTTGAAGTATCTTGCATCAAAGTGGATCTGGATGAGAAGATATAAAAATCTTTTACAGACAGGAAATTGTGCAGTTACCCTCTATGAGTAGGCTTGAGCCACTGCTTGTGCCTTAAACAAAATTTCCTACCATTTGTTAGGCTTATCAGTGCCTCTTGCTTGTGTAGCCAGTGGCTAATAGCAGTGGCTAATAGCACAGTGATGCATCTTAGCACACATAGTTTTCTGAGACTCCAAAGGTCCTTTTAAAATGCCTTACAAGCTTTCATCATGAAATGACAGTATTCTTGTAGCAATTGTCCTAATCTGTCTGCAAAACTAGTCTTCATGCTCTCCTAGGGAGAAAATTTGCCCTACGGTTGTTCTGAGTCACCCAGAGGAGAAGTTTTACCACAGCCATTTAGGATTTAAAAAAAAGGCTTTGCCACAGGACAGAATTCGATATTACAATGGCACAGACAGGGCTTGCTCATTCAATGAGGAAAGAAGACAAGCTAGTTTCCCCATTTTAAGGCATGGATTGAACTTAAACAACCTCTCTAGGCTACTGGTTTATATATATTCACTTGTATGGAAAATCAAAAGGAAATGAAATAAATGCAATCTATACATGACAAGATTACAAAGTCAAAGGGAGAAAAGGGAAGAAAAGCCAAAGCCACTGGTGAAATCCCGAATGATAGCAGGTCTCTAGAACCTTCTGCCATGGAAGACTTTATGGTCGCACAGAGCCCTTGGAGTAAACCAAGTATTCATGTTTGAGAGAGAATACTACCAAGTGTCATCAATACTATTCTTGAACTTTATTCTTCCTCTGGTGAGACTGGAAATTACTTTCAGGATCTAACTGGCTCCCAGTGGTTTTTAATACAAATGGCTAATTATTAAAGGACAGATTTTAGCTTATAACCTGTCCATAGAGGAACGCTAATAACTAAGGGTGTTATTCTGTTCAAAGTCTACTGGTTTTTAGTTTTTTAAGTTGTGTACAGTTTCAGAAGCTCTGTGTCCTCTGAAATACATGTGAGTCAGTGCTTCATGAAATCCTGTTTAATGTTTGCAAAGCATTTGTCATTCCTGCCGCATGTACAGATTTTACGTTTCTGGCTTCAATAAGTAAAACGACTTAAAGAGGTGTAGTTGCCAAGTACCACTGCCTTTCAAATTACAGATTCTTTGGTGGTACCTTTTCAAGGATCTCAGGCTTGGCATATAATGGAGCTAATTAAATTTTCTTCCTAGGAAGCAGCCAGCTAGACCACTGCCCCAGGCACATAACCTCAGCTTACTACTTTTTTTCACTCATTTATTCTGTGTGTGAGATGAGACTCCTCAAGCTGCAAAAGTAGAATACTCAAGCCACACAGCTGCTGATGGATTTTAGCAACCACGGAGCTGGTGTTTGAGTCTCAGCCCTGACAGCACACATCACAGAGTGGTGACAGTGGAGACACATCTTCCTGGATGAGCTGGCTGTGGATGACAATCTGCCAAACTAAAATAATGGAAGGAGCATTATTTGTATAAAATGAACCAACCTGGCTTAGCTCTAAGGTGTTTTGCAAGATTCTAGGACTATCACTCCACTTACCCCTGAGATTACGTTTGTGAACAACCAGAAAACATAACAATTAGAAACAAAAACATATGGGGAAAATGTTTGTTTTAGAAATTTCATTAATGCATCTTTTCAATTGAACAATTTTGTCAGTCTTCATAAGAAACAAAGGAAATGGGACACCTGGGTGACTCAGTTGGTTAAGCGTCCAACTCTTGATTTCGGCTCAGGTCATGATGCCACAATTCGGGAGTTCAAGCCCTGCATCTGGCTCTGTGCTGATGGTGAGGAGCCTACGTGGGATTCTTTCTCTCCCTCTCTCTCTCTGGCCACCTCCTGTTCTCTCTCTCTCTCTCACTCTCTCTCTCTCTCCCCTTATCAAACTAAGTAAACAAATAAATAGAAAGAAACAAGGAAATGTATTTAATAAGAATCAGCTATCTGGCAATTACTATATTAGGTTCTTGGAACATATTATTTAACTTTAGTAAGCATTTTTTCTTCTATTAAATATCTGAGAAAACTAGGAAGGAATTGGTTAAATGATTTGTCCAAGTTCTACGGCAGACCTGGAATTTAAAAACAACTTTATTTGATTGAAAATCCTTGGCTTTTTCTACCTTAACACACTGCATGATAGATTTACAGATTCTGTGTTTAAAAAAGAGACACTTTTAGGTAGAAATTTTGGGAAATATTCATGAAAGTGAATGGTATACATGCACATGTACCCCTGTACCCCTGTGTGTGTATGATATTTATCTTAGACTATACATTCTCTAAAAAGAAGAATTTTCAGTTGTTGTTCTCATAAAGTTACTTATCCATAATACAGCTATTTTTGTGGATAGTCATCTTTTATAGAAAGGGTTCAGAATTACCCATGGATATAAGGAGATCCACTACAAAGAAAGAAGCGGCCACCTGGAGCTTACAAGATTATACAGAAGTCATGGAATCCATTTCCGTGACACCTAGATGGAAATTAATCTTTTTAAAATATCATCTTAGAAGATAGAGTATGAATATATTTATGCATCAGATAAATAGATAAATGAACATAAGTAGATAGATTAGATAATTTACATAGATACATAAAATGGGGATTAATTTATTTCTGGGGTAAAAACAAAGTGGAGCGTTCCAGTCTGTAACATTAAATCTCTCTAAATTCCTGATTGCATTCTTGAATAATAGCTCTTTTCTTCCTCCTGCAGTTGGACAGCGTCACCTCCCTGATCCAAGCGGCCAAAAATTTAATGAATGCTGTAGTGCAAACAGTGAAAATGTCTTACATTGCCTCAACCAAGATCATCCGAATTCAGAGTCCTGCTGGGCCCCGGCACCCAGTCGTGATGTGGAGAATGAAGGCTCCTGCAAAAAAGCCCTTGATTAAAAGAGAGAAGCCAGAGGAAACTTGTGCAGCTGTCAGACGAGGCTCGGCCAAGAAAAAAATCCACCCAGTGCAAGTCATGAGTGAATTTAGAGGAAGACATGTCTACTGAAGCCACTCTTTTACTCTGGTGCCGATATTACAAAGTCCTGGCTAAACACACTGCTTTAATTTTACACTTGATTAGTTCTGTAAGTTCACTAACTTTTAGAATTTAATCCACAGAGAGTGCAAAACATTGGAAGCAACATATATTTGGGATCACGTCATTGCCATAACTGTACGGTCAGCACCTAATAAGTAATCAATACATGCTTGTTGAATGAATGAACACTTCAGGTGTCGTTCAACCGTCCCGATCAGAAACAACATCTTACACTTATTACCGAATGAACACAGGAGACTCAAGTGAGTCCTGTTCAGCTGTGATAACCTAAGTACACTCGCCTTATCATTTTGAATTAAAGCATTGACGTGAGCTCTTGAGTTGGTTTTCAATGAAAGCAAAAGACTTCATAAAATATGTTCCCATTCGATCTCCATATTTTCTTTTATCTGACCTAATCTGACAGACACGTGATTCTCCTGATATCTAGAGATTGAAAAAAAACAGATCAATCTCTAAAGATCTGTATCTGTTGTCAGTTGATTAGGGTAACATCAGAAACAAACCTAGCTCAACAGTCAAGTTCAGCCTTGATTATTAATGAAGCATTTTTTAACATTATAAAGATTATGATGAATTTTGATGGCACAAATGTACCTTTTAAGCTTCCATAGTGTTCAGAAGTTCTGCACGTTGAGTGTTAGATTTCAATGGGTCCGCCAGAATAGTATATGGAGGAAGAGTTATCCTTTATTGGGGAAGTGAGACTCTATCTATATTCCTGAGTGAGATGTGATAACAGAAGTAGAAGCAGTTCTGCATGACTCTAAAAATTCATTTGTATCAGCTTGCAATTGTAATTAAAAGGAAAAGGCCACTTTGAAAAACCTTTTGGCATCAAGTAAAATATAAATGCATGAATTATATCATTTAACTATGAAGTAGAGTTAATGGCAAAGAAGCTGGAGTGATTTTGAAAACATTATTTAAAATAAAAGTCGTTGAGATCATTTGATAACTTCAATCACTGCACTTATCCTTAGTCAAGCTCATGAAGGACTTCATAATAGTTTAGAGTGTAGTCCATTGCCCCTACTCCCCCCCGTCCTTGCCTCTCCTCTTTGGAGAAGTTAAGTTTCACTTTTTCTCACACACAGAATTCTCCTTCACAACATTATAATCATGCATTCCCTATTCTACTTTATCGAAATTATATTTTAATTTTGACTCACTTTGTACAATACTGCCATTAATGAGTTGTTTCAACAATTATATTATCTTAATTTGATGAAGTAAAATTCAAACACGCAACATCAGTTGATACCAGAAGGACCAGTTTGGCTAAAAGAATGTGTGAAACATAAAAATGCACAAAGTTGAGAGTATGATGTGTGTGATGCCTTGAGCAAAATGGTACGGGAAAAAGATTTATTTAATAGATCATTATTGATTATGTGAAAAGTGTACACTTTTTATTGTAATGAATTATTTTATCCTTCCAAAATGCTGAGTTGCCTTGGCTCATCATATAAACTTCCTAGGAGGTGAAAGCTACAGGTCCTTCCTGCCTTGCACTCTGCACTGGCCCACAATAATTATTCCAGATAGAGTCCACTCCTTAAAAGAGAAAGCAGTGCAAAAAGGAATTAGGGAATCCAGATAATTCTATTTTCCAGGACTATTTAGATAATGAAAAGCAAAAAAGGGAGTTCCTTTTCTTGAAATGCTACCATCATTTTCTGTTGTAAGGGTAGATATTACAAGAGTGACATGTATGACCATTCTTATCTCAGATAAAAGGGTAAATTTATAATATATTTGAGAAAATAGATTTTTTAAATACCAAACTACTAGCTCAAAATCATAAGTCTCATTTAGAAAATCTAATGTCTGTTTGATCCTATGTCAGCATTTCACAGTTGGGAGTTTAGAATGCAGCATCGATGCCAAAAGAACAGAAATAACTTGAAATTATACAATTACCAAATAACCTCTACGTCTTAACAAAATGACATTTTACCCCCAAATGAGGTGTGAACTGGCCCCTTCTTCAAAATAGGTTGATTTCTGGGTTAGCTCAAAGCAAATAACTACGATTACAAAACTTAATTAAAAAATAACTTGGAGAATGCCCCAAGAGTAAAGTCCATTGTAGTAATCAAAAGTGCAATAAGAAAAAGATGCATAGAGGTGAGAAAGGCATCTGTCCAGCTGAGTGAATTCGAGACTTAGTTTGACTCAAAACCACTAATAAGTATCTATACACAAGAAAACTAGCAGCAAATGTATTAACAAACCTTTGTGCTATAAAGCATAGTTAAATGAATCTTATGAAATAAGAATGTACATTATGTGTTTATATTTAAGCCCTTCCCCTGTAGGGGAATGGCAGAAATTCCTTAATGAGAGTGATAGGTTGGTGGCCCATCCATGCACCTTTTGAAATTGCATCACGGATATTGGCACTTCTTCCAATGATACATTTGCTTTAACCTACTAATCAAAATTCAAACTCACCTCTTTCTTCTAGTGAAATTAATTTATATTAACTTATGTAGGAAAAAGTCCTTGAGAGGAAGGAAGGGTTTATACCACCCACAAGGATAATTCCATTCTACTTAGTTGCTAGCATCACAGTCAAACATCAGACTAGAATCATGATGATAAATTTTAAAATACCCATGAAATCATAGTCCACCAAAGATTCTTTTAGTTAGAAACACTGGAGGATTTTATTAAACAGGAAGTATGAAAAATGTAAATGTCTCCCATTTGTTTATCATAAGTGGAAGTAATTCCATTAAAATCGTTGTTTCTAATGGAGTTTCTGGGTACAACTCAATGAAGGAGTCAGGAAAATAATTCAAACCCTAAATTGCTAAGGTAATTTGTTAACGATCCACTTTCTCCTTGTCTTAGGACATGAGTGAAAACAATGAATATTAAAAAATATAATATGCTTAATTATACCCTCTGGCCTTCAGGCACCTCTTAACTTATCAATATCAGTATAACATATGTTCCCCATAAAATGCCTTCTATGTAAGGACTCCATAGCTACACAAAAAGGCTCACTTTTTCAGTCTGGCATTCTGGCACACTTAACAGCTTCAAGTCATACTACAGCAAGATAAAAATCACGCACATGTAGATAAGTGCCCAATTTGAGCCTCAAACCCAATCATTATCACATTCAGTAGTGAGTGGCTGAAAAGATACCAGAAGTATTCTCAGTGGCTTTCCACACCTTCATTTTCAAGGTGGTCTTTTCACCACCCATCCCTGGGCTAGGGACCCTCCCACTAACTGTTGATGGTCCTCTCCCAGACTGTTGCAGTCAGGGTTGTTCATCCCAGCCAATTATGCCCAATTATAGTCCTTTCCTCTTGGTCCCATGCATCAAAAATATCCACTATCATCTCTCAACTCCTTAGATGTCTATCCCACATATAAATTGGTTAATATATTCTATAGCGTTAAAATTATAAATTTTAATTCCCAGCAGCTTCCTCACTTTCTTCTTTTTTCTCTTTTCTTCTCTTTCCTTTCCTTTCCTTTTTTTTCTTTTCTTTACTTTCTATTTCTTCCATTTTCTTTTCTTTTTTTCTATGCCAGAAAACATTCTTACCCCTTTTGGTGTCAAATGCACACTTCTTGATAGGAATAGAGGTTCCCATGAATACAGATTTCTGTATAGGGATAGAAGGAGTGGAATGAGGGAATGAGATCTGAGACTTTTCTTGGTGATATTTACCATTCTCCAGTGAATTCATTGCAGAATGCTATCCTGTTGGGTATCCTTGTAATTCTCTAGGTCAGCTAAATAGATATTCTGATATTCAACCAGAATATCAAGTTGAATGAAATCTGTACTTTGTTTTGTCAACCTGTCTTTTACCAAGACAGCCTGTCTATTGCATATTCAAGGAATCAAAGAGCCATTTTTCTGTTTGGATAGTCAGAAATATTTCTCTCTGACTTGATCAGAAAGGATAGGGTCATCCAATTAAAATATCGTAAATGCATATTATTTCAAAAATTCTTTTTAAGTACACTAGGAAAATTTCTGCAACCTGAGAAATATTTATTTATATTTCATTTTCATTTAACTATCACATATCAGAAAAGAACACTTACTCAGAAGAAAACCCTATAGCATTTTTGTCATAATTATCTTTCCATATTGTTATGATATCTTTAGTATCAGTATTTTGCATGTTACTATCAAGTAAAAACTCCAGGCTTAATATCAGAAACATCTACATATAAAGTTTTCATTTTGATCCCTTGGGTCTATTAGGAAAGAAAATGTAGATGCTAAAACTAAAGATGTCTTAATGAAAGCTATAACACTCTCCTAGATATCCACAAGAGATTTAAAATTTTAAATACACTTTTTTGCCATTTGTAACCAATTCACACGAACAAAATTTTTTTTTCTATTAGAACAAAAGAAGCAATAATTTACAACAGTCTTCATTTTACGTGTGAAATTTTCCCCTGCCAGGATAGATAGATCTATTCCTGAACACTTGAAAAGAAGATAATTGATACTATTTGAGAGAAACATTTCCAAATGGAACCTAACCTTACCAGAATCCTGTTTATGGGCAATAGATGGTTTGTAGGACTGGCCTTAATGTAGATCCTAGGACTAGATGTTTCATGGCTGCAGGCTGGCTTATGGCATCTAAAAGTCCCCATCGGCTTTATAGGAACAAATCACAAGGACTGTCTTTCAAAATGAGTTTGACAAGTTGGAGAGAAAACACAATATATACAGAGCAGTTCTAAAGGGGTGTGGGTAAGAAAGTGACAGAGGCAGGGGAGGGAATGAGAAAAGTAGTTGCAGGAGCAGATAACTTATAACCAAATGGAGGAAGAGGTTTTGGTTCTACCCAGATTAAGGAGTTTCCTCCTGAGGAATATTTTAAGGATAGAATTATGGGTACTTGTCTTTGGTGGTTTGGGTGAAGTCATGTCGGAGGAAGAAAGATGAACTATGTAAATTTCGAGGATGATTTAAGGATATTGTTTGTAAGATGGGAAATGGAAATTCTAGGCTGTTGATAGGTGAAATTCTTCCCTATATCAGAGTTCATCAGGATAACCACATCTTAATGTATTTAACAAATATTCGTTGAGCTACGATGATCTTCCAGGCACTGCTCTAGATTCTTAGAATATGCAAGGTAACAAACAAACAAACAAACAAACAAACAAAAACAGTGGTCCTTACCCATGTGCCTACTCTGTGCTAAATGCTATTACCTTATTTAATTCTCTCAATAGTCCTCTAGGAAAAGCATTGTTAGCTCCATTCCATCCATGAGGAAAATGAGGCTTAAACAGGCTCAAAATCTTGCTCAAAAATTCATTGACACTACAGTTTGGTTTGTGGCACTCTAGAGTCTGAACTTCAGCCATTATACTATCCAGACTTCCTGAAAAAAAGGAATTGGATTTGTTCAGTTTAAAATGGAACACATATTTCAAATGCTGGCTGCTTCCTATGTAACAGCAAAAAGATAGAAACTTAAAAAAATGATTAGTAGTCCATAACTAGTCCATTTAAAGCTGATAAAAGACAGACCTGTAAGTAATTAGGTGTTATTCTCACCTCTAATAATCTGAATTCGGGTATCAGATATATGGGTAATGAATATTTCATCTATATATCTGAAACAGGATGAAAACCCTTGACAAATTACTTTTACTACTATACGGGGGACACTTTCAGGAGAAATGCCTGTTTCAACCCATCTTCAGCATTAGTTGTTGCTGAAAACATTTGTTGGCACCACTTCTTTCCTATTTCACTGCTAATGTGTGTCTGTGTGTTTAAAGTCATGGATCCCATGGGACTGTTGGCCAAGGATTATTGGAATAAGGTATAGTTTCTTTGTACTCCTAACAGACCCAAACTATAACAAGTGCATGTTTCCTTTCTTTATGGAGGTCACAAATGTATAGGGTATGTTCTTACCTGCAGGTGTGTGTAGTCCTTGAACTCTGCATTGTCCTTCTTCCTACAGCTAACTAAAGGCTTGACTCCACTTCTTGCCCATGTAGCTGGATAGCCCTCCCTATCACAGGCCCAGGGGAGTTTAATGTATTTCTGATCTTTCTTAAAGTGGATTCACAGATATTTCCTCAAATTGAGGATATGTTTATCTGGGGTCTTCACTTTTGGGTACCTGGCAGTCATGATGGTTTCTGTCCCCAGTGTAAGAAAAGAAAGCTCTCAAGAAGGAACTTCTCTTTGAAAAAAGCTCAGATTTCTAAAAAAAAAAAAAAACCTCTCTATAAATCTCTTCAAAAAGAGATTTTTATTATTTTTTTTACAAAAGCTATTTGCAGCAGTAGTTCTTGAGTTTTCTTTTCCAATGAGATATTTTCTAGTTCTGAAGTTTTCTTTCCTTTGCATTTTCAGGAGGAATGCTTATTTTTTTTTAATTCTGGTTTTTTGATCTTTAAGATATGCAACCCTCTTTCAATAATTAAATCAATAGTTCAATCCTGTAGATAACTTTTTTTTTTTTTGTATTCAGTCAGCCATGTATTACACTGTCCCAAGCCAACTGCCATCAGTCATATGTTTGCCATCTTCGTGAATTTTCTGAATCTCTCTGGTATTCACCAAGAGTCTAGCTTAGAAAGTTTTCTTGACCTAGGCTTCTCACATCAAATTTAGGCTAGTGTGTTTATTAATCAAGCAAAGGGGCAAATCTGAGATGAAAGTTAGTGCACTTTCAGTTAAACAGACCTCCCTTCTTCCCGATGCTTTAAACATACCGTTAATTTCAAAAATACTGTAGAGATAGTGTCCCATTTTTACCAAAACTTATGCCATTATGGCTTTGTGTTTTCCTGTGTTGGTATACAATGTGTCCATGGGGATATAAATATGAGAATTTTAGCAACTGTCTTGCAGGGTTAAGCGGTCTTTCTTAATACTTTTGAAATGTTCCTTTGTGTGGTACAATCCTTCCAAAGAAAAGGTCATGGGACCTAAGTGATAGCATAATGGTTTTTCCTCCATTACTGTGACTAACTAGTCCCTGAAAACAGAAGTAGACATAAGTTATGCCCCATTTAGTACCTCAGTGTTGAGACTTAAATTCTTTTCTTTTTTTTTTTTTTTTTATTTTGCGGGGGTGGGGGGGTGGAGGAGAGTTGTTGGTTAAATATGAATTAAAACTTCATGAAAGAATTTCAGGTTCCCTGTTTTTCATTTTGATTATGTTTAAGCTCTATCGTGACTTGGCAAAAGAAAAGAAAAAAGAAACAATTTGTTACTTTATGTACTTTTGCAAGCAACAACTTTGACAGTTTAAACTTAATGACATTTCTGAAGGTAATATGCATATTATAATTCAGGATGAAGGGCAGATTTAGACTAAGATAGCCTGAAATTAAATAAAAGTAGGCAAAAGTATCTTGAGAACTTATATTTAGTGGCATTTGAGCTATTTCAAACCACCTTGCTGGTACATGCTACCCTGCTGTGGAGAAGGCAGGCGAGGGGTAAGTGAGCCAGTCACTAGAATAACGGCCAATTCAAAACTGTTTTATGGTTTGGATATAGATAAACTTTGGCAAAAGCGCTTGTGGATCTTTCAGATCCGTATTTATCCTTAAAGTCAATTTCACCAATCAATAAAAATGAATTATTTATCCAAGAATAGAAAAATACTCTTTAAAAGTCTCATGACATTGACGTACCAGCCCAAATACTCCTTGTTAGAGATTCTGCATGCCTTTTGTGCTTAACTGAACCCATGAAAATTTTCTTTCATTTTGTTCTCAAGGGTTGAATTATTTGACACGTGTAACATGGGTTTGTTTTGAAGTTACATAGTATTATTTGAAACAATGTTTTAATTTCAACTCATGTCACTCTGTAGTTTATTAATAGTTTGCTCAACTGATAATTAAACTATGTATGTTAAAGCAACAAACATTTGTTACGCATTTGGCATTCGTTTTTGGTGGTATGTGGTTTGGATGGGGCAATAAATCAATAAATAAAAGGTTAACGAATTGCTGAATCATCTAACCATCCATGTGCTTCTAGGTATGACCTTCATTCCCACTTGGCTTCACTTATACATGTTACAGGAAGGGTTCCTTTGCAAACTACTGCATACACAAAAGTAACATGCATCCTATCTGGTAGCATTAAGTTCCTGGTTTAAATGGGCATTTTTTGCTTAGCAAGGAAATTTTGTTTTAACCTTAATAGTCATGTTGATGTAGTTGAAGACTTGTTCTCTAGGTTAGAATTTTGCGAAAATGACCAATAGTTTTTTTGAGGATGTCTGAACACATAGTTGGCATAGAATACCATTGGTTCAAACGATGTTTCTGCATCTGAATATTGGTGGGGTCTGCACATCCATTTTTGGCTTCCTTGTCTCGACACTGATGATAATCCATTTTCAGTGTGAATCCTTATGGGGATAGTCTCTGGATATGTTTCCGGGACTTACACATTGCTTTGTCTGTTCTGGGACATCATTTTCTTCCTTCATGGCCCTACTGCTTCAGAATGCTTATTGCTAAGTCTCAGTCAGTTTCTGTACTTTCTCAAAGTGCAGTCTCCAAGTCTTTATCACTTAGTTTCCCTCATTCGGTTGTGCCAGACGCTGGCCGCCTCTTTGTTAATGAAAATGCCAGCATGAGGTTGCCTTTCTGGGTCAGTCCCTCCTGGGCCCCGGGAGCCCATATTTGCTCTGACAGCAGCATTCTCTCCACCTTGATCTGTTTGTCATGCTCACTCTGGAGGTGGAAGTGGAACTAAAAGCACTCTTGGCAAGAAGAGTCTGTACCTGCCCGGAGGCTGAGCTGATGTCCTGACATTTCCTGGGCAACACCATTAAACATTTCATCCAGGAGCAGTAACTCAGAGATTTAACTTCCAGTCATCGCACATCTAATACCCTGCGGCTTGTGAGGGAAAGCTATCGTTGTCCATCGTCAAGGAACTCTGGCTTCCTCTCCTGTCTAAATCCCTTGTTTGGGGAGAGGAGGAGAGGTTCCTCTGAGGTATGGGCCCAGAGAAAGGAGTTCTCATGGAGGCAAAAGGAGTGTCAGACCCAAGGGAGATGGCAAGGGGAGGGGTCTGGATAGAGTGGATCACTCCTGGATTTATATCAAACTGCCCTCTGTCCCTGCAGATCCCAACAGAGCCTGAGGTCTGGATCTGCTACTCTGAGCTCTACAGAGAGGTGGATGAAACCCTTTTCCTCTGGTCATCTTTCCTGCCTGCTCATTATTCCCTCTAATTGCTGGGGGTGACAGATGTTAGGTGTGCAGGTAAAGTCTCCTGGTCACCCTTTATAACAGCAGAAAAGACAAATCCCAAGGGACAGAAATGGGCTGTCCTCCTGAACACAGACCTAAAAACCTCACTTGGTGATGTGCCCTCCGTAGGCATTGATTTGGAGCGGGTGTGGGCAGAAAATGAACAAAGGGTTGCTCTTTCTGTTTCTTCAGCTTCAGAGGAAGACTGTGTGATAGAGCTGGGGATCCACAGCTGGGTTCTGGGATGTTGCCATCCTTCCACTAAATACTCATAGCATCCCCCATCCACCGAGCGAATCCATTATGCCCCAACTCAACTCTGAGGCTTATTGTTCTGAGCACTACATTTCAAGACCCTAATGCTGTACCGGAGAAATGTTCGAGTTCCTTAGGTCTATTATTCTGTAAAATCTTTGGAACAATGAACACACAATGTTGACTTTTGTGTCTCCAACCCTAGCACAGTGATTGATATAGGAATAGCCAAACTGATATTTTTAGAAGGGATGAGAAAATTCATGAAAGAGTTTATTTCAAATGAATGAATGCAGAAAGCCACTCATCTGTGATTCAGATCCTCTCTGAACTATCTAATCTGAGATTCTGAGAGTGTATTAATTCTCAATATCTCCTCACAGAGACAGTAATGAGTGTCAGAGACAGGATTTGGAAACTCCTGATTCTCCTGGCCACTCTTCCAAAACCATCGCCGCTGTTTTAGATAAAGGAAAGTCACTGATGAGAAAAAGCCAGCGGATGTTTTTCACTTGTTTGTTTATTAAGCAGTCAAAAATATTTCTCGAGGAACTGTTATATGCAAAGGTGTCATCGGTGATAGAAAAAAGCGTGGATGTTTCAGAATCAAGATTTGGGAATCATCAAATTAATTAAAAATAAATAGCAGAGGAAAGGAAATAAAATTGCAGCTCTTGACAACCCCACACAAGGTGCAAGAAAGCATGTAGGTTTCAGGATTCGAGTAGGAAGGGCTTTGTGGAGGTTCTAATAGAAGAGTAGGGTTTATCAGGTTGGAGAAAGACAACGTTCCAGGGAGACAGACATGAGCCAAGTCCCAAAGATAGGAATGAACATGTCACATGTAGGGCTCAAAGTGAACTGAATAGCTACAGTAGGATGGAGCTCAGAGAGACAGCAGTGGGTTAGATGACAGAGGTTTCATGTCAGGCAAAGGTGCTAAGGCTAAGTAATTAATGGAAATCAGTTGCAATAATCCTGTGTATGCTATAAACAAATGCCTGAGTGGAATGATAGGTTTAGGAATTTTAAAACTATTTTTGAAATACACAATAAATCATCAAACACAAGTAATTACAAGTATTAGGTTCCTCCTAAAGTGGATACACTTGCATTCGACTATTAAATATATGCATTTCTTTTAATAAAGTATAGTTTATTTTACCCTATAGGCAATTTCACATTTTCCTGTCAAATAGCGATGGTTAAGTGGCCAGCACCATGTTTATCCCATGGCTTCACATGCCCTCTAAGATCTAGTGGGAGGCTATATCTGATTTGAGGAATGCAGAAAGAGTCCCAATACGTGACTTTCAGTGGGTGGCAAGATGGCGCCATGGTCAGGAGCAAGGGCTGGGGCATCACCCTGCCTGGCTTGCATCCTGACTGTCACTTTTAGCACCAGTCTTGCTGACCAAGTTGCTTAACCTCTCATTATCTCAAAATTATCATTTGTAAAACAGAGATGACATTTCAGAGTTCAATTAACAAACTAAGAGTGTGTTTTGCAATTAGATTTAATGAACTAAGATAGAACTGACCACACAAGATCATTAGAATATTGAATGAATTCATGTACATAAAATACTATGAATTGTGTTTGGCTCAAGGTAAACACAGCATAAAATTTAACCATTATTATTATGCATACAGTTTTTAGAAGCTTCAAGATTAAAATGCTCAAAACAGACTTCTGAAAGTTCCTTCATAGGAGAGCAGGGAGAAAGAAATGCCTGGGGGAGGAGAGCATGGACATGCCAGGGTGTGGCAGAGAGGAGCCAACTCATACTAATTCAGACAGATCTTGCACACTCATGGGTTGGATATTCTCGTAGGTAATAGGGATACAACAATCAGTAAAAGCAATCTTTTCTCTTACAGACTTTGGAGACTTGCAAAGGAGATAGAAGTTAGTTAAATAAGTGTCTAAAAATGCAAATTTGTGTCTTTGATGATTGCCACAAGGGAGAGGCGCACAGGTGCCATAAGCTTAAAAATAAGGGCTTTAGCCTAAATGGTCTACCTGGGAAGACTGGTCAGAGAAGTGACGCTGAAGCTGAAATCCGAGGACTGAGCAGGAGTTCACCAGCTTCAGTAGGATGGGAAGGAAGAGGGTCATGAGCAGAATTAATACCACATGCAGGGCTCCCATGGGCCAGGGAACCCAGCACTCAGTACTCTGAAAGCAGTAGAGACCATGACAGTGGGCCTGGCAGGAGAGGAAGTCAGAGAAGTAGCTAGCTATCAGGTGGCCATGGTGAAGAACTGGATTTTAGGACAGTACAATTCTGCCCTCATCATTCCCCCAAGGGCAAGCAAGGCCGGAGGCGGTTCTCTGCCCCTGTCTCCTCAAGACAGCTCAGCCACTGCTCGGAGCCCTTCCTCCGCCCCAGGCCTCTCCTCCCTCATGCCAGCCTGATATATTTATTCTTCTTCTGAGAGGGAAACAAAGTTCTTAAATTCCATATTTATGAATGAATAAAGTACACGGGCTTTCTGCTATCATTTTACAGAATATGGCAGAAATCTTTCAAACCAAGTGGGAGGCACAATTCTTAGCTACAGGTTGTCTGTGTGAGAAGGATCCTCACAGCCTCTGCTTTGGAGACTCCCTTCTCTGTTCAAGCCGCTGTCCCGTCTCTACCAGCTCCTGTGCTTATTCCTGCACATGGGCTCTCCAGCTCTCACAGCTAGGCGAGAAACATGATTTCCAGTTCCTTTGTGAAAAGACCGTACAAGGATTAATAGCAATTATGCACACAAAATATTTAGTGGAGTGCCTGGTCCATAGTAACTGAGCAATGAAAAACAGCATGATCGTCAAATATGTAATATGTATTATAATATATATGGAATGTGCGTGTACGTGTTTGTGTGTATCCGCCATACACCTATTTCATCCTCTTCAATTTGGCTAAGATCTCTTCTTGCTTAGGGTCTAGTTTTATGGCCCTCAGCAGGGCTCCCAAAGTGATTGTGATCAATATCCCTTTGCATATAATCAACTACTATGTAATCAAAACACCTCTAAAATGGAGTCCACATTGTAGGTGATCTTTGATGTAGAGCCTGAAAACTAAAGTAATTTTGTTATCAGTGAATAGGTGATACCTCATTCCTCTGTTTCCTCCACTGCTAAATTGTCTTCTTTTCACATTCACTTAGAGATGCAAGAACAGGTAGCATTGTTATCATCATCATCATCATCATCATCACCATTGTTGCCATTCCTACACCAACCATTACTGAATAGTTCTTCCACACCAGGCATTGTGCTCCATGTTTTATTTTATTTTATTATTATTTTAATTTTTTTCATGTTTATTTTTGAAAGAGAGAGGGAGAGAGAGAGACAGAGTATGAGACGGGGAGGCAGAGAGAGAGAGGGAGACACAGAATCCGAAGCGGCCTTCGGACTCTGAGCTGTAAGCACAGAGCCCAATATGGGACTTGAACTCAAAAACTGTGAGATCATGACCTGAGCTGAAGTCGGAGGCCCAACTGACCAAGCCACCCAGGGGTCCCAGTGCTGCATGTTTGATATACCTTATCTTATTCCTCACAAAAATGCCATAAAGCAAATCAACGTAGCCCACCAGATGGTGACAAAATTGAGGCTGAGAGAGGTAACTTACCCCGTATTATTATGACCAGTGATGTTAGGGTAATAAGATTCTAATGTATATATTTTAACTCTAGTGCTGAAATAAGTCTACGTAAACTCGCACATATATTTTTCCAAAGGGTATGTCTCTTAAGAGCAAAATCTCTTTGTGAATCTCAACAGGAGTGTTGGATATTAAATGACTGCAGGTGGCACTGAACATTTTTGCATTACCCATTTTCCAATGTTTATTGCTTATGTCGTCCATGCTTGCTGGGATCGGTTGCGAAGTCCCAATTCCCGCACTACTTCAGAACACCTGCGGTAAAGGCAGAGCATTTCAAGTGTTCACTGAATGTCAATTGAACAAATAAGTAAATGGATTAAATTAAGTTCCAGCTGCACCGATATAGCTGCAGGGTCTGTATGTAAATGACACTTTTAAATAATTGGTGCGATTGAGAATGAAATAGCCAATTCTGGAGACATGTTTTTTTTTTTTTTTTCATTACATCAAGACATAGGAGAAAACATAATTCATGTATCATTTGATCTTTTAATATCAGAGCCCGTGACTCTTCTCAGATGCGCTGATAGAAGTGTGGGAAGCAGGAGAGCCACGGAAGCACCTCTATTTACTAGAACATGCTTAGGTTGTGGATTACAAGATTTTAGCGAGAAAAGAATTCCGAAAGTGGATCTTTCTAACCAGGAATCTGGTGACTGCTGAGATCTTGGGGAGGGCCCTGTGTCCCCAGAACACTCTGATTTCACATTTCATTTTCCCATTCCCAAATCGTTTACTTTCTAAGAAGACTAAACCCATTAGGGACTGCGTAGAAACACTGACTGTGAAGAACACACTAACCTCCCTTGTACCTTTCAAAATAGATGATAAAGTTTTATTCTGTCGAATGAAAATTATAAGTAGTCACCTTCTTAGTGGCAAATACCCAAGTGGTATTCCTTCCTCACTTAATTCTTGAGAGAGTACTATGAGAGTGTATGTGGCAGTGCTTTGGGAATGGGAAAGTGTAGGCTTCCCTTTTAATCAATCTGACGATCAATCTTGAAAGACTACAGAAGAGAGCAACACGGTCTAGACTTCCGTTTTAGCCACAGAACTCTGTTTTCAAGTAATATCTTGTGCAGTCTCAATATGAAGGATAGCTGAAATGTAAAGCTGCTTGAGTCCAAGCCAGAAGCTCTTCACCTTGAGACTTCTACCCTCTCTCTGTTTTCACAGAGGCAAGAGGAGGCACAGAAGATCAGAAACCCCAGATGTAGGTCATGGTCTACAAACTTGGAAATGATCTGCCTTCATTTATATTTTACTTTGCCTGTGTTTTCAAACAATCTGAATTGTAATGCCTTTAGGAAGGTCAAACAACCCTTTCTATCGTCTTGCAGAAGGATGATGCTAACATTTATCATTATATTTGAACCTGGGCCCTTTTGTAGACCTCTTGCGACTCTTAATGCTTTTTGACTGAAATTATCTTTAAAAGGCCTGCTTTCTTTCTTTTTTTTTTTCCATTCTGGAAGGGATTAAAAGAAAAGAAGAAGGTGAGGCTGAATGAAATACAGATTTACTTGGAAGGTAATGGTGATGAAGCAGAAGAAAGTCTGGGAAATACACCCAGAAGGACTTGCTCACTAAGACTTTTCACGAAATAGTGTGTCTTCAACGTCTTGGTTGAGAGAAAACCAGATATGGTCAAAGGAAACAATGTGATCCAGCCAGATTCCAGAAGGTTCTATCCCTTATCAATAGCACAACTTGCCTCTAATCTTTATGTTCTTATCGTTTCTTTACCAATCATTGTCTCCTGAGAAGTCCAGGACATTAAATGCTGGAACAACATGGAAATCTTTGCACTGACATTCCTTGTGGCTTTTTCCCAAGGCTTTGTGCAGAATAGGTGGCTAGATACTGTTTCTTCAGTACCTGCCTTATGGTAGATGGCATAACAGAGTCTCTACAGATTATCTTATTTGACCTTCATACTAATATTGTTGACTTACTGAGGTTCCTGGACTACACCTTAATGTAGACCACAGAGCTAACACATACTAAGACAAGAATTTGAATTTTTTTCTCTTGACTCCACAAGCCATGATTTCTTGCTACTTAAGTGTGGGTATCTTCCTAGCCCCGACACAAACTTTCCCAAACCTAATTTCAAGCCTTCCCTTGCCATCTGTCAATACCACTCATTTTTCCAAATGATTTTTTTCATATCAGTAATCTCTTTTTTTCTGCTTTTATGGGGGTTTTCACTCTTTTTGACTAATCAGCATCTAACCATCTTTCAGTATATGGGGTTTTCAGGCTTTTGGGGTCTGACAGGACATGGGAAAGTCTGTCTCACTCTAAAGAGGGATGCCAGATAGTCTCTCATCTGGATTCTCCTGCATTTGGGCACAGGCAGCACCTCGGGCTCCAGGACTCAGATACAAGCATGCTGGTCTTTGTCTCAGAAGTAAAATGCAGCAACCCCCAGGGCCTAGGTGGTTGCTTTCTACTGGGGGTAGTAAAGGCAGAATATTCCACGTCAAACCAGGCTTGAGACGTGGTTTGGGCTTTTTCTCCTCTCTCCCTAGCCAAACCTGGTTTTCTAGCTCTACCTAGTGATTTAAGCTGCCCAAATATAAATATAAATATATGTTTATATATATTTAAAGTTTATTTATATATTTTGATTGCAGGGCAAAGAGAGAGAGAGAGAGAGAGAGAATCCCAAGCAGGCTCCACACAGTCAGTGTAGAGCCCAACGCAGGGCTCAGACACATGAACTGTGAGATCATGAGCTGAGCCAAAGTGAAGAGTCAGACACTCAACTGACTGAGCCACCCAGGAGCCCCTGCCCAAGATATTTACAATAAGTTATTTTAGGCTTGAATCACCCTGAATCAGCTGCTGTTTCTTAAACCTTTAACTAGGGAAGATCCATATTTTTATAGCCATCAAAGTCACTCAGGGGTATTAATCTACAACGAAATTCCAAACACACATCACCTGTGCAGAAGCACATACAGCACACAAACACAGAGCTTGCTGGAAGGCACCTGGCTGCTGGAGGAGCGCCCTAACGCCACTACCCAGGCCCGCTTGACATCGGATGTGCACATCATAGTGCTGTTTTCAAGTCGTGTCAACCCATTACACAAAGGATTTTTGTGGCTCTCTTTTCTTTCTATGTGAAACATCTTGCTAACCTCTGAGGACTTACCAGTCCCATTTCCTTGACTAACCACGCCATCCACCAAACTTTCATAACCTAGAGGTCACATGCCCTGAAACCCTCCCTACTGTTAGTCTCTGTCCCATGCCTGCTTTTCCTCTCCCTTTGCCCATGACCTATTGATTCCTCTTAAAAATCCTACCTGAGCTCACCTCCTCTAACCCTCCCTCTCTGATTTGCTATTCCTAAACCCCAACTTCTCTCTCATTTTATTTTAGTGCCCAAATATATGCTGCTGTCTACATTAAAAATTCTAGCTTTGAAGAATATATATGATATATATGAGATATCATATCTGATATATGTGACATATATAATACATATGGTTCAAATACATATTAAAACATTAAAATTATTTTTTTCTGTGCAAGTATTATATATCCCTATCTTATTGACTTGAAAGTGACCATTTGACTTACTTCAATAATCCAATGTGAGCTCCAGTAACGTGTGTCATCTTCAGGCAGAAGTTTTAAGAACTAGCCTGTGTTACACCATGTTCCTGCTAACACAAGCCCAGCCATATTCCAGATAAAGTCTGCTCTGTCTCCATCAGCTTGGGTATTGAAGTGAAGACAATATATATTACAGTCATAGTCTCTCTCTCTCTCCTCAGAATATATATTCTGAACAAGAAAAAAAAAACTTTATTGTCTTAAGTCTCTGATAGTGTAGTCTTGTTTATTACCTAGTCAAATAGATGCAAATGATGAAAAGCAAAGTGCTTCATTCCTCAAGAAAGACGTATGTGTGGTCAATAAAAATGACTTATCGAGTGGCTCAGTCAGTTGAGCATTTGACTTTGGCTTAGGTCATGATCTCATGGTTTGTGAATTCAAGCTCTGCATCCGGCTCACTGCTGTCAGTTCAGAGCCCTCTTTGGATCCTCGGTCCATGTCTCCCTGCCCCTCCCCGACTCAAGCTCTCTCTTTCAAAAATGAATAAACATTTTAAAAAATGAGTTTTTGATATGAGAATAAATATGTTAAAATTTCATGGGAAAAGGGAAAATAGTCAAGTAGAGAGGAGGAGGAAAAGCAAAGTTTACAGAGAAATGATGAAAGGGGGAAAATATGACTCCCAGAAAATATTCTTTAGTTAGTATAAGAACTCACTAGTTAATTAAATGTAAGTGGTGAAAACATCGATAGACTTTCACATTGTTTTAAAATGAAAAATGAGTTGTAAACAAATCTATTCATTTGAAAGGCGCAGACAGTAGTTGTTTTCTTGATCACTGTCCACACAAGCTAGGTTCTCAAAATTTATTAAGAGATGAATTATTTCTCTGGCACAATCAGATTTTGCTTTGACAAGTACAAAGTTTTTGTGTTCTTTTCAAGTTTATTTATTTATTTTGAGAAAGAGAAATGAGCAGGAGCTTGGGAGGGGCAAAATGGGAGAGGGACAGCATCCCAGCAGGCTCTGCACTGTCAGAACAGAGTCTGAAATGGGGCTAGAACTCATGAACTGTGAGCTCATGACATGAGCCGAAGTCAAACATTTAACCGTCTGAGCTACCCAGGCTCTCCGACAAGTGCAGTTTAAAGAAAAAAAAATTCTGGGAAAGTTATTGATGACTTTATTATTATTTTGGGGGGGAGTGTTTATTTCTTTTCCTGAGCGGAGGAACTATGAAAGTGACAAGAAATACAGGCATTCCTGCAGTGAGGTAGATGGAGAGAAGAGGTGAATTTCTTAACTTTCAGATCCGCAGAGATGTATGTATCAACTTCTAACTCCTTCTGTTGAAAGCAGAAAGTAGAAGAAAATGTATAAGTGGGGGAGGGTGAGAGTTCAACAGGAATTCCAAATAAAGAAAAAATTAAAACAGAGTATCTTTTCAGTTTATTTAAAGAATAAAGCCCTGTTCAGCTAGCTAGCCCCTTCGACACTGTTTAAAGAGGAAAATAGGGGCACCTGGGTGGCTCGGTTTGTTAAGCGTCTGACTTCGGCCCAGGTCATAAATCATGGTTGGTGGGTTCAAGCCCCGCATCAGGCTCTATGCTGACAGCTCTGAGCCTGGATCTTGCTTCAGATTCTGGATCTCCCTCTCTCTCTCTGCCTCTCCCCTGCTCATGTCCTGTCTCTCTCTGTCTCAAAAATAAATAAGCAATAAAAAAAAAAAAAAAAAAAAAAGAAAAGGAAAACAGTAGTCCAGACAGGAGAAAGCCATTAGCACTTTCTGTATTAAGCTTTTGTTTTCTCTACTTTTTTTAAAATTAACATAGCTCCATTCCAAAATTTATAATCTATGAGAAGAAAAATTTAAAAAAAATTAAATGGCTCTATTACTCAAAGATAACCTCTAATAACATGTTAGTGTATATCTCAAGTGTTTTCTTTCTTTCTTCCTTTCTATTCCATTCCCCAAAGAAAAATGACTTTATAATCACAATTTTCCTTTAACAAAATATTATGGAAAATGTTTTATGTATGACAGTATAGATTTACAGTATCAATGTATATAACTGCATAATCCATTATATATTTAGACCATGGCCTGTAGACTGACTTGCTCCAGGATTTCAGAAAGAACGCTTCACTTTAATTGCAGAGTTAGATACATCCATTACCTGTGCCTCAAAGCAGTGGTGTTGAGTGTATCTTGAAGACAGTGCAGCTCATGGCTCTTCATTCTAACCTGGTACTAGGAACACAAGGAAAAACTGAATGATTGTGTTGTGTTGTTTCAATCACTTATCCATTAATTCTTTCATATAAGAAATATTTGCCTTATGCTACTCTATGTGTTAAGGATACTAAGTATCATTGTTTTTCAATAAATAAAACACCAACAAAAAGTACTGTGGCTACCAGGGAGAGAGAGACAAGAACAAATACTTTAAATGGTAATACCGGAGAGGAGATTAAAAGGAAAGGGTAAGAGCCATGCCTATCTGAAAGAAGAGTATTGTAGGAATATGAAAAAGCAATGTAAAGGCCCTGAGGTAGGAGCTGCTTGGAACAGAAGCCAAAAAGGTTGAGGGGAAGCAAATGAGAGAAGTAGAATGAGATGAGGGTCTGGGAGGTTAGACTCCACAGGGTCTTGGAGGGGTCTGGCTTTTTTCTTAAGATAACCCGCTGAAGGATTTTCAGCTGAGCAATGACCTAATATGATTTATAATTAAAAATATTTCACTGACTACCATGCTGAGATTAGACTGAATGGAAAACAAGGGGAGAAGCATAAAGACAAATTGGAGGATTCTTTCTTTTTTTATATATATTTTATTTATTAATGTTTATTTATTTTTGAGAGAAAGGCAGGTCATTCATTGGGAAGGGGCAGAGAGAGGGAGACACAAAATCGGAAGCAGGCTCCAGGCTCTGAGCTGTGAGCACAGAGCCCCTCTTGGGTCTCAAATCCACTAACGTGAGATCATGACCTGAGCCGATGTCGGATGCTCAACCACTGAGCCACCCAGGCGCCCCTGGGGGATTCTTTCAACAATCCACATTAAACATTATGGTGTTTGGACGACGTGTGAAATGCTGACAGGATTTGATGAGGGATCACTTGTGTATCTTCAGTGAAGGGAACAAGGCATGGATCGTCTCAAGGTTTCTGGCCAGAGCATCTGGAAGATAGAACTGCCAGTTACTGCTCTCAAAAAGGCAGGAGGAGAAAAATGACTCAGGGTGAAGATCAGGAGTTTAGATTAGAACCATCTGGGTTTGAAGTAAGGTTTGGTCTAGAAATATAATTCTGATATTCTGCAGAATATAGATGGACTTTAATACCATTGTGGAATGAGATTCCCAAAGAACAAATGTAAGTAAAGAACATTGAAGCTTCAGTCCCTCATCTCTGGGAGCTGTAGAGATAAGCAGAAACCAGATAATAATAAAAACGATGGCCAGTAAGAAAAAGGAGAACAAGAAATTGTGTTATCTTAAAAGCCAACTGAAAAAAGTGTTCCAAACGGGGAGAAATGGTGAAATATGTTAATTATGCTGATGGATTAAAAATATGCATATTGGGATTAGACGGGGCTATGTAATAATGTGAAGACATTAATTAAAGAGTCACAAATCGAGCACCTGCAGAAAATCAGGTACTCACTTATCTCTGTAGAAGACTCAGGCATGGATAATATCTGGTTCCTCTTCTCAAAACTCTTAAAACTGAGTTGGAAACTGATATCTTTATCAATTCCCTCTATCTATCTATCTATCTGGTACAATGTCACAGAGACTAATAATTCAAAGTCAGAAACAAAACTGTCCCTCGACTTAGGAAAAGTTATATAATTTCAATTAGATTGATGGAAGAAGACTGTATTAAAACATTGAATTGTGGCTTATGGTATGAATGAAATTGGCTGGTGGAAGTAGAATGAATATGAGTTCAGTCTTCAGTGTAAGCAAAGGTGAGAGGGTTAAAGCACACAGAATAGTCACGGAACAGGTATAAAGGAGCTACCCAAATCATTCTCCCTTTTCAATTCTTGATCATTCTCCATTCTTGTCACAAGCCACCTTCGCGTTAATGGCAATGAAGCAGGCTGTGAACCAAGAAGAAATTCTATAATAACAATCACTTGGGAAGTTGGCAATAGCTTTATCAGAGTTAGTGGGCATGATGTGAGTGTAACAAGACCAGGGAACAGAAGTCAACCATCACAGGAAATGGATTTTTCGCAATAGTGTTTTTGGGATTTGTTACAATAATTTTAAAATTTCTTAAAACATGTTAACCTGTGGCATGAGATCCCTGGATTTAAACAAACAAACAAACAATAAACAACAATTCTAATCATCTAAAGCAATAGTCAAGCAAACGTAGCTAAAGCATAGAAACATCTACCTAAATGAGATTTCCCATGGAGCTCCCCTGTAGAAATTATTTCCTTCAGAGGTTGACTTTGCAAGATAACTCCAAAAAGATGGTTGTTGTCATTTGCCTTTCTGTTTCCTTCTGATTTCTCCATGCCTGTCCCCATAGAAAGGGATTGTATGTCCTTAATCTCCTTATGGAGAAGAGGGATACCACTTGAGGGAAGGCCTTACTACTGAGCTGCCAAAACCCTGCAAATCATTTATTTGGCCATTGGATGTCATCAGTGTTCTATGGAGCGCCTGCTGAGTGCGTTCTGAGGCAGGAACTTTATGAGTTAAAGGCGGTAATTTGTTTATTGCTTTGATGGCATATTGGCATTCCTCTCAGTTAAATGGTGTGGAAATAGTAACAAAATTCATTTTTATTAGGCAGTATTTTAAGGTATCTGGTAACAACATTAAAAAAAAAAAAAAGCTACATGCCCTGAGACAGAAAAAAATGTGAATTTGACAGACTCAGTCTTGAGATTAAGTCAGTTGCTAATGCAAATAGCAGAAATAATCAAACGATGGGGCCAGAGCTTTTATTATTTTACTTCTGGTGATCGATTCAGGAATTATGTATTGATTTTCTTTTCTAATGCTTCCAGGAATGTGATCCTGAATGTCGAACATTTTGGGAAATGCAGGTACATCCAAAATCATTGTTTCTGTTAGTATTCAATTTGCATACAGGTATACTAGAAAAGAAGGAAAAAACAAAAACATCTAGGATTAATGGTTACTATATTCAAATAAAAATTTTAATCTACTCTAGAAGATTTTGGGGTTCCTTTTATGAGCCATTAAGGATTGTTAATATTTTCAAAAGTATTGATTCACATTATTTTTAAATTTATATAATGATGCATTGATATAGTATCACTATAAAAGAATTCAAACAATATCGAAGCATTTAAACTATAAATTAGAAGTTTCCTTTTAATGAGACAACAGCCCTCTTTGTCCGACTCCATGTTTTCCATCTTCCTCCTCTTTTTAGAGGCCATGGTTCAGTGTTTGAGAATGTTCTTCAGGTCTGTGCAATTTCAAAGGTATTATTTAAGGCATTTGTGGTGAGTTAGGATATTAGCCTGGAACAGAGGGATAGCAGCGTAAGCGTAGCAGGTCTATATTGGTGGAGAATAAGAAAACAATTTTAAGCCTATCTTCACATTAGTTTTTGGTTACATAGTGTTGGAAGTAAGATTTAAAGTGTCATTAGACTTTATTCTGTATAATAACACACAAGGCATTCCTTCAAGTCTCTCAAGGTTTTTATAGGTACCAGGGACATATATGAGTATAGGAGATTCAAGTTAACATTGACCTTTAGTTGGCCAGGAGGAGTTTACTTTGTCTTCATTAGAAAGAGCTAGCACATTAACAGAGTAATAAATTTTGATTTCTTTTCCTCACTTCTATTTTTATCAGATTTCTTTTTTAATTATTATTACTTTTGTTGAGCTAACGGGCTTTAATGACGATTAAGTGCCTCTGATTTGTATTTGTTCAGCAAATAAACCCTTAGATTATACACAGAAGGTCAACAGGAACGGAAGTTAAACAATCTTGCTCTGTTTTGAACAGTATCCATTGCAAGAGATTTACAACACAAGTGCTATTTTTAGTTAGGGAAAACAAGTACTATTGTATAAGAAAATGCAATATTTTCTGAGTTTGGACATCATGAAAAGGAAGAGAATATTTTAAAATAGTTTTTCTCCATATAGTATTGAGGCATGGGTTGGTTCTACTAATTGTACATTCATAATATTTAGCTTTGTTCAATCATAGATTGTTTCTGGACATCTCTACAAAGGGAAAGTGACAAAGGCATGAAAAGAAAGCCCAAGAGGAAAGATGAAAGGAATTGAGTTTTTTCATTCTGGAGAGAAGCAACTCGGAGGGCAAAGTAATAATGTTCTTCATTCAAGTGGAGACTTCCCAGAGAGAGAGAGCAATAGCTCTCTGTGGTTTCCATCAGCACAATCCCTGATGACCAGGAGGGCACTTAAAGAAAGAGAAATACTTATTTTATGATTAACTGAGGGTTAGGGATCCACTCCGAAATCTTGTTTGGTGACCCGCAATGAAAATTCTCCACTGTCAACACTGATAACAGAATGAGAAGAATTACATTTTTACCCCAATATGTAGATTTCTGGTTATAGAACATGGTTTTAAAATTTATCTGAGCGAGCAAGTTGTTATTGGAGAAGCTTTATGAGGATATTAAAAATTGGAAAATTGTATTAATCCAGGATGGTTTGGTAGTAAGAATGGATTTTTTAAAAGTCCTACCATGCTAATAATTTCATACTAATATTATCTTAAATAACTAAAAATGGGGGACTATTAGTTTATTGTGCAAAGAATGGATAGGGTGGGCTGAGTACTAATAAGTGTCGAGAGTCTTCCCAGTGTCTGTTCCACTGGGATGTATTTAAGTAAATTTCACCTTAACATGGTGTGCCAGCTGACCAGAGTCCCACCATAAGACTTTGTGGACTTCCTGGCACCATATAGCTAGACTGCAGCTAAGAACAGCTGTCTTAGAGTCTACTGGAAAGATCAGTAAGGTTAATTCACTGGGCTCTTTCCTAACAGAAGAATGAAGGCACTATGTGCCAAGAATGGTCTGGTGCATATGGTGATTCTCATTTTACAAATGAAAAATGTAAGATCAGGAAAGTGGGCTACTGTGGATTCATTGCAAAATTTTCCGGATGGCTCAAAATAAATAGTACACACTACTAATCACAGAAAGATAGAAGGAATTGCATCACACTTTCCATTTTCTCATTTGTTGACCCAAGAGCTTATCTCATAATAGTTTGCCAGTAGTCACTGTTCCACCTTTGAAATAATAGAAAGTATAATAATAATGACCAGGAAGACTTGAACCCATACAGTCAGCAATGTGGGATTGGAAAGTTAGAGACATGTGCCAACCCACTATCCCTCCCCTTTGCCCAATCACATATTTTGAAGTCGCAGCAGCTTTAACATGAAAACAAAATTGTGAATACCTTGGGAACTAATGTGCCAGCTCTATTCTTGCGATTTCTTTTCAGACCAACCGCTTTGTTGGTTAATGTTTTAATGAGACATTAACAGACATATTTTCTGAAAATAATGTTATCTATAATCAACTGCTTCCATTGAAAAATATCATAAACTTTTACACTTTTGCCCTGCTGGAACAGATGGCGAGCCAACTGTCAACAATATTTAAAAAAAAAAAAAAAGGGCACAGAAAAGGAGGTTGGAAGAAGAATAAAGAATTCTTGTTCTTTGTTAGATGTCTTAATTATATTTCCAAAGTAATTCTTTTAATTTTAGAAAAGACAGTACTGTAGATCTCTGAATCTCAAAATGAGAAATAGGCGGTATTTAGCAGAATTGAAGATGAACTTGCTAACCATTTGAAGATTCTAATTTAACTAATTAGTGATTTTTGCAGATGTCTACTTTCCCTTAGTCAATTTTAACTTCAAAACTTTTTCCCCTGAAAGGTATACACTGAGCCTCAAAATTTTTAAATTAAGATTTCTCATGACTTTACCTGACAGTTACGGTCTGACCCACTATTCTATTATCACAAGTTCTATGGAGACCCTATATCAGAATTTTCATTTTCAAATCATGCCCAATGATTTCAAGGCACCATAATGTTTGATAGCCTCTGTGACCCCATTCTTCTAGATCAATAGTTTTCAATTTGTGTTTCTCAAGGACCTACAGCTTAGTGGGAGATTCTCAGAACCATATGAGGAGATAGGAGGGAGACCGAGAAGGAGGAAGAGAAAGAGATATAGATTATTTAATTTCAACGTGAGCAATTCATTTTTTTTATTTTTAATTTTTCAGTGTCTATTTTTGAGAGACAGAGTACAAGAGAGGGATGGCAGAGAGAGACAGAGACACAGAATCTGAAACAGGCTCCAGGCTCTGAGCTGTCAGCACAGAGTCCAATGCAAGGCTCGAACTCAAGAACCGTGAGATCATGACCTGAGCTGAAGTAGCACACCTAACCAACTGAGCCACCCAGATGTTTGAGAGCAATTCATTTCTACTTTTTTAATTTATAAATTAAAATAATAAAAACATAAATGTCTGTTTCCTGCTTAACTTTTGGTTGTCATTATCCATTTTCCATTTGGTTTTCCATGGAACATACATAATAGACAATGGCTTTCATCTGATGATGGACAAAGAGCATTTAGTTTTTGGTTCATTTGGGAAAAGATAGAAATGGACAACAATATTCTCCTAGGTGTAGTTGGATATTAGCAGAAGCTCCCTGAGGCAGAGAGAGCTCAAATCTAAGGAGTAATGTTGAAGATTGCTTTCTGCAATCATGACCTAGAATTTGCCTCCCAAGAAAAGCCCAGTATGAACAAGCCTTGGAATATTTAATGTTTATACTGTGTCCTGTTCCAAAAGGACCAGGGCAAAGGCATGTACTATGAATTGGGGTATGAGGGCTGAAGAAATGGTATTTTATAAGGCCTATAAAATGAAATGTATGATTTCTGAATGGAGTGTTCCCATTTAACAAAAAAATATAGAAAGAATTTACAGAAGGGAAAGGCCAAAGAGTCTTGAAATGGTGTGAGAGAGTTTGACAACTGGCTTGTAAGACGGAATGGATAAGGGTGGGAGAGAAAAGGAAGAAAAATCCAGGTGGAGGCTGAAATATGTTCTCTCCTTGTCATACTAGAGAATCCCTCATGCTGTGGATAGTTGCTGGAAAGGATAGAATTGTTCTACTGGTAATCGGTAGCACTTTTTGCCTTTCCCAGAAAAGCAGGAGACAATGACCACTCCCCGTAATTGCCAAATTCCTACAAACATGAAAATGATTACTTATCTTGTTCTCGCTAGTTTGTAAACTTTGTCTGGGATTTTATATGTGGTGATTCTTGTCAGAGAAAAAATGTACTGGACAGTCAAACAGGCAAGGGAAACTGTGTTCAAGGCTACTATGATAAGGGAGACAGTTTGAACTCAACTCCTCTTGAAACAAAAAGGGGAAGAGTTTTTAACAGTTGACTGAGCGAGTGGAAAAATACTGGAAGATGTATGACAGAAGTTGGTCAATATGATTAAGCCATCTGTGTTCGCTAATTGGTCTTGATCTAAGTTAGGCTCCTACTCCCTTAGCAGACTGGGAGACAAGAGTGCTACTTTTCTAAAGTCAATATGATGAGAAAAAGAAAGGCAGGGGCATAGAGTGAAGAAGAAAAGTGTCTGAAGTTTAGTCAAATTGAGGAGAACATTAAGGCCCTCTTGGTTATCCTCAAAACTGTAATAACCAGCAAGAGTGCTCTTTGTGACCTATAAAATCTCAACTTGCTTTTCATAGACTGAAAATATCTGTTTCTATGTATGTCTGTCCAACTAAACCACTACTTTTACCCCCAGCAATTACTACTAATACCAAATGGCAAATTTATATTTCTCAAAAGTATATTGACCAATTATGAGCCTCTTGACTACATTAAGTAATAGGAAGGAAGGGAAAGAAAGTGACTTCTTAAAGACCCAGAATATTAGTAAATGAGGTGATGACAAAAGCCAAGAATGCCATCATGATTCAGCATTCTCAGTCAGACTGTGTTGAACCACACAACCACATAGGTTGTAGATAGGGAAGCTCGGCCAGTGTAAGAATTGGCAGTCAGTGTTCTTCCTAAAAGTTTAGTTTTTATGGTGTTTTTCCTTCCAAAGTACAAATGTACCCCTTGACTTCCACAAACTTCCAGAAAGATGAAACCATAAAGGTATCATCTCAGGACACGCACAAAAAAATGTCAGAGACATCATTTAGAGACTTTCCTAGAAATGTTTACCTTCTAGAAAAATAAACACAAAAATTCTTTTTATATTTAAGAGCAAACTACTTTTTAGGGAATAAACTATAACCTTGATATATATCAGTTCAGAAGAGAGTCTGATTTAGAAATTTGACAGAGTGACGATAAAGTGAATATGAAGCATAGGTTGGTAGCAGGTGGATGTGGAGTGGACGAGTGGACAATTGAGAGGGTGAAGGGCGTAGCCTTTTAAACACAGTTTGGGCAGAGAGTAATATGTTATATGAAATTTTATTCCATGACTTTCTTTTAGCATATTGAATAATTACAATATTTAAGACCAAAATCAAATAAATTATTAAATCTGGTTGTGGTCGAACTTTAACTTTCCAATTACTGAATCTGTTAAAAGAGAGATTTTTGTAACAGAATTGAGGTAATGAAACTTAGTGATTAAATTCATATTAACAACAACAAAAAATAGATTTTACTTCCAAAAAATAGTTTTCCTTGACTTCTCCTTCGTTTTTTTTTTTCTTTTTAAAAATACCATCCTCAGTGAAATCATTGAGTGTAGTGTTGAATAATAGATATAGCTGGCTTCTGTACAAACAGATGGAATTGATTTGTCTCCTGGTTTCAGCACAATAGAAACTAAAATCTCATTTCCTCACCATGTGCTTCCAATGCACAGCTTAGATATTCTAGGAAGCCATTGGTTCATAACAGTGGCTATCAGTGCTTAATTGGGATAAGGTACAAACATCTTATACAGTACCCAATGATTAAACTCTCATATCTGGAAGACCAGAAAATATCCAAAAATACAGGGTCATATGAACTCAAGAGTTTTTCTTCCATATTGATATTTACCATACCTGGGTTTCCACCTACATATTTCCAAGACATGTGGGTTCAGTCTTTACAATTGTAGAATCATTGTAATTGTACAAAAACACTTATACTATCCTGTCTGATAACTAAAATAACCAGCTGGACCTGGAAGGTATGGTAGCAATATGATTTTCCAGGTTCCAAGTTCTGGTATTTTCAGAGGGGACGTGAAAAACGAACAAATTCACTTCACAAAATACGTGTGTAAGTGTGTAATTGAGATAGATTTGTAAACAAAAAAAGTGAGTTTTTTCACTCACTAGGAATATATAGTGGTTATATTTTCAGAGGCATTCTTCTAAGTCAAAGTTGAGCTTTCGGGGAAAGAATACATTTTTTTCCTAATGATGAGTAAGGTGAATTTCTGATAGCGTTTGTCAAAAGCCTGGAGTAGAAGTTATCAATAGTTTCAAATTAGATTAAAACAAACATCTATCAAAACCACATTTGAGGGGCACCTGGTTGGCTCAGTCAGCGAAACATCTGACCCTTGATTTAAGTTCAAGTCATGATCTTGCAGTTAGTGAGTTCAAGCCTCACATCAGGCTCTGCACTGAGGCATGAAGCCTGCTTGGGATTCTGTCTCCCTCTTCTCTGCCCCTCCCCCACTTGCTCTTTTTCTCTCTCTCAAGAGAAATAAAAATAAACTTAAAAAAACATTTAAAGATTAAAAAAAAAACACTTGATGGTATAATATCATAAAATAAATTACACATTCTTTTATTTTTATGATAAATATCTAACTACAGACATATTCCTGACTTTGTCCTGATTTGAAGAGCAGACACTGAGTTAGATTAGAGGGAGTCACATCAGCAAGTTGCCAGAATAGGAAGTCCTAGACCTCATCCCCCCACAGAAGTACTCAATAACAGTATAAAGGACCAAAATACCTTTATGAAAACTCCAGAATCCAGCTAAGAATTTGCAGTATCCTAGATGAGCACAAAACTGAGAACAGCCACATTGAAATGGGTAAGAGCAATTTCATTTTACCAGTGTCAAGTCACCCCTAAGATGGCATAGATCAGCACCAAGAGATCCTCTCTGTTCTCTTTCTCCCTGGAGGGAAAGAGACAGTGAAGTGTGCACCCAGTCTTGGTGCACTTCCAGTGAGACCTGCTACTGTTTCATCTCATCCAGAATGCTGAGGAAATGGCATTTTTTCTTAATGTTTATTTACTTTTGACCGAGAGACAGAGTGTGAGCAGGGGAGGGGCAGAGAAAGAGGGAGGCACAGAATCTGAAGCAGGCTCTAGGCTCTGAGCTGTCAGCACAAATCCCGATGCGGGACTTGAACTCACAAACTGTGAGATCATGACCTGAGCTGAAGTTAGCGCTTAACTGACTGAACCACCCAGACACCCCGGAAATGGCATTTCTGACACCTGGAGACAGCTAAGAGCAAAGAGATGAGGTAGGGAGCTTTCAGCAGTGGCGTGTACCACTGCAAAGTTGGAAAAAGGTGCATAATTTTGAACCATCTCCTTCAAGAAGGAGAGAGAGAGAAATGGAGGTTGCACACAAAATCCCAGACTTTCAGTACACTATTCCAGGAAAAGGGGGCAGGTGGCTCTCAGAAGCTAGCACAGCTCTCTGGTATTAAAAGAAGGCTCTCAACCGTGGGATTTGTCCATCGGGAAGAAGAGAGAGGTGTTGAGCGTACCTCTAATGTCTGGTTGTTCAGGGCACTGCCCTAGGGAAAAGGGGCAGGTGGATTACCGTGGCCAGTGCAGCTCTGTGACATTGGGAAAAGGCACACAATTTTAACAGTTCTATCCCAGAGGAGGGGAGAGGAGTGGAACACGCACAGCCATGGAAAAGTTTTGAGAGGCTCCCGGAATCAGCTAAACTGGTTGGTGAAAGTCTTTCCTTGTTGAAGCCAGTCTGTAAGGACTCAGAGAGGTGACTCTTTCTTCAATTGCACAGGCACCAGCATGAAGCTACAAGGAGCACGAAGAATCAGGAAATATGACACAACCAAGGGAACAAAAGAAATCTCTAGTAAATGACCCTAAAAATAGAAATCTCTGAATTACCTCACAAAGAATTCAAGACGATCATCTTTCAAAAGTGCAGTGTGTTACAGAGAACACAACTAAATATATATATATATATATATATATATATATATACATATATATATATGTAGACAATACATGATCAAGTTGGATTTACCTATCAGATAAATCTTGGGTTTCAAGGATGGTTTAATATATCCAAACCGATTAGTGCTGTACATCACATTCATAAAGGATAAAAATCACATGATCATCTCAATAGATGCAGAGAAAGCCTTAGATAATATTAAATATATTTTCATGGTAAAAACTCTCAACAAACTATATAAGGAAAAAATGTACCTCAACAAAATAAAGGCCATGGATGACAAGCCTACAGGAAACATCATAGTTAATAAGGAAACACTGAAAGATTTTCCTCTAAGGAAAAAGGACAGGAATGAGACAGGAATGTTCTTATTCAACAGGTATAAAACTTCAGTTGTACAAGATGAAGAAATTCTGGTTGTATGCTTTGTAGCATAGGGCCTCTAGTTAACAATAATGCATTAGATACTTAACATTTATGTAGATAGATCTCATCTTGTCTTACTGTGATAATTTTTTTAATTAAAAAAAAAGAAATTGAGTTAAATTTTCAGAATTGGAAAGTAAGTTAAATGTGGGACTGGGAAAAAGAAAGAAAAAGAAGGAAATAAAGTGAATAAAGGAAACAATCTCTTTTTGTTTTGTACAAGTTTGAGTACCTGTCAACACACTATTAAACTCTGTAGAATGGAAAATGGCATGTCTTTCACCAACTGGAGGTATTAGCGAAAAGCATCATAGTAATGCCATCAAAACAAAGTGAATGAAGGTTCCTAGCTACCACTCAGGTCTTCTAAACAGTGTTTCTTTACTGCAGAATGCTAAATTCACATGACTAATGTCATTAATAAATTTTATTTCAGTCTCCTCTGCCCTGAAAACTCCTATTCCTATGATTACTCTTGTCTCTGGGGAGAGGGAGTGCATGACTCTGTGAGATGGATGGATGAGGGGATGAAGGCTGGTAGGACCCCTCAAAGGTTTTGCTTGGTTTCACATGGTATGTGGGCTTTATGGGTGCCATCAAATTTGCTTCAGACCTTTCTCAATGAACTGAAGTTGCTTTTTTTGTTTGTTTATTTATTTTTGAAAGAGAGAGAGAGAGAGAGCACAAGCAGGGGAGGGGCAGGGAAACACAGAGAGGGAGGCACAGAATCTGAAGCAGGCTCAAGGCTCTGAGCTGTCAGCACAAAGCCCTTACGTGAGGCTCAAACCCAAGAACTTTGAGATGATGACCTGAGCCGAAGTCAGATGCTTAACTGACTGAGTCACACAAGTGCCCCTGAAGTTGCTTTGAAAGTACATGATAGGCTGCATTAAAAGAAGTAACTTCCAAAACTCAATTTATATTCATATCTATTTGCAGCCTAATGTACCGACAACAGTGGCATTTTCTTTTCTTTTTCCTTAAATAAAGAGGCACTTTTTTTTTTAACTTTGGGCATAAAAAGAAAAACACTGCTACCACACAACAGAGAACCACACACATGCATACAGATACCTTAGATATTCTTGGAGGTTTTACTAAACCACAGTCTACAATTGTAATGTTGCATTACAAAATTCTAACCATATTATAAAGGATGTGGAATCTTAAGACATTTTACAAAAAATAAAATTAGCATACTAATTTTTAAAATTCCCCCAGGGACAACATAAAATTCAAGTAGGATAGACTATGTTTAGTTAGGACTCTAATATCAAAAATAATATTCCAGGGGCTTCTGGGTGGTTCAGTCGGTTAGGCTTCCAACTCTTGACTTTGGCTCAGGTCATGATCTCATGGTTTGTGAGTTCCAACTCCACACTGGGCTCTGTGCTGAGAGTGCGGAGCCTGCTTGGATTCTGTCTCCCTCTCTCTCTGCCCCTCCCCCGCTTGCTCTCTCTTTCTCTCTCTCAAAAGGAATAAAAATAAATTTAAAAAAAATTATAAAGCACACTTGGGCGGCTCAGTCAGTTAAGCGTCTGATTCTTGATTTCATCTCAGGTAATGATCTCACAGTTCCTGAGATGGAGCCCCAAGTTGGGCTCTGCGCTGATGATGCAGAGCCTGCTTGGGATTCTCTCTCTTCCTCTCTCTCTGCCCCTCCCCTGCTAGTTCTTTCTCTCCCTCTCTCAAAATAATTTTAAAAACTTTAAAGAAATTATTAAAAAAAAAGAAATAATATCCCTGATTGTTCAAAAGTCATGTTTTGTAGACGCATAGAACTTTTACAATAGCTGGTAATATTAATAATAGTACCTTTACATGCCCGTCAGTGCACTAAAAGCTTTTTTTAAATAAAGTCATTTACTAATAGCAAACACAATAGGAGTGCTTACTCTTTTTAATCTCTAATATATGGATGAGAAAATTGAAATTAAGAGGAATGATCTTAATTAATAAATGATTATTCCAAGCCCACAGAAGTAGCTGATCTCAGTGGCAATAGTGCATGGTAAATGTCCAGAATTATAATTTTTTTAAAGGTATTCTTTAATAAATTGACCTCTAAGTGTTTTTGGCTGGGCCCCAGCCTTCTCCAAGTTCAATCAGCCAGTCTTCTTATGTAAAAGTCCCAGAACTGGGCATTATTCCTGAGAGTGAGGAGATTGACCAGATGCCAGAGTTTTCTTTCTTACTTTTCTTTTTCTTCCTACAGTCTCATTAAGCGATTATTGGAGTCTGATAAGAAACACAATTGCTGGTTTTTCCCCAGTCTATTTTCATTACCATTACCAACCCCACCATCCCATCATCCGATTTGGTGGCCTCCGGCAAAGTCATCTGTTACCATACAACAGGCTAAAGATTGCCACATCATTTAAGAGAAACTTAAATTATATATTCTCTTAAATTATGTAAATCATCCATGACTCTCTACAACCATCCCAATGATAAAGTCTGACTGCAGCCGCTAGGTGTAATAATTAGAGGGAACACTTGATTTAACTTTTGTTCCTCACAGATCTCTCTTACCTGGGAAGCCGCACTGGGAAGCAGCCATTTCAGCCTGCTCTGAAATGCTCTAAATCTCCTTCGAAGATGCCGGGACATCTGTTCAAGATGGAGCCTGAATAATAAGATGCAAACATCCCTAATATAACTTTAGTGTCCCTTTGTGCCACTGTCCATCAGTTGGTTGGAGTTCTACTTCTGTCAAGGGCTATAAAAGAAAAGAGCACACAGTTAAATTCTCCTCTCCTTGCTCATCCGCTAATGCTTAAAGAGATAATAAAATGGTCATTTATTCTCAACTGCAGTTCAATTGAAATGTTATGATGTTTTTGGTGACTTCCGAAGGGTAATGGAAAATGAGTGCCACCTGTTTACGATGTGCCATTGGGGACATGGCACTTCTTAGATGAATTCTGCTTAAAAAGTCACATCCTTTCCTTGGTGATGGGTTGTTCGCTGGGAGAGCAGCTGATCCTTAATCACATAAACCCAACAAACCACGGCTCACACAATTCATTTGTTTCGTCTCTCTTCACAGTTAATACCCAGCAGCCAGTAGCCGAGTCTGTTTGGCCCAGGATTAGAGCAGACTATAAAGCAGATCCACACGAAGAGCCTGGCTGCATTGCTGGCAGGCCGATTGTGTTTAAGGAGGGAAGTTGTTTTTTATTTTTTTTCTCTTTTTGCAGTGGACTTTCGATTGGGCCAGTTGTAAATTTCCTCTATTCCTTTAACATATTTTCACTTCCATCTCTTTGTTGGGGAAGAGGTATCCCTAACCGGCATTAATTAACATTTATTATGTGCCAAACATTGTGCTAGGTTGTTAAGAATATGTCAATTTATCCTTCATAACACTTACAGGAATCATGTTGTTGGTCCCATTATATTAATATGGTAACTATTGGTGTAAGGGCAAATCGGGACTGATTCCATTGTGTTTCCGTGTCCTCCACCCTGAGTCCCCAGTGCCTTCGCAAAAGCTTAAAACCTGCCACTTCCCGGTTCCAAAAGAACCATGCCCAGTAACCTGTGCAACAGGACCCTTGACCCTTCCTCAGCCAATCGGCTAGGGTCACCACCATCACCCCTCCCACTGCCCCTAGACCCCTTTAAAACTACTGTGTTTTTGGGAACTCTCTCTCTCTCTCTCTCTCTCTCTCTCTCTCTCTCTCTCTCTCTCTCGACCCACCGCTGCGTTGGTGCGGTAGGAGATTGAGCTCGAGCTAACTCGAATAAAGGCTCTTTGTTCTTGCATCGGACTCGGCTCCCTGGTGGTTTTTGGGGTCCCCGAATTCTGGGCATAACATTGGAGTTCCTGGATCTTCATCTGTTTCTAAATTTTTTAATGTTTATTTATTTTTGAGAGAGAGAGAGAGAGAGAGAGAGGACAGGGGAGGGTCAGAGAGAAAGGGAGACTGGAATCTAAAGAAGCCAGGCGCCAAGCTCTGAGCTGTCAGCACAGAGCCTGACGCGGGGCTTGAACTCACGGCCATGGGATCATAACCTGAGCTGATGTCAGAAGCTTAACTGATTGAGCCACCCAGGTGTCCCCTGTTTATAAATTTTCAATGAAGAAATACACAGGGTTACTCACCTCTTCTTCAGCATATCACATTCTGATGCCAGATATAAGTCGCACAGCTACCAATTGGAGATAATTTTCATCCTTGTCACACCTTGGGATGGAGTGGTTCTAACTAATTCAGCCCAAATGAAAATAAAGTTTATCAAGAATAATGAACATAACTGAAAACAGATAAAGCAGAGCCTGCAGAGATGACAGACTACACTTTTTTCCCTTTAACCACAATTACTCCCTTTGTGTACCTAGCACAAAGTTCTCTGTTTAAGAAAAAGCGTCACATAGGAGACTTCAGATAGGCTTATGAAACTCTGCCTACAGGGAGGTTACTCAATGCGGATGATCAAAAAGCATTAACAGCTGTGTATGGGATGCTTTCTGCAACCAGCAATGAGAATGTTAGACACCAGAGTTGTTTCGCTGAGAACACTTCCAGGGATCTCAATGATGACATATTATTCTAGGGCAATAGTTTGGCTCCCACGCATGTCCCCGGTGGTGGGCATTACTGGCATTCACTCAGGCAGTCTCGGTGATTCACTGGTGCTTTCTACTTCTCCACTGGTGCTTTCTACTGCTCTCCTCCATCCTGTCCTTCAGATGCTCTCCACTTCCCTGAAGCATGACAACTGTGATTCTTCCCTGGGGGTTGTCTCCCATCTCTTCATCTACTCAATCAATTCACCGCTGACCAATAAACATTTTTCCTTTGAGATTGCCTTTTGATACATAAAACAACATACACAAGAATGATGATACCAAAATTTCCTGTAAGTAAGCCTTGGCTTTCACAGTTTTAGTCTCTGAAATGGGCCCTTAAAGCTTACTTTGAAAATATGCTAAATATTGATTCTTTCTCTTTGTCTTCCTCCTATAGCAACAATTATCTCTGAGCCCTGTCGCTCAGGGGGGCTGTAATAGAAACAGGTGACAGACAAGAAAGTTTTGAAAATGCTTTTTCAAACTTTTTAAAGTTTGAAATGTAATGTTTTCATATACGATTCATGAAGACTCAAATAAAATTTACCTCTTTCAAAAAAAAAAAAGTTACCTTTTTTAAAGGTAACTTTATCCTACATCTGCCATCAATTTAAACCACAGAGCTCTGTATAATGATACTATGTTCTCCAAAACCTTCTTGTCCTTGGCTCAGTGTTTCAGTTTAAATACTTTTTCTTCAGTACTAAGCCTTTATTCTAATTTGGGTGTAAATATTTGGGAGACAAGGACCAGAGCTTACATACAATCTTCCATGAAACACAGACTCTACTTACTGAGGAGCTTCTACTTGTAACTTTACTGTGATAATAAGGGGTTTCTGAAATGTCATAAGTATCCCCTTTATAAGTTTGGAAGTTATGTTACAATGATGCACTGATCTATAAGCTGAACTAGTGCAAAAATACTATAAGATTTGACAAATGCTACCATATACTTCATACTATAAAGGACTTAATATTCTGGGTAAGGTGCTAACTGGAAAGAACTCCTACAAATGGCCGAAGCAATGCCATGATGAATTAGGAGTGTAAATAAGATTCCTCATTCCCTAACTCCATACAAAAGCTGTAATATCCAGGCAATTGTGGGCTTGAACTTACTAATGCGATGTAGATTCAATTTTCTCTACAAACGTTGCCAAGACCTGAATTTAAGCCTCAATATTTTAGCCAGCAATCTACATTGAGACACCAGAGAACAATCCACAGCAATTCAGAATCAGGAAAGAGTAAATAGTTTAAATAATGAATGAAATTTTGCCAACATAAACCAGTGGTGATTATCTCCCTGGGCTTGCTAAATATTTAACCTACCCAATTATGTTTTGCTTGGTGCTATAGCCACAAAGTAAACTTAGCAAAAGCCAAATGATTATGTGTGGTTTGTGACTGTAAAGTAATGGTACTTGTTTATTGTAAGTATTTTGGGAATTCTGACTTCAGTTTGTGCCTCTTTTTAAAACAAGAACTAGAACTTATTTGACATGACAGGACGAATTAAGTGTTGATAATGCATTCTTTTTCTCCCAACTCTGAAAGGATGGGATTTAAATCTTTTGAAAGAGTGATGTGTTTCTACCACATTCTACCTGTCATGAACCCAGATGGGTCAGTCGCCTTTTGTGTATTTTCATATATTCAATAAACAAGGCTGTACTGCTTAGTTCTACCTTATGTCACAGACACCAGAATGATTGAAGTCATGTAAAATGCCATCATAAATTAGAAATCCATAAAAATAGAAAATGGTAGAATAAGGTAGAATAGAATTGTATTTCCATTTGGGATGGACGTGTGCTAAATAATATTAAGATGGAGATATGAGAAGGTTAATGTATAATGAAATTTCTGGCTTCAGCTCCAGTATGTAAAGAACTTGGAAGTCACGACTCATCCTTAAAACCTGATTTCAAAATTTATCTTAAACATAGCAAAGGAAACTACTAATGAAATGAAAAGGCAACCTACTGAATGAAAGAAGATATTTGTAAATGATATCTCCGATAAGGGGTTAATATCCAAAATATATAGAGAATGTATACACCTCAACACCAAAAACACAAAAAATCTGATTAAAAAAAGAACAGAAAACATGGACATTTTTTCTTTTTGTTTTTAAATTTTTTTAAGTTTATTTATTTATTTTGAGAGAGACAGAGACAGCATGAGCAGGGAAGGAGAAGAGAGAGAGAGTGAGAGAGAGAGAATCCCAAGCAGGCTCTGCACTATCAGCACAGGGCCCAGTGTGGGGCCTGAACTCACAAAATCATGAGATCTTGACCTGAGCTGAAACCAAGAGTTGGACGCTTACCTGACTGAGCCACCTAGGCACCCCAAACATTTTTTTTTCTAAAGAAGACATACAGGTGGCAGATACATGAAAAGATGTTCAACATCACTCATCATCAAGGAAATGCAAGTCAAAACCACAATGAGATATGACCTCACACTTGTTGGAATGGCTAGAATAGAAAATACAAGTATTGGCGAGGATGTGGAGACAAAGGAAATGTTGTGTGTTGTTGGTGGGATTACATGGGTGTAGCTACTATGGAAAACGGTATGGAGTTTTCACAAGAAGTTAAAAATAGAAAAAAAACTTATGATCTAGTAATTCTACTCTTTGGCATTCACCCAAAGAAAACAGAAATACTAACTTGAAAAGATATACCTTTGTTTATTGCAGCATTTACAACAGACAAGACATGGAAGCAACCCAAGTATTCGTCAATAGATGAATAAATAGAGAATATGTGATATACGTACAATGGAATATTACTCAGCCATAAAACAGAATAAGACCTTGACATTTGTGACTGCATGGATGAACCTAGAAGATATTAAGCTAAATGAAATAGGTCAGTCAGAGAAAGACAGATACTATATAATTTCACTTATATATGGAATATAATAAACAAAATAAGTAAGCAAACAACTAAAAAGCAGACACAGACCCATAAATACAGAGAACAAAGTGATGGTCACCAGAGGGGTGGGAGGGGTGGGCAAAATAGGTGAAGGGGAGTAGAAGATAGAGGCTACCAGTTATGGATTGCATAAACCATGAGGATGAATTACAGCATAAGGAAAACAGTCAGTGGTATTATAACAGTGTTGCATGCTGACATATGGTAGCTATACTTGTGGATACTTGTGGTATATATGGTAGGTATACTTGTGGTGAGCATAGCATAAAATACAGACTTCTTGTATAAGAAGCAATAGAAGTATTTTATAGCATAAAATACACTATCTTGTATACCAGGAACTAATATAATATTGTGTGTTAAGTATACTTCAATTAAATAACAATACCAACAAAAATAAAATTTATCTTGAAGACTCTGTAATCCAGACAGCATCATATTTTCGAAAGAATAAACATGTTGATCAATGGGACAGAGTAGAGAGCTCCAAAGAGACTTACAAATATGGTTAACTTATTATAAATAATGGCACAGGGGCTGCTCAATAGAAAAAGGATGATCTTTTCAATAATTATCTTCCATATGCAAAACAGTGAACCTAAATAGAGACCTCACCATAAAAAACTTCCTTAAGAAAACATAGGAGGAAATATGCATGCACTTGGGTTTGATGATGAGTTACTAGTATAGCACCAAAAGAGTGACCCTTGAAAGAAAAAAAAAATGACAAGCTGAACTTTATTATTTTTTATTCATTAATATTGTTAATGTCTACCGATGGCAAGGAAAACTATTTTTTAGTAGTGTTGGCACACAATGTCACATTTTATTTATTTATTTATTTATTTATTTATTTTTATTTTTTATTTTTGAGAAAGAAGGAGAGTGTGTGTGCAAGCAGGGGAGATGGGCAGAGGGAGAGGGAGAGAGAATCTTAAGCAGGCTCCATGCTTTCACCACGGAGCATGAGGCTTGACCCCATAACCCTGGGATCATGACCAGAGCTAAAATCAAGAACTGGATGCTCAACCAACGGAACCACCCATCCACTCACAATTTTACATATTAAATTTAAATATTAATTTAAATTTTGTTTTAATTTAAAGAAAAAATGTTTACCTTAAAAGAAACCATGAAGAGAATGAAAATACTAAGCATAAACTGAAAGTATTTGCAAAACACATATTCAATAAGGGATTCGTATTTATAATACACAAAAAAATTCATGATAGTCAATTATAAGAAATAACCCAATTATTAAATGAGCAAAAGATCCGAGTAAACACCTTAGTAAAGAAGATATACAGAGGAGCAAAAGATCACATGAAAAGATGCTTGATATCATTTGTTACTATGGATATGCAAGTCAAACAGCCGTGAATACAACTACAACCTACTAAAATGTTAAAATCTAATACTTTGAACTCTAAAAGCTATAAAAAAAGAAATGGAAAGACTTTCCATGTTCATGGGTTGGAAAAATAAACATTCTTAAATCATCTGTATTACACAAAGCAATCTACAGATTTAGCATAACCCCTGCCAAAACACCGACAAAATTTTTCATAGAACTAGAACAAAGAATCCTAAAATTTGTATGGAACCACAAAAAACTTCTGCATAGCTAAAGCAACCTTGAAAATGAAAAGCAAAGCTGGAGGTCTCACGATTCCAGGCTTCGAGTTAAATTACAAGGCTGTAGTACTCAAGACAGTATGATGCTGACACAAAAATAGACACATAGATAGCGGAATAGAATAGAAAGCCCAGAAATAAACCCACAATGATATAGTCAAATAATCCTTACAAAGCAGGAAAGAATGTCCAATGAGGAGGAGTATCTAGGTGGCTCAGTTGGTTAAGTGCCCAACTCTTGACTTTGGCTCAAGTCATGATCTCACCATTCATGAGTTTAAGCCCCTCACTGGGCTCCGAGCTGACAGTGCAGAGACTGCTTGGGATTCTCTCTCTCCTTCTTTCTCTGCCCCTCCTTTGCTCACATTCTCTCTCTCTCAAAATAAATATATAAACTAAAAAAAAAAATCCAATGAGGGAGACAGTCTTTTCAACAAACAATGTTGGGAAAACTGGTCAGCTATATGCAAAATAATGAAACCCAATCATTTTCTTACACCGTACACAAAAATAAATTTAAAACGGATTAAAGCCTTAAATTAAAGACTTAACCTAAAGCCATAAAATTCCTAGAAGAGAATACATAATGTCTTTGACATTCCCCATAGCAACATTTTTCTAGGTATGTCTCCTGAGGCAAGGGAAATAAAAGCAAAAATAAATTATTAGGACTACATCAAAATAAAAAGATTTTGCACAATAAGGGAAATAATCAACAAAACTAAAAAGCTACCTATGAATGGGAGAAGATATTTGCATATGATATATCTGATAAAGGGTTAGCATTCAAAAAATACAAAGAACTTATATAACTTAATACCCCCAAAACAAATAATCCGATTGAAAAATGTACAGAAGACATAAACAGAAATTTCTCCAATGAAGACATGTGGATGGTCAACAGACACATAAAAAGATGTTCAATATCACTCATCACCAGGAAAATGCAAGTCAGACTTGAAAAAGGATGAAAACAAAAACACATGAAAAAATAAGTGTCAGGATGTAGAGAAAAAGGAACCCTCTTGTACTGTTGATGAGAATGCCAACTGGTACAGCCACTCTGAAAGACAGTATGGAGGTTCTGAAAGAGTTAAAAATAGAATTACCCTAGGATCCAGTAATTCTACGTCTAGTATTTACCCAAAGAATACAAAAACACTAATATCAAGGAATGCATGCACCCCTATGTTTATTGCAGCGTTGTTTACAAAAGCCCAGGTATCCATCAATAGATGATTGGATAAAGAAGAGTGGTATATGTTACACAGCGGAATCTTATCAGCCGTAAAAAGAATGAAATCTTGCCATTTGCAGCAACATGGATGGAGCCAGGAGAGTATGATACAAAGTGAAATAAATTCATCAGAGAAAGACAAATGCCATATGAGTGAAATCAAATGTGAAATTTAAGAAACAAAAGATTGACCAAAGTGGGGAAAAAGAGATAAAGACAAACCAAGAAACAGACGCCTAACTATAAAGAACAAACTGATGGCTATAAGAGCAGCGGGAAATGGGGAGATGGGTGAAATACGTGATGGGGATTAATAAATGCACTTGTAGCGTTGAGCACTGGTGTTGGATAGAACTGTTGAATACCTATATTGCACACCTGAAACTTAATATAACACTCTATGTTAACTATACTGGCATTTAAAAGTAATGAAATAACATTCGTAAAGAAAACAAAGATTAAAGAGTATTTTAATAAATTAAAAAATTATTTTTGAGTATCAATTTTTAGTTAGAACTGTACACTTACATGTTGAAGATTGGACTGAATCTGAGCTGGGGTGAAGTCCTGAGCGCCTTCACTTCCTACTTCTTTAACTTGAAGCCTCTATGTCATTCCACATGATTTCTGTAAGGGCGAAACAAAATGACATAGGTGTAAATGCTATGTAAAACTACACAGGAATGTACAAATATTAAGTGCTACTTCTCATTAAAGTAGAATACAGGGAAAACAATTCAATATTTTGACAATACCCCATTGCTGGTTATGGTGCAAGCAGCCATGATTCTCATTCATTACTGAGTTCAGGTATTTGGGAACTTTCTGTAATATTCTTACGACTTCCCCGTACATCCAAAACTAGTTTAAAATAAAAAAAAAATGATTTGGACACCTCGGTGGCTTATTTGGTTAAGTGTCTGACTTTGACTCATGTCATAATCTCAGGGTTCCTGATTTCGAGCCCCGTGTCAGGCTGTGTGCTGACAGCTCAGACCTGGAGCCTGCTTTGGATTCCCTGTCTCCCTCTCTCTCTACTCCTCCCGTGCTCATGTTCGGTCTCTCTGTCTCTGTCAAAAATAAATAAACATTAAACATTTTTTAAATAAAATTGGTTAACAACTTCAAAGAAAACGTTAATGTGATGGGACCGAGTTAACATGTCATGTCGGCCACAACAAATGCCTTCATATCCATGCTAACTCTTAAGTAGGTTAAGAACCCATCATTATAAAACACACACTCTAGGCAAAGCCCTGGCTTGTGATGGGGAAATCCTAAACTCCGAAGTACTCTCCTTCTTCAGGGCTTGGTTCTTGCTTTTAGCAACCTGAACATTTCACCTAAATGAGGTTTATACCTCTCTTCTAGATCACCCATGTTTATAGATCATGAAGAATAGAAATGTGGTAGGGATCCCTCCCTAGGAAAGAAAAAAACAAACAAACCTCAAGGCAACCTGGCTATATGCTTATGTGACAACATCCCTCACGACCTTGTAACATGAGACCACTAATCAGACTGCATGTTTGTGTGTTAGCATATATGGGAGACAAAGAAGTAAAAAACATACTTAAAGAAAAACCACACCACGTGGCTTTCGGGGCTCAGTTCTTTGAGTATGAACCCAACTGAGCAGTGCCGGCAGGAATAAAGTTGTTTCCTGGAAAGAAAAGCCCCCATGTCATGACTCTCTGTGTGAGAATCCTGCTACGGGAAGACATAATTCCATGCCACAACTACCTGTCCTTTCTGGGCCACTCCTGTATTTCACCAGGCCAGAGGGCTCCCTTTCAGCCAAGAGACCGTAAGGCATTAAATGCCACATACTTCTATCACCTGTTTTTCCCTTTGTCTCCTCTTATTTAAGCTTCAAAGTCACTGCAGTGGAAGCCTAGAAAAACCTAATGATTTCCAATTTTTGTCCCTGTTTCCTTAGGAGGAAATGTTCCGTGGTAGACATGTTGAGGCTGACACCAAATTTTGTAAATCCATATATTTTAATAAAATGGCAATTGTGTAGAGTGCAAAAGAACTATCACAGGTAAAACTTTGTTCCACTGCAAAATTCTACAAAGCGTTCTGTTACAAAGAGCCTAAGGGAAGAAATTCTTCTGATCTTGCCTGTCATAAAAATTCACAAAGTTGCTATTAGTTGGAAACATAACATTTGCTATGAATAACTGTGGAGGGGACTTTGTTTTTACTCCCATGTTAATTTCAGCAACTTGTGGCTATCTATATGTGAAAATTCCAGATGAACTTCTTAAGAATTATTCATTCATAGGTAAATACTTTGTGTCCTTTATGAGGATTTTGTAACATTGCACTGACATGAGCCTCAGAGGTGAACAAAAAGACAACTTTTGGAGTGGGGTCATGACCCTGGCCATGCGTCCAAAAAGCCTGCTACCATCTGTCATTTACCTTGTGTTTCACAGATTTTTTTTTAACTGTTAATTACTGTTAGGGGCCCCAGGACACTTGGGAATGGTGATATACTGACTTCATGATACAACTTTATTCAAATTTGCCTCATCTTTTTTTCTTTTTCAGTGACCAAAATTCAAAGAAGTAGGAGACATCAAAAAGTCGCCTTTATAATGCTCTTTAAAATACTTACATTTGAATAGTACACAATGGATTGTAAATTACTTTATGTGTATAGCTGAATTCATTATCAAAAACTGATCCAGTGAAGTTATCCATAGTATAATTTAAATCTTACGGTGGTAAAAAGAAGTTAAATGAGACCCTTACCTTTATATTCTGCTGGGGGAAAAAAAAAACTTTCTCCTAAATTCTATCAAGTGCAATCATCCTTACCAAGCTTCTACAGAGTGATACAAATTGATGTCTTTAAGGAACCCTGAAGCACTGACACAAGTGTGCTAGTTATCAACTTGCCAGAGATCAGTGTTTAAGATGATGCTGATGTATTTTACTTTCCCCTCAGTCTTTAAAAATGGGTGTTCAATACATGATGGAAATCCGATGTTTGATGAAGCAGAAAATTCTAACTACCCCTGTCCCTACCTCTCCCTCGCCAAATAAAACAGTTAAGAGAGTGCTTATCACATTATCGAAAATATCCTTGGACAAAATCTTTAAGAACTGCTGTTAATGAACAATACTCGGATGAAGAATCCATAAAAATTACACTATTGAGGTTATTTAGTACATTTGTCAGCCTGGGCAAATTTGTTCTGGGGGTATAAAATTTCATGACCAAAGAAATAGCTTTAATATGTTATTGGCTAAAGCCTAGTGAATAAATCACAAGTGCATATGCTCAGTTCAATTTTGTTTTTAGTATTGAAACCTCAAGAAATATAATCACTGAATTGCTTTCCTGGACCTCGGTGCTTAAACAGGATATAAATACAGAGTGGCATGAGAGCACTATCCACGAAGCTAGGGAAACTTGTTTTGAATATTCCTGTCATTTCACACCACATAAAGGAAGCGCCGCAGAATTCTGTATCTCTTTATAAGTTGTTGACTCTATCTAGGCCTCTAAAATTCTCTAATAGGCAAAGATTAAACATATAAGAATCAATTCTCTATTTATTATCTAACAATTGACTAATAATAATCATACCTCACTATTTTGTTTTGTTGTAAATTTTACATCTGAAATATGTATCTAATGAACTGAAACTTTTTTTAAAATTTTTTTAAGGTTTATTTTTGAGACAGAGAGAGACAGAGCATGAGAGGGGGGAGGGGCAGAGAGAGAAGGAGACACAGATTCCAAAGCAGGCTCCATTCTCTGAGGTGTCAGCACAGAGCCCGATGTAGGGCTCAAACTCATGAACCGCAAGATCATGACTTGACCCTAAGTCGGCCACTCAACTGACAGAGCCACCCAGGTGCCCCTCCCATATTTATTACCTAACAATTGAGTGATAATCATACCTCACGATTTTGTTTTATTGTAAATTTTACTTCTGAAATATATCTAATTAACCAAAACTCTTGGTTTAAATCTGAAAATATTAAGTATAACTTAAAATTATTTATATTCCATGGGTGCCTGGGTGGCTCAGTCGGTTGAGCCCAAAAGACTCTTGATTTCAACTCAGATCATGATTTCATGGTTTATGAATTCAAGTCCCACAATGGGCTCTGCTCTGACAGAGCAGAGATTTTCTTTCTCTCCCTCTCTCTGTCCCTCCCCATTGAAGCTCTCTCTCTCTCTCTCTCAAAATAATAAACATTTAAAAAATTATTTATATCCCGAAGGTATGCTTCTGATCTTTAATTTATGGGAAATTAATGTGTGACATTGGCCAAGTTACTCATCTCCTTAGAAACACATTTATATATGAATAATTCCCTATCACGCTCCCCAATTCTACTTTTTGAGACCACTCCCATAGGCGTCATGTCTATGATTTCATTAGCCAAAAGCTAGTTTAGCACATACCGTGTCTTGTCTTCCATGCCTCCTGCTTCAGGGAAAAGACAACCTTGCCTACAAATGTCCCTATATAATCTTCTCTTTCATCAACCCATTTTGCCCCAGACCACGAAGTTTTAAAGTGAGATCTATTGAACTCAATTCTGTAGGTCATAGTTTAGGAGAAATGCTGAATTAACAATGTGGAATCGGCTTTCTTTTTAATCTGTGAAATTTCTCAGGTTATTAAATATTCCACACTACATTTTGAGACATAAAGAAAGTATAGAGGATAGTTTCTCCCAAATCATTTGAATGTCTAAACTATTTCAAGTAGCATATTTTAGAACTACTGTTCCATAAAACATGTTTGGAAAATGTGGTTTATGTTAGCGGTTATCAATGTCGGCTGCTTATTGCAATCACTTTGGTAACTTTAAAATCAGTATTCTTGTTCCCACCCTCACGAGTTCTGGTGGAGTTGGGTAGAGGTGTGACTTGAGTATAAGAATTTTTAACATCTTTGCAGATTATTCTCATGTGCACAAAAGATTGAGAACTACAGCTCTAAATCTATCTTTTCATCCTTTTCTTCAGTGTTAGAATGGCTTCTGCCACCCCTCTGCACCCACCATCCCTTCTGGCCTCTTCATTTCCACAATAAACTGCTGTGCTTTTCAGCACCAAAAAGCACAATGTTGTGGAACCACATCAACTGTAATTAGGTAAGTCCACAGGAACAAACCAAGAAGCTTCTTCTGAGTACGTTTCTTCCTCTCTCCAGGATCTACGTCATCTTAGTACCGTACCCTGTACATGATCCTTCTGTTTTTGTAAACATGTGCAATTAGGTTCCATCACATACAAATCTTCAGGTCACTTACTCTGTTGCTCTGTCAAACTTTTAAGACAGTTTCTGTGTCTCCACTTCTTTAACCCTTGCTATCCAGTTTCCATTCCAACTTTGTTTCTAAATATTTTTCTTGTCCAAATATAATCCTGCAAGCCTTGGTTTCATCCTCTTTATTTCCATTCTTTTTGTATTACTCTAATATATTTTGATAATATCCTTTTCCTTGATATCTTTTTCAAAACTATTACTGACATATTTCCTTTTTTACTTCTCCCAACAATTCCCATCTTTTGACAATTTCACTGATTGTAGGTGTTCATTGGAAAGGAGGCTCTTCGTTTATAGCGGCACTATCAACACTAGCCAAATTATGGAACAAGCCCAAATGTACGTCTACTGATAAATGGATAAAGAAGATGCGGTGTATATATATACAATGGAATACTACTCATCAATAAAAAAAGAATGAAATCTTGTCATTTGCAACAACGTGGAACTGGAGGGTATTATGCTAAGTGAAATAAGTCAGTCAGAGAAGACAGATACCATATGATTTCACTCGTATGTGGAATTCGAGAAACTTAACAGAAGACCATAGGGGAAGGGAAGGAAAAATAAATTACAAACAGAGAGGGAGGCAAACCATAAGAGACTCTTAAATACAAAGAACAAACTGAGGGTTGATGGAGGTGGGGGGTTGATGAGCGGGGAAAATGGGAAAATGGGAGTGGAGAGGGTTGAAGAGGGAACTTGTTGGGATGTGCACTGAGTGTTGTATATAAATGATGAATCATGAGAAGCTACTCCTGCAGCCAAGACTACACTGTATATTAGCTAACTAGACAAAAAATTAAAAGAAGAAGAAGGAGAAGGAGGAGGAGGAGAGGAATGAGGAAGAGGAGGAGGAAGGGGGAGGAGGAGGAGGAGGGGAAGGTAGAAGAGGAGGAGGAAGAGAAGACTCTTAGTACACTGACCTTGGTATCTAAAAATTTGAATGTACTAGGACACTTCTCTGTCACCCTCATGTTTCCATTGGAATGTGGTTTTCATCTTCACAGACTAGGTTATTGGAATGAACACTTTAAGTGTCTCTTTCTGTCTAATTAACACACTTTTCTCATGGGGAGATTAGAGATATGTTCTCATTACTGAGCATGTGACATTTATTCTAAGAATTGTGGACTGTCATATTAAGAAGACAGTGTGTCTCCATCTCTCCCTCCTTTGTGCACCTTCTTCTGCTGGCAATTATGTCATAATCTTCAATATCATCAACTGTTAGATCTCTACGGACTCAGTTCTTTCCAGGAGTCGTCAGGTTTTACATGTGAGGAGACAGTAACAGGCTCCCCACTTTATCATCAGTCTAGGCTACATTCTTCAATTTAACTCTCAGATGCCTTTGTTCTTTCCGAATAGTGAACTATTGGATACGTACCTGAGCAGTTAGTAAAAGTAACACACTGATCCATCTAAACTAACAAAATTAGATCCATTCCAGGCCCAGTTCATTGGGTCTGTTCTTCATTGGTTGTAATCCAAAGCAAGGAGGAAGGAGTATTAGGCTGATGTTTATAACTCCCCCTCCCACCTCTGTCCTGTCACTGCAAAATATTGAGGGATTGGCATGAATTCCTTACAAATAAGTACAGACACTACATATGGAATCAGGTTTGGGGTGTGACTGCCATAACCGGCTTTAGCAGACTAAGGCCAAACAAGAACTAACTGCATGTTCAATAGCTTCTTACATCACAGATGTTACTATAGGCCTGGATGTTCTAGATGCTAGATTTTCAGGAAACATTTTTGTTCATTTTCAGTAAGTTTTATCTCAAAAGAAAAAAAAAAAGAAAAAAAAAAAGCAAAACAAAGCAAAACAAAACTATGTAGGTGCTTTAAGCCTAGTTGGCTAGAGAGATTTGTTTCATTGGTTTTGTATTCTCTCCTTTTATTATGCACTCACCAAGCGGCCAATAATTATTCTCAATCACATGTATACAGTCTAAATTTTATTATTTATGGTTACATACTCAAAGACCTAGATGATAGGTTAATTATACTAAAATAGTAAATCTCATTAGTAAGCAGTTACAGATGAATGGGGATCCTTATTATATGGGAACATACCATTTTCTTAGGTTGAAGTAGAGGAAATGTTCAATGTAATTCTAAAAAAATAAAATCTAAGAAGAAAATTTAACAAAACAAAACAAAAAAACAAAAACAAAAACAAAACAAAACAAAACAAAAACTTAAGCCTGGATCTTCTAGGTACCAAATTTGTTCACTGAAGTATGAAGTTTATAAGTTGCAGTCAAAAATGAGTTTGCATTCCAAATAGGAATATGCAAAAAGGAAAAGTGAAAACATATGGTTTGCCTGATGGAAGAAAGTGATTTTGTCTTCAGGATTGAAATCTTAAAACCAGGTTATCTGTTTTGCCTTTCTATCAATCAACCTACCTATCATCTAACTATAGAAAAGGAAAGGAAAGTCTGTTTTATAGATAAAACTAAGAAGAATAGGAGATAATCGAACTGTTTTTGATTAGGATGGTCACTAGAGCTAACTACAAACGAAGTAACAAACAAACAAAACTAACAAAGCATAATGAGACAATCTCAGATGCCAAATTGATTAATCCTTCCAGAGGAGCCGAAACCACAAAATCTATAGAGAAGAGTCCTCTTTAAGTTATTAATCAGAAATCAATTATAAAAGCAATTGACAAACAACTTTTAATGATTAAATTAGCTGTGAGATGTTTTGACATGTGGCAAACTTGAATGAAGAAAACCTGGAAATTCAATGTGTGATACTTTTATAATTAATAAATGTGTTTTAAAGTAAGAGAGTGATGATGAGGGGATGGCCTGAGAAATTTAAACAACTCTTTTCTTCCTTTTTTAATGTTTATTATTTTGAGAGAGAGAGAAAGAGCACACGTGTGCAAGCGGGGAAGGGGAAGAGAGAGACAGAGAGGGAGGAAATCCCGAGCAGGCTTCAAGCTGTCAGCGCAAAGCCAGATGCAGGGCTGAGTCTCACAAACATGAGATCGTGACCTCAAGCAGGATCAAGAGTTGGATGCTTAACTGACTGAGCCACCCAGGTGCTCCGAAATTTATACAATTGTAAATAAAAGTATAGGGAGATGGAAGAATAAATAAAAATCAAATGTTCACAGGAGAGGTGATCAAAATTTACTTGAATGGTGTATGTTTTTGAAAGATTCAAAACTCCTTGTTTTTATATGTCTCACTACAAGAGACTCTGCAAGATAGAATTTGGGAGAATGGAACAGAAGGCAAAGGTTGAGTCTGAAAGCATGAGGAATGAGGGCCTCCAGGTCCAGTGAAAAGTGTGAATAGGGTGGGGAAGGAAAAGACCAAACTAAGAAATAGCTGAAAATCATAAACATATGGCAGGATTTTAATAATAACCAGAGGGGAGAATGGAACTAAAACATTAGAATTATTACTACTGATTTGAGGGAAAGATATGTAAGAAAGCAGGCTTTGGGTAAAAGCTTCAGTAACAGAAAGACAGCAAACTTTGAGGGACATTATCCTGCCACAGATACCTTGTCTCCTGATGGCGCGGGTTCAGGCAGCATGGCTAATTATTTCAGTTGAACGACTTGTTGTGGAGATCCTGCAATTGAGACAAAAATAACTCACGCTTAAAAAAAAATTACAAAACAAGAAGCAGAATCTGCAAGTACAGAGACAAGTAACTAAAAATGTATTAAGATCACTCCACACTGGTCCTGGAGAAGGGCAGGGCATTGTGTCTAAACAAAGCGCATGACAATAGACTTTGTTTAGGGTATTTCCTGTTAAAAATGTCGGATTTTCTACTTGGAGGGAGGAATGGAGACAAAGTCTGAATATAGAGATGCCAGATAATTAAGACTCAATGCAGAACGTTAAATGGTTTTAAGTATGTGGGAGGTGAAATAAAGGGATGTGGGAATCTCAGACAATGGGAAGCCGGAGAGGACTGGTGCCCCCATGGTATAGGTCTAAAGTTTGCAATAAGTTGAGAAGGATTTCAAATGTTGCCCTCTGAGAAGAGAAGATATATACTAACAGACATTTCCCTCCTCCAGCACTATGAGGCAAGCTTGTATCCCAACTAACTTCTTGATGCGAAGTAGCTGAAAATGAAAATAAAATCTCTTTCTTTTAGTAGTCTTTCCTCTCTAGCTTCTTTTCAAACCTGTGATTTGCAGACACTGGGGATTTGTGTTACACTCCATATTAGATTCAAGGAAAATCGTTTGGCGTGGACTGATTACAGTATGACTGAAAAATTACGTGTCCTTTCACGATTTTATAGGTATGTATCTAAGTAGGTGATAATCATACTGTTACATTACTGACCCTTGAGGTTTTAAGGGAAGTTGGAATAAGTGAAAAGATTATTGGGCGTCTCCAACGGAAGAATATGCATTGTTGTTGTTCCAGATGATCCATTTTAGCCATTAAGCGCCTTTGAGCTCTTTTACAATCCTGTAAATAACAGGTAGCGATGCAAAATAATTTTGTATGCAAAAGGATTTTTTTCTTGTGGAGAGAACCAGTTCCCCACTCCGGAAAAGCTGATTTTGCATCCATTTCCAAGTTTATTTCAGTTTTCTTCATCTATAAATGTGTTTGTTTGTTATGTATTCTCCTTTGAACTAGTTATCATAGCTGTGTGGTTCTCTTATTAGTATTGAAGAAGAAAAGGGGCCAGGAGAGGGTTAACAAATCTTGCAAGAGCAGCCGCTTCTTGGACTCAAGAAGGTTATAAACATCTTGAGGGTTAGACACCTGAAAGAGTCCTCTCCTGTCACACCACTGCGCAAAAAGGTCAGCCAATTGCTGAGGAACCCAAACCAATGGAAAGTTTTCTTCTGCTGCAGTTTTAAGCTATAAAAATACCACCTGTCCTCTCTTATTTAGGGAGGAGCAGACCAATGGAGTTGGGTTGCTGTGCCTGGTTTGCACACCTCCATAAAGATCGGTCTACCTTTTCCTCCTCATGGTTTGCTCCTTAAGTTTCTCTTTAACAATATATGTGTAATAAAATCTTAAACATGTGTTCTTATATTTTATATAAGAATTCTGATTTTTATCCTCTTTTAATATTAAATCCTTTAACAGACATCATGGAAAAGGAAGACAAGCCGAGATTGAATTGGAATTTGGAGTTATTCAAATTTGGAGCATTCAGAGAAGCCGTATTCATTCTACCGGGAAAAAAATAAAGAAAAACAGATAAGGAACTCAGCCTCCATCTGTTGAAGTTGAGGAAACAAACAAACATAAGTGAATAGGACCAATGTTCGGCTGTTAGTGTCTTTGAATGTTAACTTTAGGGAACGTTCTTTCATAACCAAAATTAATTTCATCACTTTTATAAAATTTAACAATACCTTAAAATATGATTTCCTTTTTGTAATTGTCATATTTCTGTGGAAATTGAGTAGCATGAGTTGGATAGTATTCGACTTTGAGTATTTGTTCATTATATCCTTGAATTCATTGTATAATCTCTGGTGGACTGCATTGAACACCATGGTTTGTATAAACTGGCACACATAATAGAAAAGGCAGTGAATAACTGAACTGTGTTACAATATGACTTGACAGAAGGTGGATCTTCCTTGTGGCACACCTAAATCACAGAGAAATCTCAAGGAACGTTGTTAGAAACTACAGAAATGGGCTTATTGCAGCCCAACTTCCTAAACAACACCATGCTTGGCTGCTAAGAGACAGTAAAGAAAACATGGAGGAGGTAGAGCATGGAAAAGGGTAGTGTCACTTTACCCTCATGTTTCTCCGGAGCAGCGGTTGTCAATGTGTGGTTGCCAAAGCTACCATATCAACGTCACCCAGGAACTTGTCATAAATGCAAATTCTTGGGCCCCGCTTCAACTCCACAGAAACAAAAGTTGGAGGGTTGAGGCCAGGAATCTGTATTTTAACAAGTCTTCAGGGTGGTTCTAATATATACACTTTGGTAGGTCCTGCTATACATGAATCTTTAGCTCCTTTCACCACGTTGTGGTTTTCTCATATGTAATATCCACTCTCGTAGTTTTAATGTATAGGATTATTGTGAAAACAAGAGGGGGAGCATGGATATTAAATGCTGAGTCAATGAAATACATAGTAAGTGCTTGATAAGGTTACTTAGAAAATGAGAGTATTGAAACTAATATACACATTCTTTTCATATCTCTTCTGAGGAAGAAGAGTGGCTAATCTGATTTGTGAGAGTCTGAGAGCCAGCAGGCCCTATTTCCCCAGTTGGTGGGGTTAATAAATAAAAGGTAACACATGGTTCATGTCTTTGTTTCATGTCCCTTGAATCATCCTGCATGTAATCTCTATAAACACTTGCACTATTAAGGAGGGCACCTGTTGTGATGGGCACCAGGTGTTATATGTAAATGACAAATCACTGAATTCTCCTACCGAAACCAATTTGTACTCTATGTTAACTAACTAGAATTTAATTTAAATAAAAACTTGAAATAAAAAAACACAGAAAATAAATGTTTGCACTTTCTCTCTTCCAATGGTAAGAACACTGAGCTAAGTTAGCATATCTATCATCCTTTCCATTTCCATGTTTTCTAGTCGTGATAAAATAAGACAGGTAATTAGGCTATTGACTCAATCATCTTTCATTCCAAGAGGATGTAGGATGCTTAGACACTTCCTTTAGGTCCAAATAGGATCACTAAGTCAACTTTATCGGAGAGTCATGGACATTTCGGGTTGTAGATGCTTGGCTAATCCCCATTTATCTATCAAATACCTCCCAAAATGTCTCAGAAAGTTTCAATGTAATTCATGCAAATGTCTATCAATGAAGCACTTACCTATTTGGTACTACTCTAAGCATTTTACAAAAGTTACGTTACTTAAGAAAAGCTTTAGAAAAATAGAAACAAATTTGAAAGAAATAGGGAATCCTGTATCCCTAAGTCTTTCCTAAACAAACTACTAGTGGATGACCTTGATCCGACCTTCAGCAAAAGCACTGATGGAAAATTTTAACATATATGTGTAGACCCGAAGCTAACACAAAGATGACATTTAGAGCAGATTGAGAATGTTAAAATGTTATAGGTTGCAAAATACAGAGACAAAACCTTCTTAGATGTCTACACAACACTTGCAAAAATTGAACTTATATTAGATCACAAAGAAAACATCAGTAAGTTCCATCATAAAGAATATTATAGGCAGTCTTTAAACAGAAACCAACAAATCTAAAAATTACATATAGAATCATAAATTAGAAAGGTACTGTCATGTGAAAATTTAAAACTACCACAACAAAACAAAATCCTCTAGTTAAAAACACATGAAAAGATGTTCAATATCACTCATCATCAGGAAAATACAAATCAAAACTATAGTGAGATAACACCTCACACCTGTCAGAATGTTTAAAATCAATAACACAGGAAACAACAGATGTTGACGAGGATGTGGGGAAAGGGGAACCATTCAGCACTGTTGGAGGGAATGCAAACTGGTGCAGCCACTCTGGAAAACAGTATGGGGCTTCCTCAAAGAGCTAAAAATAGAAGTACCCTACATTCCATCAATCATATTGCCAAGTATTTACCCAAAAAACACATAAATACTAATTCAAACGGATACATGCACCCCAATGTTTATAGCAGCATTGCTTACAATAGCCAAACTATTGGAAACAGCCCAAGCATTCATCGGTTGATGAATGGATGAAGAATAGAATATTTGGAATACTACTCAGCCATTAAAAGAATGAAACCTTGCTATTTTTTTTCTTTTCTTATTTTTTTTTTAGAATTCTTTTAAATGTTTATTTATTTTTGCGACGGAGACAGAATGTGAGCAAGGTATGGGCAGAAAAAGAGGGAGACACAGAATCCAAAAAAGACTCCAACATAGAGCCTGATGTGAGAACCTACGAACTGCGAGATCATGACTTGAGCCAAAGTTGGACATCCAACCAACTGAGCCACCCAGGTGCACAGAAATCTTGCTATTTTCAACAATATAAGGGTGGATCTAGAAAGTGTTATGCTAAGCAAAATAAGTCAGTCAGAGAAAGATAAAAATCATATGATTTCACTCATGTTGGAATTGAAGAAACAAAACAAATGAGCCTAGGGGTAATAGAGAGAGAGAGAGTGAGAGAAATCAGGAAACAGACTCTTAGCTATATAGAACAAACTGATAGTTACCAGAGTGGAGGTGGGTGGGGGGAAGTGTTAAACAGGCGATGGAGATTAAGGAGTACATTTGTTGTGATGGGCATGGAGGTACTAAATCACTAAATCGTACACCTGAGACTAATATCACACTGTATGTTACCTCCTGGAATGTAATTAAAAGCTTAAAAAAACAAAAACACTGCAGTTAAAGAGGGAATACCAATTGAAATATGTAAAGTGAACCTACATGACAGATTTTTCTAGATTTTTTAAAGTACAAGTTTAGATAATATATTCTTTCTTTTCTAATATAGGCCTTTAATGCTGTTAAATTTCCTACAAGCATTGCTTTAGTTACATATTTTGATACATGGTGCATTCTTTACACTTGATTTAAAATATTTTCCAATTCCCATCTTGATTTCCTCTTTAATTTCCACATAAAGATGGGATGTCTATATATCTTTCTGATAACTGATTTTCAATTTATTTTTGTTCTGATCCCAAAACATACATTTTATAATTCTAATTATTTTAAATTTATTGTAGTTTGTTTTACATTTCAGAAAGTTATCTAACTTGGTGAATGTTCCATGAACTTTAAAAGAATGTGCAGTCTTCTCGTTACATAAAGACTTTTGTAAATGTCAATTAGACCATGTCAGTTGATAGCATTGTTCAAGTCTTCTAAGTTCTTCCTGATTATTCTGCCTATTACTTTTTGAGAGAAAAGTTTTGAATCTATAAATATACATGCAGGTTCATTTATTTCTCCCAACAGTTCTTTTCTTCATGTATTTTGAATTTCCACTTTTAGGTGCATACTCACTTAGGATTTGCATATCATTTTGGAAAATTGTCGCTTTTATAATTGAATATTACTTTTTACCCTTGCCAATATTCCTTGTCTTGAACTTCTTTGTCTGATATTAGTATAGTTACACTATATTTAAAATTTTCTTTTTCATTTTAAAGTATTTCCCATTTTTAAAAAATCTGCCTTTGTGTTTATATTTAAAGTGTTTCCCTTATTGGGTCTTGCTTCTTTATTCAGTCTGACCATCTATCTTTCAATAGATATGTTGAGAACATTCATATTTAATATAATTATCGATATTGTTGGATTAAAATCTTTAATTTTTCTAGCTTTTTTCTACTTATTCTATTATTTGATTTTTTAGCTTCTTTCTCTCTCTTTTTTATAACTCCATTTTATTTCCAGCATTAGTTCATTATTTATATATTCTTTTTAATTCATGGCTACCCTATAGTTTACAATACTAGTAAATATACTAAATGCTTAGTAAATTTACTAAATACTTAGTGAATACTTTAGTAAATATACTAAATACTTAGTAAATCAATGTGTACCTTCATATATATGTAAAGAACTTATAATCTTAATTCAAAATTCTCTATCCAATCATTTGTAATAATTGGTCATACATTTAATTGTTGCTTGGGCTATAAAATCATTGTATACAGCTACATGCTTTGCTTTAGACACTTATAGACTAGTAAAAATAGGAATAATATAAATTTTATTTGCCTTCATCTATATAATCCCAATCACCTTCATTTCTTTGGAGAATCTAGGTTGGATCTAAATATCCTATTACTTTATCTGAAGAGTTCTTGCTTTAACATTTCTTATAGTGGAGGTCTGCTGGCAATTATTTGTTTTTGTTCAAAAAATTACTGGGGTGCCTGGGTGGCTCAGTTCGTTGGGCGTCTGACTTTGCCTCAGGTCATGAGCTCACAGTTCATGGGTTCGAGTCCCACATCAGGCTCTGTGCTGACAACTCAGAGCCTGGAGCCTGCTTCGGATTCTGTGTCTCCTTCTGTCTCTCTGACTCACCTCGACTCACTCTCTGTCTCTCTCTCTCAAAAATAAATAAACATTAAATTTTTTTTAATTTTTATTTCTCCCTTATTTTTTAAAGTGATTTTCACTTAGTATAAAATTCTGTATTGACAGTTTTTGTGTTTATCTTTCATCACTTTAAAGATTTACTCCATTATAGCTAACATAGTTTAGTATTAGCAATCTATTTAATTATTATATATATTTTGTATATAATTTTTTTTCCTGCAACTCCATAGATTTTCTGTTTGGACTGGTTTTTATCAAGTTTATCAAGCTCGAATAAGGTATGTGGGTATATTTTGGGTTTTTGTTTGTTTTCTATTTGTTTAGTTTTTGTTTCTGTTTAGCATTTATGTTGCTTTGATGATCTCTGAGTGTCTTTGATTTATGATTTGATATTTATTATTATTTTTGATAATTCTTAATATCTTTAAAAATATTTCTTTTGTTCTGATTTCTTTCACTTTTCTTCCTAAATTCCATATACAAATAAACCTATTTGTACTACAAATGTATGGCATAATCACGCTGAAGAAGGTTGGAAAGAAAATAACTTATCTAAGTAAGTTTGGAAATAACATTTCAATTGTATATTGGAAATCTAAAAACAAAAAAGAGTTATACAAAACTACCATACTCTGTTTGGTGAACATATTTTTCGCAAGTTATATAGGTTAAAATTTTGGAAGTTTTCATATAAAATATATTCTAGGATTGAGTAAATAAAGAAATATATTAACAATAATGAAAAAATCAGATTTCTCGTTTTCAGTGCAGTGGTTATAAATAGGAAAAGAAAAGGCCAGAATGAACCCTGTGGAGTTGGATTGGAAACAGACATGTCAGCATGAAAAGAGAAAGGTACAGGCAGATAGAAAGATAAATAGATGAGATATATGTGTATGTGTATCCGTTCAGAGGGCCTGGAAGCAAAACATGCATCAGTGATAATGAGACTATGTAATGCCTAGGTCTTATTTTTAAGTATTATTAACTAATGTTTTATTATTAGCATCTGGCCCATGGAAAACACAAGACAATCCTGGAATATCTTGTGGTAACAGAAAGTAAAACATGCTTAAAAAATTATGGTGGTATTTCAACAGGCAACATTTTGAAAGGGCTCCCAATGGCCAAATCTAAGATAATATTAATAGTAAACAGAACAAAATAAATGCCCATGATACTCTTATAACATGAATAATTGAATTGAGAGGAGAAAATTCTTTTTTATTTTACTTTAAAAAAATTTTTTAATGTTTATTTTAGAGAGAGAGAGAGCAGGGAAGGGCAGAGAGAGAGGGAGACACAGAATCTGAAGCAGGCTTCAGGCTGTGAGCTGTCAGCAAAGAGCCCAATGCGTGGCTTGAATACTTGAACCACAAGATCATGACCTGGGTTGAAGTCGGACACTTAAACAGCTGAGTCACCTAGGCGCCCTGAGAAAATTCTTTTTTGTAATAAAATTTCTATTTAATAAATACAGAAGGAATGCCAAAAATAGAATACTGTCTTTGGAAAACATTGCACTAATAATTGTTTCAAATAGGAATCCTAGCTGTATTCTAAAATTAGTGAGCCAAACAATGATGAGAAAGAGTATGTTTACATAATCTCAAAATATCTTCCCATAATATATCTATTACTAATAGAAATAAAAAGATAGTAACTTTACAGTGGGGAGACCTGGCATACTGTAAGGGCAAATCGGGACTGACTCCATTTTGTTTAAGGGCAAACTGAGACTGACTCCATTTTGAGTCCCCAGCGCCTGCGCAGAAGCTTGACCTATGGAACAGGACTCTGACCCTTCCTCAGCTAATCGGCTAGGGCTACGACCATCACCCCTCCCACTACCCTAGACTCCTTTAAAACTCTTGCGCCTTTGGAACTCTCTCTCTCTCTTTCTCTCTCCCTCTCTCTCTCTCTCTCTCTTTCTCGACCCACCGCTGTGTCGGTGCAGGTCGGAGATTGGGCTCAAGCTAGCTCGAATAAAGGCTCTTTGTTCTTGCATCAGACTTGGCTACCTGGTGGTTTTTGGGGTTCCCGAATTCTGGGCATAACAAAACATCACTGTGACCAATTTATTAAACTTAGCATCACTAAGAATGAGGCATGTTGATGTCATGTGTCTCCTGGTTTGATAGACCAAGAAGGATAGAACTCAGAGCATCCTTCCGACTTTCTTTTTTTAATGTTTCTTTATTTATTTTGAGAGAGAGATAGAGTGAGAGAAAGAGAGGCAGGGGCAGAGCAAATCCCAAACAAGCTCCACACTGTCAGAGATCATGACCTAAACCGATATTAAGAATCAGATACTTGGCTGACTGAGCCACCCAGACGGCCCTGACATTTTTGCTACAAACATATTGCTTGAATTTAGACGTGATGAAAACTCAATCAAACACCAGTTGTGAGACGCTCTTCACAGACTAGGGAGACTAAAAAGACACGATAACAGAATACAATACGGGATCCTGAATTAGATCCTGGACCAGCAAAGAACATTTGTGAAACACTTGTGAAATTTGAAAAATCTCTGTAGTTTAGTTAATAGGGTTGTATCAATTTTACTATCTTGTTTGGATACTTGCAGAGTCATTATATAAAAAGTTAACATATAGGGAAGGCAATTGACAGAAAGATGGGGACAATTTGCACAATTTTCATAGCATTTTTGAAGTCTGAAATTATTTAAAATTAATGTTAAAAATATAAAAGTAAAATGAATAGATAGCTGTTTGGACTATTCATTACATCCAGAAAACATGTCAAGAAACCAAAAAGAAAGGATGACAGAGGTTTGATATCAGAGAGCATAGATTTGCGAACATAGTGACTGAAATTATTTGCATGTTTATATTCATTTTCACATAAGAGTATCTTTCTATCATCCCCTTAAGATTACTTCTCTTTCAGTGTAACTTCTTTCTAAAAATGATTCAGCATCAGAAGTCCTAAACCTGTGAGGATGTGATAAGCCCAGTTGAAGTGTTGTAAATTGTGTTTAATGAAAACTTGTTTACAGAAAATAAAAGGAATCCTTTCTACGCACCGCTCGAACTTCTTTGACTAATCTTATCAAGTCTTTAGATGCTTTGTGTAAAGGCAGGGGAATTTATGAATTTGGGGGACAGGATTAGCCATAAAATGCTTTGTTATTACAGAAATAGCATCAACTTTCCCCCTCTAATGTTAATTTAAGACATCTATGAGAAAAGATTATAAATCAAAACTTAATAAATGCTTTCCCAAACTGGTTTACACCAAGGAGGCATATGTGATGTAACCTTTTTAAAAGTTACTTTTCTGGGACATCTGATTGGCTCAGTTGGTTGAGCATCCAACTCTTGATTTTGGCTTAGGTCATGATCCCAGGGTTGTGGGATCAAGTCCTGTGTGAGACTGAGCATGAAGCCTGCTTAAGATTTTCTCTCTGCTCCTCTTTCTCACTAGCACTCTCTTTCTCTCTCTAAAATAAATTTAAAAGGCTAAAAATAAAAAATAATAATAAAAGTTACTTTTCCTATATTTTTTCAGTTCTGCCTGGGGATTTCTGGGACTTGGCTTATGCCTTCGTGATACCTTGGCTATTATTTTCATGCCTTTTAAATAAATTTTCTTGTGCTCTAATGGCTGGTAGCAAAAAAAATCACTTATATTTCTGAAAAAGTTAAAAATTTTTGTTCTGTCACAATAGTTTGTTTTCATCCATAACTCCTTAAAGTTGAACTTAATCCACATGCTAACTCTTCTGAAGCTATTTTGTGGCCAGATTCAATTGTATCTACCTAACTTATATACTGTTTATGGAATTATGGTGATTATATTTCTATTTCCATTACAAACATTTGTTTATATTTATTCACCTAAGTCTATCGCTTATTTTTCACTCATATGTTCTGGTGTTTCATAGAACACGGCCACATTAAGATACAAAACTTTATCATTTAAGATTGTCTTTTGCTGCAAGTGATAGAAAATTGTACAACAGTGACTTATACCAATATGAGCATGATTTGAAAAATACAAAAAGAAGATCAGGAGTAGGCAATCTGTGGTCCCTGTTGTGGCTAATAAAGTACGATGACTAGACTCTTTCTGCCATCCTGTTCTGACATTTTCTGGATGTTAATTTTATCATCAAGTTGCAACATGACAACTGGACCCGTAAGCACTGGACCCATGTGCCCTCCAGTGAGGAGAAATGACATATACGAAAACGATAAAATGAGAGAAGTGTTCTCTCGTTGCTCTTGAGATTTTGCCATTATATCCAGGAAGGACATCGTTTCCAGAGATTTTCACCTCTAATTCCAAGAGAGTCTACAATAGAAGAAGGTGAAATCACAGGAGGTGGCTTTGGGGTATCTTATTGATATTATTGAGTTGACTCCAGAAATTTGAAAATAGTGTTGACCATTCATTATCAGCTTGAAAATTTCTTGATACACAAAAATTGTGATTTTTCTAAGGAATAAATTTGAGTCATTTATACACTGTAAAGCTGCTATCCAAGCCATTATTCCTTCCTATATCCATTTAAGTGTTTACTGAGGATCTGATTTAGGTCAGCACTGGAACAGATACTGGGGTGGAGTACTAGACAAGAGAGCAAATCTTCCACCTAATTATAAAAATGTTTCTTTTAATGTTTATTTAGTTTAGATAGACAGTGTGAATGGGGGAGGGACAGAAAGAGGGAGACAGAATCCAAAGGGCTCGAACCCATGAACCACGAGATCACAGACAGAGGTGAATCCAGATGCTTAACCTATTGAGCCACCCCGGTGCCCCTGAAATTGGTTTTTAATTGTAATTGTGAGAGGTGCTGCAGAGGGGACTTAAAGAGTTCCTGACAACTTTTACCTCTGGGAACTTGATTTGATCTGGGGCTTATCTGAAGAAACAATATTACCTGTGTTCTGAATGATGATGGTAAAAAGAGAGGCAAAGAGAGGAGAGAAGCTTTCCAGACAAAATAAAAATAACAATGTGAGGACTTCAAGGTGAGGAAAGAACATGGAATATTAGAGAAACGGAAAGAAGACCAGAGGATGTAAAGCAGAAAGTGATGGGAAGAGATTGGGGCTGATCATGAAAGATATCACATGTCAGGCAAAGGATAAGCTTTATATTATAAAATGACTAGAAAGCTATTGGAGGGTTTTCAGCAGAGGATTTATATTATTAGGTTTACACATACCTTTTGGGAGTGCCGATGGAATAAAGACAACGCGTGCGCGCACACACACACACACACACACAAAACCGCTTCTAGAAGCTATGGGTCATTGGTGTTCACTTGGAAGCCACTATGAATCTCAGGACTTAAGATGCTGGAGACACTCTCAAGTTCATGGCGAAATGAAGCTGGTAAATTTAATCTCACCAGTCTGGAGACAATGTGATGCTCTGGGCATGCAAAAGGGGTCACCACAGCCACGGATTTTAATTGTCTGCGTCCTTAGAGGAGATGATACTTAACAGCTCAGATCTCTGCCTGTGAATGAATCTGCTGGAACTGTTATCAGCAAACAATGACTTCTCTTCTGTGGTCCAAATCTCACTTGAGTCCTTGATTAGCAGTAGAATAAGGGATGGAAGGGGATTTTATAAAGTTTAGTTCTAGAATTTTCTGTGTGGAAGCAGATGAGAGTTCACGACCCATAATCAAGTAAAAATTTGTTAATGTAGCTTTGTATGATCCATTTTCTTCTTATGATATAATTTATCTAATCATTATTTTATCCCAGTTACGTTGCCATCATAACCCAGTTTGATAAACACTGACCTAATGAGTAAAATTATCTTATTATGCAAAAACATACTCAATGTGGCTTTATTTTTCATGTACATTCTATTTACTCTTATAAAACATTATGAAATGAGAAAGGTCTTGGTTCTTTTTCAAAATGTGGCCCAAAGAAAACAGCTCCTTGTACTAATGATGGAAATGTTCTTATTCTCAAAATAAATAAGAATAAGAAGACTATTTACTGATAAGTTTTAGCCCACCCCACCTCAACGATATTTCATTTGTCTGTTTTTAAAGAAGTTAATGGACGGGAAAGTCAGTCCTCTGCGGCCGTGTCTGTGATGCCAGTGAAGACACCACTCAATCGTCAGGCAGTTAAAGAAATAGGATTCACAATATGGTAAATATGAGAGCTCCAGAAAATACAAACATTACCTGTCACAATAAAGACAGAAAGTTAATTTGCGTTGAAAAGTGCAGTAAATAGTTTTATAGGACTCTGCAAAGTTTCTCATGTGACTCACAATAAAAGTTTTAAATAAAAGAAAATCAAGGGCCTCTACAGAATTTTTTATGGCACATTAGGTAGTAAATTCATGGCCGCAACTATGGAATGTTTATGAATCCTTGCTCTATTGGTCAGTCTAAGAATTTTATGAAGCATTTTTCTGTTTTGAATTTGGATTTATAGGTAAGATGCCTTTAGCTTAACAAATTTCCTGCTACGCATTTCCTCACCATCTGAAGAAGGCTCTGACTTGGACCAGTGTGAAAACACATGTTGAAGCAGAAAAAAATGGCCTTCAGGTTTAAAGCCACCAAATTGAGACAGACTCTCACATGTTTATTGTTGTGTCAGGTCTGTTCTGTAAACCTGTGAATAAAAACACTTTAATGTTAAGAAAAAAACCACATTAGTCTTATTTTAACAGTTCAATAAACAGGTAATGCTGAGTTAATTTTACAGGGAGAAACTTATTTCCCCCGAATATCACTTTCCCTTTCTCACTCTGCTCTGTGACGCTCTAGATATTATGACCTCCAACCAGATTCATCTTTTCATATTCTCATCGGTTTATTTCTCTCCAAGAAATATCTACACTCTTTTCTCTGAGGCATCTTGCATGAGGGATGGTGGAAAGTATATGCTTTAGTGTTTTATTCCTTTTTTCACTCTATCACCTACCTCAGGAAACTGCACCTTGTGCCCAAAAAATAAAATATCAAGCCTCCACATCTAGTTTAAATAATCAGACTAAAGTAAAAGAAGTAAAGAAATAGTTTAATGTTCTTTGTATTTAACATATTTTTCTGTGGGAGAAACTATTTTATCATAAAAAATCAATCTATTTTGTCTGCATGCATTTCTAATAACAATGGGACTGCTCTTAAAACTTATGATTAATAAGTTTATAATTAATATAATAAATAATATATATAATTATATATAATAATATATAATAATATATAAATAATATAATTAATTATTATAATTAATAATAAACATTTAGAAAGCATTTACAATATTCTTGGTACTGTCATTAGCAATTACTTAAATATTTTTCATGTAATCATCACAAAAAACATTCTAGGAATACTGTTTACAAATAATGTAACCAACCCAGAGACGTAAATAACTTGTTAAGGTTTGATGACTCTCATCTTCTAAAAAGACCACCATAAAACTATTGTTCAATCAAATTTAGCTCTGTTAGATTTAACTACCAGAAGGAAGAACACTAATTTGACAAGTCTTAGTGTCTTAGAAGGTTCAGAACATGGTACCAACAGGATTTGGTATTTGGGCTTCAATGGTTTAAGGGTCTTTAAAAGGGAGAGGCTGATCTCAACTGGGCAACATTGTAATAGAATACTTAAGGATTGGTCGACACAGCAAACTGAGGACCTGAAATGAATCTATTGAGTGAACTGCTCCGTGAAAGGTAAGTTGTTTCCCAGATGAGCAGACTGTTCAGATGAATTGTTTTGCAATAAAGTTATTTATTGATTTAAGTGGCTTCATCTTGATCAAGAAATCCTTGGGGTGGGGGAAGGGTGATGTTGGCTTCTTATTCTCAGTCCCGATAATTAAACTCTGTGGATAGAACTTAGCATCAGATACTTCTTGGATATAGAAATATTAATGAAAACAGTAATAATAAGATGCACCTTCATTACTTCTGCTTAAGATATTTGAGAAATGTTGGGACTTCAGATGACATCAACCTAAAAAGACAAAGAAAATAATTGCCAGATTATCTTTCTAAAAAATAGTAAAGAAAATTTTAAAAAGTAGTCGGGCTATATGAAAGAAAAGTCATAGACTAGGCTTTTGAATTATACTAAGAACTTTGGTAGACTATCAGCCTAATGTTAGATTAAAACCAATATGTTCTTGGTTTAATAAGAGAACAAGAATTTGACAATAAACATGTTTCTGCTCCATTCTCACCATAAGATTTTTATAATCTACATAATCTAAATAAACATTTTCAGCCATTTATCTCAGGGGCATTTTTTTTGGAAAAATTTACCTGTAGAATCCATTGCAATTGATATTGTTAAATGTTTCTTTCAAACAGATAAAACAAACCTAGAAAATGTAAATTGCACTTCATAAAATATAAAAGTGGCATAACCATTCTCTGCTGCAAGACAGGTTTTGTAGCCTATACTCAGGTTAATATCTGTCCTTCGTCATGGACCAATCAAGCCTCAAGGGTGTTCAACCAGTCAAAACTCAGCAGTTTTTGGATGTCTTGCCAATTATAGAACTCTATTTGAAACCAAACTTCTAACATCAGGTACTCTTCTTTATAATGCAAACTACCACTCAGCTCTCTCTTTGTTCATAGAAGTATACGCTAGTTGTTGTCAATTATTGGTAAAATCAAGCTAACTTTAACCTTTCACCTGCACCCCAGCCCCATATCAAGTGGTAGTGTCTGTTGCTCAATCCCTAAATTATGCATTTTCCCACAACCAAATCTTGTTTATCTCCCTCTTAGCAGCTCCTTCCTTGTGGATCCCCCCCAACTTCTGTACCACGTCTAACAAGACACAGAAAGCTTAGCCTTTTCATTTTCATGAGCCTCTGGAAATAAGTCAATCACATAATGGTTACATGAGATTTCTAACACCTACGCATAGAAAAGAAAAAATTGAAATAGTTTATTAGAAATTTCTATTCTCTGAAATATTCCTTATCTGCATGTACCCAGTCATTGCTGTCTTTATCTTCCCAATGTCATATTCCTTCATAGGCCATCTGTCATCTCTTTTTCTATCATCTTTCCTAATCTCCTCAACACTACTCCTCCCCCGCCTCCCGCAGGAGAAAACAAAACAAGTCACCAAGCCAAAGTGAAGTGAATCACTTTATTTCTTTATCAACCATTTTCTCTAATGCTTTACTGGCAGGCTTCTGTCAAGCACTCAAGGTATCATTTTCTGCCTTAATCACCCATTGAAGAATTTCTGTAAACAAGGAGAGCTCCTCTCTAGGAGAAATTCTGGAATCCTGTTACTTAATATCATTTACAATATAGGGCTCAGAACACAAATTAGTGGAAAAGGTGAGTTACCCAAATATTTGACCAATATCGTAAAAGTTTTAACCTGCTCAGAGTGAAAGTTTTAGATGCAAATTGCAAAGTAGCAACACGAAAGGTCAAAAAGTGCTTTCTTTAGAAAAAGATATCTTCTTTCATGGATGGGCAGAGTTCTAGAGCTAGTTCTAGCTGTGACTAATGCATAGTTAGTTTTCTTTCAAGTAATGCCATTAGCGGCCCAAGTGTGTTGTGTTGGTCTCAGACTATTGATAACTAACATCGTGGCTGGGTGGCCCTGGTGGTTCTTGTTAGGATTACAAGACACCAACAGCAAGAAACAACAGGAAAGAGACAAGCCTTATTATTTACAGGTCCTAGAAATTATATGGCACACCTGGGCCACAGAGCAAGGCTGTTAGAAGAAAGGAAGACAGAGTACACTCTGGTTGTTTATCTAGCCCTGTTTTTTTCAATAGTCATCTTTGAAGTGGATGCCTCTTTGAAGTGGGCGCCTCATAAATCAAAGCTTAAATCAGGCACTTGCATTGCAAAACAGGAAAACCAACTGTTAGGACTGACACTACAGCCAGGTCGTGCCCCTAATATGGCCAATAAGTTATATAAAATTATGTAAGGAGTACAATGCAATGATTTGATATATACATACATTGTGAAATGATTACCACGATCAATCCTCCATCACCTCACACAGTCGAGTGTTTCTGTTGTTGTTTTGGTGAAATCACTTAAGACCTACTCTCTTAGCAATCTCAAGTATACATTACAGTCCTATTAACTACAGTCACCATGCTGTACTTTAGAATTAATGATATGGTTTTGGACTCAGGGACTTCCCTTGGCTCACCCTCTCTGTCCACCTGCGTTGTCACTTAAGTTTTATAATGACAGCTCCATTTACTGTGTGATTTTGGCTTTTTTCCTCATTTTGCCTTTGGAGTTTAATCTTAAACCTGAATTAATCTAGTTTGTTTGTTTATTTTGATAAGCAACTCATTTGTACCTGGATTGGCCTCTCAATTATCTCCATGAAATTGATGGTTTCCTTTTGGAAAATTTCCCAGTTAACACTCAGGGACCCTGATTGATGCCACCCTAAATACTTATTTCTAGATCCCAACATTACATGGCTTTGGGTAAAACACCCAAACCAAAACCTTCTCTTTCACAGGTTTCTCCTCTGTCTATTCATTCTTGGTCTATTCTGTTCATTCTCTGAACATTCGTTGGGCATTTTCAATCTCTTACATAAGATTTTGAGTTCCATTTGTGTGCTAATGACTCCCAGATCTGTATCCCCAACACTTTTAACTTCAACCTATATACCCAAATGTCGGTTGCAAATATCCAAGTAGATTGATAGAGCATTCATCCTTCATCAAGGTTCAAATTAGGCATTAGCTCTTAGAGGGAGCCTTTATTCAACTCTGAAGATTTTTTAATTGTCCTAGTCTGTACTCCTATAGTGTCCTACAAACACCTCTATCAATCAAAATATTAACGTACTGAGTCCTGATTGTTTTACCTGTTAAATTTCCTAGGAAACTGCAAGTTATTTGGGGGCAGGAACTTGATCTAAATCAACCTTGCATTTCTAACATCAGGGAGAGTTTCTGCAACACTTTAGGTGATACTCTAAGTAGTTTTTTAAAGAAGTTCAGGCCTTTCAATAATGTACTAGTTTTTCTTGACAGATAATGTATGTTGTACTGTTTTAGGCAACTACTTTCCAGGGAAAATGCAGACCTAGTTTATGCATCCAATTGGCAGTTGGACTATATAATCTTGAAGATCTATTCCATGCCTTAAATTTTATAAATCTATGATACTGTAATGCTTTGAAAAAAAAATCGCAGAAGAAGGAAAAGTTAACTTTTTTTGACACACTGCCCAAAGTTTCTAATTAATCATTTTGCCAGTACTAACAGCACTGCTTAATTGCTCAGAAATCAAATTACATTAACACTACCAAAAGCTATTGAAAATTGGCACAAATACCATTAACAGATGAAGTATCATTTAAATTAAATGCTTCATTTATTTCATTATTTTAAAGTCTTCACATGAGTTCAGAGTAAATGAGCACACAACTTATGGCAATTTACTTTTGGCAAGTATTTGGGCCTTCTAGGGACAGGATCTGTGTGCACTCACTCTGAGACAATGAAGGGTGACCTCCATTTTGGCTGTATCCTTCATGAGTGTTTCCGTGTTGACAAAGTAGAATATTTGATGTACTTGTTGCAACATGAGAAATGTGACTTGGGCATATTTTTATGCTAAAGCAAAGTGCAAGTTCAAGTTCACTGGCTACGATTTAAAAATATGACTAGATTTCCTTGCAATTGTGGAAATCAGTCATCTTTAGGAAAAACACATTACAAGAGAAAAAAGTGTGAAAAAAATCTGGAGGTGTCTTTGGATCAAATTTATACAAGTTTATAGTTCATTTTTATTTTAGAGAAGAGAAAAGTAGACTCAGAAATTAAGTGAAAAGGAAATGACAAAAATTCACGTTATTCTGGTTATGTCTTTATTATTTTATTACTGTTTTTTCTTCTGCTGAATGTTTATTTCTAATAATGATTTTGTATATACCATTAAGCCTGTTTGGGTGTCTGCAGGTGGGGTGTGTGTGTGTGTGTGTGTGTGTGTGTAAGTAAGCGAGTGAGAAGAAAGTGAGCACGATGAGATGGAGACATCAGATGGAGATAGCACAGATCATAAACTGGGGGATGAGATGAGACGATCAGAGTCTGATTTGTGTTTGTTCTTATGGTTTAGCTTTTTGTGTTTCTCGATCCCTTTTCAGCAACATAAAATACTGGCTTTCAATTGCGACACTAGAAAAATAACAGAGAAACCTGATGTTACAGGTAGAGAGAGTAAGGAACTGGGCTCTCAGAAATATTTCTAGACCCTCATATTGCCTCTGAGCTTGATTCCTTGGACATATAACCACTTCAACTCTAGAACCACTTTACAAGTTTCTATGTATTTTAGGAGCTATCAGGTAATTGTGACTCAAGATGTAATTTTTCAAATTTTCTCAGGTTTGAACCTTGTCCAATGGTGGTGGTTAAGGACCTGACAGACAAGTCTAAGCCGACCAAAATTCCACTAAAGGAGGATAAAGAGTACCCAAACTTTCTGGCAAAGATTCCCTCCTTTCTCAGCATTCTTCTTCCTTTAGAGCCATCTTTTCTGTTTTAGATGTACAGTGTTGGACTAATATGAAACCAGAAGCATCTGAGTCAAGGGGAGAATAACAATTATCAGGGATTCCATAGATGATTCATAGAAATGTTGTTTTATGGACTGTAGTTCTTCTCCAGTCTCATTCCTTTGTGCATATGCATATCATTTTTGGATAATACTTTCACGATTTTTGTTTTCTCCATGTGCAATTGACTCCATAAAAATATTCTTGAAAAAGTACTTTAACTGTTATTGAAATATTCAAGAGTTAATCCCTTTCCACCCACAAACATACTTAAACCAGAAATTTAGGTAATCTAAAGAATGTTTTTTCTATTTAACTGCAAGAAAGGCATATTTTCCCTATTTAATTAATCAAGCTGAGCTCCATTTCAAGGGACTGAATTGTATCATCATGAGGCTTTAATAAATTATAAATCTTTCAATGGTTAAAGGCAACATTTCCCAGGCTTAACATAATGGAATTCGGCTAATTCATTCAGAGCTCCATTTTCTGGGACTGAGCTATGCCTGCCTCTAGGCAAGTGGCATGAATTATAAGGCATTTCTTACAGAGAAAGTACATGGTAGAATTAGAAATCTCTATCCTAGATCCCACATAAGTTTTCTTTTTGTTTTTTCTTTTTGTTTGTTTGTTTTGCTTTGTTTTGTTTTCTTTTGTTTTGTTTTCGTTCACTCTAGACCTTTAAAAATCACTAATTGTCATTTGGAGAATAGATACTGGAGTTGACTTCTCAGCTGATAAGAAATATACGCTGAAGCACTATCTTAACATATTGAAAGAAGAGTCATCACAAAATGAAGCTGATTGCCTTTGAAGAGACTAAAAGATCGGTTAATGTATTTTCTTTAAAATTCCATTTTATTTTTCATTGAAGGAAGGTAAATGAGCACTTAAATTGGAGTGGGATCATTGCCCAAATGACTGAGTGATGCCATAATAATTCACAGAATTCGAGAGTTCAAATCTTCCTCACAACCTCTGCAACAACCGAGACTTTTGGGTCATAATCAACTCCTACATACCCTACCTGGAATACTTACCTTCTCATAACTCCCTAAAACGGTAACTGCTACAAAGGCTACTTGGACTGGATAATTTAATAATTGTAATTCTGGCTACCCAAATGAAAACTTGAAATGCCTACCCTGAAGTAACTTTGTCATTTTATTTAGGTGCAGATATGAATAATGTATACAGAAAAAAACAATGAGAACTTAGTCATTTATTAATATGAAGCATCTTCATATTAATGTGGCTTTATATCCTCTATTATTGTTTACCTGGAACTAAAGGAGCATCTTGAAATTTCTGTTTACTAAATTTAAATTCTTCTCATGGCACTTAATGGGAGAAATTACACCTGGTAATTTGGGAATTATAGGAAGATACGCATGTCAAATTCAAGGGCCTACGACATAGTGGTTTATATGAAATCAATATCAAAATATTATAGACAGAATATTAACCAAAAGAAGCATGGTTCAACTCAGCTCCAGTGCTCATAAAATGCATTCCATGGAACAGTTCTTCAAGAGGCTAGGAAGCTGAATGCCGTTTCTTGACATGTCCTTCTTCTTTATCTCCCACATCATGGCTTGGTTCTGAAAATTCTTTCTTTGCCTGCTTTATTGAGATATAATATGACATTATGATGTCCAATGTATTGTTTGCTACACTTATATGATGTAAAATGATTACAACTATCCCAAGAATTAGATAGTGTCTCCATCATGTCACATAATTACCATTTATTTTTTTTGTGATGCGAGCATATAAAATTCGCTCTTTTACCAACATTCAAGTATATGATACAGAATAATTAAGTATAATCACTACAGATCCCTAGAACTTATTCATCTAGTACTGGATGTTTGTACTCTTAGATTAACATGTCCCCATTCCTCTCCCCCAACTCCCAGCCCCTGGAAACCACCATTCTAGTTTCTATGAGTTGAGCTTTATTAGATTCTACATGCAGGTGATACCACACAGTGTTTGTCTGCCTTTGTCTGGCCTGTTTAGCATAGCATAGTGCCCTCGAATTTCATCCATGTTGTCACAAATGGCAGTGTGTCTCTTTCTTTGAATAATATTCCATTGTATTATATTTTTAAATATATATAAATATATATCATATTCTTTATCCATTCACCTATTGACAGATATTTATGTTGCCTCCATATCCTAGCTATTGTGAAAAGTCCCACAATGCATATGGGAGTGCAAGTATCTCTTTGAGATGCCATTTTCATTTTCTTTGGATATATACCCAGAAGTGGGATTGTTGAATTTTATAGTAGTTCTTTTTTAATTTTTTGAGGAACCTCCATATTTTCCATTATGCCTGCACTAATGCACACTCCACCGATAGTGCACAAGATTTTCCTTTTCTCTGCATCTTTGCCAACACTTGTGATACCTTGTGTTTTTGATGATATCAATTTTAGCAGATGTGAGTTGATATTTCATTATTGTTTTGATTTGCATTTTCCCGGATGATTACTGAGGTAAAGCATCTTTTCATGTACCTGTTAGCCATTTAGGTATCTTTTTAAAATTTATTCATTTATTATTTCTGAGAGAGAGAAAGAGAGAGAGAGAGAGAGAGAGAGGGAGAGAAAGAGAGAGAGAAAGAGAGAGAGAGAACGCTCAGGGGAGGGACAGAGACAAAGAGAGACATAGAATCCTAAGAAAGTTCTAGGCTATGAGCTTTCAGCACAGAAGCCAATAGGGGGCTCAAACCCATGAACTGCAGGATCATGACCTGAGCCAAAGTCGATGCTCAACTGACTGAGCCACACAGGTACCCCTATTTAGGTGTCTTTTCTGGAAAATGTCTATTTAGTTCCTCTGTCCATTTGTATGAGTTCTTTACATATTTTGGATAATAACTCCTTATCAGATATATCACTTGCAAATATTTACTCTCATTCTTGTATGTTTCTTTTTCATTTTACTGTGTAAGTACTTTTTAGTTTGATATATAGTCCCACTGGTTTATTTTTGCTTTTGTTTTTTTCTTTCAGTGTCAATTCCAAATAAACAAAATTGTCAAAACTTATGTACAGGAATTTACCCTCTATATTTTCTTTTAGGAGTTTTATAGTTTCTGGTCCTACATTCAATTGGAGTTAATTTTTGTATAAGGTATAAGATAGGGGTCCATTTTTATTTTTCTGTATGTAGTTATCCAGTTGCTTTCTAAAGGCTATCCTTTCCCCACTGAGTCTCCATTGCCAAATATTATTTGACCATATATGTGAAGGTTTATTTTTGGACTCTCAGTTATGTTCTATGTGTCAATATTTATGCCAGTGCCATACTGTTGTGGTTACTATGACTTTGGAATATACTTTGAAATAAAGAAGTGTAATGCCTTCATCTTTGTTCTTTTTTCCATAACATTGCATTTGCTACTTGAGGTCTTTTGTTGATGCATAGGATTGTTTTTTCTATTTCTGTGAAAAATGCCATTGGAACTTTGAAAGGGATTACAATTGAATCTGTAGGTTGCTTTGGTTAGTACCCATCAGTTGCTTCCAGTTTTCAAAAAGTGTGAATAAAGATGCCTTTAACATTTACAGGTAGGAATTACTGTTTCTTACTTTCCTTTCTTGTAATATCTTTAACTTGTTTTGGAATAGGTAATTCATAGGTATAGGTCTATGATATAGGTATAGGTATAGATCTTCATAAAATGAAATAGCAAGTATTCCCTCTGCCTCCATTTGCTGGAAGAAACTATAGAAAATTTGTATCCTGTCTCCCTTAATTGTTTGGCAGAATTCACCAGGAACGAATGCTATATGGTCTTAATAATTTCTTATTTGACGATTATAAACTATTTTGATTGTGTGTTTCAATTAGCTTATTTCATGTACATTATCAAATCTGTGGGCAATACATTGTATTTCTTATTAACATAATATCCTTTGGAAAAGGACATTAAAATACTCTCTCATTTATGATACTAGTATTTTTTGTATATTAGCCTAGTTAAAAGTTGATCAATTTTATTGACCATTTCTAATAACCAGTTTTTGTTCACTTGTTTTCTCTATTGTTTTCCTCTTTTCAATTTTACTAATTTCTGTTCTAATTATTATTTTTTCTTATTTTTTCATTTAAGTTAATTGGCTCTTATTTTTCCAATTTTCTAATGTAGAATCTTAGGTTGTTAATTTTAGATATCTTTTTCATTTTTAACATGTGTATTTAACACTATAAATTCCTATGTGAGCACCGCTTTTAATCTGTACTACCAATTTTAATGATTCATATTGTAATTTCAATTGATTAACTCACTCTAGACTTCTTTTATCCATAGGTTTAGTTTACATAAGTGTTGTTTATCTTCCAGATATTTAGGGATTTCCTAGCTATATTTCTATTGTTGATTTGGAGTCTAATACCACTATGGTCTAAGAATGCTGTATGATTTCTGTTCTTTTGATTTGTGAATGTGTTTTTTATGGCAGAATGTGTTCTATCTTGGTGTGTGTTTCATGGAAGCTACAAAACAATATGTGTTCTGTTGTAGTTGGTTCGGGAATTCTATACATGACAATTATATCAATTTAATTGTTATTCCTGGGCAGGTCATGTCTATGCTTATTAAATTGCTACCTGCTTGATCTAAAAATGAATAATAATGGATTTGTCAGCATCTCTTTGGAGATCTATCAATTTTTGCCTCACGCATTTTTACTGTTTATAGGTGCATATATGTTATGGATTTTTATATCTCTTTAATGACTGAGCCCTTTAAGTAGAATCCCTCTTTATCTATACTAATTAATCTATGCTAATTTACATATGCTAATTTATTCCTCATCTGAAGTTAATATAGCTAATCCACTAACTTTTGAATACAGCTAGCACGGTATATCATTTGCCATCCCTTTACTTTTATGTATCAGAGGCTTTATATTTATATCAGCTTTCTTGGAGACAACATATACTTAGACCTATTTAAGAAATGTATTCTGACAAAATTTGCCCTTTAATTGATGTATTAATGCTACTCACATTTAGATTGTTATTCTTATATTTGAATTAATATTAACCATGTCCGTACCTGTTTTCTAGTTGTTGCCAGAGGCTTCTTTTTCTGGTTTCACAGGTTTAATTGAGTATTCTATGTGATTCCATTTTATCTCTTCTCTTAGCTTACAATTGTATCCCTTTTTTAAAAAATAGTGGTTGCCCCAGAGTTTACCATATACATTGTAAGACAATCTAATTCCATCTTCAGGGAATGCTATCTCACTTCATGAATAGTGCAGGCACCTCATAACAGAGTATTTCCAGTTTCTCCCTCACCCCTGATGTTGCTGTCATTCTTTTTTAATTTTCCATCTGCTATAATCACTTAGTACATTGTGCCCAAACTTCACCTTGTTTTCAGTCCTGCCAAATGATATGGCGAATAAAAGGCACTAACTGAGGCATTACCTGGTTCCAATCTGCTTATGATACTTCCCATGTGACCTGAATATGTTAAATCCCTTCCAGGTTTCTGAGTTTTCTCACTTGCAGAATGAGTCCAGGGCTGTATCTGGAAGAACCCTACCTACTCTTCAAGCCATGAAACCAAAGACCAGTGCTAGAATGACAGAATATCATGTTGGGATTTTTGAGACAAGGGAGCCAGAATTCCATAGAGCAAGATTAACCTCTAAATGAGACATTTTTTAACAAGAACGCCTTATCTTGGAAGAAAATCTAATTATCAGCAATTTGTTGTTCAATGAAAGGAAGTCGTCTGAGCTTCTCTGGTGAGGAATAGAAGAGCCTGCTGCTATACAGCATGCCCTCTCTTGAAAAGAGAATCCATGTAACATGTTTTGGCATCCTTTCACAAATGAGCAAACAAACCCAAGATTTGCATAGAGCAATTTCGTAGCATTGTTTGAAATGATATATCTAAATATCGAAATTAAATGAACTATACAGAGAATCGAAGGTCATTTTCCCAGACATGGAGACAGAGCTAAGTGTTTTTACTTATCAGATTTCAGCAAATTCTCACAACATTATGATTTAATAGGTATGATTATCTCCATTTTACAGATTCAAACTAAGTTTAAGAATTATTACGTGTAAGAAAGTTAACTTCTCTGAGGAAGAACTGGGATTAAAATTCAAGTTTGTCAATTTTCAAAAGCCTTCTTTGGAACTACAATTATGGGAAATCCTGAGGTTTGTAGTTGAGTAAATACATATTTCACTTTAAATATCACTGAGACCAGAGATGCCTGGTTGCTCATTGGTTAAGCATCCAATTTCAGCTCAGGTCATGATCTTGCGGTTTGTGATTTCAAGCCTCCCGTCGGGCTCTGTGGTGACAGCTTGGAGTCTGGATCCTGCTTCAGATTCTGTGTCTCCCTCTCTCTCTCTGCTCCTCCCCGCTCATTCTCTCTCTCTTTTAATAAGAAATAAACGTTAAAAATTTTAGATACCATTGAGACCAATTTTGACTTTCAGATCAAACAGAACATTTATTAAATAAATTCCATATGGTGAAAGGACACATATATCATAATAGCCATTTGTGGTTTTCAAATGGTAGGGCATGGTAGAGGTAGTGGGAAGTGAGGGCAGGGGATATAATTGAGGAAGTAATAAGACAATTTAAAAACTTTTAGTAAGTAAGTACAAATCTTATGCCTGGAAGGAAGGAGGAACATTGGCATGTTAGTACATGAAATGTCAAGGCAATAAATGACGAGTCCATTTCTTAGACAATGTGAATCTCTATTAACCAAACAATGAGGGATGTTTAAGAATAAGATCCATGCGTGATATGGATTCGTATCAGACCTATGTTGAGCTGAGCTAAGTGACAAAGTTATTTAAGCACTAAATGAGAGCACCCCAATGACAACTTCTTAAGTTGATCTAGAATTTGATTGCTTTGTAGGTGTAATTCTTCAGATATGATCCAAACACAAATGTTGTTTTGTGTGTGTTTTTATGTCGTGGCTTGTGTTTCACATTGCTAATGTAAATTATATAATTCTCTTTAACAATACTACTGCCAGATACTATACGAATATTTTAAAATAATTGTACTTGAATTTAGCTTAAATTGAAAGCTATATACCTTTGATTAAATTACACTTAAATCGGACTGCTAAATGATAGTATATAAAAATGTGCTTGATACTTACTTTAGAGTTATGAATAATCACCTACTTTTATTTCGTTTGCTGGCATTTCATTCCTCATGTGCATATACACAGACTTCTAAGAACTATAAATGAGAAACCACAAATTAGTGATATGCAGCTAGAACATAAATTATTTCTATTCTAAGCTATAACTGGAACAAAAAATAAATTTTATGATACATTTCTGTCACGAATATGAACATTAAAGAGCTGAAAATTTATGTTAGGAAGCACCCTTAACTAGATTGTGAAACAATGAATTCTAACAGCTTTGAAGGAATTATTAGAGTGGATTGTGTCAAAAATATGCATTCTGAAAAGTCCCTAAATGTGTATTTATATAATTGGAGCTATTATGGTTTATTATATCAATTATCCATGTACTAAAGAAGAAAGAAACAACAGCTTAAAACACTCTCATTAGAGACTCTGGCAGCTACATGCAAGCAGTCCAATCTTGAGCTTTTCAGGAGGTTAAGCAAAAACAATTTAGATGTTCTCGTGAGGTTCTCTGTAATATCCCTAAACACAGCTTCTCCTTGGGACTAAAGATGCAGTATATATTTTGATGAAGATCAAATAAGAATTATAGGATTGTCACAGAAATCAAATCATACCCCATGAATTGTGTCAAGCTGTTTTGGAAGGAAAAGAAATTAAATAGGGGGGAAATCTGAGCTTTGAGAGACACTAACAACGAATGTTTCTCTGATTTCATATAAGTAACATCTATCTATGAAGACAGAAAAAGCATTGTTCTTTATGATGTAGGGGAGAATTAAAGAATAATGTACAGCCTTTGCCATTAAGTGATGCTGTTACTGTTGTTGTCCTTGTTCTTTTTTAGCGTACTTATTCTACGTTGGGAGGAAAGGAATTCAATACAGAAATGTTAATTAATAATATAGGGCAAGAGCACAATAAATGTAATGCAGCCTTAATTACCAAATGATTGGTAAATCATAAGAGCTACCACTTCAGAGAATGTGCAAATAAATCTCTGAGCTAGATTGATCTTGTCAGTTTTCATTCAATGTCAGTTTCCAGAGAATTTCAATCCAAAGAGAATTTTCATTTCCAGAGAAAGACGACAAAGACAACACTAGTTTAGGAGACAATTTACTACTAGTAGGCCAGATCATTATAACACGTCCCAGTTGGCTACACATGATAATGATGTGATAAATACTGTCTCTTTTTCTATCTTTCTCTAGAGAAAGAGAGAGATACCTTAGAAGAGAATTTAGTAGCCATTTCAACAAACACATTAGAACTATATTATTTCCCCTTATAGTCAGAGATTGCTGATATGCACAAGGGGGTTTGGAGACAATACCTCACTTTGCTACTGTAGAAATAACCAGTATAGCCTGGACAACTTCATTTATCCCATGAGATCTTCTTAGGCATTTTTGTCCCTGTTTGATTTTTAGACACCGAACTTTCTTCTAATCCAATATAAAAAAAAATTTTAACACATAATTCATAGTAAAGAAGTCATTTAAAAAACATGTTCTTTTTGAGAGAGGGTGCAAGTGAGCAACGGGCAAAGAGCGAGAGAGTTTGAGAATCCCAAAAAAGGGCAGAGAGAGAGAGAGAGAGGAGAGAGAGAGAGAGAAAAGTGGAGCTCACCTGGGACTCATGCTTTACCTGAAGTAGGGCTTGTGCTCACCTGAAATGGGTCTCGTGCTCACCCAATTCAGGGCTCAAGCTCACCAGAAGTGGGGCTCATGCTCACCCAAAGTAGGGCATGAGCGCACCCTACCTGGGACTCGAACTCAGGAACTGTGAGATCATGACCTGAGCCAAAGTCATATGCTTAATGACTGAGCCACCCAAGTGCCCCCAAAAAACATGTTCTCTGATAATAACAACGTGATCATGACTACTTTCCCAACCACCATACATCTGACTTTTATTAATTTCCTTATCTACTCCACTGATTCAAAATTTATCACTAGCAAGTTATCATGACAATTAGAAATATATGAGAATATCAGCAGTTCAGTACTGAGACAGGAAAAATTCAACAGGGAAAATGCGTCACCTACCAACATTCAACCAACTGTGTAAAGAAAAAAGATGTAAATAATACACACAAAGTTAGCATAAGTTTAGGTGGAGATTTGCTTTGACAAATATTACTATCCTGTAGAATTTACTTTTATAACAGTTTTTACATTTTTATATTTTCGAATTTAACAAAATAATAACCATGATAAATACAAGTGTTTATTGAGTGACGATTATGTGCCAGACATTGTGCTAACTGTTTCGTAGGAAATAACCTTTCTATCAAAGTAATACTAGGAAGAAGCTAGAGGAGCTTACAGATGCAACAAACATGGAAAACATAGCTAGAAAGTAATAGAATAGAACATTTTATTTGATAAAGAAAAATGTCACTAACTTTAATTATTTTTCACTCTATTTTATATATTGGTTTAGTCTGTACAGAATTTTTCTCGATCCCATTCTACTTTCATATCTGCTTAAAAAGATCTTATCTGTAATTAAATGTAGGTTCAATCTACAGTTTTCCTGTGAAGCCTTTCCAGATCCCTTACCTCAGAAGCATCTCCACCACTCCAAACTTCTATAATATAAAGAGAATATAGTTTTATTGAGCATTTATTACACTCTACCCTGTTATTAAATTATGCATACAAGTATTTATTTACCCTATTCGGATTATGAAAGCTGAGAGGTCATGAATTATGATCCTGTTCTGCTGAATCCTGCACAGACCTTATTAAAATAAGTATTTGTTACATTTATGCTATAATCCTACCTCCATAAATATGGTCTACTTATCTTAGGTTTTAGTAAAATTTAAATCTTCACCATAACATGAAAAAGCAATAAAAATTCATGCACTATAGAAAAATATAACATTTCTACTCTAATAAGCTAAAGAAAATATCAATTATAGGCACCATGATGAATAATAATGTCACTTAAGCACCATGTTAATATAAACCAGATTTGTAAAATTGAAAAAAAAAATATTTACCTTGAATTTTTCACCCAGTATTGCAGCGTTTAGAAAAAGAGAGTGAACAATCTTGTATGGTTTTACTGTAATAATAAAAGAATTCAGATAATGGCTTGTGTGTGTGTGTGTGTGTGAGTGTGCATGTTCCATTAACTGAAAAATCATTCAAAAGAGAAATGTATAAGCATTATCAGGAAAGATTCTGAAAATGCCCGGAATGTAAACCACCCATTTCAAAGCAATTACACAAAGGTTGTATTTGGGATGAGTCTCATTGAAGAAGGAGGATTGAAATTTCATAAAGCCAGTGACTAAAATATTTAGTAGTTTTCTTTCTTGTGTTTACTTAGATAATGGCTACTTTTGAAAGCAGTGATTTAGGAGATTCCACGTTAGTTTTGATAAATACTAGGAAAAGAATAGAAATAATATAATGTCCTCAAATACCTAAATGCCTCATTTTCTCAAAAAGCAAATGGAATTGGTTACTTGTGAAATTATTTCTGACATTTGTAACGAGTCTTCCTGTTCAGATTGATTTTGTTAAAGCATTTGTGCTTTAAAGCACTGTTAAGGCAAATTTTGTAAAACAAATTTTGGTGCATCAGAAAACTGTTTTTATCATTATCTCTTGAAAGCTTAAGAAAATAGACTGTCCATACCAAACCTCTCCTGTTTCTTTTATAACTACGAGGGGGGGAAAAGGGCACGTATTTGGAATACAGAACTAAGAACATGCCATTTGTTTTTGTTGACAATGATGATGATTTTGACGAGGGCAAATGAATGCACTGAGGTATTTGTATTTTTTTTTTAATATTTCAGTCAGATGATTTTCATGTAAGTTTCCATATTTAAGTTATAAAGTTGAACATAATGTCAATTCAAAACCAGACGTGTGGCTTACAACAGACCCTAAATGCAGAAACAAATGTCTTAAAGTGTTGAGAGGGCTGAGTCTCAATAAGTGACATGGCTAGCTTATTCCTGAAGTTGGTAATCTGACACAGGCAAAGCAGGTCACCAGGATGTAATTAAAGTGTTATATTCACATCAGCTGCCTATAATTAAACTATTGCTAGTTCGTACTTCCTTGTTTAGAGTAATTTAATTTAAAAACATGTTTTATTTACCCACCAAAGCTATTTTAGACCTCTGGAAAGTTACTTTCTATACAGTTTAAGAAAACAACTAGAATTTTAGGCCTAATATAGTGCAATGAGTGTAGAAGGTGGAGACCAACTTCTCTGAATACCATACAGCCAGTTTTCTTCGAATTTCCATGAAATGTCTGGTATTTATCTCTCAGGTGGAGGGAGTTTTTTATATGTTATCCCAATAATAGGTCAACATTTTAGTTGAATTAAGAGCTGACACAAGCTCGACTATTTGAAACAAAATGGCATCACTGAAAGAGGACTGTGAGAGAGCTTCGGTGAACTCCACTGAGAACTTCAAATTCCAGAATGGCAAGAGATCTCTTGTGTGAGAAGAGCTGCCTCTGACAAGATGAGTGACTGGGCTAGATTCAGTAATTATTTGGATGTGTAACACTGGTACAAACTTAGGAAAATGAAAATTCGGAGGAGCTGCTGTTTGTTAAACATCATTTCTGTACAAGTGTTTAAAATTTCCTTTAAAAAGCTGTATTTCTGATGTAACAGGAAACTGATATTATTCCAGTTTGGTAGTTCAATGACTGAGGAGGACTTCAAGTGCAAAGGGAGCACCAGGCGGGGGAAAGAAGGAAATATTGCAGAAAGAAGTGGGAACCCAGGAATAACTAGAGTTTTGGCATAATTTTTAATTACATATTTGAATTTCAAAGAAGATGGATGTCCTTGGTGTCAAATTTAAGAAGCAAAGATAAATATTGTCTTATTTATCATTTCAAGGAATTCATCAACATTTGAAGAGACTATAATACCCCAGGTGGAAAGAAACTTCTGTATATGTAAAAATCAAATATTCCATCTTAACGAATTGATTTCTAAAATCTTTATGTCTCCTCTGCATCTGCCTTTGTCACACAGACAACATTTTTCAACCATAAGCGGAACTCTGAAACATTTGCTAATGTTCTTAGACTCAAAGGAGATGGGACATCTGGCTCTCGCTTTGGCCCAGATGGGCTCCATTTATTTCCGCTGTTTAAATTTCACTTCCTTCTTGACCTGGGTGCAATCAGTCTTTTGCGGAGGCCGCACTCTGAAAATGCATGCTATTTGATTCTTGGGTATTTTCTCTTCTACATATTTTAATTATTTAAAGGATATAATTCATATTTTTTTAAATAAGTCATATCAGTAATCATTTTGTGATGAATATCTTCTGTAATTACTGATTTAAAAATATGCATCTCAAATAACTGGGTAGATTTATTCTAGAAAAGAAAAGATATTCTAGGAGAGCTGATTAAAAATTTTTATATGTTTAAGAAATATCATATAAAACTTATGTTTTATTAGTCCAAAAATAGACTTAGATATGAGTAAAAAATTCATAGAGGCTATTATTCTCCTTACTATTGCAATTTCTATTATTAGTTTAGTATAAAATTGGTTAAATACATAATCAAACTCTCTCTCAGCCCAGGTCTATACTCATATGCATCAGCCAACTATATCTGAAGAATTTTCTTTTTTATTCTTCTGACAAAGGCACTGCTGGATCTCTAAAGAATATGACCCTTTTTTAGCTTACATATTTAAGATATATTTGTATATTTAAGCAATATATACACATTATCTACAATAAAAACCAGGATTACTTACATACCTGACCGCAAAAATGTATGCATACATGGTTGAATCATATGAAATTATCAATCTCATACATCAAAATAGCACTTATATATGTCAGATATATAAGATAATGTATGTATAATAGTCAGTTCAACCCTTTAAAACTCTATTAGGGTCAGATATATAAGATAATGTATGTATAATAGTCAATTTAACCCTTTAAAACTCTATTAGGGTAGGTATTTTAACAATTTCTCCTTTATGAGGTATGTGTATGGCTTAGTCTGTTGAGCATCCCACTCTTGATTTTGGCTCAGGTCATGATCCCAGGGTTGTGGGATTGAGCCCTGTGTCAGGCTCTGCACTGAATGTGGAGCCTGCTTAAGATTCTCTCCCTCCCTCTCTCTCTCTCTCTCCCTCTCTTCTCTCTTCCTCTGCCTCTCTCTCCTGCTTGTGGGCTCTTTCTCTCTCTCTCTAAAAAAAAAAGTGTTCTCCTTTAAGGAAATGATAATACGGAGAGCATAACTTATCCATTTTGAAATAATTAAACAGTAGTATTTAATCTCTGTCATCTGACTCAAGACCGTATGCTCTCAAACACTATGATATATAAATTCCACATGCTGCCCATATTAATATGTTTAATTTTTTAATGTTTATTTATTATTTTTGAGAGAAAGAGAGAGAGAGACAGAGTGTGAGCAGGGGAGGGGCAGAGAGAGAGGGAGACAAAGAACCTGAATCAGGCTCCAGGCTCTAGGCTGTCAACACAGCCCGACACTGGGCTTGAACTCACAAACTGAGAGATCATGACCTGAGTCACCCAGGTGCCCCAGTATATTTGAGTTAAATGCTCAGATATTTTTATCTAGTTCTAAATATTTTAAAAAATCTTTCTTGATTTTCTATGTAAGAACAAGAATTTTCTATACTTCCCTCTATGTCTCTCTTACTTTCCAATCTCAAGATTTATCAAATAAACCATTATTTTTTCTTTGCCTAGATATTTACTATATACGTTACTTAAATTTATTCTATACATTATAATGATTTAAAGTGGAAAACAATAGTATTTATAAGTTAATGATGATATGAGTATTTACAGTCAGTACAATTGAGTCTATAAAAATAATTTAATCCCATGTAGCTAAACCAGTGCTGCTACAAGGATAATATTCCACGAAACAAAATTTTACTGGTGGAGACTTTCGTTTCTGACCAAGATGGAGTAACAGTGTTCAGATTTCCCTTCCTGCCCAGAACTCCAAAAAACTGGATAAAGTATATGAAATTATTTTCAAGACACTAGATATCAGCCAAGGAAAAACAGTGATCCCTAGGAGCTGGGAAAGAAATGAGGTGAGCCTTATAAGACTCTGCAGGAAGAATCATTGCAATGAGGGAGAATCCAGGAGGGACCCGGCAGATTCCTTGAGTTGAAAAGACAAAATTGAGAGTCTGGGAAGACCAACCCAGCTAGAATTCAGAAGACAGAGTATCAGAGAGCAGAGATTGGCACAGAAAAAGAATGCTGGAGAAGTACAGAGGGTCCCCCTTGAGTATTCAACTTAGTACTGATCAGTGCATTCGTATGAAGAAACTACTTGAGACTGAGGAAAGAACCACTCGAAAGTATTAGCATTCGTGCAGGGCTGGGAAGAGTGATTGTTCTTACCAGCCAGATGGGAAAGCCTCATGATTTATGGCATTGGTAGAGCACATAGAAGTCTTGCCTCGGTAGTGGGAATAATGAGCCTTAGATTTAGCACTGCTATAGCCTTGCCTAAGTTAGAAATCTTAAAGGCATAATCCAAGGATCAAATTGTTTCCAAGGATCCTAGAGGCAACCAATATAATTCATCACTTTAACAAAAGAGAGAAAAACATTATCATCTAAATAGATGCATAAAATACATATATGCATAAAACGCTCTCTTTTAAAATAAAAACCTCAGCAAGCTAAAATATTTTTGGTATATTTATGCAATGGAATATAGCATAGATAAAAGATAAACACAGCTATATATAAGAACATGAAAGCAAAATGTTTAGTGAAGCCACATACAATGATTACATATATTTGATATCATTTAGAAGAATTCAAAGAATAGGAAAATTTATCTATGATAACAAGAATTAAAAGAACAGTTGCTTCTGGAAGAATAATTGACTTAAAGGGGGCACAGGGCAACTTTTGAGGTAATGAAAATATTTGTTACATTGAATTGGGTAATGGTTAGATCTATAAAGTTATCAAATTTACATTTTCATTAGGCATTTTGTTGTATGATAATTATATATTAATAATACACTGAGTTGCGCCTGGGTGATGAAGTCGGTTAGCATCCAACTCTTTTTTTTTTTTTTAACGTTTATTTATTTTTGAGACATAGAGACAGAGCGTGAGCAAGAAAAGGGCAGAGAGAGAGGGAGACACAGAATTCGAAGCAGGCTCCAGGCCAGGCTCTGAGGCGTCAGCACAGAGCCTGAAGCAGGGTTCGAACTCACAGACCGCGAGATCATGACCTGAGCTGAAGTTGGCCACTTAACTGACTGAGCCACCCAGGCACCCCTAGCATCTGACTCTTGATATTGGTTCAGATCATGATCTCACGGTTCATGGGATCGAGCCCCATGTCAGACTCTACACTGACAGCTCAAAGCCTGCTTGGGATTCTCTCTCTTCCTCTCTCTCTGTCCCTAATCTGTTTTTTTTTCTCTCTCTCAAAATAAATAAATAAATAAACATTAAAAAGTAAAACACAACAAGGAAATCTGGGTGGCTCAGTTGATTCAAGTGTCTGACTCTTGATTTCGGCTCAGGGCATGATCTCTAGGTTTGTGAAATGGAGCCCCTTGTCTGACTTGTGCTGTTACTGTGGAGCCTATTTGGTATTCTCTCTCTCTCTCTCTCTCTCTCTCTCTCTCTCTCTCCCCCCTCCATCTCTTTCTCAAAAATAAATAAAAAATAAACATTTTTAAAAATTAACATACTTAAAATAAAAATTTAAAAATGCTATTCTTACACACTAGTATTTCTTTTACTTTGCCCATGTCATTTTCCTACTTTAATCAACTCCAGATTTTTAATTTGCTCTTCTTTTCAGATTTGTTTTTGTTGTGATTTCAGGAAATCTTAAGTGCACCCACCCATTTATTTTCATGCTCCCGCAACACCCACAATATCAATCTTTAGCATTATTCCTTGGATTATCTGTTGTTAAGTTGGGAATATCATCAACCCTTTCTAAGTTCTCTACTACACTATAAAGGAGACAAGGACTACAATTTCTAGACTCCCCTCCAATGTTTCCAAGCTACATTAGTTCGGTGTGAGGAACTCACTTGATATTTGGAAACTGGAATAGAAAGGGAGCTCTTTATTCTTGAGAGCATTTGCAGAACCATTGTGAGAGTTGTATATGTTAGCCGTGCTCTTGAGTAGTACACACACTGGTTCTGCAACCTGAGGTAGTGGGAGCCGTCCAATGACTTCCCTTGAGAATTACCTGCTTGAGTCTTTGAGACGATTCTAATGTGCAGCCCATGTGAGAACCAAAAATATAGAATGTTGAAGTTGAAGTTTTCTGACAGGCTAAATTGTCTTCCATGCCATGAGCTCACATTTTTAGTGGCAAGTGACTTGGCTCCACATCTTCCTTCCAATGGTTGCAAAACCTCTATTAAGACACTTCACACATGGATTCATAGAGGGGACTTTTGTCCTGAATGACCTCTGATTTCCACACTTAATACATTTTTCGAAAATTATATCTTTTTTTGTTCATCTCACACAGTTGTGGTTTTATGCAGTTGTGGTTCCACAAACACTTGACCATGATAATAGTTGAAATCTAATTGAATTCTAGTTGAATCTGCATTCTCAGAGACATGAAATGGATTGGCCAGAGTTTATTAATTTGGATAGCCAGTCATGTGGGACTTGAGTAGAATAATCTGGAATTGAAGCTTTGGTTACATTTGAGAGCTTTCATCCCTTCCTGAAACATGAAACAGTGTAGAAGGATACCAACTTCTCTTCTCTGTCCATTTTCCCTCCTCCAACAAGACACACACACATACCATTAAAAAGGAGCCAAAGTGCCACCTGGCATTGGGAATACTCAGTCTTCTGTGCTTCAGTGCTATCTATCTAATTTAGGAGGAGCAAGCAAAAACCGAAGATCTAAGTGATCTCCCAGCCTTCTCTTTCCTATCCCCTATCAAGAAAGTTCAGTTTTCATATCCCAAAGGTATCATTCTCTACCCTTGATATACATTAGAACCATCTGAGGATTAAAAAGAAAAGTCCAAGTTCCTTGCTCTGTCACTTTGATTTATTTGATATGGGATAAAACTTGTGCACAGCTAGTTCTAAAGTTTCCTAGGTGACCTAATGCACAGACATGACTGAGAACCACTGTCTTAAAGGGAGAGGGTATCCAAAAGAATGTCTCTTTTTAAAACTGTTAATTAAAAACATTTCAAATTCACCTAAAATTAGAGGGAAAAAAACGAAGACAGACTCCTATATAACAGGACCAAGATTTTTAAATTATAACTTTGTCATTAAAGAAACGAAATATAGTTGACATGTAATGTTTATTAGTTTCAGGTTTACAACATAACTTTTGGTATCCGTATATAGTGTGAAATGATCAGCATGTTAAAATCAAGTTAACATTCATCACCACACACCGTTAAATTTTTTTTCTTGTGATGAGAACTTTCAAAAGTTACTCTTTTATCAAGTATGCAGATACATAACTGGAAGTTTGTGTCTTTTGAATCCGCATTTCCATCCCCCTCCAAACACCGACCACCACAAATCTGTTCTCTGTGTCGATGAGTTTGCTCGTTTGTTTGTGTGTTCACTTAGATTCCACCTATTAAGTGAAATCATATGATATTTATCTTTCTCTGTACGACTTATTTCACTTAGCATAATGCCCTCAATGTCCATAATTTTGCTGCAAATTCTGTCATTTTTGCTCTATGTTTTTCATGACATATTCTAAAATATACATGTAATTTCACTGTTACTTTAGTATCCACCACAAATATCTCAGCACTTTTTTCTCCCATGACATAGTATCATTATCTATCCCCAAATTGCAGTAGTCCCTTAATATCTATATTCTGTTCATATTTAAATTTTCTCAGTTGTTGCTAAAACCTCCTTCCACAGTAAGTTGTTGAATGTTATCTCTTTTAAATCTCTTTTAACCTAAAATACCACTTCCATCCCTTTATGTTTTATGTCATGAGGTTATTGGGTGACAATGGTCCATTTACTTTTTGGATGTATCTAATGCATCTTTCTAGTGTCTTTACATACCTCTCTATCTTCCACATTTCTTATAAAGAGAAATTTGGATCTATGGACTTGACTAAATTCATTTTTAAAAATTAGGTAAGAGGGGCACCTGGGTGGCATCAGTTGGTTAAGCACCCAACTCTTGATTTTGCCTCAGGTCATGATCTCATGGTTGATGAGTTTGAGCCCCCCATCATACTCCACATTGACAGCGTGGAACCTTCTTGGGATTCTCTCTTTGCCTCTCCCCTGCTCATGCCCTCTCTCTTCCTCAAAATAAATGAATAAACTTAAAAAAAATAGGTAAGAATAAGTTAATGATAAAGCCGTGCATTAAATATTGTATCCCATTAGTATACACATATGTCTTATTTATCTTTCTTAGTTGGATAAAATTAATTTGGCCATTGAAGTTGTTATAGTCTAATTCCTCCATTACAAAGCTTTATATTACCCCTGTTGACACTTTGGCCACTGTAAATATTCAATTCCCAATCAATTTTTAATATAATGGTGTTAGCTTGAATACATTATTTAGTAAGAACAGTGAAGTGTTGAATTTAAAAAAAAGTCATTTGCTGTGTATTTATTAGATGGAGTTTTTTGTAAAGAAGAGTTTTTACTTATCACTCATGGTTATGTGTTACCTTAAAATATATACTAGAAAAAGCAGAAAAAAAGCCTTCCAGATTAAAAGCTTACTGTAATAACTACCTCCAAAAAGAATTCAGAGTTCTTTGACCTACTTATTGATTTATTTCCAACAACCTTAAAGCTATAATGAATAATAGAAATTGAATCATTCTTAACTATTAGGGTCTGAAGTTTGAACAAAAAGGAAAGGTAAGTGGAGATTCCTATCCATTTCTTAGCCCAGACTTCTTGCAAAGATGGTAAATAGTCTGCATTTCCCAGAAACTTAGAGGAATTTCTGCTAAATGTAATAATACAACAACTTAATTTAAAAAGCCAAGGACAATGTAGAATTGACATTCTGTAAGAAAAAGGATGTCCTAGGAGAAACTAAAGAGGAGGTGTTTTTAGGAGACTGGAAAAGGCATGAGGGAGATCTCATTAAAATTGAACCAAAAATGAAATAATACAGTTGGAATAATGATTACATCTAGACGACACATATATTGTATGAAACCACATAACTTATTAAAGTAATTATGGATGAAATCATAGGATGCTATAGATTTTCTTCAAAATAATTCAGCAGTGGGAGGGCATATAATATTTGGGGTGACACAAGATTGCACTTGGTACTGGTGAAGCGAAGTGTGCAGGTGGTTTTGTTAGACTGTTCTCTCTACTTTCCTGTAGTTAATTTTTTCATTAACCATCTGTGAATTCTTAACAATTTTCAATATATGGAAGGTCGTATAAAGTGTATAAGTCACTTCGGAGGTAGCTATTTATTGTTCATCTGACTTTTGATATGATTTTAAAAATATTTAATAAGTTTTTAAGACTGCAAAACAATGGTTTGTTGCTATGGAAAATCATTAAAATTTCTAGCAAGCTATTAAAATCTCTATCACTATTTTTTCGCTTCTTCGATAGGTATAGATGAAATGGTATCTCTTTCACTAATTGAATGGAGCAAGTTATTCAATCTGAAGGCAGACTTGGAAGCAGTAATTCTACTTAGGCTAATTGACAGGAATATCTCATAATTATTAATACTTTTAAAGTTAGATTTACATGAAATAAAGTGTCAGAGTTATTAGCTTCATATCAATGGTCCCGTTCAGAAGAGAATTTTGAAATATGAGATCAAAGCATAGATATTAATGTGCTATCAAGGAGTATGTATGAAGACCCCTGTTGGTAAGTTGACATCTAGGTTCTAATTCAAATTGTGGCAAAAACAAACTTATTGAATGGCCTTGTTCTTTCAGAATGTAACATTGAATTTTGGATATAGAATATCTTCATTTCTACCGGTGATGGTTGGATAAAAAGATGTGAATTGGTGTCACACTTCGCTAATGAAAGAATAGTCAGAGAATTCTATATTCAGCTTTGTTTCTTAAAACAGCTGAGCTATATTATAGGTATATAATAAAGGTAACCTTTGAAACAAATGATGTTAAAGCATAGCATAGATGACTTATTGCTGGACTCTTTTTTAAAATTCAATCTATGTTTTTATTCTACGTAATTAAATCAGTGTTTCAGATCATTTATTCCATGGAATAAGAACTCCATTAGAGCCTCTGGATAAACACAGAGATCGTATCCTTTGGCTAAATAAGTCTGGAAAACACATACATTCTTCTGAAAACTTACAAAGCATGTGTACATTTCTAAGAAGATGCCAAGAAAGACTTTGTCAAGCTTCGTTTAATTCAAATTTCCCAACTATATCTAACTACAAAAGTCTGTAGTTACATTATACCTATTGTGGAACTCTTTTGGAACTAGAGTTGTTTCTTTTTTCTTTTTAACAACACACAGTTATTATGCAAGGACTATCTGACATGCACCGTGCTACTGTACTAGGTCCAGGAATTACACAGGTGAAGTTATGCACAACCACTGCCATCATCACGTTTATAGTCTTGTGGATAAATGAATCTTGTATCTCCTCTGTCTATAGCTCTTACGTAATAGCCTTATGTTAATGTTTCTCAACCTGTTGGATGAAATCTACAAAGGATATGTCCAAATTATCTGGGGATATTTGCCAGAATACACACATTTACTTCTTGCACCTCCAAAGTTCTTTTCCCCAATATTCATATATATTTTCAAGAAGGGAAAAAATTGCATTTAAATAATATCTACTTTGATTCTAAAATAGATCCTCTCATTTTATAGCTACTGTGTTAGTTGCGAGAAACCCTTCAACTCACCCACGATGTCAGTATTCTGTATGCTAAACTAGTAGTCATCTATCTCTTTCCCCTACTGCCTTGCTTTTTTTTTTTTTTTTTAACATAGCCTTTGTTTTTAATCCCTCTTTGATAGTGATAATTGGTGGTCATGAGTTTTAATCAGATAAGAGAATTCCTCCTAATAGTTAGCTATTAAATCTCACTGCCAGTAAGCCTATATAAAACATTCTATTAAGAAGTGTGGATGGCTACTCTATACAAAGCATAATAGAAATGTAAAAAAGCATAAGTCAGGGAAACACCTCTTTAAAGGCCTGAGGGGTTTACTTATGAACACTTAGATGGAGTGAAGACATTCATTCAATCAAGTACAAATAGGATCTTAGAATGGAATAAGAATCACTGAGCAGCTCTCTCTGGAAAGCAATGGTCTACCTGCACACAATGAGTAGAGCTTCTAAAATGATAGATCAGAATGAATAAAGTCACAGGAGATAGACATTTAGAAGAAAGCTATACTTACGATATATTCGACTAGATCAGAATATTGTAGCAGAAAAAATTGGCAAGGTAATTTGGGATTAGATTGTAGAAAGAAAGCTTGATAATGTCAAAAGCAAACTTAAAATTAAGGCCTAAAAGGAGAAACATCGTGAATTTTTCCATTTTCCTCCTTTCACGAGTATTTTATTTATCATTGCCAAATCACTTGGCCTAAAATTGTAAAATGCCTTAATGAGTTCCAGCTAGGAACACAAAGACCACTCGAAGCCCTTCAATTATTTCTGAGAAATAAATTTTATGACATATTTATAATACCACAATAATAAAAAGATCATTTTTATTTACTCTTGTGCTGAGTATATGTTTATCAAACTTACTTTTTTACTTCAGAAATACTCCTTTTTTAGTAATGATGACCAGAAATTCTAGACAGCTGTCATCTGCTTGTGAGTGAGCTGATTGCCTGGGTTGCCACCTTTTGATAGGTTGTGGATAAGTAGATACAGACAGTAGTCCTTCAGCTCAGCCTTCTACCATTATTCTGGAAAAACCTTCAATTCACCTCCCTGTTACAACAGCAACAGCATCTTTTGGAATATATTTGCATATGACTCAGGTGATGGGGTATGAGAGGTACATGAGCCTGCCTCCAGTAGGGTGTGAGGGGTTTACAAGAGATCCCTCTTTACCCTTAAATATTGAATGTCCGAAAAGGTTCAATGTCAGAAAAAATCTAGAAGCATCTGTTTTGTACCTATCTTGTAGCTGGAGGAGCTCGGATGACAAGACTGTCAACTTGTCAGTTTTATGTGTACAAAAGGAATTTCAACTAAAAGTCAAGCTGAAAATGTCATCCTTTGTAAAAGCACCCCTCAGACTTCATTTTCAAAAGGGATGTATTTTTGCACTCTTGCCAAAATGCAATTACATGCACAGTTGCACAGGCAAATACATGGGAATATTTTCATAAGAGTAATTTACGATAAACAAGTGCAATTAAAAACCGAGAAGGTTTTTCCTCCAACAGTTATGTGACTAATAGAAGAGCAAATGGTCTTATAGAGAATTTGGAGAGGCCAGAAAAGTGTTCGCCAGCACAATCGCTGCGCCTCCGTGTCTCAGGGGTATCAGCATACTTGATTCCACCTATTTATTAACCTAAGTGGGGTCCCCAATAGTTTTAAGTTTGAAGGGTCCACTTCAAAACACAAAAGAAATAAAGAAAAAAACAGAGAAAATACATTTACCCAAATATGAACTAGATTAATTGTTTACAAAAAGGAGCTTTAGCTTCTGGCTCAAAAGATTTTTCTTTCAGAGAGTCCATCCCATCAGGAATTCTAGTGGTTCTCTTATAGATACTTCCCTATCCCAGGGCAAAACTTCCCCAGAGCAATCTCTGAAAAAAGGTTCTCTTGTTCACTAACTATTTTCTAGGAAAAGAACCCAGAGAAAAACCAAAACAAAAACAAAGACCATGAGCAGTTGACATCCATTTCTTCTTGTTTATTTCTCTGGGAAAATGGGAATTTTCCCAGACTATCAGCAGATCGTCTTTTCCAACGGGATCAAATCTTCGAAGCTCACTTAGCCATCGTTAAAGCTGGTATGGCTCGCACCTGTAATATGGTGACAAAAGACAATGCTCCAACAAAACCGACTGGAAGGTCTGTGGATTCCAGCAGATAGATGATGAGACGATGCAAATAAAGGACCAACATTAATACAAATGCAAGAAAATGTATACATGTCTTTGAATATTGATTACACATACTTAGGGGCATTGCTTAAGCTTAGTAATGCACATGTAAAAATTCTCAAATGTCATTATAAAAGGTGGACTTAATCTCTCTTCATGACTGTGATCATTAGGTAGGCCTCGGTGCGTAAGCATTATAGCGCCCCACCTCGACATTCCTTCTTTTTCCAGAGTCAATGTTAAGAATACGAAGTTTAGAGACATATGTTAAAAATGTAGGTGGGGAATGGGTCTTGTTTGTAAAGGAGGCAAAAACTCAACCTTCTGTAATATTAGTAGTAAGTGCCATTTCTCCACAACTAACGCAGAGGAAAAATAAGTGACGCGAGCCTTTGGTAAACGATACCACGTCTAAGTCAGGATTCTGCTTTGTCTACAGGTTCCATGCTACTTTTGAACATAACATGCAGCAGATTTATGTATGCATTTGGAAAGAAATGCGTCAACCGCAGGAAATACTTGGTTTAGAAAAGGCGATTAGAAAAATGAGTACAACCTAACATTAAAAAAAAAAAAAAAAAAGGTGGGGCACCTGGGTGGCTCAGTCAGTTAAGCGGCTGACTTCAGCTCAGGCCATGAACTTGTGGTCCGTGAGTTCGAGCCCCGCATCGGGCTTTGTGCTGATGGCTCAGAGCCTGGAGCCTGCTTCGGATTCTGTGTCTCTCACTCTCTCTGCCCTTCCCCTGCTCATGCTCTGTCTGTATGTCTCTCAAAAATAAATAAACGTTAAAAAAAAAAAAAAGGTTAAATTTCATGAGTCTTCAGTGACTGGTGGCAAATGAAGGCGATTGCAAACTACAAATAATTCAAAATTCATAAAAGTTGATTAAGTTGAAACTGACAAGGAAATACAAAGAAAAGCAATGATTGATACCAGCTAACCTAGAAGTGTAAGATATGTGCTTTAAGAGAGCATTTTTTTAGAGTTTAAAGAAGAGAGAAGCAGTGGGTGCTGGCTGAATGCTCTGTATTTTCATAGGAAGCCAGAAAAGATAACAAGAGAAAGACTTTCCAGCACTGACAATAGTGAGCGCAAATAAGTTCCAGAATCTTGATCACATTTTCATATTGGTTTTAGAACAATGATAGCAGGAAAACATATTTATATATTGTGTGGAACAGGATAGAAGCATGCATGATAAAGAGGACAGATAGAGAGCAAACCCAGACTAAACCTTTCTTCATAAAGTAAATACACTTGTTTGCTCTGTAGTCCAAATTTTAAAACAAAAACATCGAGTATGAATTTCAACTATTAAAATAAATAGATAAATAAAATGAGGAATATTCTTTATTAGCTGGTTTTTGTTTATTGCTTTTACGTAGGATTGAATTTCTCAGTGTAGGTGTAGGTACTGGAGAGTGATGGTTGGTGAGGATGGGTTAAACGGGTGATGGGGTTTAAGTAGCATACTTGCAATGAGCACCGGTTGTTGTGTGGATGTGTCGAATCGCTATATTGTAAATCTGAAACCAATATTCCAATGTATGTTAACTAACTGGAATTTAAATAATTACTTAAAAAAATACCTAATCCCCCCTCCCCCCAATAAAGAGTCATGGTTTAATGTACATAATTACCAGGTAGATTTGTTAACCCACAGCTTGCTGCAATCCATCCCCAAAGTTTCCCATTCAAAAGGTCGGGTGGGGGCTGAAAATTCTATTTCTAAGGTGTGCCCAGAAGATGTGAGTGTTGCTGGCATTTGGGCCACCCTTTGAGAACTGCTGGTTTAGTGGAATGGATGTTACGGAAAAATGAAAGTTTTCATTGACACAATTTGGGAACGTAAAATTAAAGAACATCAAGTAGGTTTCTCTTCTGCAGCATTTCTCAAAACATTTCATATGCACTGTGCTTTTACATATTACCGAAAAAAATATTGTCCCCCAATGGAATTATACAGGCAAGGAAGGCTCTGTTCAAGATTTGAAATTGGGGGGCACGTGAGTGGCTGCCTCAGTGAAGCGTCCAACTCTTGATATCAGCTGGGGTCATGATCTCACAGTTTGTGAAATTGAGCCCTGCATAGGGCTTTGTGCTGACAGCACAGAGCCTGCTTGGGATTCTCTCTCTCTCCCTCTCTCTGCCCCACCCGCTACCCCTTTTCAAAATAAATAAATAAACTTCTAAAAAAAAAGTTGGAATTGGAGAGAAAAATTAAATGCAACACTGTTGAAAGAAAAAGGTAGGAGTTTTAAGCACTGGAGTGAGCAGTGGAAAAGGATTACATGACTTTATGGGGGGGGAGTTGGTCAATGTGATTGGGCCAACTGTGTTTGCTAATAGTACTTATCTAAGTTAGCCCTTTATTGTCCATAGTAACTGGGAAGTAGGGACTCCATCATTTTCTTAAGTTCATTTATTTATTTTGAGAGAGAGAGGAAGGGAGGAGCAGAGAGATAGGGAAAGAGAGAGAATCCCAGGCAGGCTCTGCACTGTCAGCACAGAACGCAACATGGAGCTTGAACCTACAAACAGTGAGATCATGACCTGAGCTGAAACCAAGAGTCATAGGTTTAACCGACTGAGCCACTAAGGTGCCCACGGATTCTATATTTTTTGATAATTATGTTTCATAGGGGGAGCTCCCAGATGCTTAAGAAAGACATTCCTGTGTCGTAACACTGGCAAGACACTGAGAGATTTATATCCAAAGGGGCCGGGAAAGACTGACAATAGTGCCTTTTGACCGTAAATGCTCTGAGGGAGGTGAGAGGTCTCTGGTCAGGAAGAAACCTACCTACAGTTTAGTCAGCCTGAGGGGCACACGAAGGCCCTCATGATCAGTATTCAAGATGAAAGTGTCACAGGTGTTGTTCCCCAAAATTATTTGTCATGAAACTCCTCTGTAAGGAGCACTTTGTGGTGGTGTTTTTTTCTGAAGAATAAGCGGCGAGAAACATTGTTCTATGAGGTTTGCACACAAAGCTGAAAAGTTCTGAGTGAATGCTACCTCATCGGTCTATGCTGTGAACCACCAGAGCAAACCAAATATTCCTCCACGTGAGAGCTGCATACAGGGATAAATGGCACAATCAGGCCTTGAAGCCTAGAAGTAGGAAATACATAAGGTCGATGGATTTTGTAAAATCTGGTACTTATTTTTAGAATGCTAACACATCAATTAACTTTGATGTGAATATGTTCCATATGCATATGGCAGAGATACTTAGCATCTTGAGACGTGTGCATGTATTTTTAGGTGCATATGTGCTGTCAGAAGTAAGTGCTCGCGGTATCACATTCATATGCACAAGTGCAACCTGGTCTTTATTCGTTCCCTTCCTTTATCTTTCTCCCCACCGTCTCATTTAACAGAGAGACAAGCAGAGATTTGTATCTTTGACGTCAGTGATTTTTAATTATTTATTTGGTCACGCTGTTCAAACATTATTCTCAGCTCACGATAAAATCCTCGACAACGTTAAGAATTGTATTTAACTTTTCCCTTGATTTAAAAACATATTTTCATTGTTTAGATTCATTGTACTAAAGACATCTAAAAATCAGCAGGGCCCAGCTCCCACTCTCCGACTCCCTATTCTCACAGAGAAAAACACACATCTGATTGTTCGAGGAAATATTTGCCACTGTATTTATAAATCACATGTTTATACAATGTATTGATGTTTTAATTACACATGTTACCTACTGCCTCCCTAACGTGTAAAGTGATGTTTTGCCCCTCTCATCAACTCCCTCTGCATGAAAGCCATAAATGTTAGACATTCTCCAAAGGTATTTGTATCAAAATCTGGGGCTAAGTTTGTGTAATATATTTTCATTATTATGATATCCATAATAATTCATAGTATTATTCGCAACCAAAACACATTCCATACCATGATTAAATTTCCTTCCTTAGACATCTCCCTACTCTCTGCCCAAATTTAACTATTTACTTTGCCTATCAATCTTTTTCCCTAACTGAACTAAAAACAAAAAAGGACTCTAAAGCCCCTCGCTATATGGCAAACACTTCATGCAATTTACTAGGGGGCAGGGTTTTCTTGAAAGCAATCCTCCTGGATCATATCATCTTCCTGTTTCAATCTGGACTGGCTCTCCAAGACACCCATGCGTAGTGATCACTTGAGACTTCCCTTCACCAGCATACTAAAAATTCTCCTTCTTAGTTTGGTAAGAGATATCTTCTTTCTGGGTTCCGCGCCTTCTTGGCTTATTCCCTCTTTGGTGAGAACTTCCTTCTGTAGCTTCTTGAGAAAACACCTAAGGAAAATATATATTTTTTTTATTTTAGAGTAGTTAACGTACAGCATTTGTTAGTTTCAGGTGTACAACAGAGTGATTCAACAGTTCCACGTATCACTCTGCGCTCATCAAGATAAGGGTGTGAGAAGTAAATATTTTGAGTTTAAGCAAGTATGAAAACATCTGACTTTTCTCATCAGACTTAAATGATGGTTTGTGACCATTTTCTCTCTTTTGATATTTAAATGGAACACTGATGATTTAAGAAAAAGGCAAAGTAAGAAGTGACTACATCGTGGGTTCTACCAGATTGTTAATGACCCCTTTACATGGTATATCCTCTGTACTATACAATACAGACTCTAGAACTCTGGAAATTTGTTTCCTCGGACCCCTGCCTACAGGGATCTGTCCACTAACATAGACAACCACAGAGATGTAAGGAGCAGAAAACACACAGAAGCCATAGGTTTGTTTTTTTTTTTTTTTAAATGTTTATTTATTTTTGAGAGACATAGAGGCACAGCGTGAACAGGGGAAGGGCAGAGAGAGAGGGAGACACAGAATCGGAAGCAGACTCCAGGCTCTGAGCCGTCAGCACGGAGCCCGACGCGGGGCTCGAACTCACAGACCGTGAGATCATGACTTGAGCTGAAGTCGGCCGCCCAACCGACTGAGCCACCCAGGCGCCCCAGGTTTGCTTTTTCAACACAGGAGGCTAGCAGGTGGACTTCACTGAATAGAAGAACCTTCCCCAGTCTCTTTCTCTGCTAACGTCCTCCTTCTGTTCAGAAGTGAGCAGGAATTACAGAAAATGAGCCTGTTTAGGCATTGCAAGAAAGACCCTAGTTCTTGGGCATCTAAAGCAAGAACTGAGAGCTAATGATGGTCTGCTCAACCTTTTCTCTCCAGCCCTTCTCATGCTTTTACAGGTTTTTAATTCCCCATTACCCAATAGATTGATAACAGATAATTAGATGATAGATAGATAGATAGATAGATAGATAGTAGATGGATGATAGGCCACACACTCACATGCCCAGGTACACACACACACACACACACACACACACACACACACCCCAAAACCTTCCTTTTTGAAATACCTAGGGTGCTTCCTCTCTTAGCCATGCACTCACTAACATCACATTGACCTATAAAAAAAAGGAAGTAATTCATAAAATGTGTAATCCTTATCTAGTTATACTGCTGACAATTTAGAAATTAATTTTCCTTTGCTGTTGTTTATTTTCTTGTTTTTGTTTTTGTTTCATTTTGTTTGTGTTTGTTTTGTAATGAAGGAAGAGAGATTAGCAGAATGAAATAGGATGAGAAAGTCTGGGGCAGGGAGATCTTTCAAGACTCTCGTTTGTGGTGAAAAAAAATTTGACTTGGGAAAGCAGAAAAAAAATTAACAAGAGAAAACAGAGAAGTTCATCTAGTCAGGAAAACCGAGAGGTCCAAGGGAGCAGGATGAAAAGGGATGGAGGCAGGGAACACGCGAAAAAGAACGGGTGAGACAGGAAAGTATTGAGGGCTCAGAGAGTTAGATGGTTTTGCAGAACTGTGAAGTTTAGAACCAAGGGGGAGAAAAGGACAAAGAAAGAAAAGAAGTTGCAAAAGGGTGTGAGTGAATAATTAATAAAAGTTCCTTGGGGCACCTGGGTGGCTCAGTTGGTTCAGGGTCCAACTTCAGCTCAGGTCATGATCTCAGGGTTCGTGGGTTCAAAGCCCTGCATCTGACTGTGCTGACTGCTCAGAACCTGGAGCCTGCTTCGGATTCTGTGTCCCCCTCTCCATCTGCCCCTCCCCTGCTCACAATCTGCCTGTCTCTCTCTCCCTCAAAAATAAATAAACTTAAAAGAAAGATGTAATCTAAAGTTCATTAATGTTTTTGTAGAGATGTAAGTTAGGAATTCCTTTTAGAGATAGTTTTTTCCATAAGATAATGCTGCTATGAAAAGATAATGTTGCTATTGACAAAAAAGGGATACAACCCCTTTTTACATGCAAGGTGCATGTATCCCTTTGAATCAGTAATTTTGCATCCTTGGGGTAAATATCTAGTAGGACAATTTCTGGGTCATAGGGTAGTTCTATTTTTAACTTTTTGAAGAACCCCCCATAGTAGTGTTTTCCAGAGTGGCTGCACCAATTTGCATTCCCACCAACAGTGTAAAAGGGTTTTCCTTTCTCCAATTCTTCACCAACACCTGTTGTTGCCCGTGTTGTTAATTTTAGCCCCTCTGACAGGTGTGAGGTGATAAATCAGTGTAGTTTTGATTTGGATTTCCCTGATGATGAGTGATGTTGAGCATCTTTCCAGTACCTATTAGCTATTTGCATGTCTTCTTTGGGCACAAAAAAAAAAAAAAAAAAGTCCATTCATGTCTTCTGCCCATTTTTTAAAAATAGATTATTTGTTTTTTGTATGTTCAGTCATATAATGTCTTTATATATTTTGGATGCTAGCCCTATATCAGATATGTCTTTTATGAATATCTTCTCCCATTTTGAAGGTTGCCTTTTAGTTTTGTCAATTGTTTCCTTCGCTGTGTGGCAGCTGAATTTAAGAAACGAAAGAGAGAAACATGGGGGAAAAAAGAGAGGCAAACCAGAAAACAAATTGTTAACTATTTGCAACAAATGGAGGGTTGCTGGAGGGGAGGTGGGTGGGTAAATGGGTTAAATGGGTGATGGGTATTAAGGAGTGAGTGCACTTGTGATGAGCACTGAGTGCTGTATGTAAGTGATGAATCACCGCATTCTACACCTGAATGTTACACTATAGAATGTTACAATGTAGAATGTTACATTGTACACCATATGTCAACTAACTGGAATTGAATACAAACTTGAAAAAACAAGATTACTTTTTTGCGCTGGTTGTCAATAATCATTGTCTGTATGCAATGCTAAAAACTGGGTTTTTAATTTATATGGGTTCTATTAATAATAAAAAGAAACAGGGCACCTGGGTGGCTCAGTCAGTTAAGTGTCTGACTATGGCTAAGGTCATGGTCTCATGGTCCATGAGTTCCAGCCTCACATCAGGCTCTTTCCTGTCAGTACAGAGCCTGCTTCCTTTTTTTTTTTTTTTTTTTTTTTTGATAGGTATTTTATTTTATTTTATTTTATTTTTTATTTTTTATTTTTTTAATTTTATAATAGTTTATTTTCAAATTGGTTTACATATAACACCCAGTGTTCATCCCAACATGTGCCCTTTTTAATGCCCGTCACCCCCTCTCCCCCCTCCCTCATCCCCCTTACCCTCAGTTTTTTCTTAGTCTTTGAGAGTCTCTTATGTTTTATCTCCCTCCCTCTCTGTGTCTTTGTGAGACTAAGCAAAAATCAGGGGGAGGGGAAGAGGGGAAAGGAAAAAAAGACAGAGCCTGCTTCTGATCCTCTCTCTCTCTCTCTCTCTCTCTCTCTGCACCCTCTCCGCACATGCTCTCTCACTCTATCTCTCAGAAATAAATAAGCATTTAAAAAATAATAAATAATGAGTTGACCAATGATGTTCCACTCCTTTTTACCTTCTTTCGGGGCCTTCTGCAGTTCTTTGACCAATTATGAAAAAAATATCCTTAAAATAAATATTTCCTTCAAAATATCTATGAGGAGACATTTCCTGAGGGAACAGCGTTCTATTTTTGAAGTTCCATCCCAGAGGAAAAAAATTCCACACGATAAATATAAAATTCTCTCATATCATTTATCCTCTCAAGGCGTCTGCCCAACCTAACCTTTCTCCCTGGGTATAGCTGCTTTTCTAGAACACACACGAAACAACAACAAACAATCCGAGCCTCTTTTCTGATATGTAAGGGTATCTTGGGAACAAACGGCTCCTTCATTCTGTTTTTGTTCCTTTGATGTGATTTTATGTTTTTCACGCTTTTGAGTACAAAGGAGGAAATTATGTAACCGAAATGAATACTAATACTAATGAAACTAACTGTTTTAAACCCCTATTATAGGTCAACTCTATGGTGAATGTTCTCATATACATTTTCTCCCTCTCAATCCCTTATCAATCCTGAAAGACACAATTAGATTAGAATTTAAGAAAAGACTTTTTTAATTTATTATTCTTATTATTATGAGAGAGAGAGGGAGAGAGAGAGAGAGAGAGAGAGAGAGAGAGAGAGAGAGAGAGAGAGAGAGAGAGACAGGGTGTGAGCAGGGGAAGGGCAGAGAGACAGAGACAGAATCTGAAGCAGGGTCCAGGCTCCAAGCTGTCAGCACAGAGCCCAACAGGGGGCTGGAACCCAGAAGCGGTGAGATCATGACCTGAGCCAAAGTCGGACACTTAACCGACTGAGCCACCCAGGTACGCCAAGAAAAGACGTTTTAAACAAACATGCACTGACACATATACACAATATGTGTTTCAAACTTTAGAAAGCTCCTGTTCATGGATCCTCATACCAAGCTCTTAGCAGCTAACACACAGTTCCGAAAAATCTCTTTCTTTCTACTTTCTTACCACCTCCTTTTTTCCCAGTGGTAGGAGATTTAATATAGATTTAAGTTTCAAATAGGGTCACAATTTAAATTGTTTATTACTGCATTCTTATTCTTTGGCATGTATTTTAGCTACAAGTCTTCTATATCTGTTCTGAATCTTATTTCCTTATTCTCCCCTCACACTTATATCTATGTTCTCCTATTACTTCAAACTTGAGATACCCTTCCTTCTTATTTCACTCGTGTCTCTCATTTAGTGAGTGCAAGAAATTTTCAAAAAAAATAGGACTGATTAAGTGGTTAAAAAATCACATTTTATATTCTTTTCCTTGTATTTCCTGACATTTCTTTCTACAAAGAAGAAAACAATCCATGCTCTTTAGGATATATTATTTTTAGCATGAAGACTAGAATAAATTGTATTGAATTGCACTATTCTCTTACTTTCTGTTAGTTATTATCCATAGCAGAGTACACACTTTTGAATTAAACACGCTGTGCTTTCAAAGCCCTTGATATTTCTGTGCAGAATACATAAGCTGTGACTTGCAGTGAGGGTCAATTTTCCTTTTTGGAAAAAAAAAGACACAAGGTTACATCTTAGAACCGGGAGCTTTGCCACCTGTGGTCTGACTTCTTGCTGGCTGTTAGTATCTTTGATTTTAAATACACACACAAAGGTGTGTGCGTTCTTGGGCTCTTCGAGCTCACGTACAAAGAAGTAGGGAGTGAAATGGAAAAACTGGAGAGGAGGCGGGCGAGAGAGAAATTGTGCTTATACTCACTCACTTCTTTCCTATAAGTCCTCTTAAAGGGGAAGGAGAAAAGGACCAAAGATCTCATCCATCAAACAAGTGCTCTTACTTGGGATTTCATCCTGCACCCTATACTCCCTAAACTTTAGAGGTAATCTTCTTAGATTCACTCACGAGGCACCCGTGGTCAGCCTCCAAGTATGGCTGTGAAGAGTACAGAAAATACAATTAGTCATTATGATGGGCAAAGTATACCCATCTTGTCAGTAGTTTGCACCGTCATTCTCTCTGTGAGAAGTATTCTACCGCTTCATTTGTCACCTGCTGAACTCCTGCTATAATCTTCAGCGTTAGCGTAGCTATTATTATTGGATAAATGCCGGTTCTTCTTGCTAAACAATTGCTGAACATCTGTACGGTTTGCTTGTATCTTTATCACCAAATCAATTATTTGGCATAATTGATATGATTGTTGGTACATTAGTATCTGCCATCCTTCTAAACTGTAATTTCTAAGAAGGTCGAGATGGAAGATAATGAAGATATTAGTCACGTAGACTGTTTGCAATTAAGCTTCCTCCATGCAAATCCAGATTTCTGACTTAAGAGTTTTGGGTAGATTTGGGGAAATACCAACCTTAAATTCCCTAAGTTTATTCACCTGAAATACAATGGGCTTCGCAGAGTTTTTGAGAGAATCAAAGGTGATAATTCACACAGATCATTCACAGTAGTAAACGTGACCCATTTTGAGGCTCGTATTCGTTCTGTTATCTCAGTGCCAGATACATGCTAAGCATTTAAATATTTGTTGGAGAAGGTTATTTTAAAGATATTAACTTGTTTTAGACGGCTAATGATACGGTTTTAGACACCAAGATTCACTGGGCATAAGGGTCAGGCAGTTCACTTGTCCACTCAACCATAGCACTTCAGCGGCTGTATTTTCCATTCACGCATCTGTGCACTTGGATAACAACTCCAAGAGAAAAACTGATTTTCAGCAAGGAAGGTCAATACTAGAAGGAAATTTGACACCACACCGTGTCATTATTGTGTATGTGGGTGCATGTGTGTTAATGTGGGTCCCCCTGGAGATCGATGGCACCCTCAAATTGGGAAATTCAGTGTAAATGTAATAAGAAGATGATTTAGGGCTCAGTCAGTTAAATGTCCAGTTCTTGGTTTCAGCTCAGGTCATGATCTCATGCTTCGTGGGTTTGAGCCCTGCATCAGGTTTTGTGTTAACAGCATTGAACCTGTCTGGGATTCTCTCTCTCCTTCTCTTTCTGCCCCCTCCCTTGAGTTCTCTCTCTCTCTCTCTCTCTCTCTCTCTCTTTTTCTCTCTCTCTCTCAAAATTAAATAAACAGTAAAAAAATAAGAAGATGATTTACAAAGGTACGAGCAGCATTTGGAAAAACTAAGGGAATAATGCAGCATCTGATACTGCTTACAACCCCATTTCTAAAGGGGCAAAGAAAGGTGACAAATATTAGAACCTGTAGGCAGGAGCTGGTCAGAAAGGACATCCTGGCAGGAGCTGTGGTTTGGCAAGAAGAGATCAAGAAGAATAATTACCTCAATCTTTCCTCCTGTCTTCTGATTTCATGTTAGTGCCTCTCCATGTCCAAACCTAGAAAGCATCTTGAGATCGAGGAAGTCCATTGATTATAAAATTCCTCACGAACTAGCCTCTTAGGGCAAAGAGTACAGTGAGGAATGGTGCCCGTTGGTTCTGGAGGCAAGTGGAGGCATGCATACGTTTATACACGTAAGAAAAAGGAAAAATAGAGATTTTTATATCATTATTAAATTCCGCTGCATCTGAAACTTTTCTTACGTCCCTTTTCCTTCTTTCCACCCCCTCTTTCTTCATCTCTCTTCTCCTCCTCTTGGTAAATTTTCTTCTCATTTCACACTTATCCTAGCATGAAAATAAAATGCTCGACTGCACCTGGAACTTCCTGGTGTCCCAATCCTTCACCTAATTCATCAGTTCATTTCCTCTCTAACCCGATTTAGGGAACATGATGCATCATTTCAATCAATTATCGTCAGCATCGATCCTCGAGCGTTTCTTTCTGCCACATCAGTCCTACTCAACTTCAATCCGTGTTTCTCGCCTCATTTAGTCAGGCTGTTGAGTGTTGCTAGAGAAAATCATGCGGACTTCCATATTGGTGCCAATGCAAATGTGTGCACACCAGCCTCAGTTGGGCCTGTGGTGCCTTCCTGAATGCCTCCTTCACGACTTAATATCATGCATCATAATAGAACTTTTGAACCTTCCATTTAATTTATCCTAATGTCATGGGGCAATTAGGCCACCAAGCCTGCTAAAAGGTGTTCTGCTCTCAGAAGAAAATAAGTGCTTTGAAAAAATGTCTCACAGATTCCTGTTTTCTTTTTTCTTTACTTGGACTCTGCATAAAGTGATACAACATTATTTGAAGGTAGGCTGTGAAATTTGAAGATGTGTATGTAAATCCTATTAGTTACTAACAAGTTAAATGTATAGCTAATAACAAGATATGCAGAAATGGTGGTGCTCTGGGGAAGGGTTAAAACTCTAAATGCATAAACTAGAGGGAAATAAAAGAGTAATCTTAAAACATTGTTTTTAACAAGAGAATAAGGAGAAAACAAAACAGTGATTGAAGAGTCTGGTCCCTCACCAAAATCTTATGTGGAATCTTTGGGCTCAACCATAGGCAATTCTGAGCTTATGCTCAGCAGGCCCCCATCGGGAAGGCTGCCCTCCCCTCACCAGACTGGTGCACAGCTATATACTGCAATTTTTGGAAGGAAGTTTCTCCACTTTCTCCCCATCCCTACCAGCAGCCATGCCCAGAGGTATTTCTGCATTCCTAGTCCTACACTATGAGCTTCCTTCTCAGGGGCCATGGTTGAGGTTCTTTTCTCTACTTTAACTAAGTATCTTTCAAATCCTGTCCCTTCCTTCTCTCTCTCCCCTCAGCCCATGGTCCATAAAAAGGCAAGAAACTTTTGTTCAGATCTCTCCTCAGCAGTGTCTGTGCTGCCTCACGTGGACCCCTGCCTGCGGCCATTCCATGGTGAAAAATGGAACATTAAGGAGCTAGAGATTCTTTTAACCTCTTGCTTTCATCGTCACAGTAAATGAATAAAGGCTTGATTAATACTTCGGTCTGTCTTATTGTCCTGATTGCCCACCTCAACATGATTAACTCGATTGTTGCAAAACTACAAATACGTACTTGAAAAATTCAACACCATTCATGAAAAAACTCAGAGAAGTTGGAAAAAGAGGAAATGTCCTTACTCTTCTAATACACATCAATAGAAATACTATAGTTAACATCACACTTAACAAAAGCTTTCCTGGTAAGATTTGTAAGATGAAAGGGAGTCAATTATGCCCACTTTAAAACTTTAAACAAAGTAAAACTTTATCAAAATTCATATGCTTAAAATGGTTATATTTCATTGTACACAATTTATACATTAATAAATTATATTTTAAAATAAAAATATATATTAACCCCACTAACAGAACGAGAAAGTTTCCCATGGTTTTAGAAATTTCCAAGAGTTCTTTATGTTAAACTACTAGAATGTAAAATTTGAAGATTTTTAAGAAAGGGGCATCATACTTCTATATCCTAAAAGACCTTAATTATAAGATGCTCCATTGACTTTCTAGTAAAATAAAAAAAAATACACATATTATTTTAATATTTACTTTCATCTTGGAAAGTTTAAAAAATGGGAAAAAAGTAGTCTTAGAGGCAAAGAGTTTGATTAAACATTTAATGCTCATTGTGAATTTCTGCAGTTTGAAGCTCAGAAGTCATTAAGACAATAGAAAACAGAATAGATAAATAATGTAAGAGAAAAAAATGAATAATGTAAGAGACGAAAGACTCGGTGGCCCAGGTCAGGTTGGGGGACATGGGGTACACCAAAAAGGTCAAAATCATGGAGAAGCTGAACTTCACTTTCATCTACTCTCAGTAATAAGCCCCAAAGCTGATCCAGGGCCTCTCAAAATCATTGCAATTTTTCTACCCTGAAATATTTCTTGTACAGTTTTTGTGAAAATGAGTTTTTCTTCTTTGCCTCTAAATAATATGTACGGCACCTTTGAAAATCAAATTGCTTTTGAGCAGTGTTCTCACAAATATCAAGTATCATTTCACTCCAAAGAAAATACAGCTGACATTATTATAACTTATTTCTTCATTCCTTTAATACATGAATTACTTTTTCTGAGCATATCTGAGTTCTCTGGCTCAGAGAAAGGACGATTAAAATTCGACCTTGTCTTACCAAATCTAATCTAGGAGAGTCAACTGCAGCCCAAAGGGACTTGGGTCATTTACCTAGAAATTTAAAACAGTCCTGGGGACCTGGTGGCTCAGTTGGTTGAGTTTCCAACTTCAGCTCAGGTCATCGTCTCATGGTTCATGAGTTTGTGTCCTGCAGAGTCCCACATTGGGTTCTGTCCAGACAGCTCAGAGCCTGGAATCTGCTTTGGATTCTGTGTGTCACTCTCTCTCTCTGCTCCTCCCCTGCTTGCACTCTGTCTCTCTCTCTCCCTCCCTCAAAAATAAATATTTTTTAAAAAATCTACTAAAAAAGAAATTTAAAACAATCCTAATTGGTGGCTGTCCATGCAATATTATTCCTTTTTTTTTTTTTTTTCTAGAATTTTGGCATATGGTAAGCATTTACAGAGTTACACAAATTAGTAGCCAGCTAACATATCACCTTACAATTGATAATATTTGACTTGGGACTACTCTTTCTAATCTTTCATTGCCCAATTCATACAGAAAACATCCCAAACACTACATCTCAAAAGTGAAGACGAACGCATGAAATGATTGAATCAAACAGATCTTTGCTTTACAGTGAACATGAAACGTATACTACTGCTCGAACTTAATTTTGTTTCTAGTCATACTACATCTTCTAATCCAAGTACTGTATTTTGGCAAAACGACTTTTTAGTGTTTGAGTCTACAGTCTTTGAAAACCCATTCCCAGGGTAAGTTAAGTGACAAAAGCAGCTTTCTGTGCAATAAAGGATTTAACACATTTATATTATACAGTATAGTGCAGAAATATTTGACTGTGCGTCTCTAGTCTGTGACAATTGTTAGAGTATCTCACTGATTTAATTCTGTTTTGTGTTAAGCAGATTCAAGTAAGAGGGTCTTAGTTTCAATTTCAAAAATAAACTGTTTCATTTAATTTATTGACAGAAATATTTGTTCAAATAGGCATAATAATTAAGTTCACAGGAATGGGGAACATTTCTAAATTACCAAATGCTTATAAATTTTAAAATATATTGCATTATTTATTTAGAATGTCACCATAGCAACACTTGGCATGAGCAGAGTTTTTGTTTTTTTGTTTTTGTCCTTTTTTTTTTCTCTTTCTTCCTTCCTACCGTCCTTCCTTCCTTCCTTCCTTTTTCTTTCTTTCTTTTTCTTTCTTTCTTTCTTTCTTTCTTTCTTTCTTTCTTTCTTTCTTTCTTTCTTTCTTTCTTTCTTTCATTCTCTCTTCTTCTTCTTCTTTCCTTCCTTCCTTCCTTCCTTCCTTCCTTCCTTCCTTCCTTTCTTTCTTTCTTTCTTTCTTTCTTTCTTTCTTTCTTTCTTTCTTTCTTTCTTTTCCTAACATTTACCCCATTAAAAAAAAACTGAGAAAATATGTTGGGGTGTGGTATTCTGCAATTTCAAACATTCAAAGATGAGGGATTTATATATTTTAATATGATATACTTTCTTAATATTATTTGAATATATACGTAGTTTAAAGAGATGGTAAACATCACCTATTAGGCAAGTGCCTTTTACTAACATAGCAAAGAACACTGTTAATCCTATACTAGATTCCACTCAAATTATTTTTCATGAACATTGTTTGACCTAGTTGAAATTTTATGATATCTTCAATTGTGTCTGTTTTTCATTTCATCTTATAATATAATCATTTCTCCTTGTCATTAAATGACATTATTAATAGTTTAAAATAATCCTAACATATTAGGGCAGTTTTAGATTTCCAGAAGAGTACAGAGTTCCCAAATGACTGGCACCCGGTTTCCCCTCCTGTTAACATCTTACATTAGAAGGGTACATTTGTTACAGCCAATGAAGCAATATTGGTATTTTGTAATTAACTTATGTCCACACATTATTCAAATTTATTGCATTTTCTCCTGCCATGCTTTTTCTGTCTCAGCATTCCATCTGCGATACCATATTATATTTAGTCATCACATCTTTTCAGGATTCTCTTAGTTATGAGTTTGTCAGATCCTTGTTTTCGAAGACTTTGATAGTATGATGGGTACTGATAAGGCATTTGGTAGAACGTTCTTGAATTGAAATCTGCTTCATGTTTCCCTTATTTTTAGACTGGGGTACAGAAGGTGCCATTTTCATCATATCATATCAAAGGTACATACTATCAGTATGACTTAAAATTGTTGACGTTAACCTTGATCACCTGACTGAGGTAAAGTTTATCAAGTTTTTCCACTATAAAGTTATTCTCTTTTCTCCCCTTTCCAGGCTGTACTCTTTGGAAGGAAGTCACTTTTGGCAGACACCATTTAAGGTGTGAAGATTTATGTTCCATTTCTTTGTGGAAGCAGTGTATATGATCATATGATTTTTCTTTTCAACAGTATTGATGTGGTTGGTTATTGTTATAACCAACCACATCAAGAATTGGTTATAATTCTTTTTGTACGTTGTTAGATTCCATTTGTAATGTATTGTTGAGGATTTTTACATCTATGTCCACAAGAGATATTTGTCTTTGGTTTTACTTTTCTGTCATGGTTTGATCTGGTTTTACTGGTACTAGCTATGAGGGTAATGGTACTAGGGTAATACTGGACTCTTAGAATGAATTAGAAAGCATTTTCTCTATTTCTATTTTCTGGAACAGATTGTGGAGAATGGATATCACTTCTTCCTTAAATGTTTGATACAGGGGTGCCTGGGTGGCTCAGTTGGTTGAGCGTCCTACTTCGGCGCAGGTCATGATCTCACGGTCTGTGAGTTCGAGCCCCTCGTCGGGCTCTGTGCTGAAGGCTCAGAGCCTGGAGCCTGCTTCGGATTCTGTGTCTCCCTCTCTCTCTGCCCTTCTCCTGCTCACTCTCTGTCTCTATGTCTCAAAAATAAATAAAACGTTAAAAATTTTTTTTTGGTACAACCCAGCATGGAATCATTGAGCTGGATGCTTTCTCTCTTGTAGATATAAGAAATTCAGGTTATGTATTTCTATTTGTGTACGTTTTGGTGGTTTATATATTTGAAGGAATTGATGCTTTATGTGTAAGTTATCAACTGATAAGAGGCATTTTTTGTAGTATTCCTTTACTATTATTTTAATGAGGGCGGGATCAGCAGCAAAGATGCCTTTCATTTCTGATGTTTTTAAGTCCTCTCCCTTTCTTGAGTAAATTGCCTCTTTATTTGCCAATTTTCTCTTTTCCAAGAGTAGTTTTTTATTTCATTGATTTCCTTTATTGATTTCTTGTTTTGAATATTATTGATTTTTGCTCTGTTTTGGTCATTTATTTTCCTTTGCTTGATTTAGACTTGATTTCTTCTACTTTCTTCCGACTTGATTCTTCTAGTTTCCTAAAAGACTTCCTGAGGTGGAAGTTTAAGATTGTTTTTTAGAAGTGCCTGGGGGGCTCATTCAGTTAAGTGTCCAACTCTTGATTTCTGCTCAGATCATGAACTCACATTTAGGTTTGTGAGTTCAACCCCTGTGTCAGGCTCTGCACTGTCAGTGCCTGGGATTCTTGGTCTCCCTCTCTCTCTCTCTCTCTCAAAAATAAATAAATATTTTTTAAAAAGATTGTTTTTTAGATCATTCTTGTGTCCTGACATTCATTTAATGCTATAAATTTCCTTTTAGGCATGGCTTTCACTGCACCCACACATTATGCAAAGTTGTAGTTTCATTTTCATTTAGTTCAAAATATTTTTATTTCTTTTGAGACTTTCCCCCCACGTGTTATTTAGAAATGTGTTGTTTAATTTTCAAGTAATTAGATATTTTTTCAGCAATTTCTTTCTGTTATTAATTTTAACATACTTCCATTTCGATCTAAGAACATACCTTATAAGATTTCTTATTTTCAAATAGGTTAAATGTGTTTTATAGTTCAGGAATGGTATACCTTCTTAAACATCCATATTTCTTAAGAGAATGCATATTTTGTGGGTGGATTAAGTATTTTATAAATGTCAACTAGATTGAGTTGACTTATGGTATTGTTCAAGTTGACGATATCTTTACTCGTTTTCTGCTTGATGAATCAACTGCTAAAACCATAATGAAGATTTTAACACCTAAGTATTTCAATTGTTTTTGCTATTATGGTTTCAGATGAAAAATTTTAATTTTTTTACTTTAATTCCTATTCTTATTTTTCTCTTCTTGCCTTTTACAAGATTCTTTTTCTTTGTCTTTGATTTTCTAATATGTAAATATGATAAACATATGTTTTTTGTTGTAGTTTATTTTTTAACAATTTATTGTCAAATTGGTTTCCATACAACACCCAGTGCTCATCCCAACAAGTGCCCTCCTCAGTGCCCGTCACCCACTCTCCCTCCTCCTGAGCTACCTACCTCTGTGATTCGCAATTTTAAAATTGTGTAGTTCCTGGTCAATATCACTTCCTTTCTGCAGAATATTTGCCATGGTTTATTTTATTTGACCAAAACATATGCCACAAAAGATTATTATAAGATTACTTTGCACATTTATTTTAAGAACCTATGTAAAACTGAGTTTGTTTCCCAGGGATCCAATATGCATATGTATCCTGAGAAGAACATATGGAGATTAATTTGTAGTTTTGCCAAGCTTTTCTCAAAATCAAAATTTCACAGTACTAAGAGCCAGTGAAGAGCTCTACATTTAAAACATAAATGTGAAATTATATTAATTGCTTAATTATTTAAAAATATTTACTGTTATTTTTCCTTGGAGATAAATGCAAGATGTGGTCCATCCCATTAAGAAGCTCACGGTGGTGGCAGGGCAGGATTTTCAGGAATTTAGAATTATCAGTAAATGTTTCACTGAGGAGGTAGACTTGCACTGAATCTTATTAAGTGGTTTCTGAGGGAACACAGAAAGGAGAGGGGTCCAAGTTCAGAGAAAGACCATAAGCGAAGGCAGGAAAATACGAAAGAACAAAGCATTTTCAGGGAATTTCAGGTATCAAGACTGAGAGTAAAGTATAATGGGAATAACAGATAATGTAGTAAGGCAGTGGTTTCTAAATCTTGTTGGATATTAGATTCTACTAATAATCCAAGGGAAGCCGTTTTGAGAAGCCACCTCACACTATTTTGTTAAGAAATTTTTGGTGACATTATGTCCATCCATGGATTCAAGGTCGAAGATATATGTTTACTTTTTACCCTATATGCACTATTAGATATGAGCGATTTAAATGGGATGAGGGGCTAGTTTGATGTCATTATGCATCCAATATCAGTGACGCAAGCATTCACCAACATTATTTCCTAGTTTACTGCATTTTGTGAGATTGGGAACTGTTACTTCATGTTGTCTTGCTACCATTTCTGTTATAGATAACCTTTGCCCTATTGCAATTCCCAGATTGAGCTGACTTCTGTTATTGATCACCTTTAATACTTCCTCCCCGGCCTTTGGACAAGGATACTGCTCTCTTCTTTGTATTATTGATCTTGGACTTCTAACCTCCAGAACTATGATAAAATATACTTCTGTTGTTTAAGCTACCCAGTAGGTGGTATTTTTACAGTGGCCACAGCTGACTCACATAGGCAACTTGGTGTTTCTACCCCCAACGGATACCTTGTAGAGCAGATGAACTACCCACTTGTCCATGCAAAGATGGCAAAGTCATGAGAAAAAAAACAAAACGAAACAAAAAAACAAATTACTTTCATGGTAAGGTCCTAAGTTTTGGGGTATTTTTCATGCAGTGATAGACAACTGAAACAAAAGTGGAACTTATCCCAATCCAAGGGGTGTTTGTTGATAAAATGACATTGACAAACATTTCTTAATCATGCACAGTCACCAAGATCTGGGTCATTTGGTGACATTCATGAATATCTCGATACATCCTCCTACTCCCAGAGTTTACCATAGTCACTTCCTATTCAAATAACTACATTTGACAATGTCATAAATTATAATAATTTACTTGTGCTATCCTTGAATTTGGGGGGGGGACGTCTTGTTAAGTAGGATAAAGTATTAATTTTATAACTATTGAATATTATTTATTAATATTTTATTTATGCATTTTTCTTCAATTTGGTGAATGAAATTGGCATATACTTTTCTTCTAGAAGTAAACATTAATCATTGTATTAGCAACATAACTTAGCAACATAGAGTGAATCAGTTTTCTAAATTTGTTTTCTGTATCAAGAAACAAATTGAAGAGCATATTAACTACATATTCCCTGAGTACTACAAAGAGGCCTTGACTATTTTTTATTCAAGTATAGTTAACATACAGTGTTATATTAGCTTAATGTATAAAGTACAATGATTTAACAATTCTATACATTTCTCAATGTTCATCAAGATAAGTATACACTTAGTCACCTTCATCTGTTTCACCCATAACCTCAATTGTCTCTCCCAAGGCAAATACCAGATCACTGTATTTAATAGTCTGTTTTTTGGTTTGCTCTTTTTTTCTTTGTTTGTTTGTTTCCTAAATTCTATATAAGTGAAATCATATGGTATTTGTCTTTCTCTGAGAGACTCATTTCACTTAGCATTATACCTGCTAGCTCCATCATGTTGTTGCAAATAATATTATCCAGTTTTTCATTGCTGAGTAATATTCCACTTTTTTATGTATACCACATCTTCTTTATCTATTCATCTGTGGATGGACACTTAGGTTGCATCTATATCTTGGCCATTATAAATAATGCTGAAACAAACCTGCTGAAAACTATTTTTTTCAAATTAGTGTTTTCTTTGGGTAAATACTCACTAGTGGAATAATTGGCTGATATGGTAATTGCATTTTTAGTTTTTTAAAACTCATTTGTTCATTTCATGAGTTGATAATAGCAATCTTTTTTTTATCAGAAACATTTATTTCAATTGATACTCAAATTAGTTGGCATAAACTATGTGGGGTGTTTTCTTTGATTCTCATCATTCCTGCAGTATGTCTATTTTCTCTGTGTCCCCCCTCCCATACTTCTTGAGGAATAAATGACAAATATAATTACAAATATTTAAAGTGCACAATGTGATGGTTTGATATACATATGCATTGTGGAATTATTACCAAGATCAAGATAATTAAGACACCTATCACCTCACATATTTAACTCGTACTTATTTTTATAGCCAGAATGTTTAAGATTAACTCTCCAAAACTTTGAAGTATACAATACTGAGTCTTCAACTATAATAACTATGCCGTACAGGAGGTCCTCACATGTTATTCTCTTTATAATGAAAGCGTGTGCCCTTCTATTCTGTTTCTATAAAATTTGTGTTTGTGTGTATTAAATTCTGCATTTGAGTGAGATCATACAGTATTTGTTTTCCTCTCTCTGCCTTATTTCACTTAGCATGATGCCCTCCTGGTTCATCCGTGTTGTCATAAACAGCAAGATTTCCTTTTTTTGTGACTGAATAATGTAATATCTCATTGTGTGTGTGTGTGTGTGTGTGTGTGTGTGTGTGTGTGTGTGTGTATTACATCTTTATCCATTAATCAATCAAAGGACATGTAGGTTATTTCTGTATCTTGACTATTGTAAATAATGCTGCAATAAACATCAGAGTGATAATCACACTGTATATAAGATTCGAAGTCAGCTGTTACTCCAGAGATTTTGATTTTCCAGTACAATCTCTTCAACTAAGCAAAGTGAAATAAACCATTAAGCAGGGCTTCTTCGTAATTGTCAAGTAAGTGAACTTGATGTTTGACATATATTTTATTTGTATAGATTTCAAATTTCTCATTTCTGTAAAATCACAAATGTCCTTACCTTAAAACACCTAATCTGCAAGAAGCAGGCTGTAATCTGGCATGCAGAAACTTGGAGGTTAAAGTGGACTTTCCCCCAAGCATGGCATCCCTAATTTGTAAGCAGAATGCTTCAATGAATCAGATTTGGTTCTTGGAATGCTGTGTCCTAATGAAAGTCCATGTCACAAAATTACTCTTACTTTGTGTTCCTGTATTGTGGTACTTCCCTAAATCTTACTAATTATTAAAAAAGAAAAAATTTTTAGATGTTCCTGACTCCAGAATGTTTCTAATCCAGTCCTCTTTGCCAACAAAATGTGATATTTATATAAAATACAGAAGAAAAATGATAAGAGAATACACATCCTTCAAAGAAAGAGACATTAAATCCAAATATTATTATGCCAGCTCGTCAAACAAGATCAAAGTGTAAGAGTCATGGGAATTGGAAAGGGACAATATTCAAATCTTGAGGGTTTGTTACCCTGTAGAAAAAGTTTAGAACACGGATAGAATTCCACCACTTATCAATATTCTGACTTTGAGTAAATTATTAATCTTGGTTTCTAAATTTATAAAATTGATGTAATAACATCTATTCTCCAGGGTTATTGAGAGGTTTGTTTAAATTATGTATGTACATCTATATTTTGTTCAACCTAAGTAAAAAAAAAAAAAAAAGGAAAGTTATTCAGAGAATTGAGAGCAAGGCAGATAAGACTGGTTAAAAAGTGGAAAATTTACCAGAAATAGGAAAGACTTATCTTAATGAACCAGATGGGAATAGGGCCCAATGTTAAATTAACCAAATATCTCAAAGAAAAAGACCAAAACCAGACTAAAAACCCTTTGATTCCTGGGTAAGAAATCTCCAGATATCCCTTCCAATTATGTAAATCAGAAAGAATAATGAAATAAAGATCTAACTCAGGTGAGGTACTTGTGATTGGAAAATAATGAGTATTGAGGTAAAACAGTGAAACATAAGACGGGAGATGAAAGCAGGAATGAGGAGGAGGCTGAGTATCTCTATTCTATGGGCAACAAACCCCCTCGGAGAAATGGAAAATTCCCTCCCTAAATCTGGTCGACTGACTCTTCTGAGAGCAAAGAGTCAATGAAGTTAAATCAAAGGTTGTTGATATCCACAAATTATGATGTGACTAGAATTCCTTAATACTGAACGGTGTACAACCTCTGGAAATATATGCCAGGGCCCTGACTTCCTGGAGGATAACTGGGAGAAAATCTTCCTTACTGTCAATCTTGATTTGCTGTTAATGATTTGAGGACTTGAGGTTTCCAGTATTGCTTGCCTAGGTATTGATGCCTAAGGTTTGGGCTATTAGTAGGTGCCCAAATAACATTGTTGTTGTTTTTCTCACTCATTTTCCAGTTAATGATGACCTAAAATCTGCAGCTTGACAAATGAATCCAGTGAAAAAAATTAAGATAAATTCTAAGAAACATCTCTTAAGTAATTGGCCACAAATATTAAAAAGTAGATTAACCTAAAATAGGACTAATGCTTACCCACAAATTATATGAAAATATTAATATGAGAGTATTCATATATACAAATATATATATATATATATATATATATATATACGCACATACATATACAGAAATGCGCACACACACACACACACACACACACACAGCATCCCAATCGTTTATTAGCTAAGAATGTGAAAAGGCAAACAACACTGATCAAATTGCATAGATGGATTTTGAGAAACTTAACAGAAGACCATGGGGGGAAGGGAAGAGGAAAGGAAAGTCATTTAGAGGGAGGGAGGCAAACCATAAGAGACTCTTAAGTACTGAGAACAAACTGAGAGTTGATGGGGGGTGGGGGAGAGAGCAAATAGGGTGATGGGCATTAAGGAGGGAACTTGTTGGGATGAGCAGTGGGGGTTGTATGGAAACCAATTTGACTATAAATTATATTTAAAATAAAGCAAAGTCATTAAATCGTTCATCTTCTATAAAAAGATAAGGAAATGGCTTACTCTTATGGAATACCTGTAGCACAAGTTGAGATATATATGAATCATTAAAGAGAGCTTGCTTTCATAAGTGGGAATCAAAACTGTGATGAATAGGACTCAGCTTACAAAGGAGGTAACATGGTAACGCTGACATATCGAAAATTTTTGCTCCAGTGCTGAGTGTGGGATATGGAGTTTAACAGAAGTAAGAGGTTTCTGCTTTGTCACACTAATTGTTCCAAGCTCAGCAGTCCCCAAATTTCAAATTAAGAAAATACTTTCTACATGTTCACTGTGGCAGTAAATTACGTAATGCATTATAAATTACAGTTAAAAAGACAGTTTTTCTTTTGAAAGTATGTTACAAGGCCAGCAAGGATAAGAGAGGCAATCAGCATCCTACTGTTTCCTCTTTGCAAAAGAAATGTATTTAGAACTGTCAGCACACCATAAGTCAGGTGGAGTGGCTGTGCTAATATCAGACAGACAAAAAAAAAAAGGCTCTAAAACAAATAAATGTTACTAGAAATAAAAAGGGACATTTAATAATGATAAGTAGGTTAATATATTAAGAATATATAATAAATGTAAATGTGATTTATAATATTTGGAATTATAAATTATAAAGTCAATTATAAATAATAAACAAGCATAAGTAAGCACCTATCAACAGAGTCCTAACATGCATGAAGAAAATATTGACAAAATCTAGGTAAGAAGTATGTAATTTAATAATAATAACTCAAGATTTTAATACCCTGCTTTCAATAACGGATAGAACAGCTGCATAGAAAGGAAATAGAATACTGTTTAGAACAGCGTTATAAACCAAATTGACCTAACAGATCTTAATATAACACTCAACATAACAACAGTATAATATACTTTTTTCTCAAGTGCACATGGCACATTTTCTAGGATAAACTCTATGCTAAATGAAAACATAAAATTTAACTAATAGTTAAAAGAATTGAAATCATGTAAAAGATGTTCTCTGACAATGATGGAACAAAACTAGAGCTCGGTAACAGAAAGACCTTAGGGAAACTTGCAAATACATGGAAAGCAAGGAACATATTCCCAAATAGCAAATGGTGCCAGAGAAAAAAATCGCAAACACATCAGAAAATACTTTAATGAAAATGAAGATAAACCTAATGAATGTATTACATGCAGCTAATGCAGTGGAATTTGTGAGTATAAATGCCCATATTAAAAAGAAGAAAGATTCTAAATCAATCATCTCATCTTCTCTATTAACACATTGGAAGAAGAAGTAATATAAAGCAGTAGAAGGGATAGAATAATAAACATTGAAATGGAAATTAATTACAATGGAAACAATAGAGAACAATCAATGAGCTCAAAAATTAGATTTTTGAAAAGATCAACACATCAACAAACTTGTGGCTAGACCGACTTTGAGAAAAAGAGACAAACCATAACACTGTAAATTGAAGAGAGGACATCACTTCCACACTTACAGAAATAGAAGAATCACAATGGAATACTATGAACAACTGTGTGCCAAAATATTAGATGATGTAGATGAAACAAACTAATTTCTACAAAGACACAAAGTACTGACATGGACTCAAAAGAAAAGTGAAAATTTGAATGGACCTATACCAAGGAAAGAAATTGAATTCGTAATGAAAAAACTTGCTGCAAGAAAAGCTCAGGACCAAATGACTTCACTGATAAAATCTACAGAATATTTTAAAATAATTTATAATTTTTTTCTTACAAACTTTTCTAGAAAACAAAAAAGACACACCTACCAACTCATATCTGAGGCCAATATTATCCTTATATCATAACCAAAGAACTACATCACAAGGAGAAAAGAACAAAACACAACTATGTACCAATATCTCTTACGAATATAGACACAAAAATTCTGAGCAAAATACTGAACCCAGGAACTTATTAACAGAAGTATACACGAGCAATTGGATCTATCCCAAATATGCAAGTTTGTTTGAACATGTAAAACTAATGAGTGTAATAAACCACATCAATAGATTAGTGTAAAAAACCACATGATCCTTCAATGGACACAGAAGAGCATTTGACAAAATCTAACACACTTTTACGACAAAAACATTGAACAAACTAGGAATAGTCAGCATGTTTATATATCTAATAGAGGACATTAACATGATAAGGGGCATTTATGAAAAGAAGACTGCTAATATTACACTTAATGGTAAAAGACCAAATGTGTTTTCTGTCTGCAATCAAGAATAAGACAAGAATGTCCGTTTTTACCAGTTTTGTTAAACACTTCTATTCAATGTTATACTGGAAAATCTAGCCAGAGCAATTAGGCAAGAAAAACACGTAAAAGGCATATACAAATGGACAGAAAGACATAAAACAACTTTGAGGTATAATAATTTAAAATATCTCATTTAATTGTTTTATCATAATATCAACAGATAAAACCTTGAAGCATTGTGCATAATTATAGTTAGACAGTTAAATGCATACTTCAATTGGTCTGTTTCATAACTTTCACTTTTATTTCGGGTACACATTTGAGCTCACCAAGCCTAAAAGTATTATGACACTCAGAAACCAGATATTCTGCTTATAAACTTTAATCCTTCCATTTCCTTTTTCTGAATCTGCTGTTTGGGGCCAACCCAGTCCGTGATGTTCTAATGGCCAAAGCCATATTCTGGGACTGATTATCTGGAGAAATGATACATTTTTAATTTAAAGAATGGTCAGTCTTTAAAACGAACAAACACAAATTTCATTTTGCTTCTTGAACTCAACTCTACTTCTTATTAGTTGTGTGTTCTTGCAAAGAGTATCCAGTATCCTTTTATGTTTTTCTTTCTGTAAGCTTCAGTTTCCTCACCTATATAATGGGGATGATAATAAGGTATGCCTTGCTATAAAGAATTAGTTATAATGTTATAAAATAAGGTGCCTAAGTGCTTAGCTCAACCCATAGCACTTATTACAATTCCGGGAGTTGTAGCCATGAATATTTTTGCTATAATTATCTCTAGAATAAAAGAAAAAATTAAATTCCATTTTTAACTTCACTTTTTACATCTAATTCACCTTCCTTAAATGTAAATTTTTTCAAATAGTGCACCGTCTTCACAATACAAATATTTCCTCCATCCTTCCCTTGGTCTTCCAACAAAAGGTCATAATTTCTTTATGTGAAAACCTTCTAATATTTTGGAACATTTTCCATATTCTACACATAATTGTTCACATTCATACCTAATCCCAGCATCATTCTTCTACCAAACTCCCACCATATTGACATTTCTTTCCAAGTTGAGGCTGTTTTTAGATCTTTCAAGTGGCCTATAACACAGAATGACTGCCTACCACACAATAGTTTTGCAAAAATCACCTTAAGAATTAACTGAAAAAAAATAATTTTCAATTACAGCTTTTTACACTATGATCTAGAAGCTCATGACTTATACCTGCAACTTCATGTTTTGTTTAAGAAATATTGTATTTCTCTATAAGCTGTAGCAACATTCAGAGTTTCTACAAACACACATATCTTTCAAAGATTTTTAGATAGGAATGTTACTAGAATTATCTTTCTGACATCTTTTGTTAGGTAAAATAAAGTTGGTACAAACTACACAGAGAAATATAAACCTTTCCTTAAGAAGTTACAGTGTATAAAACTTTCTTGTTCTAGTACACACTTGTTTAGCTTTTCAAAACACACGTACCACACTTAGGTCTGTTGAATGAAATCATTAACGGTAATACCTTGAAACTCCTAGTAAGATTTAAAAACTACCCATATAACTTTATTATTTATGTTAGATATCCAGATAGCTATGTTATCAAGATTTCCTAAATGTGTTTAAAACAATGTATCTATCTAGTAAATATTAGCAAGTTATCAATTATCTGATTGCTGTTATCAATTATCTGATAGTGAAAATAAATAAATCAGTATCCCTCCCCCCCCAAAAAAAAAATAGCAGCAATCACATGGTTGGGACTATGCTAAATATTTTTATGCTTTTTAAATTGTTCGTAGATTTATATACTAGAAAATGATACAGTGTTTATTCATCATTTTTATTTTGCAACCATAATAAACTAATATTCTAATCTTCAAACCGCAATACAATGATAGCTAAAGACTAGTAAATAATCCAGACCTTAGAAGATGAATCAACTTTGGGCTATGTTATAATTATTTTGGCAGGGCCACGGAGCAAGCACACATCATGGAAGGGTGATTTGCCTTCATAGAATGTACGATACTGATGCCAAGTCTCTTGGAAAAAAATATAAGGGGCGGAAAATAAGACCTAAAAGCAAGCTTTAAAATTGCACTTGATGGGGCGCCTGAGTGGCTCAGTTGGTTAAGCGGCCAACCTCCGCTCAGGTCATGATCTCACGGTCTGTGAGTTCGAGCCCCGCGTCGGGCTCTGTGCTGACGGCTCAGAGCCTGGAGCCTGCTTCACAATCTGTATCTCCCTCTCTCTCTCTGCGCCTGCTCACACTCTGTCTCTATGTCTCTCAAAAATAAAATAAACGGTAAAAAAAAAAAAAAAAATTGCACTTGAACTAAATATCTTTCTTCTGTCTGGGGCCTGAGATCAATTTATCTAGATTTCCAAGGCTTGGAGTAGTTTTTCTGGTCTGAGATGCAAGGAGCAACATAGGGAAATAAGACGAAGACCTTCTAATGTGGTGCAGGCTTACTATGCAGCAGCTTTAGGTATTTTCTTTGATGCGTGTGTGTGTGTGTGTGTGTGAATGTGTGTGTGGCATTTCTCTTTATCCTCAAATCCTTGGTAAAGTCTTGCTAATTGTATATCTTAAGTTGTTTGGTGGGACGTTAGGAGGCACACGTCACATTTTCAAGTGATGGAGAGAGCAGTGCTCCATCTCGACACACACAGTGTCGGCACCCTCCTCCCCCACCCCATGGTGCCTGTGGTATTTGCAAGGGACACAGTAGTCACTAATGAAGCACAGCTCTGAGCGGCAAGGTGGCAACATCTCAAAGTTTCTGTGTCACATGGTCAAGATTGTGATGGTGGGAAGTCGAGGATCAGAGGCCTTCTGGGTAATTCAGACAGAGCTGGAGTTAATGGGGATAAAACTCCAGAGGTTTTGTTGCTAGAAGATTTTAACATGCAAACTGGTGCAGCCACTCTGGAAAACGGTGTAGAGGTTCCTCAAAAAAATGAAAATAGAGCTACCCTATGATCCAGCAATAGCCCTGCTAGGAATCTATCCAAGAGACACAGGAATGCTGATGCATAGGAGCACGTGTACCCCAATGTTCATAGGTGTGAATTTTTTAAAAAAGGAAAAAGCTATATTTTCAATAAATAGCATGGGATGAACTACATCGGTGAGTTTTGCTAATGTAATACCTACATGTATTGCCATGAATTTACATACTGTAAGTAGATATTTCTATTCACATTTAGTGACTGTTTCATAGTTGAATGATTGTGTTATATATGTTGCTTATTCTTTTTAAGGTTTATTCATTATTTAGAGACAGAGAGAGACAGAGTGTGAGTGGAGGAGAGGCAGAGAGAGAGAGGGAGACACAGAAGCCAAAGCAGGCTCCAGGTTCTGAGCTGTCAGCCCAGAACCCGACGTGGGGCTCGAACCCACAGACCATGAGATCATGACCTGAGCTGAAGTCAGACTCTCAACTGACTGGCCACCCAGGTGCTCCTATATACGTTACTTTTATTTAGTAGACCCCCTCACACGTAGAAGGAAACTGAGGCCTAATCTATGCATCAGATTTTTAGCTCTTTCTTAGCTTTGTCAGTTTTATCTAGTTTCTACTTTCGCTTATTTATTCTTTTCATGGGGAGACCATTCATGAGAGAGGAGAATTCAGTCATTTCAAAACATAGATACACACGATTTGAATGAATTTCTTTAATAGAACAAAACTCTAAAAATAGGCATATGAAGCATAGCTTTTAAAAAGGAATTCAAACGAACTCATGTCCTGTAGAAAAACACATTCGTCTGAAAAGAGAGCAGGTGTTTGGGAAGAGGTTTTATGTTTCAATCACTTGATATCTAGTTAAAGCACTTTCTCTGGTTATACACTAGTTTCCAGCTTCCGCTCTTTACAAATAGCAGCTCATTCCCTCTATCACGTCACATAAGTGAGAGACGAAATGGAAGCAAAGCGGTTAACTTGCTTTTCCAATGTCACAGAGACAGGTAGAGGCAGGCAGGCAAATCCCCAATATCTCCTGAATCATTTTAATTCCCCGTACTTCCATATGTTTATTAGATTCAGTAAGATGGCGGAGAAATACTGCAGTTTACAACTTTCTCAATTGTACTTTTAACGGGTATGTCAAGTCAGTGTGCAATAAAAGATTATTTCCAAACTGCAGTGTTCAAAGAAAGGGTTTTCATTTTCTTTTTCTCTCTAGCCCATCTACAAGCATGAGGTAATATATATGCTAGTGATGACTTATTACAGTTTTAGAGATCACTGATTCTCCATTAAATCATACTGAGAGGAATTTTTTCTTCCCCCGAACATTACCTCAGGCAGGAAAAGGCAAGGGAATTTTTACTACACTGGTTGAGTATACCAGACTTCTGTCCTGGTATTCAGTGCAGTTAATTAGCATAAACACAGTACTAGAGAATATACCAAAATAAGTTATTTACACAAAAACTAAGGGCCGTATAATCCTCCAGTACAAATGCAGATTGGCTTGGTTCTTCCCGCTGATAACTCAAATGTCATTTGGCTTAAGGTCCTCTTAGTGTTACCACAAATATATGAAGAAATAACACTGAATTCAGTACAAAGAGAAATGTCCTGTGGTTGACACATCTATGTATAATCTTACAGAATTTATGTAGCTGTGCTACTTACGTGTCAATATCTATTATTTTAACTTTCCATTGTAGATATCCCAAAATTTTCTTGGATATATTGACAGGTAAGTAATGTAATGGATATTATATTGGACACACAGACTCACAGAAACACACACACACATAAATCCTGTACAAACAGCATATACACCATATGTCTTTGGTTAAAAGTTAATTTTCATTGATTTAAAATTGTTCAGTCTAAATTCAAATATTCAATTAAAACAAATATTTAGGAAAATATTTTCTATATAATGTGGTATTAGTGTTGATTTCAAATGAGCTAATGTAAGGAATAAAACTTGGATTTCTTGAAATAGCACAATTATTATTTTTATAGAACTTTTATAGCTCATGCTTAGGCGAAAATAAAGAAAAAGTAAAAATGGTCAAGGAACGAAGTTTTTCATATTTTTGAAAGGCATACAGCTAAAATTTAATCCGTGTATGCTTGATGTAAACTAGGTAAAAATTATGACATTTAGATGTGCAAATCAGTGATAAAATAATAACATAGGGAACTCAAGAGTATATTTAAAGATTATCTTCTAAGAAGGGTTTGCATAAATATGGAAAGGGTGTTGCAATATGTGTTAGTAAAATACATTATTTTGAAAGGTCAATTAAAATAATGCAGTAATCTGCTTCTTGAAATTGTAATAAAATTCAATTCTCATTATCTTGCAATAATCAGAGAAAACAGAGGTAAACATTGTAGTGTGCTAAGATACATTTACTTGTAGCAGCCATTCAATATTACAATTAAGATTTCTTCTACATCGCCATTTACACTAACATCTTTTTAAATGTATTCATTCAAGTTCAAGTTAGTTAATATACCGTACTATTGACTTCAGGAGCAGAACCCCGTGATTCATCACTTATGTGCCCATCGCAACAAACGCCCTCCTTAGTGCCCATCACCCATTGAGCCCCTCCTCACACCCTCTCTCCTCCAACAATCCTCAGTTTCTCTGTATTTAAGCCTCTGATGGCTTGCCTCTCTGTGTTTTTATCTTATTTTTCCTTCCCTTCCCCTCTGTTCATCAGTTTTGTTTCTTAAATTCCACATATGAATGAAATCGTATGATAGTTTTCTTTCTTTGACTTACTTTGCTTAACATAAAACACTCCAGTTCCATCTATGTTTTTGCAAATGGCAAGATTTATTCTATTTTATCGTCAAGTAGTATTCTACTGTATAAATATATACAACTTCTTTATCCATTCATCAGTCAATGGACATTCAGGCTCTTTCCATAATTTGGCTCTTGTTGATAGTGCTGCTAAAACATCGGGGTGCATATGCCCCTTCGAATCAACATTTTGTATCCTTTCATTAAATACTTAGTGGTGCAATTGCTGGGTAGTAAGTTAATTCCATTTTAATTTTTTGAGGAAACTCCATACTGTTTTCCAGAGTGGCTGCACCAGTCTGCATTCCCAACAGCAGCGCAAAAGGATTCTTGTTTCTCTGCATCCTCACCAGCATCTGTTGTGCCTGAGTTGTTCATTTTAGCCATTCTGACAGGTGTTAGGTAGAATCTCATTGTGGTTTTGATTTGTTTTTCTCTGATGATGAGTGATGTTGAGAAAATTTTCATGTGTCTGTTAGCCATCTGGATGCCTTTGAAAAAGTGTCTATTCATGTATTCTGCCCACTTTTTAACTGGATTATTTGTTTTGTGGGTGGTGAGTTAGATAAGTTCTTTGTAGATTTTGGGAATTAACCCTTTATTTGATATGTCATTTGCAAATATTGTCTCCTATTCTATCGATCGCTTTTTAGATTTGTTCATTGTTACCCTCACTGTGCAGACTTTTTTATCTTGATGAGGTCCCAGTAGTTCATTTTCGTTTTTATTTCTCTTGCCTCTGGAGAAATATCTAGTAAGAAGTTGCTGTGGCCAAATTCAAAGAGGTTTCTGCCTGTGTTCCTTTTTAGGATTTTGATGGTTTCCTGTCTCATTTTATGTCTTTCATCCATTTTGGATTTATTTTCGTGTATGGTGTAAGAAAGTGGTGCAGTTTCATTCTTCTGCATGTCATTGTCCAGTTTTTCTGACACCATTTGCTAAAGAGACTGTTTTTTTTTTTTTCCCCCATTGGATATTTTTTTGTGCTTTGTTGAAGATTAGTTGGCCATACATTCGTGGGTCCATTTCTAGGTTCTCTATTCTGTTCTATTGATTTATGTGTCTGTTTTTGTACCATACTGTTTTGATTATTACAGCTTTATAATTCAGTTTGAAGTAGGAAATTGCGTTGCCTCCAGATCTGATTTTCTTTTTCAACATTACTTTGGTTATCTGGAGTCTTTTCTGGTTCCCTAAAAATTGTAGGATTATTTGTTCTAGTTCTGTGAATAAGGCTGGTGGTATTTTGATAGGGATTGCACTGAATGTGTAGATTGCTTTGGGTAGTATTGATATTTTAATGATATTTGTTCTTCCAATTCATGAGCATGGATGAATGGATGTTTTTCCACTTCTTTTTGTCTTCTTCAATTATGTTCATAAAATTTCTGTACTTTTCAGCATACATATCTATCTTTTAACCTCTTTGGGTAGATTTATTTTTAGGTATCTTATGGGTTTTGGTGCAATTTGTAAATGGGATTGATTCCTTGATTTCTCTTTCTGATGCTTCATTATTGATGTATAGAAATGTAACTGATTTCCGTACAATGATTCGCATCAATGAATTCGCATATTCATTCTAGTAGTTTTGGGGTGGATTCTTTCAGGTTTTCCATGTAGAGTATCATGTCATCTGTGAAGAGTGAAAGGTTTTCCATGTAGAGTATCATGTCATCAATGAATTCGCATATTCATTCTAGTAGTTTTGGGGTGGATTCTTTCAGGTTTTCCATGTAGAGTATCATGTCATCTGTGAAGAGTGAAAGTTTGAGTAGTTCTTTGACAGTTTGGATGCCTTTTATTTCTTTTTGTTGTCTGGTTGCTGAGGCTAGGACTTCTAGTACTACTTTAACAACAACGGTGAGAATGGCTATCCCTGTCGTGTTCCTGACCTTAAGGGAAAGTTCTCACTTCTTCCCCATTGAGGATGATAAAGCAAATGAAAATGAAAATGCAATAGTTCCAGCCCTTTGGGATGCCATGACGCAGTCCTAAGAGGAAACCACATTGCAGTTCAGGCCTATCTCAAAAAGCAAGAAATGTCTCAAATACATAACCTAACCTTACGCAGAAAGGAGCTAGAAGAGGAACAGCAAATAAGGCCTAAATCCATCAGAAGGAAATAGTAAAGATTAGAGCAGAAATAAACCATATAGAAAATATGTTTTTTCACAGATCGGTGAAACTAAAAGATGATTCTTTGAAAAAATAAATAAATAAATAAAATTTATAAAATCCTAGCCAGACTTATCAAAAAGAAAAGATAGAGGGCCCAAAGAGATAAAATTATGAATGAAAGAGGAGAGATCATAACCAATGCCACAGAAATACAAACAATTGTAAGAGAATATTATGAAAAATTTTATGCCAACAAACTGGGAAATCTGGAAGAAGTAAACAAATTCCTAGACACTCACACTACCAAAACTTAAATGGAAAGAAATAGAAATTCTGAATACGCCCATAACCAGCAAAGAAATTGAATCAGTTATCAAAAATCTCTCAACGGGGTGCCTTGGTGGTTCAGTTGGTTAAGCATCCGGCTTCAGCTCAGGTCATGATCTCCTGAGCTGGATGACTTCCCAGGGGAATTCTACCAGCCATTTAAAGAAGAGTTAATACCTATTCTCCTCAAATTGTTCCAAAAAATAGAAATGGAAGGAAAGTTTCTAAACTCATTCTATGAAGCCACCATTACCTTGAATCAAAAACCAGACAAAGATCCCCAACTTACAAAAAGGAGAATTGCAGGCCAATATTCCTGATGAATCTGGATGTAAAAATTCTCAACAACATACTAGCAGATCGAATTCAACAGTACATTAAAAAACTATTCACATGATCATGTGGGATTAATTCCTAGGCTGCCAGGCTGTTCAATGTTCACAAATCAATCAATGTGATACACCACATTAATAAGAGAAAGGATGAGAACCATATGATCCTTTTAACAAATGCAGAAAAAAAATTGACAAAATACAGCATCCTTTCTTACTAAAAACCATCAAGAAAGTAGGGATAGAAGGCACATTCCTCAACATCAGAAAAGCCATACACATTAACATTTTATGCATGTGTTCTTTCACTTTCATTTATTTCATTGATCCTACAAACATGCATTTATACACTACTGTGTATTAGAGTCTGTTTTAAGTTCTAAAAGTTCTTCCCCTTGTATTTTGCATTCTATGGGGGGAAGAAATGTTATAGTAAGTGCGGCGAAGAGTATGAAAGCCAACGATAGGTTAGAGAGTGAGTGGACAGATCCATTGGCCAAAGGGGTCTAGGAGTTCCTTCTCAGGAATTGAAATGTAAGCAAACACCTGGATAATGAGCAGATGCTGAAGAGTGGAGAATCTTACAAGTGAAGATGCTTACAGATGAGATTTCAGGTTATGTCAACATCAGTTCAGATAACATTTTCAAATAATAAATAAATAAAAGGTGAACAAAATGCTCACTGGTAATTTCATATTGGGATGAGATCTCTGTCCAATGGAACACTAAAACAATAAAGTTATCAATATTCAAAATAAGCTAAGAAATAAGAAAATACCGCAGAGTTCCAATACACGACATCAACTACACTTGGAACAAATGGAGGAACAAAATCATTCTCTTTTTAAAAAGTATTGTCAGCTTTCCTTCTCAGAAGAAGAATGACTAGACACTCACACAGCGGCTGGAGTCAGCTTCTTCACTTTCACAAAAGGACACAGACTAGATAATTTGTAAAGAATATAAATTCCCTGTGATAAACAACATAAAGCCAGACCAAAGAGCGTGATTTCACAATGTTTGACGTTAACTTTTGTTAAAGGTCAGGCTGAAACAATTGATGTATTTATAAGGCAGTCTGCGACTGACAATTGAACCACTTCATATCTTCTGGTTTCAAGCCAAATGCCCAGAAAGCTAGGAACCTTAGCCACTTTGTTTTCCTCCCCACCCTGAATGGTGAGAGTAAACCTATATTATATATGCTTTAGCACCACCGCACTGACCAATATTGAAGATGACTGTAAAAAAGAAATATAACCAACAACAGTATATACAAGCTCTTATTCAGTTTAGTGAATGAACATCGCTGCCAAGACTTTTCACATCGTCAATTTTTCCTCCATTATGAGATGCACATCTGAAATTTCTTCCTTAACAAAAGCCCAGAAAATGGCTCTTTTGCTCTGTGAAATCATTATGTGTGGGTGTGATGGATGAAGTGAATCATAGCTGAAAGTTTATCTATTGTATTCAATCCAGATTTTCAGTTCAGCTTTAATTCTGTAAAACGTTGGCTTAATATGTACAAACCTTATATTGCTCCTCACCTCTGACCATGTCTTCTTTTTGTATTTTTTTCCTGGCTCTGATTTTTATCAAATTGGTTTTTTTTCTGCAAAATTACTTTATTCCTTTCAAGATCACTCATGTCTTAAGTGAAGTCAAGTGGACTATAATCGAATAAATAAGACAGAAAACTACATACAAATGTCCTTCTAATTTTTCTTGCATAAATGAGAATGCATGAATAAAACCTTTCATTGGAAAATGCACATAAATATTATGAAGACAATATTTCTAGTACTAAAGCTACTTTTGAAGAACCTGGATATTGTGTAGAATCTAAATGTTACTTTGTGGTGAGGACCTGGAAATATTTGCACTCCTGCGGTCTCCAGTTAGCTCGGGAACTGACATTCTCACTAATGTTTCTGTAGGAAGAGGACACGATATTTCCTCCCATTGCAAATGTGCACAGTCCGTTCTCCTACTACCACTTTGCTGGGAAAATATGTAATTCTCGTAAACAGGAACAGTAAGCACAGGAATGTGACCCTTGCATTTTACTCATTAACATTTTTCATGGCTCTCGATCTACATCAACATTCAGTAGAAGATCTCAGTGCCTAGTTGCTCCTCATGTCCAGGGTCCTGACTAGTGGAATCATGAGATAACTAGTAAAGTCTTAGTTCCTGCATATTTAACTATTCTCAGACACTGAATGGTAACATTTAATAAGTTACAAATGCCGAATTCTATGTATTGGCAGTAATCTTTAAAAATCTTAGAGCACAATGATGAGGAAATATTGACCGATGTGGTTTTGGCTGCTAATCCCTGTAGTTTTGGTGATAGGCCCAGAGCAGCTTCTTAAATTTGGGTTGAAGCCACTTTCAGACAAATTTTACCTCCTATTCATTAATGTATTTAATTAAATTCTATTAGGAAGCCCAGTAAATTTTTTTTTTGAAATCTCAGTCAAATTATTCTAAAGCTTATCAGGAAAAATAAGCAGGCAAGGCTAGCAAAAAGAATTCTACTACAGAAGGGCAATGAGAGGGCACTAGCCATCCCAGACCTAATTTTAGCAGAATAAAAATTGACATAAAATTAGAGGACCAGAGCAGTGAAACAGAATTGACAGCTAGGAAATAATACCAATTACATATCTGCCTATTTTATGATAAAAGAAAAAGCACAAATCAAGGCAGAAGGGAATTTATATTAAATAGTGTTGAGATAATTGGTTAACTACTTGGAAAAATAATATGAGTAGAGTCCTATCTTACAACCCATGGCAAAGTATTATAAATGAATAAAAATGGAATTACTTTAGGTAGATTAATTTTTATTCAAACAATGGAAAATATTATTAAGCAGAAGGTGGACACATTTTAGCTTTATAAAAATTTAAAGCTTGCATATGTAAAATAGTAACCAAAATATATCCATAAAAATGGGGATTACATTTATTTATATATTTATATTTTGTTAAATAAGGGGCCAGTACACAGCAATAAGATGCAAACACTGTGACTTGGATTAAAAAGTAAAGGCAATGAACCGATAATTAATTCCTTAAGTATAGTTTTAACAAGGGGATATAAAAATTGGAAAAAAAAAAAACCTAGGTTGGTAAGTATTCATAAGACCTTATTTCAAGAGTGGTACATAGATTTATCATTTTTAAGTGTTGTTTATTAATTTTGAGAGAGAATACAAGCAGGGGAAGAGCAGAGAGAGAGAGGACTCTAAGTAGACTCCACACTGTCAGCACAAAACCCGATGTGGGGCTTGAACTCACGAACCGTGAGATCATGACCTGAGCCGAAATCAAGAGTCGGATGCTTAACCAACTGAGCCCCCCAGGCGTCCCCATAGATTTATAGTTTTATAAAGCAGCTTGTCCACTTAAATCCATGTATCGAGTCATTTTAAAATGTTTCTGTGCCTATCCAAGAAATTTTACAGCTGTTTATTCTTGAAACAATTATTACTTGAGAGCATTGATACACACCAAAGTCTTAAATGTAGTGTTTTTATAAAGCAGAATTTGGGAATAGCTTACATTTCCAAACATAGGGGGAAAGCTATGTATATGGTGATGAATCTACTTAATAAAATTGTATGCAGCCATTGAAAATGTTTATTGCAGTTGGGTGACATTACAGAGTGCACCAGGAAAATGCCCATTAGTTGAAGACATTAGGAGTATAAAGCAGAACTAAAATCATATGTAATCGTTCAATTGTTTAAATATCACTATGATAATAAAACTTGAAGGGACCACATACATCAGGAAGAGTAGTCATGACTGAATATTTATACTTCAGATAGAATAGTTTTTTTAACATATATGTTTATCTTCTAATGACTATTATACTGAAAAAGTTACTTTAAAAAGAATACCTTATATAATCTACAACATTTCTACATTACCAATGAATATTTTTCTAAAGCAATATGCATTTTTCAGAATGTCGCCTCCAGTTTCTGCTAAAATGTTTGCTATTCAGTTATAGATATCTGTGGTTTTATTCCATACAAGACATGTTTTTTAATGCTTTGAAAAGTACCAAGCTATTCTGCACATGTCATTATAAAGACGATGTGCCACAGCCACCGGGAGCACCAATTAGCATCAATTATAAGCTCTCTTACCTGTCACCCTACATCCTTATGAAATAGCTACAGAACTTTGCTTCTTTATACACCCCGGGCCTGAGGGATTTCATTGTTATTTGAGTGTGAACCCAATCATTCAGGGAACATAAAGGTTAAATGAGGGCTTCGCAAATTAAGACTTGCGACAGATCATGATGTTTTCTAAAAGTCCTTTTACCACTAACTTTTCAATTTGTGACATTGAAAAGTCTATATGTGATACTACCTTTATGAGCACCTGCAAAGGTTGAGAAATGCGCCAGCCCTCATGGAAAGTGTAATTTAGTGTGTGTTTTTTTTTTTTTTTTTTGGATGTTGATCTTTTTAAGAGAATTTCTATAAAGTGCCTTCTGACTGTGTTTGTACAGTTTTCTATAATGTATTCTCAATTGAACTGATGCTGTTTTGGGGGAGAAATGCACAAAGTCCCATTTCAATGCAAAGATATTATCTTTCGTAAGATTTTTTAACTTTTTTTTTAAAGGAAAACAATAGTCGTCATTTATGTTGCATTATGATATGCTATCGATCTATTCCTTTGCTTTGTTGAGACATTATTTTTTAATCTTTTTGCTTTTGAAATTACGGATAAATGAGTGACTACTTTAGGTATGGACACATTCAATAGAGGAGAAATTAATTTCTTCGGGTCTAAGACAAAAAAATAAAGTTAGACATATCTAATAAATCTAACTAAATAGCAATGACACCACCATAAGTATATCCAGTATTAGAGCCTCTCACACTGTGTAAAAACCATTTGCTGTGTGTATGAGTGCATGTGTGCGTGTGTGTGTGCGTGTGTCAGTGACCAAGCCTCCTGGACATGGTTTCTTTCTATTTCCATTATATTTGGCAATGCTGATATTTCCTATTCTCCAAAACATCTCCTTCCCCAATTATTGGACAGTATCTTCTCTGGATGTTGTTCTGCCTGCCTGACATGCATCATTTGAAATTCAGGGCACTAGGACTGAAACACGGAATAAGGTAGGAGTTAGTTTCCTCAGAGCCGTAAGCAAATCTGTGAGAATCAGTAGAAACAGCACAATATGGAGTCAGGCTCACAGAGCTGACAGGTGTCAAAATGACCCAACTCTTACCTTCCTGTCTCATGTAAGATGTGGAAAAGAGGGAGGGAAAATAGAGAGAAAGAAGTACTTGTGTAAGAAGGAAAAAAAAATAAAAGAAAACTGACTTTAAAGGTCACAGCCTTTGGAAAGAGGCCTACTAAAAGGCTGAGATTTAATCATAACACTATAGAACACTTTTCTATACCACTCTTTAATACCTTGTGGAGTGCTCAGAGGGAAATTTATAGCTATAAATGCCTACATTAAAAAAGAAGAAGATGTCAAATCAATAATTTAGCTTTATACTTCAAATAACCAGAAAAAGAAGAGCAAACTCAACTAAAGCTAGCAGGAGGAAAGGTATAATAAAGACTGTAGTAGAGATAAATGAAATAGAGAATAAAAAAATGATAGAATCAATGAAACCAACAGATGGTTCTTTGGAAAGAGCAACAAAACTGACAAAATATTTAGGTAGGCTGACTATAAAAAAGGAAAGAAGACAAAAATAACTGAAATCTGAAATGAAAGTGGAGCCATGACTAATGACCCCACAAAATGAAAAGAAAGTTAAGAAATTACCATCAACAGTTGTATGATAACAAATTGGAAAAACTAGATAGAATGGACAAATTTCTAGAGACATACAAATCACTGAAACGAACTCGAGAATTAATAGAAAATCCAACCACTTATGGAGTCACTAGTAAAAATAAATGATGGATTCATTAATTAAAAGACAACAACGATAAAGAAAAGACCAAGACGAGGCTACTTCTCTGATGAATTCTATTTTTATTTATTTATTAATTTATTATTAATTTATTTATTTATATTTATTAGTTTGATTATTTATTTTGACAGAGAGAGAGAGTAGGGGAAAGGCAGGGAGAGAGAATCCCAAGAAAACTCCACACTGTTAGCTTGGAGTCTGACACAGGGTTTGAACTCGTGAACAGTGAGAGCATGACCTGAGCCGAAGTCAAGGGTTGGACATTTAATAGACCCAGACTCCCCAATGTCACTGGTGAATTCTACCAGAGATTGAAAACAAAACAAAATAAAACATCAATGCTTCTGGAATTCTTCCAAAAAAAATTGAAAATTATTCTATAAGATCAACCTTACCTCATGCCAAAGTAGACAAAGATACCACAAGAAAAGTAAACAGTAGACCACACATGAAGTTAGGTACAAAAATCCTCACCAAAGTAGTAACGTAGTAAATTTATAGAATACTAAAAAGACTCACCACGAATAAATGGAATTTTTCATGATTGCAAGTGTGGTTTAATGTAGGAAAATCAAGATAATATACCACATTGACGTAATGAAGGGAAGACTGAAATACAGGTCTCAATTGACATGGAAAAAGCATTTGAAAAAAATCTGGTATCATGTCATTATAAAAAACAGAGCAAAGATTCTTGCCATAATCTAATTAATTAATAGATTTACTTTCACTCAACAGATAGCTATTTAGTGCCTGACATGTGTTAGGCTATGTGTAATAGAACAAGTTAGAATAGGTTAAGATTGCATAGAATGTGCAGTCTAGTGAGGAATACAGGCATTGAATGAATAATACAGAAATTTCAACAACATGATAAAGAACATTTATAAATAACCCACAATTAACAAAACACTAAATATTGAAAGACTGAAAGTTTTACCCCTAAGATCAGGAAGAAGAAAAGCATTCGACTTTAACCACTGTTATGAAAGTTATACTAGAACTTCAAGAGAAACAAAGCAAGAAAAATAAACAGCATTCAGATTGGAAATGAAGAAGTAAAAGAAAAAATTCTATTTGCAGAAGAATTCAAGAAAAGTATTGAGTACAAGACCAACACGAAAAATTTAGTTGTATTTCTATACGCTCTTGATGAAAATAAAAGCAATTCCATGTTATAATAGCACCTGACACTATAAAATACTTAGGATACAGTCATCTGTGGAAGTACAAAAATTATATGCCAAAAACTACAAAATATTCTTGAAGGGAATGAAAATAAATAAATGGAAATAAAAGGGAGTCTGTATTAATAGAATGAAAGACATAATATTTTTAATGTTTATTTAAAATTATTTTTCAATATTTATGTTTGAGAGAGATAGAGAGACAGAGTATGAGCAGGGGAGGGGCAGAGAGAGTGAGGGAGAGGGGGAGAGAGAAACAGAGACAAAGAATCCAAAGCAGGCTCCAGGCTCTGAGCTGTGAGCACAGAGCCCGACACAGAGCTCGAACCCACAAACTGAGAGATCATGACCTGAGCTAAAGTTGGATGCCTAAACAACTGAGTCACCCAGGTGTCCCTATTTATTTATTTTGAGAGAGAGAGAGTGTGCATGTGCATGCAAGCAGGGGAGGAGCAGAGGGAGAGGTGGACAGAGAACCCCAAGTAGGCTCTGTGCTGTAAGCACACAGTAGGAGGGGAGATGATCTCACAAACCTGAGCCCAAATCAAGAGTCAGATGCTTAACTGACTGCGCCACCCAGGAGCCCCAGTAAATGGAAATAAATAAAGAGGAATCTCTGTTAATAAACTGAAAGACATGATATTGTTAAAGTGCCAATGCCACTCAAAGTTTTCTTTTTTTTTTTTAAACAATTTATTGTCAAACTGGTTTCCATACAATACCCAGTGCTCATCCCAACAAGTGCCCTCCACACAAAGTTTTCTATACATTCAATGAACTAGCCATCAAAATCTTAACAATCTTTTTTTTTTTCTTTTTTTCCGGGAATGGAAAAGACTACTCTAAAATCTGTGCAGAATTGTAAGTGTTCCTAATGACTGAAACAATTTGCAAAATTTCCTATAAACCTACAATAATCATAGCAGTTCGATGTTTGCACAAGGATACCCATTACCTCAGTGAAATATAACTAGGTGTCTAGAAATAAACCCATACAGTTATGATCAAGTAATTTCTGGCAAGAGTGCCAAGACTAGGCAGTGGAGAAAGAATTGTCTTCTCAACAAATGGTGCTGAGGTACATGTACACCCACCTTCAAGAGAATGGTCCTGGATTCCTCAAACCATATATAAAAGTTAAAACGGATCCAAGGCTTGAATATAATAGCTATAATTATAAACCGCTTAGAAGAAACATTGGGGTAAATATTTGTAACTTTGGATTTGGCAATGATTAATTACATATGACATCAAAAGCACAAGCAAAAAATAAAAAGAAACATATTAGACTTCATAAAAATAAATATTTTTGTGCATCAAAAGACATTACTAACAAAGTAAAAAGACAATCCAAATTTGAAGAATGCATTTGCAAATCATTTATCTGATAAGGAATTAGTATCCAGAATACAAGAAGACTTATTATTATTACAGTGCAATGACAAAAAGAAAAGCAACCCAATTAAAAAATGGACAAAAGACCCGAATAAACAGTTCTCCAGAAAAGATCTACAAATCACAAAGAAGCACATGAAAACACTTTCAATACCATTAGTTATTAGGGAAATAAAAAAATCAAACCACATTGAGATACCAATTCATACCCATTAAGATTTGTTGTCTTATAAGAAAATAAAAAAGTGCCTATCAAAATTATGGAAAAATTGGAACCCTTGCCTATTGCCGATGGGAATGCAAAATGGTGTAACCACTTTGGAAAATAGTTAGGCAGGTCCTCAAAAATTAAACATAGAATTATTATATAACTGTATGATTCTACTCTTGGGCATATACCTAAAAGAATTGTAAATAGGTATGCAAACAAAAACTTATATACAAGTGTTCATAGAAGCACTATTCTTAGTAGCCAAAAGTAGAAAACAATTCAAATAGCCAATGACTGATGAAATGATAAATACAGTGGACTATTATTTGGCCACACAAATCAGTGAAATACACATACAGACACTACATCAATAAACTTTGTAAATACAGTAAGTGAAAGAAGCAAGACACACAAGTCACACATTATATGATTTTATTTATATGAAATATCTGAATAGAATGAGCCATAGAAACAGTCACCAAATTAGTGGTTTCCAGGAGCTAGTAGGAGGGAGGAATGGAAAGTGACTACATAATGAATAGGAGGTTTCCTTTTGGGGTGATGAAAATGTTCTTGAACTCAGTGATGATCACGGCTGCATGACATTGTGAATGTACGAAATATAGCTAATGATAAATTCTTCTGTGTATTTTACTACCAAAAACAAAACAAAACAAAACAAAAGAAACAAAATCAGTCAATGATCCAGAACAATCTGCGTCTTCACAGAATAAAAATATATATATGTATTCAGACATGGAGGACGTTTTATAATTTCAAAAAGTTTCAGGAAGTAATGTAAGCCATTTTATCTACCACCGTTGTTAATAATACCCTTAATGGGCTTAGTCATCTTACTAAAATATATTCTAATATTTTAGAAATTTGAAAATAAATTTAAATTATATGTTTTCAAGTTTGAAGATATTATCATACCTCATCCCCCTTCCCTCCATTCTTAACTGCTCTTGCTTTGCCCTGAAATATGTGAAAAATCTGATTAAATTAGTGATACCCCAGAAAGCAGTGTCACTTACCCATAGGTTCCTTGCTTTGGACCCATTATTTTTACTGGACCATTTTATTTTACTTTATTTTTTTTAACGTTTATTTATTTTTGAGAGACATAGAGACCGAGCATGAGCAGGGGAGGGGCAGAGAGAGAGGGAGACACAGAATCTGAAGCAGGCTCCAGGCTCTGAGCTGGCAGCACAGAGCCCGACGCGGGGCTCGAACTCACAGACTGAGATCATGACCTGAGCCGAAGTTGGCCGCTTCACTGACTGAGCCACCCAGGCACCCCTACTGGACCATTTTAAATAGGATAGTCGCTTTCTCTACTCATGGAATTTTCTATATCAGTGGTTTACTGGGAGGTCTCCTGGTGTGCTGAAATAGTCAATGCACTGTACCCAAACAAATATGTAATTTTGCTTCAACCGTTTGCTCTTAGTTTTTCTCTAACAGGGAGTTTCCTTCAAATCTATGAAAATGTGTTCATGCTCACCACCTGAAGATAACAATTTTGTTTTCTTCTCATTTCATAAGTCTGTCCTTTAAATACATAACAAGGTTCAGGGTAGGATTAGTTGGCAGAGCGGTTCTAGGAGGCTTTAAGAATTACGAATATGTCTGAATTATGATCGCTGGGGTACAGGTTCAGTAAAGTTTTAGGCAGATCTCAAGCTCTGGACAAGTTGATAGAGAATCAAAAACAGTAAAAGCATAGAAGATGGTTCCTTAAACTGGATAGAAGTGGTCCACTTCAGAATCAAAAAACTGAGACGTCTCAAAAGCACAGTGGAATTTGCATTAAATTTGTGAAGAGCCAATTTTCAATGTTTTCCAAACTGGAAATATTAAAACTTGGTCAAAATCACAGCTGCTTGTTCCGTAAAAACACTATATAGTTCTGCTTTCTCCGATTCTAAATTTTTGGCTGTGTTAAATCCTTTGAGAAAAATGTATCTCCTTCAAACTAGTTTTTATTTCCTTGCCTATCAGATAGCTCCATGAGAGAAAAGCAATTAGCTTGCAAAAAATAAAAATTAAAAATTAAAAGAAAATTAAAAAAAAAAAAGAAGGGACAAGGTTATCGTCATGCTTCCTACAACCTTGGGCTCTCCTGGTTTAACTCCAGTATTTTCATTTATTTTAGGTCTTCTTTCTGCCTTGAGGTCTACGTGGGGACATTTCAAGGAGTCATTTAGAGTAGACTTGAGGCCGATAATACTGCACCAGACATTTTTAAAACCTGGGTAAAGTCACAAGAGATCCTGGCTAATTGTTCAAGAAACAGCTAAGATGTGGCTTCATCATACAAGTGGCTGGTGCCATGATGGAGATTGTGAAAAACAAATGAAATACTAACAAAAAATAAGTGATTGGTAGTTGTGGATGATAAGATAGAACAGATTTACCTACGCAGATTCTGTCGTGTTTCATTCTGAAGGCAGTGTTCTTTTGGGAAAATCCCAAGACATTAAAATGATATTCTTCTTAAAATATCCAAGATGCAGTTTTGTTTTCTATACATCAAAATATTGTTTCGTTTCTAACTTTAAGCATCTGAATTTTTCTATGGGTATTTACAGTTATTCTTTCCTTGTTCTTGCTCATATTAGTCATGTTTGTAGAATATAAAGGAACTATAATTTATATCATCTACAAAGATCTTCAGAAAACAAAGAATGCTATATTAATGTGTTTATATGTTTTTCCTTGAAATAAGTAGTTTTTAAGATATGTTCTATATTTTATTGTAGCATAAGCACAAATGCATAATTTTGAAAGTACGAGTCTTAGGTAATGCCTGCCATCAGGTAGCCTCAGGGAAGACTCAATGCTTATGCACAAGCATGTGTTTTAAGTGTGCATGGCACACATTGCACATGTAGTATGTTACTATGTATGATTGACTAAATGTTTCTACAACTGTTCATAGGGGATTATCTCCTGAGAAGTCACCGAGCTTTGTCAATTTTACCTCTCCTATGTCCAAATTCTCCAGCCACCAGGGATCCCAGACTGACTTCATTCAATGTTATTTCTCTAAAACCATTGCCTTCTTTAACTTCATCTCCTCAGTCCAGAAAGAATCATTATTGAACAACGCAATCTAAACATGCTACCTTTTTCCTGTTTAAAACATGTTTGTCTCTCTACATTGTTCTTAGGACAAAGCCCAGAATTTATAGCATGACACACAAGATACTTTATACCTGATATTTTACCTCTCTTGTTTACATTTTATTTTATTTTGTTATGTTTATTTATATTTGAGAGAGAGAGAGAGAGAGAGAGAGAGAGAGAGAGAGAGAGAAAGTGCATGAACAGAGGAGGGGCAGAGAGAGAGGGAGACAAGAGACACAGAATCTGAAGCGGGCTCCAGGCTCTGAGCTGTCAGTACAGAGCCTGAGGCGGGCTCGAACTCAGGAGCTGTGAGATCATGACAGGAGCTGAACGCAGACACTTAACCCACTGAGCCACCCACGTGACCCTACATTTTAAACATATTGACTACTTTTAAAAAATCAAATGGGGACGCCTGGGTGGCTCAGTCGGTTGACTGTTCGACTTCAGCTCAGGTCATGATCTCACCATTGCCGAGAGTTCCAGCCCAGCGTGGGCTCTATGCTGACAGCTCAGAGCCTGGAGCCTGTTTCGGATTCTATGTCTCCCTCTCTGTCTGTGCCCCTCCGCCGCTCATGCTTTGTCTGTCTCTCTCTCTCTCTCAAAAATAAATAAACATTAAAAAAAAATCAAATGATCTTTAAACAGTACTTATAATCAATATTGAATGTACTCTAAATATCATACCATATAAAACTTGGAAAACATTTCTAATTTGCAAATTTCGAACAATAGAAATATAATTGTAAAACATCTAAAAAAGTGGAATATTAACTTGGTGCCACAAAAGTAGTGTTTATTTTTTAAAAAAGAATAATTATACACATTAACACACACATATGTGACTTTAGAGAATGACCAATGAAAATCTCAAACTACGTGTATATTAAATTTTCTGCAGTTTAACATTGTGATTCTATTAGTTGTCGGTTCCACAGAAATAGTCAAATTTGTTTTACAGTGATGAATAACCGTAGTTATTATTTTAAAGAGTTGCATATCTTAACATTTTTTTCTTCTGGCTACTTCTGAATCTCTCTATTCAACCCAACCAGTAATAAATTGACATTTTTGCTAATGAAGTGATAGTTTGGTACATTTGACACACGATGTTCATAGATGAAGCATTCATATTTCTTCCTTACCAAAGAAGAATCTTTTTTTTTAACTTAGTATACTTATTTTGAAAGAAAGAGAGAGGGTCAGAGAGAGAAGAAGAGAGAGAATCCCAAGCAGGCTCTACACTGTCAGTAGGCATGGGGCACAAACTCATGAACCGTGAGATCATGACCTAAGCCGAGATCAAGAGTTGCATGCTCACCTGACTGAGCCACCCAGGCACCCTCCGAAAAAAATCTTTAAGTTAAATTTATTAAATTTGGCAATAGTTCATATTTCATGCATGAGTCTGACAGAGATCCTCACGTCAGATGAAACGGTAATGACAGCAATGCTGATGTGAATGTTCTGGTCCAAGAAATAAGAAATGTCTTTAAAAATATTTAGGAAACCTATCATCAAAGATTCAAGACCATCAAAGTTAGGATTTACCAAGTCATGCTCTTACTATTGCTGTGCTGTCTTATGTATGCTTTCGGTCTCATGCAAGTAAAAAAAAATACCATCCATAAACAGTATAATTCCTATCTTGCCTGTTTGAAAATAAAGCAAGTCAACTATATATTCGATTTCTTTTTATCTTTTTTTGTTTCAGGTTTGTAAAGATGTTGTTCAGTGACATAACATCATCTTAACCCACATCATTTTTAATTTTAAAATTACCTCATGTATGACATGAGTCTGACATATACACTGCAAACCAACAGTGAATCTGACAATATTAGTACTGGAGAGTATGTGTTTAAATTCTTGAGTTTATGATTTATGATAAGTAAGAATAAGCTTCCAAATTTACACATCGTCTGCATGTGATTTATTAACTTTATGTTTAAGTAATAATAAGAACAGCAATATGAAAAAGTGTAACTAGTCACTAGTAACAATTAAGCAATAGTTACTTTTTATCTATAAGAGTATATAATATAGACTATTATGCTCAATGAACATGAAATGACTTTGAGTAATCACCAAAACTTTAGTGTGGGCATACTAAATAATAACCACATGTTGTATGTATTATTTCACAAAGGAAAGTATGCATATATGGAGATGTTAGCAAAAAGGAGAAATAGGAATTTATACAATATTTGATTTCATAATTGTTGGGAAATAATTCTGTGAGGGGAGAAATCACCCTCATGTTACAGTCTCAATATTTCTTTATAGACAAATGGAAGACGAGACAGACACAGAACAATATTAATGTGACCTGAGAAAGTCTCCTTTGAGATTTCCATTGTTCATACAATTGTGCCAATGGCAACGGCACAATTTATTTGATATACAGCGTTAATATGCATGCATATATAGACTGTATATGAATATCAGAACCAGCAAGGTTACTGCGATAACATCCAAATATAATCCTTAGGCAAACATAAGATAATTAGTGTAAAGCAAGCCATCGAAAAGTAGATTCATCAAGAACTAGAAACATATTTATGTAATTGTTTTACTTAAATCTACAAGGAAGTTCAATTTTTGTTCACTCAAAGATAAAAAAAATTCTGACAGAATTTAAGCTTTGGAAGTCAAAATATGCTTCTTTTGGATAAAATCCTATTTCAGAACTTGAACTAACTAACTAGCATACTTTTTACTTTATCTGGTTCTATTTAACTGTCAGTTATTAATTAGAAATTATCTTGGCTCCCACCAATTATCTTTGAATGACATTAATTATTTCTCAGGTTTCAACAGATTTTTGCCACTCTTTATCTGATGAATTAGCACGATACGTATTAATTTTTAAAATAGCATATGATTATTTTCTCCTGCTTTCCCTTCACAATATAAATGTAAACCTTATTAACTTTTCTCAATTATCAACACGGAAAGCCAATTAAAATAAGAATAAATGAAAGAAAGAAATAACGAACAAAAAAGAAGTAAGAAATAAAAAAAACAAAATAGGAGGAAAAAAATTTATTGTGTGTTAATGTATATTGCAGCTGACATAAGAAATCTTATAAGAATAAAGATAGTGTAATGTATTACCTAATGAAGACTTTTACTTATTTGTTTTGGTCATATATACCACTTCATTAATCACACATATTTCCTGATTATGCAATTGAGTTCCTGAGCATTAATCTAGCATCGGTTCGGTGTTCCTGTAATTTTCAGGGAAGGAAATCTCTGAAAAATTGTGCAGCAAAGTAACAAGGGAGATGGACAGATTTCTACAGAAATAAAATTGCTTTAGACCCAGGGTTTTGATCCGTGGGTTTCCCATTCCAGTAAATGGATTTGATATCTCTGGAGCAAGCTTACACCAGCCCAAATCATGAGATTCGCAAGAGACTGACATATAAAGTACAAGTTCCATTTGTTGGTTACAAGGAGAAAAGTAATTCTGACAAACAGGTTGGAATACTCAGGACAGCAGGACTGACATCTCCCCATAGTCACATCTACCTAGGAAGAAAACAGGTAAGGTTGCTTTCAGAACAGGAATCAGAGAGGGGAGATGAGTAGGTTAGGCTTCATACAATCATTGATTCACAATAGTCAATTCAGCCATTTTTGCCCATGGGCACCCCTGCTCATGGACAAAATTGATTTTTTTTTGCATTTGGATAAGAAGCGTATCTCAAAAAAGTTCCAAAGTGATATCATGCAGAACATGTTAGAATAGATTTAAAAAACTGTACAATATTCATGCAATGAAATATCTATGGCACTGAGAACGATCAAGTAGATCTGTGTAAAATAACTGATAAATGTCAAAAAAAAAAAAAAAACCCAATGTTGGGGCTGCTGGGTAGCTCAGCTGATTAAGCAGCTGACTCTTGATTTCAGCTCAGGTCATAATCTTGTGGTTCATGCGATGGAGCCCTGCTCTGTGAGCATGGAGACTATTTGGGACTCTCTCTCTCCCTCTTGCTCTGCCCCTATCCCTCACATGCACTCTCTCTCTCTCTCCAAAAATAAATTAAAAAATAAAACTTTAAAATAATTTCCAATGTTGGGTGAAATAAAGCAAGTGGTAATAATCTATTTAGGGCAATATACTGATATAAAATTCAACACATACAAAATATAACAGTATTATATTTAAAAACACTCATTTATAGTAAGACTATTTTTATTAATATTTTTATTCTTTTTATTTATTTATTTTTGAGAGAGGCAGAGACAGCATAAGCAGGGGTGGGGCAGAGAGAGAGAGAGAACCCCAAGCAGGCTGATGTGGGGCTGAACGCACAAAACTGTGAGATCATGACCTGAGCTTAAACCAAGAGTTGACACTCAAACCCACTGAGACACCCCAATGGGTCCCAGTGATACTATTTTTAAAAGCAGAAAAGAGTGATAAGCACAAAATAGAGAAAAGTACTTGACATTCGAGGGAATGAGTAGAATCCAAAAGGCATTTGAGTATTGACAGCTTGTGTAGTGTTCTACTTTTTCAGCTGGTTTGCTTTTCAGATGTGTTAGTTTAACATGTTCTATTTGCTGATTATTAATATATCCACATATAAATCCACAGATTATATTGTATACCCAAGATGATACTTGGTTGAGATTACATAGAAAAATAAATTCAAAAAAGGGCAAGTAGAACTAGGTAGGGTTCAGTTAACATTCTGGCCATCTGTATTCCATTGAGGCTAGATTTATTCAATGCCATAAACCACAAATTGGACAAATAAGAGCCTTCATTTTTTATTTTATTTTCTTCGTAATTTCATTTAAACATGAGACCAATGCATTTCTTTTTCATTCTCAAAACTTTTTCTTGCCTTTTGCTTGTTTCCATTTCCCTTCAGTCAGAGGGTTAGTTGGTTCAAGCAATGGAATCCTACTTTGTAAAAAGTAAAAAATAAATAAATAAATAAATAAATAAACAAACAATTTATCAAACATTAGCTGTTTTTGTTTTTTTTTTATTTGTTTGTTTTTGTTGTTATTCTTTTTTTTTTTTTTTTAACATGGGGATGAAACATTTTAATCTGACGGTGGCATATAATACCATACAGGGAGCACTCTTATCTCCAAGAGTTCCCCATCCCCAATTTATGAGGAAGTTCTCAAAAATAACCAGATTTGCGAGGGACAGGGAATAGAGTGGGCAAAGCACTGAGTTCTGCTTTCCTGTCACTCACAGATCCAGTTCTGAGCACAGCTTTTGGAATCCATCAGCTGATCAGGCTGAAACCACAAGACAATCAATCTCCTTCTCTGTACTCTCCACAGAATTGCTGCCATGGATAAGCTTTTCCTGCCAGCTTGGACGCACAAGTTCCCACAGATGGTACCAGGCATGGAATCCACAGGGTTGGTATCCCTGAGCATCACTTGGCCTGTCTCCACCACATCCAGCCTCCCTAAGATCATGGCCACCACAGGTCCTGATCGTACATATGTCACCAGGCCAGCAAAGAATGGTCAGTTCTTTAGGTCAACGCAGTGTTCCTTGAGAAGGTCTTCAGAAGCCTGAACTAATATCATACCAAAGTCAGAATCCCTTTTGCTGAAAATGCTTGATGGTCTCCCAGCAAGGCCGTGCTGGACTCCATTGGGCTTGATGGCAAGGAAGGTGTGTTCGATGTTGGCCGTGACCCCTCCAGCTGCTTCAGCCTCAACTCCGTTTGTGGCTGTCACCACTGGAAACACTGAATATTAGCTTTTGATGTCACATGTCATTTTCATGTCCTCTACCGGACCGTCAAAATAACTGGAGTATATGCAGGCTCTAAAGTGGCCATGTAATTAAGGCCAAAGATCACAGCTTGGATCTGCCTGGCACTCATGAATTGAGAACTTAGGTGGACTTGGATGCCCAACCCACACTCACATGGATATTGAGAATGAAATGCCGTCTGTGTAATCTACTCCTACCAGGAAGTGCATTTGAGCCCCTAGGAAAGGAGATGTTATGAGATGGGATCCTTGGAGACACACAAAAACATACTGCAAGTAACTTAGATTAAATTACTTTCTTCTGGTGGGATAGAAGTTTGAATTACAAATGAATTGTAGTTAGTCAAACTGAAAAAAAAAAAAATAGAGAATGTTTCTTAAAAACTGAGGTTTTGCAGGGCACCTGAGTGGTTCAGTCGGGTAAGTGTAGGACTTTAGCTCAGGTCATGATCTCACAGACTGTGAGTTCCTGCCCTGTGTCCAGCTCTGGGCTCTGGGCTGACAGCTGGGAGCCTGGAGCCTGCTTTGGATTCTGTGTTCCCCTATCTCTCTGCCACTCCCCCACTTGTGCTTGCGTGCGCGCTCTCTCTTTCTCTCACTCTCCCAAAAATAAATAAACGTTAAACATTTTTTTAAAGCTGACGTTTTTCTAAGGAAAATTTATGCCCAATAAAGATACTTGATGCATAGAAAATTTGTTTATTACACTTTTCACCCATTAACAAAGCCTGATAATAATTTTCTCTTCCTGTATCCTTAGGTTATTTCTGAAAATTAATAAGAAAAACAAAATTCTAAGTGTTTGGGCTAGTTAGTGAATTCTGCTTAATCCACACAGTGCTATTTACAGACAGAATGTGACAATTGGGTGTGTTTTCATTATAGGTTTTGCCATACCAAATTCAGGGTGAGAAACGTGAAATAGCTAATATCTCCCAAACTCTTGGGTTGAGTCTATCTCCTGAGCTTCTCCCGTCCCTGATTATCGCGTGGACATACAGTCACTCCCAAATTCCAGAGCATTTTTGTGACCGGTTTTTGACCCAGGAGCCTCAGTTTTTATCTATTTGTTTACAAATTTGTTTCACATTTAGTGCATGGGAAACAATAGTAGTATTATTTTAAATTTATGCCAACATCAGCTTAAGGTCTATAAATTTTGTGATGTATTTTCTGACTAAAATGTACTGAAAGAGCTAGCTGGTTTATTCTCCTCCAAAATACTCTTGCCATGAGCATAGAAACACTGAAAAATATGAAATTTCAGCTGTATTTTGTATGGAAAGACATATACTTAGTTTGTCACTAGAATACAAAGAAGGCCAGAGTGACTATAGCAAAACGAGAGAAGGGAGAATTAGGTCAACAACTGAGGCCAGAAGCACATGGGTGGCTCAGTCAGTTAAGTGTCCGACTTCAGCTAAGGTCATGATCTTGCAGTTCTTGAGTTTGGGCCCCACCTAGGGCTCTGTGTGGGCTCTGTGTGGTGTGCTGACAGCTTGGAGCCTGGAGCCTGATTTGGATTCTGTGTCCCTCTCTCTCTGCCCTTTCCCTGCTCTCTCCCTCTCTCAAAAGTGAACATTAAAAAAAAATTAGAAATTTAAAAACAAAAACAAAAATGGGGCCAGAGTGGGGTGACCATATCCCATGAAGATGTATAATCTATGCATAGTTTAATTTTTAAAATGAAGTAAAAGTTGCTAGAATATTTACACTGAGAAATGTGGTCGACTTAGTCAAGGGTCACCTTGGCTGCAGGTGAGAAATTGACAAATTGACAAATTTGAAAAAATTTGAAAAATTTGAAAAAATTGACAATTGAGAAATTGACAAATTGGGCAGTGCAAATTGATGATGCTACTAAATTTATAGTGGAGAATTGTCTAGAAATATAGAATCTTCTACCAGAATAATTATGATTTGCTCTACCAATATATTAAAGAAATATAGTATTGATACAAAAATTGATAGGTGAGTTGACCATTTAGAGATCATTGGGGCAGGAGTTGATAGAGAAAATAGTGGAAAGAATGACAGCCCAGAAATTGGCCAATGTATATATAATATATATGCATAATAAAATGCCCAAATTAATTAAATAGAATAATAGTCAAACATTGCTGAAAGTTTGGGCTGCCTGGGTGACTTAGTCGGTTGACTATCTGGCACTTAATTTTGGCTCGGGTCATGATCCCAAGGTCATGGGATTGAACCTAGGTCAGGCTCCATTTGCATGCAGTCTGTTTAAGATTCTCTCTCTCTCTGTCTCCCTCTGCCCTTCTCCCCCGGTGGTGCTCTCTCTCTCTAAAATAAAATTTTAAAAAAATGCAAAACACTGCTGAAAAATTAAGAAATAATATAAAAAGTGTCATTCACATCTTATATCTGAACTTAATAGTTTAAAAAATACTAAGAAAAGAAAAAGACGTGTCTATATATGGTATTTTGTGGAGGAAAGAATTTCCTAAACATATTAAAATTCTTTTAAAACCACATAAATTTTTAAAGAATATAAAAACATTAGGTCAAAAATAAAATTAAATGATATATGTATAATAGCAAAACATTTAGACAACTGTTACAAAGATTTAGTATCTTTTTTTTAGGAAAATTATCTTATCAAACACAAATGCAAATGCTAGTACATCTACAGGAAAAAAGTCCAAGATCATCAAAAGAATATATTATATTCTAATATAATAATACTAATATATTTATTATATATTATATTATATTAGAATACATTATATTCTAATATAATAATACTAATATATTTATTAGTAAGAATATAAAAATCCCAAATCGTTTATTAAATGTATGCAGATAAAAAGAGAAATATTATATAATCATGATGCCAAATTTTCTTTTTTTTAAAGCTTTTATTGTCAAATTGGTTTCCACACAACACCCAGTGCTCATCCCAAGTGCCCTCCTCAGTGCCCATCACCCAGTCACTCACTCTCCCCCCTCCCCTACCCCCCTCAACCCTCAGTTTGTTCTTAATATTTAAGAGTCTCTTATGTTTTGTCTCCCTCCCTCTCTGTGTCTTTTTTTCCTTCCCCTCTTTCCCTCTCCCTTGGCTTTCTGCTAAGTCTCTCAAATATTTATTTTTGAGAGAGAGAGAGAGAGAGTACACATGTGGAAGCGGCAGAGAGAGAGGGGGACTGAGGATCTGAAGCTGACTCTGTGCTGACAGCAGCAAGCCCGATGTGGGCCAGAACTCAGGAGCAGTGGCATCATGACCTGAGCCTAAGATGGACGCTCAACCAACTGAGCCACTCAGACACTCCTCAAATTTTCAAAATGCCTGTTATTTCATAAACACCTAGTGAGATTATCAGTTGGTACAGACTCTTTAGGGAGCAATTAGAATTTTAAAATTGTTTCCATTTTTAACGGTGATTACATTTCTACAAATTATGCTGTGAAAATAGAGGATATATTTAAGGATGTCTCTGAAACGATATTATATTGAGGCATTGGAAATTAACACGTTATTTCAAGTATGGCAGGACAGGATGAAATATTGGGTAACCAATATGATAGATATTTTCAAAAGGTATTCATGATGTAAACTACTTTCCTGAAAGCAATGTTACCTAAAATTCAGGATATAAAATGATTGCAACCACATTAAAATCGTGCATGTACTTAGAGGAGGTAATGCATGCAGAATGTCTATAATCATGGCATTTGCTCTGCCCTCAAATTAGGAAGGTCTGGATCCCAGTTCTGAAACCTGCCAGCTGTGTTACCTTAGGCGATGCCCTCTCTGTGACCGTGGCAACATTAATATGTGCCTAAGCTTGCCTTTATATAAAATGGAATAATAGTAATATATGGCACTTTGTGAAAATTTATTTCATGATATCATGAGTTAATGCTCAGGAAAAGAGAGCCAATAACAGTGCTTTATATTTTATATATGATTTCCATTTTGTACATAAGGAATATTTCTGTTTCCACCAAACAAATTAAAAAATTGAGTATTTACTGTATTTTGGAAGCCTTTTTCTACCCCTCTTTCATCATACCCCCTACAATTGCTCCCAGGAGCAACTGCTCTCCTTAAATTCATGCCGAGCAATCTTTTGGGTTATATCGTTTAACTGTCTGCTTTTGAACTTTATGCATTGGTGAACATATAAAGTTTTGAATGTAATTTGCTTCTTTTTCTTAATTTTACATTTTTAGGATTCATCGCAGTTGACACACATGGCTTGTTGACTTATTTTCACCGTGCATATGATTTATCGAATGAATGTATGACAATTTAATCATTCTAATATTGATGACATTTAGGTTGTTTACACTTTTTTTTAGATATTACAAAAAATGTTGCCTTGAACATCCTTGCGTATGTCTTCTATGCACCCGTGCCAGAGTGTCTATAAATATCTCTAAAATTGAAACCGTTTGGTTGTACACACACACACACACACACACACACACACACACACACACACCTTGAAGAAAAGATGTACAAAAGAATAGGAAGCTCCGTACACTATTCAAAACAGAGACAGTTTTGTAGAGGTGGAGCTTTGTCTGTAGTGGAGAGAACTTAAAATTAACACACCCCCACTAGAAAACGGTATGTTCTAAGAATGCGTTGGGGAACCCAAATGTTCTACCCAGTGGACACATTTCGCATTTGAGGTTACTGATGCCATAGTGTCTCCTCCCGTGGGTACTACTTACCCTGCCCATATCCATGCTTAAGGCAGGAAGTGACAGAAACAATGATTTTTCAAGCAGCAAACGTTTTTGGTAAGCCCTTTTCTTTGTTTAAGCATAACATCATCAATTCATTATCAGCATTATTGTCGACGATACATATTCCATTAGTTTATAAAACCTAAGCAGGTTATCAATAGCTCAACCACCATCAGCGTTTCCTTGACTTCTTTATGGTATGGACGGATTGGGCTGTGTATTAATTCCAGTTTTGTTTTAATGATACAGAGAGACATGCTCAGGCTTTTAAATTACTGCGGCAATGCTGCTGGAAAAATTAAAGCAATTTCACCTCGAACCGAGGTAAACAAATCATTTTCACCTCTGTTTTTAGCTTTCACTCCTTCAAAAGAGTATAGGACAGTAGTCTTTCTTTATGGCATACTAGAACATTAATTATTCTCTGGATACAAATAAGGAATAAATAATACAGTGGTTGAGGTATTTTTAACTGGATTTGAACATGGATAATTAACAGGCAAGAAACAATGTTTCTGCTGGTAACCAATTTTTACTTTGATTTCTTTTGTTGGAAAATGTGCAAAACTAGTTTCTCTCAATCTCTGAATGGCTTCCATCTATTCTAAAGCCGAGAGAAAAATCTGTGAAATTTCCTAAAAATTAGTGTCTTCAGACATGTGCTCATTGTGAAAAGAAGGGGAGAAATCACATAAAATGATTCCAACTAAAAATAGCTATGCTGTGTTGGTTCAGCTGAATTATAGCCAGGAGAAAATTTTAACAGGAGAGCGGATGAGAACAATAGTCATCATTCAGACTCTAAAATAGGGATAGAGGAGTATTCCTGTTATAAGTTGTAAAAATGGATATGATTTTACAAATCTTTTTTCTCAAAGGGATACTGCCGCACTAAGTCTAGGTTTGTCTTGAACATGCAGGGGCACAAACTCTGAAGTCATCCCTTTACTTACCAGGGTGACCATGGGTCACCACAACTTGGAGTGCATGAGAGTATCCTAAGGGACAGCCTCGGTGAGGAGGTAGAAGGGATTATTGAGGCAGCAATGAGAAAGAATGAAATCTGGCCATGTGTGGCAACATGGATGGAACTGGAGGATATTACACTAAGTGAAATAAGTCTGTCAAAGAAAGACAGATGCCATATGTTTCCACGCATAGGCAGGCTTTGGGAGACCTAACAGAAAGCCAGGGGGGAACAGAAGAGAGGAAGGAAGGGTGAAAAAAAAAGCCACAGAGAGGAAGGAGGACATAACATGGGAGACTCTCAAAGACTAAGAACAAACTGAGGGGAGACGGGGGTGTCGGAGGGGGGAGAGTGGGTGATGGGCACAGAGGAGGGCACTTGTTGGGATTATCACGGGGTGTTATATGGAAACCAAATTGACAATAAATTACTCAAAAAAATAAAAGAATGGATAATTGAGGACCATTACCTAACCGAAAAAGGTGACTAACACAAGACAATGCACTCTTTCTATATTAGAAATCAACTGTCTGAATGTAAGAGAAGCTCTAAATAATGAGCTTATCTAAATTGATTTTAATTTTTCTCATGTAATAAGAACTTAAAAGTGTTTAATCCGGGGCTGATACTGTATTTGAGAATGTGGTCCGCGACATGGTACTGTCAAAACTTCGCTCAGTTATCTTAGGATGGTGGTTTATATCCTCCATCTTGTCACCTCCTGGTTACATACAGCTGCTTTACCACCAGCAGCTTCATTTTAGTAGGAATAAGTGAGAGGGCATGACAGTGAAAGCCTCTTCTCTCATAAGGAACTTTCCTAGGAGGCTCTTCCAATGACTTCTACTTTCATCTTATTTTTCAAATGATTATATTACAACAAACATCCTTGTTCCCATCTTACTTTTTTTAATGTTTATTTATTTTTGAGAGAGAGAGAGAGAGAGAGAGAGAGAGAGAGAGCACAGGCTGAGGAGGGGCAGAGAGAGAGGGAGACACAGAATCTGAATCAGGCTCCAGGCTCTGAGCTGTCAGCACAGAGCCCAACATGGGGCTCGAACCCATGAACCATGAGATCATGACCTGAGCCAAAGTTGGACGCTTAACCGACTGAGCAACGAGGTTGCCCCTCTTGTTCCCATCTTTTGAAAGAACTATTATAATTGTGAAATAAGATGTACTGAAATTTGTTATTAAATCATGTTGGTACTCGGACTTTTTTTTAAGAATAAAAAAAATTAAAACCAAACTCCTACAAACAGAGAGTACAATAATGGTAGTTGCTGGGGGTGGGGAAAAAGGAGAGATGCTGGTCAAAGGGCAAAACAGTTGTAAGATGAATAAATTTCAGGGATCTAATATAAAGTCTGGCGACTATAGTTAACAATACAGTATTGTATACTTGAAAGTTGCTATGAGACTAATTCTTCAAAATCTCATCCTAAAAAAAAAAATGTTTTTATATGAGGTGATGTAAGGTGTTAGCTAATGCTACAGTTGTAATCATTTCACAATATTTAAGTACATCAATTCAACACATTTTGTATACTTTAAATTTACACAATGTTATATGTCAAATTATCTCATAAACTCTGAAAAAAGAAAAAAAAAAGGAAACTACTCAAAAAACGAGAGAGGGGTCACTGGGCGTCTCAGTCAGTTAAGCATCCGATGCTTGATTTCCACTCAGGTCATGAATGATCTCATGGTCCTGAGATTGAGGCTGACGTTGGGCTCTGTGCTGGGCGTGGAGCTTGCCTGAGATTCTCTCTCTCCTTCTCCCTCTGCCCCTCCCCCAGTTGCTCTCTCTAAAAAAAGAGAGAGAGAATACAGTGATTAATTTTTTGTTTTACATTTATTTATTTTTGAGAGACATAGAGGGGGCAGCGGAAGGGCAGAGAGAGAGAGAGGGAGACACAGAATCCGAAGCAGGCTCCGGGCTCTGAGCTGTCAGCACAGAGCCTGATGCGGGGCTGGAACTCATAGACCATGAGATCATGACCTGAGCTGAAGTCGGCTGCTTAACCTACTGAGCCACGGCTGCTTAACCCCTACAGTGATTAATTTTATTTGTCAACTTGGTAGGTGTTTTTTGGATGACATTAATATTTACATTGGTGAACTCTGGGTCAAGCGGATTATTCTCCAGTGTGGAAGGGCCTCATCCAATCAGTTGAAGTCTTCAATGTAACAAAAAGGCCGACCTCCCAATTCTCCAAAACACAGTTGATTGACTTCGTCTGCTCCGACAATTCTCCTAGATCTCCGGGCTGCCAGCTCACTCTGTGTATTTTGTGCTCATTAACTTGTATAATCACATGACCCAATTCCTTGCAACAAATCTCCTATTTAGACATATATTCTATTGTTTCTGTTTCTCTGGAGAACTGCAATAATATAAGAGTCATATGAATGATCACAAGCATGGAGCTTTATGCCCTCTCCAAGCTCTTCCATTTCTATGATAATTTTTCTCTTGCCCTTAATTAGTATTTTACATTCTTCTTCATATGGATTTTCTGCTTTTCTTCTTAAGTTTATTCCTAAGTACTTTAAATTATCTTGTTTTTCCATCCATCATAACTCCCGATTATTATTTATTATTATGAAGGCTCTTGTTTTCAGTATATTAATTTTATACTCAGCCACTTCACAAAATTATCTTACTCTTTGTACTCTTTGTCTTAGTCTTTTTCTTCTTTATAGTGTTTCTGAGGAGTAGATTTGAATTTCAATGTAATTTACTTTTTTTTTTAGGTCTACAGTATATCCCAAGTTGTTTTTGCTTTTTGGTTTTTTGTTTGTTTGTTTTTTGAGTTAGGTAGGGGTCAAGGTTAGTTTCTTTCCATTGATACATATAATTATTTTTCGAATTTTAGGCATTCAAATATATCATTGAAAAATAATGATAATTTTATCTTAACTTTCTAAAGTGGTTACATATTATATTGTTTTCTCTTTCTTAATGCTTGGCTAATACCTTCAGTATAATAGTATCCTTGTCTATTCTTGACATAAAAGAAATATTTCTCAAGTGTGATATAATATAATATAACAAATAAAATAGTAAGCTTCTGCAGGTTGAAGCCAAGTTTGATCTTCATATTTCTATCCTACCAAAATCCCCCAATTGACTACAAATAAAATAGTATACAATAAGTATAAAAATATAATTTTCAGTGAAATAAATGACAAAACCATGAGATCCATTTAAACGACCCCCTTCTGCCATCACACTTTATAATTGCATCAATATCTTCAAGATTTCTGACTGCCAGCTACCTTGTTTCAAAGAGGAAGAATTTCCTTTCTTCCTCATTCAGTGTTACAGTTTTACAGAGATCTCCAAGAGTTTGAAATTCATGTGAAATACTTGTATGAAAAATATTTTCTTTCTAGGAAAATACCTAGAAGTGGAATTGGTAGCTCACATGGTGAGTGTTTTAACCTTGCACAACTTGACAAACTTCGTTTCCAAAGTGTTTGTCCCATTTCTCGGTCTGAGCAGCAACGTGGGAGTGTCTTATTTGTTTTACATCCTCGCCAGTACTTGGTATTGTCAATCTTCTTAAATGCAGCCCATCCAGTGAGTTTTAGTGAGATATCAAAGTGCTTGAAATTTCCACTTGTCTGATTACAAATTATTATTCAGCTTACTTCAAAGAGCTTATTGGATATTCATAAATATCTTATGAAATGTCTTTTCAAGTCTTGTTCACTCCTCTGAAAGCTTGTTGATTTTATTATTGAGTTATTGGGGTTATTTATATATTATGTTTAAAATTATTTTGTTTGATATATGAACTATGAATGTATTTTCCCAGTCTTAGTCTTTTTCTTCTTTATAGTGTTTCTGAGGAGTAGATTTGAATTTCAATGTAATTTACTTTTTTTTTTTAGGTCTACAATATATCCCAAGTTTTTTGCTTTTTGGTTTTTTGTTTGTTTGTTTTTTGAGTTAGGTAGGGGTCAAGGTTAGTTTCTTTCCATTGATACATATCCAGTTGTTCAGCATCATTTATTGAAAATACTAAATATTAAACATTTAATGACATTTGTGCCTTTGTTGAAGATTAAACAACTACGTATGTGTGGGTCTATTTCTTTATGTTCTGTTCTTTTGATCAAATATTTTTAATTACTCTATGTCTTGAAGTAAAGTATTTTAAATTCTCTATCTTTGCTCTTCACCATTTTATATCTTTTACATTTTCAAAAGCATTTTTTTAATGACCACATGCATTTTCAGATGTGCACAAATGCATGCACACTAACACACACGTGCACACTCACACCTTACAAAACCACTGGGATTTTGATTGCACTTTCTTTGTATCTTTGCTGAAGAGAATGCATGTCTCAAATACCTTGAGTTTATATTGTATCTGGATCTTCTTCAAATTCTTTCAGTAATTAGTATTGCTTAGTGTAGGAATGTTGCATATTCTTTATTAAATTTATTGCTGAGTAACTTATGTTAAATAATTTTATTATTCTTAAGTAATTGTATTTCATTTCCATTTTTGTTGCTGATACACAGAAATATCATTGAATTTTGTAAATTATCTTATATCCTGAGGTTTTCTTTAATTTGCTTATTGTCCAATCACCTAAATCATTTGATGATGAATCAAATCTGAGGAGTCAAATTTGATGAATTTCATCCCTGAGGAAATCATCTCCTACATGGTTATATCCGTATCTCTCAAGAACAGAAAAGATCCAGAGAGGAATGTTTGATTGGAAGGAAAATAAAGTTTAGAGAAGTTTATTTATTTTTTCTTGTTTGAGTATCATTGAAGCAGAATGTTACATCAGTTTCAGGTGTACAACATGGTGATTGAACTTCTCTATACATTATGCTGTGGTCCCAAGTATAGCTACCATCTGTCACCATACAATGCTATTACCATATCACTGCCCCATATTCCTTATGCTGTACTCTTTATTCTTGTGTTGTGTTCATTTCATAACTGGAAATCCTAGAAAAGAATACAGGCAGTTCTCTGACATTAGCTATAGCAACATTTTATGGATATGTCTCCTGAGGCAAGAGAAACAAAAATGCAAATAATCTCTTGGGACTACATCAGAGTAAAAAGCTTCTGTATAGCAAAGAAAATTATCAGCAAACCAAAAGGCAACCTCCTGGATGGGAGAAGATATTTGCAAATCTGGTAAGGGTTTAATATCCAAAATCTATAAAGAACTTCTACAACTTAGCCGCACACACACACACACCACACACACACACACACACACACACACACACACACACACACACACATGATTGAAAAATGAGCAGAGGACCTGATAGACATTTTTCTGGAGAAGATGTTCAGATGGCCAAACAGATACATGAAAAGATGCTTAACGTTATTAATCATCATGGAGAAGCAAATCAAAACCACAATGCGATATCATCTTATACCTGTAAGTATGGCTAAACTCAGAAAGACAACAAATACTAAGTGTTGGTGGGGATGTGGAGAAAAAGGAACCCTTATGCACTGTTGATAGGAATGTAAATCCGTATAGCCACTTTGGAAAACAGTAAAGAATTTTTGTAGGTTTATTTATTTTGAAAGAGAAAGAGAGGTGGGGGGAGGGACAGAGGGAGACAGAGAGAGAGAGAGGGAGAGAATCTTAGGTAGGCTCCATGCCCACTGCGGAGCCTGACCCAGGGCTCAATGTGGGGCTCAATTGCACCACAGTGAGAGCCTAACCCAAAATCAAGAGTCAGACACTCACCAATTGAGTCACCCAGACACCCTCAAACAGTAAGGAATGTTAAATAAGTTATTGTTTCAATATAAAATTCAGGCAAGTAATAAAATGTCTATATATTTCAAAGGAGGACAGGAATTGACAAAATTTTGATAAACATGAAGCTAAAGGAAATATTTGACCCCATATAATAGATACATACTTTACTTGTCAGTGCTGGTATTACACTGAACATTTTGGGTCTAGTCTTACACATCATTTTATTTTTTAAATATATTTAAATAGCTCAAATTCTAACCATTTTAAGAGTAAGCATTCTACATACTATTCATTGCAAAATAGAGATATTTATTTGGTAACTCCTTTAAAAAATTTTTTTATTTCATTTGGTAAGAACATTTACCATGAGATCTGCCCTTTAACACATTTTTAAAATATTTTCTTTTTAATGTTTATTTATTTACAGAGAGTGGAGAGGGGCAGAGAAAGAGGGGGACAGAGGATCCCAAGTGGGCTCTGTGCTGACAGCAGAGAGCCCGATGTGGTGCTCAATCCCACAAACCATGAGATTGTAACCTGAGACAAAGTCGGATATTTAACTGACTGAGTCACCTAGGTGCCTCTGTCCTTTTACCACATGGTTAGGTGTACAATAAGTGCTAATGACTGTAGGTACGATGTTGTACAGAAGATCTCTCGATTATTTTTTATAACTGAAACTGTATACCCATCATTAACAACTTCCCATGTGTCCTTCCCCCCACCTCTGGTAACTATCATCACACTCTTTGAGTCCAGGCATTTGCCTATGGTAGATAACTCTTACAAAGGGAATTACACTTTATTTTTCTTTCTATTACTGGCTTATTTCACCTAGCATGATGTTTTCTTTTGTTGTTGTTCTTGTTGTTTTTTCCTTTCAACGTTTGTTTATTTTTGAAAGACAGAGACAGAGCATGAGTTGGGGAAGGGCAGAGAGAGAGAGAGGGAGACACAGAATCTGAAGCAGGCTCCAAGCTCTGAGCTGTCACCACAGAGCTCGATGTAGGGCTCAAACTCACAGACCAAGAGATCATGATTTGAGCCGAATGCTTAACTGACTGAGCCACTCAGGTGTCCCTAACATAGTGTTTTCAAGATGTCTCAAATGGTAGGATTTCCTTTTTTTTTTTTTTTTTTAGACTGAATAATGTTCTATTATATGTATATGCTACATTTTTTATCCTTTTCGTCCATCGATAGACATTTGTTTCCACATCTTGGCTATTTTGAATAGTACTATAGTGAACATGGGAGTGCTAATATCTCTTGAAAACAGATAAATGCCCTGAAGTAGGATTGTTGAATCATATGGTAGCTTTATTATTTTTTTTTTTGAGGAAGCTGCATATTGTTTTCCATAGTGACTATACCATTTTGCATTTCTACCAGTCGGTGTACAGGGTTCCAATTTCCCTACATTCTAGTGCACACTTGTCTTTCATTTTTTTGATAGTAGCCATCCGAACAGGGTGAGGTCATATCTCATTGTGGTTTTTATTTCCATTTCCTTGATGATTCATGATGTTGGGCAGATTTTCTTGTATCTGTTTTTCTTTGGAGAAATGCCTATTCAAATTCCTTGCCCATTTTAAAATCAGGTTAGTAGGGTGTGTGTGTGTGTGTGTGTGTGTGTGTGTGTGCGCACGCGCGTTTTGACTATTGTGTCATTTATTTGATAACTCTTAGCTCTTTTCATATTTTGTTTTTCATTTTTGCATATATATTTTGCATAAAGTAATCATATACACTGTTGTTTTTGTTTATCTTTAAGATTCTTCCCAGCTTTCTTTCTTGGATTTTTTTCTCCCTGAAGAGAGATTGATACAATTTTTTTGAGAGACTGATTCATTTTTAATATCAGTCTTTTAGTAAAGGCATAAACTTTATAAACCCTGGGTATAGCATTGAAAAACTGCCTAAGGGATCACTGGGGAGGTAAGTAGGAGTTTTGAATGCTCTTAATGCTAACAATTCTTGGTACTTTATCACCATGTACTGTATATTCTCCACAAAAAAATAAGATAGTTTTCAATCATGTTTTGAAAAGATTACCAACTCGACTTTTGGAGAGCGTGCTCTGAATCCTTTAGGAAGTCACGTGGGCATCTATGAAATAAATAATTTGGACTGAATGATTGACAATTCATTTGTACAATTTTGTGATTGTTTAGCTTCTTTCAGAGGGAGAAATTTAAAAGCTGCTCTTAGCTTCTTGTAATTAACCAAACAGAATAAGGTGAAGTCAGCCATTCGTCCCAGTAGTTACCATCAGACACCACTCGGATCAACTCGCCAAGGCTTTCTTTTTCTTTTTAAATTCTGTCTCATTGGGTACGTAAACTTGAAATTATAAATTGGGCTTATAATTAAAGGATTTTAGTCAATTCAAAAACAGGCAAGTCCTAATATATGACTTTACTCAGTTTTATATGAGTTTTTAAATTATTTGGTTTCGTATATATATTTATGTTATTCCACATTAATCTTGTTTTTTCCAGTTCTGGGAGTAAACGCTGCACCTATTGCTGTTTTCTCTTTTCCTGTTATTAGCATCGCATATATCCCATGCATCCAATTCTAACTTCTTTTAAAGCACATCCAATTAATTGTTATGTCACAGAGCTTTCACTACTGGAAGCTGATACCATCTATTTTTTTATCTTCATCAAATGAAATTTAAAATAATTATGATAGCATGATTTTACAGCTTTCTTCAAGGCACACTCTCATTATTTGGCAAACATACTTAATTTCTCTTCCCTAATGTGTTTTTCTCTCTACCCATAACATGCCTGCCTGCATTTATTCACATACTTTTTAAAATACTTGATATATATTCCATTGTTTTATATTTAAAACAGTCAGTAAAGTGATGCCCACTTCTGACACCACCTCCTTTTTTGTTGACGTCCATTAGTTAAAGATAATTTTCTCTTCTAAGGTCTTTGACGCTTACTTGCTATTTATTTACTTGTTAATTTTTTCATGTATTTATGTGCTGACTTGTGCTTGTTTTGTCCATTTGAGGCATTAGAAACATGATAAATTTTTCCTCTACTCGTGTACTTTCATTATCTCGCTTGATTTTCTCAGTGATATTGAAAAATTGGTCCTATTAGTATCATTTAGAAGATTAGAAAAATGAGGCTTGGGAAAGTTAACTATAATTGTGAATGGTGATATTACTAGTAACCACAATGGTAAAAACATAAAGTCAAGGCTTTGTGTTTTCTGTGTGTTTTTTTCTGTTACTATAATATCCAACAATGCATTATTATAGACAAGGGTTTTCATAGAGATTATTTTCTCTAACTAAAATTCTTGAAGAAACATGATCCACAGGAAAGCCTCATGAGCTGCACCCTGAGGAGGAAACTTCTTGTCAGTCTACAAAATACCCAGATGATACTATGTCCGTGGGAAGATATAAGAGCTGCATTTTAAATTTTTAAATTTAACTGGGAATATTTAACAGACACTGATAGAAAAGAAGCATCACATCTATTGCTCAATCTGATGATTCTAATATTTTCTTCTGTCAATGAATAAAGACCATTAATAGAAATGTATTGAATAAAAATCATTAATAGAAATATACTTCTATTAATTTTATGGGAAAATATAATGCATCTCATCCTAAACAAACCAAAAAAAATAAGTCAAACCATTATTACAAATAAAAATATCAGCCGAACTAAAAGAAATAAGTCTGTATTAGTAAAGAGCCATTTGAACATGAACATATAGTTTGTGCATAATATGTAATATGATAGCACTATTCTATAATCCCCGACAAGGAAGAGAGAAGCTGACAGTGTGTGGTGGGTAGCAGATAAGAGATATGAAAGAATCATTCATAAGAAAGTGCAGTCATATTTTTTCTCTATTTCTATCATTTTTCAATAATTTAGGACCCTTGGTTATACTTTAAATGTACTTAATGTGCCCCTTTGAAACAGCACACCTGTATACCTTGGAGAAATACCTGGGTATTTGTAAAATGCTAGGTCACCGGGTAGTTCTACTTTTAACTTTCTGAGGAAACTCCATACCGTCTTCCAGAGTGGCTGCACCAGAGCTTTCCCATCAACAGTGTAAGAGGATTCCCCTTTCTTCACATCCTTGCCAACATCTTTTTTTCCTGTGTTGTTAATAAAAATTATGTTTTAGAGCAATTGAAAGTTTAGAGATTGAGTTAACAAAAGAAAAAAAAATTACTTAAATATTTCTGGGTAAATTTTCATTAATTCACATTAGTTTTAACAGTATTAAAGTTGTTTTCACTAACAGGCTGCAGTGAAAAAGGTATATAAAAAATTCTATTACTTAAATACCCTCAAACATTGTAACATGGAAGTGTTATTGTGACGAGTTCTTTGAACCAGTAGGGTGCTTTTACTTGTGAAGTTGTCATTGGTATGAAGACAACAATGTCAATTTTCCCTTTTATTCTTTTATTTTCTCTTAATCCCAAACCTTCTTTAAAGGCAAAGATTTATATGACAGGTATCGTGAGTTACCTCACAGTTTTCTTAAGAACTAACATGGATAATTGCCAATTCTATAAAGAAACATCAACCAAAAAACCTTAATGTAACATTTCAAATAATTAAATTACCACCTACTCCCTCACAAATTAAACTGAAGTTAATTTTCTTGCAAACTGTGTCCCACTGATGATTCAGTGAAAAATGTTTTATTAAAAACAGAAAAAGGAAAAAGCCTCACACATCAGATAAGTTTTTTAAAAAAAATCTCCTTTCTCCTTGTGCTCCATGATCCATTTCATTATATTAAAGGTTCCTGTACATTCTATTCCAGAGAAACCTGTTGTGCTTTTTAATTCAGTATTTCCTAAATTCACCATGAAACTACCACAAACTTACCACAAAACTACCTAACAATATTTCACAGAAATACTATGTTCTTCAGGAAAAGCTTGGGCAAAGAGGAAGCTGGTGAAATAAGGGATCTTCTTTCCTTCAAGAAAAGTCCTATGAATAACATTGTTCACAGAACATTATTTGGCCTTTTGCACATTAAGGTATCAGAGTAACTTTGATCTATCGAAAAACTGTAGAACTCTGATAGTCCATCAGGAGTCCAAACACAGCTCATGCATCACTATTGGTTTTGCGAAGAAAGTTCTTCGAGAACAAGACAGGTTACATTTGTTTGTGTATTTCACATTACAACTCTAGAGATGAGTAACACACAAAGCATACAATATGTACTAACTAGTGCTTTACAGAAAAAGTTTGCCCCCCATAGATCCTAAATTTTTAACAGTCAGTTGACTGGAAGATGAGTTTGTCATGATTACTTTAAAAGTTAAGAAACACACCTGAAGCATGGGCCATGCAAGTTCTACAGAGGTGGGCCCAAAGAGAATTTTTACATAGGCCCAAGATATGACCCAGAAGAAAAGTTTCGAGACCTAATATCTTCACCACTCTCCGTCATAGATAATTACACATGGCCGTGATAATTTTAGAATGGAAAAATTTCAGATGCAAGTATCATCGATTATCCCCAGCGGCCATTAAAAAATTCCAGTAATGCAATTGTAAAATATCTAATTTAAATTGTAGTGGGTGTTAATCTTACTGAACAATAACATCATCCATCCTGACCTTTTCGAATACAAATGTCATTGGTGCGGCTGTAAATCATGACAAATGAGATGTAACATTAGCTATATCACTCAGGCATCTTGGTAGGAGATTGTTAGCCTTGTTTCAAAAGGTCATCTTGTATTTTTTCTAAAAATATGACATTCGTTTGGTCTTTATGACATAAGTTTAAATAAATGTTTATTAAGTCTATCTATCAAAAGGCCTATTAGGATATAGCTTTTTAGCTTATTCAATCAGATGATATTTTTCTGGAAAAAAAACCGCACAGATTTCTAAGGGAAATGAGACAATGGATAAAAATATAAAGATAAACTTCTAATACAAGAGTATCCCAACATGAGCTATGAGATGTTTAATAGGAGGCGTTTTCTACATACAAACCATGCTGTATACAACACGGACAAAGTTATATATGACAATTTTTTTTTAAATAAATATTTCTGAAAGCCTTTTCTACTTTTCCACAACACAGTAGCATGACAAATTATATACAAAAGCCTTTTTTATTACTGATCATGCACCTAAGTTTTTACTACTATATTTAAATCCTCTCAAATTATCATAACGTTCCTTTTATGAACAATATGGATAATACGGCATTTCTCGTGACTCAAATGGAATTTCTAAAAATGTTCAGTTCTTTTTCTGAGATGGTATATTTATTATTTGCAGAGTTGTGGAGGAATCTCAAAGAGAAAGTAAACCTTGATTTTTGTCCGGCTCTATCTGGTTCTAGATCACACGCAACTTCCATCCAGAGTCTCAGTTTGCTTACTGAGCAAAAGAGATAAAAAAGAGATATAATCCTAATCTTGTGTGCAACAGGGTTTTTAATGTAAAGATCAAATGATATCTTTCAAGTAAATATTACTCTCTGAAAAAATTTAAAAAGATCAAGATAGAACATTGTGCCTACACATTTTTTTCCCCAAACAGATGATTGGCATGCCTGTTTCCCCTATTTTCTGAGGTATAATTGATGAATAAATTTGTACATTTAAGGTGTACACGTGATATTTTCATATAATGTTTGACATACATTTATAATGTGAACTGATCACCACAATCAAATTAATTAAATATCCACCATTTTATACACTTTTTTTTTTAAAAGTTAACTTTGTTTCCTTAGGTGAGAAGAATTAATATTTATTCTCTCATTCTGCAAATTTCAAGTGAACAGTACAATATCATTAACTATAGTCACTATGCTGTGCACTAGGTCTCCAGAACTTATTCACCTCACATATCTGAACTTGTAATCTTTGACCAATATTTCACTCTTTTCCCCACCCCCAAACCCTTGGCAGTGACTATTCTACTCTCTGCTTCTATGAGTGGGAAAAAGACCTGAATACACATTTTTCCAAAGAAGACATTTAGATGGCCAGCAGGTATATGAAAAGGTGCCCCGTGTCACCAATCATCAGGGAAATGCAAAACTGAAATCAAAATGAGATATCACCACACCTCTGTTAGAACGGCTACTTTCAAAAAGACAAAAAATGACTAGTGTTGTTGAGGAGGCAGAGGAAAGGGAATCCTCACGCACTGTTGGGGGGAACGAAAGTGTCACAGCCGTTAAGGAAAACAGCACAGGGATTTCTCAAAAAATGAAAAAGAGAGCTCCCATATGACACAGCAATCTTGCTTCTGGATATGCCTCAGTCAGTTTGGGCTGTTATAACAAAAATCACAACCTGGATGACTTACAAACAACATTTATTTCTCCCAGTCCCAGGAGCCGGAAGTCTGAGATCCGGATGCCAGTGTGGAGTGCCTTATTCCAGCTGGCACTCCTCTCATTTTATCCTCACATAAAGTGGAAAGAGCTAAGGGTCTCTGCGGGGTCTCTTTTATAAAGCCACTAATCCCATTCATGAGTGCCCCATGCTCATGACCTTATTACCCCCAAAGACCCACTTCCAAATATCATCGGGCTAGGGGCTAGGAGGTCAACATATGAATCTGGGGAGGAAACAGATATTCAGACCACAGCGAAGCATGTATCCAAAGAAAATGAAACCACCATCTCAGGAAGATACCTGCGCCCTCTTGTGCACTATCGTATTATGGGCCTGTGGTAACATGGATGAACCCAGAGGACAACCTAAGTGAGGTAAGCCAGTCACAGATGAACAAATACTGTATGATCTCATTTATATTTGGCTGGCTTCTCATGATGGCAAAAATGTAATATCTAGGCATTTCCTGGCAAAAAGACAATGCACAAAATTTAAAAAGCAAAATCCTTGGTCATCTTGTTAATAATTTATGTTAAACAGCTCTGGAGGCAGACACAGTGCAGGGGTTAAGATTAGACAGCCTAAGTGGGCTTAGTCAGCTGCTTCTCGGGGAAGGAGACAGTTGACAGGGAGCACGGGGAGCCACCCGTATATGTGACGCATTGAAAAATAAGGTGTTAATTCTGAGGTTTATATCTGGGGTGCTCAGGCAGGAAAATTTCCAGCAGGTAAGACTGTTTCAAAACAAACATTACAAAACTGATAATGCAGAGTAATCTAACAAAGAGGAGGAAAGCAGTAGCTGCCCTCTCACTCCGAGTTTATTGCCATGTGAATTAGGAAAACCCAAGTTACCAAGTGGCTGTGGGAGGCAGTCAGATCCCAGGGAAGATCAGAAGTCAACAGGGTTTCCACTAGCGAGGAGAATTATATTCACAGGTGTTCTCTCCTATTTTTCTGATTCAGTCAAAATACATTTACTTTATACTTAATGCCGAGCCAGATACTGATAAAGTCCTAGGGATACGCATTTATACAAACAGGATTACTATTCTCCAAGAATTTTCAGTTAAGAGACAAGCCAGTATACAAAAATGCAAACTAATGTGATAAGTAGTGTTATTTATAGGGTTCTTTAAGCAGGTGGAAAATGGGCACCCAATGCAGCCTTGGTAGTTAGGTCAGAGGAGAACACACTGAAGTATCACTATCTCTAATAGGGCCCAGTGATTCAATGCCAGGAATATAGAGTACATTTTTTTAGAGTATATTATGCCCTATTCATTTAGCCTAAACAGATGAACTATTTTTGGATGAAGATGTTATTTATAGTGTGGTGTTTACAACCCAGCCGCCTGTACACTGAAATAATAGTGTAGGATTTGGGTTTCTCTGTTCGGCATATTATCTATGTATTGAATTACCTTATCCTGTGGCACCAAAGCCAATATGTAGGGTATCGGTCAGGTCTATAAAAATGACATTCCAATTAACTTCCCCAGAAGACCATCAGCTAAAACTCAGACTTACAAATGCAGAGTGCTGGAGATGCCCATGCGGTACGGTTGAAGGGACTGAGGAAGAGCAGTTCTCACTCCCCAGTGCTCCACACCTACTTACTTAAGAGATGAGCTCAGTGGATTAAGCTTCGACCCTTTATTTTTTTTTATATTTGAGAAAGAGAGAGAAAGCTCATGAGAGTGCAGGGGAGCAGGGGAGGGGCAGGAGGAGAGGGAGAGAGAGAATGTTAAGCAGGCTGCATGCCCAGCGCAGGGCCTGATGCAGGGCTTGATCTCGTGAACCTGAGATCATGAACCTAAGCTGAAATCAAGAGTCAGATGCTTAACCAACTGAGCCACCCAGGTGTCCCAAGCATTGGCCTTTTAGACTTATCTCTAGATCCATTTATTTCAAAGGCATTCATGGAGCACTCTACCACGTATTTTAGTGTCCTTGCAAGCTCCACTCAAAATACCATCTGTGTGCCTAGGTTCAAATGAGTGAGACCATCTAGTATGATGTTAAAGATTTTGGCAGACCGAAATCTCAACCTCGTGAAAACTCCGTGCACAGCAGAATATTAAATGTCCGTTCCCTGGCAACTAGTGTAGGTTTTGAGCAGTAATGATTTTTGTTGCAAGTAGAAATTTAGAACACGAGCATTTGCTTGTGCCCGTGTTATGTGTGTTCCTGCCATGTTCAGGTTCAGTGTGCCAATATTACTCCCCTGTCAAACTGGGGCCGTTTTTTCATTGACGGTGCGGCTGCCTTGTTAAAACGTTTCTGTGATTGGCTAGCCTCAGTTGCCAAGGTAACCATCCTGTTGTGTGTTGCCTTTAGGAGTTTATCATTAGCAACCTGAAAACCTTGACTGCATGTAAATAATAAAAGCTATCAAGGTAACGTGCCTTTGTATTTCACATGGTATTTTCCAGAGATGCAAAAAAAATATGTTTTAATGCTGAGCTTTTATTCAATTCTTTTAGTCAGTTATTTTCAAAGGTCTTGAGAGGACTATATTAATCCTTTCTTACATTCATCAAAGTTTTAGTTTATAAATAGGGAGCCCCATTGAAAATATTTATTTATATTATTTTATGTCAACTTCACACGAAAGTAGTTTGATGGAGCATTTGACATGGGTAGGGCAATTTCAAAGGAAAAGAATCAGTTGTGAAATTCTTTTAAGCCTCTAAACTTCCTTTCTCCTTCTTTCTAGTCTGTCTTTTTTCTCGGCTGCTGGGTTAACTAGTAATTGGATCAGCATTATTTCCCCTTCTCAAATTTTATCCTCTCCCCTCCTCCAAAGTCCAGAGTCATAGGCTTTGGAATTCAGATATATATTTTGACTTATGCCTTTTCTTTGCTACACCATTCATTCATTCATTCATTCATTCATCCATTCATTTTTTGAGCCTCAGTTTCCTTATCTATATAAAGTTAAAGATTGGCCCATGAATGAAGTAGTGATAATGAATATACATAATTTAATGAAGTATCTGACGCATTGTTGGTTTTAAAATAATTGTATATATTTTCAAAAGTGAATCGTTTGTCTTTTCATAGGGATTTATTTGATGTTTTCTGTTTGTATTGGTAAAATGGTTGATAAAGAATGAGCAGAGGGGCGCCTGGGTGGCTCAGTCAGTTAAGCATTGGGCTGTTAACTTCTGCTCAGCTCACGATCTCGTGGTTCGTGAGTTCGAGCCCCACATTGGGTTCTGTGCTAACAGTGCAGAGCCTGCTTGATATTCTTTCTCTGTCTCTTTCTCTCTCTCTTTCTCTCTCTCTCTCTCTCTCTGCCCTACTCTGCTTACTCTCTATCTCAAAATAGGTAAAAATATACTTAAAAAAATAGAATGAGTAGTCTCTAATGGGGTGTTACAATGATTCCAGGGAGACCTTCCTGCCCTCCAAATATTTGCAAAGCTTTCTAGCCTACCAAGTTATGAGGATCTTTGCATTTTAGAATGCTTGTTTTGGATGTCTTTGTGTTTTCACGAGGGTCAACTGAAAAAAAGTCAGTCTCAGAGTACGTGAGTCAATGCCTTTATTCCTTGTCTTACTGAGGACCACAGCTTGGAAGACAGTCTTTCAGATTGCTCTGAAGAACTACTCTGAAGTTTGTTATGTACAGGAAATTCTATATAAAAAGTAAGAAAACTTGTGAGCAGTTCTCCAAATACTTGCGCATCACAAGGTATGATGTGTTAAAGTTGTCAAAATTAAGGTGTTTTTTTTTTTCCCCCATATAGACTTAAGAAAGACTCTTAGGTCATCTAAATACGGTTTATCTCTATTGCCTTTGATTATTCAAAAATATCGCCCGTGTGCCTCTGCTTACCTGGTTTCTAGTTCCTCCTGTTTTTGGTAACTCCTTGAGATCACTAGGGACAAGTTGCAGAAGGCTGACATCTGTCACCTACCGCAATTTCAAACACAGGAGTCTTTTCAACTACCGAATACCCCCACATGCTAAGTATTAAGGTATTATTTGCTGCTGATACTTGAATAGGAATTAGCATCACAAGTTGGCATGCTCAGACACTACGATTAAGTGTTTGGTGCAAGATCTATGTAGAGATCAACACGTGTGAAAGAAAAAGCGGGGAGGCGAGAGGGGCGGAGGTGGGAGTGTACTCTGACGCAGGTCCTACAAAGTCTTGGTCAACCGCAGGAAAGGCCTGGATCAAGTAATATCCGTCAGAGTTGTCCTGTTTTGAGTTGCGCTGACTGCATTCATACTGCCTTCTCATTCTTCCAGTGCTGACCGCCTGGGGAGAGTCACTACTCCTGGGAGGCTGCTCTCTGCTGACCATGCCTCTGAAGCCAGGGGAGTCCTTTCTGTAGAAATGGGTGGCTCACACCTGTGTCCGTTACACTAGATTAACGAGCTACGTTTGAAAAGAAGTGAACGGGGCTTCGAGTCAATGAGATAATGACAGACACGCACTTTGCTGGGGACTTGATGCAGATTCTCCTTTTCGTGTGTTACATCTCATGTTTGTGCTACTTCCCCATCAGAGAAACCTACACCATGAATTCATTCCACAGGGAGGACAATGAGAGAAAAGAGAGAAACCCCAAAACAAAAACAGGAGTGAAGCTTGTAACAGATCAACATATCCATCGATTTACTTAGAAAGCGGCAACGGAGTTTTTAATTATTTTATCTTCGCCTGTGTAAGTTGCATCTTGTCTAACCAGACTTCCCCCTCATACCCCTCATATTTATGTATATGTATATGTATATGTATATTTATATGTACATAATTTTTACGTGTATATAATTTTATATGCATATAATTTTATATGTATATAATTGTATATATATGTGTATGTATATTATTTTATATGTAGATGTATATGCTTATATTTTCATATTCATATTTATATTATATATTTATATCTATAATTTTTATATTCTTATATTTATATTTATATTATATAATTTTATATGTATATAATTTTATATGTATATGATTTTATATGTATATGTGCATGTATATAATTTTATATTTATATTTATATTTATAATTTTATTTTATATTCATATATTTACATTTCTATTATTTACCTATATTAATTTCTTCATTTTTTAACCTCATCACTTCAACTCTTACAAGGAAAGAAACATCTTTCTTTGCTTGCTTTGTTTAGTTTTCTAGAATTAAGGAAATCACCGTTCAAGTACACTGAGCACAACCAAATGAGTCATCACTGTAGACTGATGATGAGATGTGCAGGTGAGGAGGCGTTGGTTACATTTTCCATACTTTCCCCACAGTTTCCCCAGTGCTTTGTGGATGGATGCTCATGTGACCCCACACAGAGCTACTCTTTCAGTCTAAAAAGAAAAGAAGAAAATAGAAGAGAAGAGAAGAGAAGAGAAGAAAAGAGAAGGAAAGGAAAGGAAAGGAAAGGAAAGGAAAGGAAAGGAAAGGAAAGGAAAGGAAAGGAAGAAAGGAAAAGAAAGGAAAGGAAAGGAAAGAAAGAAAGAAAGGAAAGGAAAGGAAAGGAAAGGAAAGGATGCACTATTGTTTTCTCAACCCCAAATCTCTTCTTCTAAGAACTCTGTTTAAGCTTCTGCAATGGTGATGCAGAATGACTTAAAATGGAGCATTAGGTACCAATAAACTCAAGGGAATGAAAAGCACATTACTATGAGTTATAGTGCCCTGATGGGCCATTATATAAGCATCACCAAGCTTTAAAAAATCACAGTGGTTAGACAAAATAATTTGCATTGCCCAATATCTTGTAAAAACAGCTGAATGTTTTATTTCACAAATTTCTTTCTTCGGTTATGCCTCAATGATTTTCACTTACTAAGTAGCATCACTGAGCCATGAAAATATTCTCCCCAGGCGTGCACAGCTCACTAGAATTTTTGTTCACAAAATATTGATTTCATGATTAAACTTTCCGTTGGATAAAAACTCAAGGTCTGAGCTTTAGACTTTTCATACTGGGTTGCATTTATGGTTTGAAAATCCTTGAAAAGTGTCTATTTCCATTAATAAAATATAGAGATAATGTCCTACATGGAGAAGATTAGATTTATTCCCAAATCCCTATTGCTCACAAGAGGCTACTCTTCTGTCAAATTTATGATGATATTTAAATACTTAAACTTTATTATGTGGGCCATACGCCATTATTTTTACACCTGTAAAGTAAGGCTGGAAGTTATCAGGAAACAGAATTGATGCATGGCTCCTAAGAAGAATGCACACTGATAACTCTTGGACTCCTTTTGATTATTGCCTTTTCTCCTACTAAGAAAGATACTTACAAAAGGATGAATTTTCTAAATTTGGTTTATAATGGCCACAGGATTTAACTGGCAATGTGAGGTACTGAAACAAACTGTGATAGGTTCTGCATACAGTCCCTCTACTAATCAGACACTTTGAACTACTTGATTTCCTTTCTCACTTCCTCCACTATTTGCTTGGCAAACCCTTAGGTGATCCTTAAAATCGGAATACACTAGGTCTTTAATGGAGTGATTCAAAGTTACCTTAAACATGCCAACATTGTTTTTAACGTTAGAAAGACTTTAATTTAAAATCTAAGCTCCTGCTTCTACATTAGAAATTGGAGTTACGTATCGAAAACATTTTTCTAAAGATCAAATTGTCTTAAGTAGTCAAAATATAAATATTCAGCTTAGATTTTCTAATCTGAAATAATAATATAGAGTCAATTACGTTCCGTGTGATTCTAAACTTTCATCAATTCTAAAATGCTTACCACTAAGTTAAACATGTCACTTAGATTTGGGACCCATGTTTCCTATCAGATTAAAGTGTATAACCGGTGCCTGATGGCTCTGGCTCTTGGTTAGGATATTGTTTCTGTTGCTCTTATGTAATTGACTTTCTCTTGCAACTCTAAAGTTATTGGACCTTGATGAAATCCTGCGTCCTTATAAGACTGCATCCTTATCTTCTCTTAGGACCAAATAGTACTTTCAAATATGAAAATGATGTCCAATTGAAATTTTTATGTTTCTCATGGCTTCTGCTTGTTTGGTATTATCAAAATTTGTTATATTTAACAACGACAGCTTCTTCATCCCCTAAAGAGATTGGATTATTCTAGGTTATTTCTAATTTTATAATGTGAAAGAATCTCAAATTATGAAATCTATTTTAAAGTACATCTAGTCCACTTATTCATCAGACCAAAAAGAATCACTTTCTTTTTAAAACATCACTTTTTATGTTTTTATTTTTTAAAAGTTTATTTATTTACTTTGAGAGAGAGAGATCATGTGCAAGTGGTGGGAGGAACAGAGAGAATCCCAGGATTGGCTTCATGCTTTCAGTGCAGAGCCTGACGGGGGCTCCATCTCAGGAGAGGCTCAATCAGACTGTGAGCCAAAATCAAGAGTCGGATGCTAATGTAACTAACCCACCTAGGGGCCCCAGGAATCACTTTTTAAAAAGAAATCTGTAGTATATTGTAAACTTTTATGTTAATGTTAACTATTTATTGTCATCATCAACACTTAATCATAATAACATTACATTTAACTTTTTTATTAGGGTGGCCATGTAATTTTACCATCCAAACTGGGAAACCTTTGAAATTAAACTAGGGAGTGATTACTAATGAAGTAATCAGGCCTGTTCTGGGAAAACTAGGACACATGGCCACTCTAGTTATGCTCAACTACAGTCACCTGAAATGTTTAGAACATTTCCACTCACAAGGAATTCTCTAGAGGACCAGTTTTTACATTCTATGCTCCCTTAGGGATTTTTAGTTAGCTAACTTTAAATACCACCATGGTATGTAAAAATATTCGAGTGGGGTCACGCTGATTAAATAGGTGACAGAAGACCTGCAGCTCTGTACCTTTAGCATCCCCTCAGAGCTATAATCCCTGAGGCACTGCTATGGAAATATGGAGTTCCGTAGGATTATTTGAAAACTATTGCATTCATGGAGAGAAAATAACATTTATCAACTATCCATGAGGTGCCTGACCATATACATGTAATAAGCTGGGAACAAAAGAGCTGAGATTTAAATCCATGTCTAATTGATTGCACAGCCTTATTCGCATTCCTCTGAAGAAAGTGCATTGCATTTTTGTACAATCCTTATTTTAGAAAGTTCCTCATTGCATCAGTCAGGTCACTCTAACTTATACTATACCAATTACAAATACCCTCCAAATTTCAGAGGCTTAAAAATGGGGGGTGGGAAGTAGGTCCTTAAAACAAAAATATTTCTTGTTCACACTATATACCCATTGCAGGATGACAAGACACTGCTTATGATATTCTTTGAGATACATAGGTTGTAGGAAGTTCTATCTTGGCTTATACTTCTATGATCCCATAAGCATGAAAGGAAAAAAAAATAGTGAAATATTCACTACTTCCTAAACTTTCCATATGGAAATAACAAATGTCTTTTTCATCCACGTCTCATTAGCCAGAACAAGTTATATGTCCATATCTAAGTTAAACAGAACGAGGATATATAATTCTTCCATAGACAGGGTCACCAAATAATGCAGTCACTTAACCATGATCTTACCTCAACAAGATCTATGTTTTTGAACTGTCATTAATACCCCTTCTTTACTAAGGGATCCATCGTATCATGAGAGCCCTTATATATTTAAGTTTTTAAAGTGGTTTGATTCACTCTTCAGTACCCAATTCGAACTTCTTTTTTCCCAAGTTAAATATTTCCAGTGTTTCAACTGTTCTGAAAAGGCATGGCATATAGCAGTGTTTCTCAAACTTGAACGTGGGTTGGCATCTTCTGGAGATATCAAAAAGCAGATTCTGATTCAGTAGGACTGGATGAGGCCTGTAATATAATTGTTTGTTTGTTTGTTTATTTGTTCGTTTGTTTTAAATATGTCTTGGCCTAGTTCTGAGGTCCTAGCTAGAAGCCAGCCAGTTTCCCTAATTAAGTCCACACACCAACCACTCGCATTACTCGGCTTTCACACTCTGGGTCATTATTATACCTGAGCTCATTGACCCAGGGCCAGGTGTCAGACAACTCCAGACAGGTTTGACACCCAGAAACTGAAAATTTACTCAAACAAATCAATTCCAACGCGGCTAAGAAGCCTCGCCACCCCACCCCACCTACCATACATAAGCTGCTGTTTACCCGCCTTTCTATTACCCCATCCTCAGGTACACCCTCTGTGCAACCCTGACTGACGGCCTTTTCTCATTTGGAGCTGTCCATGATAGAGTGCTGCCTGTCGTTTATCTCGGTGTCAGTGTTGCATCCTGCCATCAAAAACTTACTCTGTGTCTGTTGGTGGATCCTATGTCTCTACCCGAATGTCCTTGGTTTTGGAATATTTAAAATACGGGTTAAACTCAGGGGGTTGGCTGCGTACCAGCAGAGGTGGGGTCCTCACTTAAGGAAGTAAGAATGATGGATCACTTGAGCTGCACTTCTGGGGGCAGTATCTTCCTGGTCACGTCCTACGTTTGGCGGAGGCTTATTTCAGAGTCTTGTCACTTCTTCAGCACCAGTGGTGTTTTTTGTTTCATTTTTTTAAATTGTTATTTGTGGGGGATTATTCCCCCAAAATTTTATTTAAATTCTTGTTAACATACAGTGCAATATTAGTTTCAGGAGTAGAATTCAGTAATTCATCACTTACATATAACGCCCAGTGCTCATCACAACAAGTGCCCTCCTTAGTACCCATCAGCCATCTAGCCCATTCCTCACCACTGTTATTTGAAGCAGAATTCTGGTTTATCCATGCACATCTAGTGACCCCTGTGGAAGAAGATATTGACCAGACTTCCTCATAGTAGGAGGAAAGACATTCTGTTTTTATCGATGTTGCTCAGATGGCCTATCTTCTGTGCTACTACTTGAAGTCAATGAACTTCATGTTCCCCAGATCCTCAGGAGAATTGTGGGTTGCATCTAGGTCAGTGGCCCAACGTGTAGACCACAGTTGGGACCCTTGGACAGGGGAAAGACTATCTCACCTCTGTCCTCCTGACATATCTACCAAAGTTATCCAGTGGTGTAAATAATTAAAAAAATACTGCCCGGTGTACTTCTGCCTTACTGATTGCCACTCCATGTCAACCTGTGGATTGACTGGCACTTTGGATGAGGGGCTGTGTTGTCCCAAGGAGAGCCATCTAGACCTAAGTGTCAACCCCAATCCCTGGGAGGTGGGCTGGGAAGGGTTGGAACAAGAGATGGCTGCCTATGAGGTAGGTTACCATTCTCCTTCCTCTTTCTTGTAACCACACAGAAAGTCCCTACTATGACTTAGCAGACAGACACAGAAACTGAACACTGTGACTTTAGGCTGCTAAAAGTTCAAAGCAGGAAAAAAAAATAGGGGATAGGGATTAGATAGAACCAAAACTCAGGAAACTTGGCGAGGAACTAACAACAAAACACACATGCACATAATTCATTAAAATAAAAATCCATAATTTGAGCCAATTGAAAATCCAAAATTTATTTTAAAAATTTATATAACAATAATATATAAGAATACTAAGTGGGTTTTTTTTTTTTGTGTGTGTGTGTGTCTCTACTACATAGATTCTAAATTAACTGCAATATTTGCTAAAATGCACCAATGACAAGGATTCATGAACGTAATCAATACTGGGCCTTAAATTATAATTATACCTGGATCCCACTAAATTTAAGCATGGTATCACACAAATTCTTGGGAAAATCAGTAAATATAAATTAGACCAAAAATAGCCATGCCTCATTTTAATTACAACCTTGGCTAAATTTCCTATAGTCCTAGTACCCTTTGCCCTGAAATATCTCATCTTAGACATAAATACTCTGACATATTGAGTAATAAATTGAAATTAAATTAAGTATTTGACACTTACAAATTGACTTGATAAAACGGTACCCCACAAGCCCCTAGTTAGAATCGTTAATACATCCCCAAATAAATCAAAATGGGGTCTTCAAGGATCACAATTCATTGTATAAGACCTAATTAATGAATGGATGATTATCTCCCCTGCTTCTTCATTTGATAGCCTCATTTTGCCTGTTCTTAAACAAGGAAAGAATAAATGGTTTGTCATGGTAAACTACCACAACCTTAAGGCGGTGGTCATATCCATTAAGTCGCTAACACCCCATATTATTGAAATTACTAACTCTGTTCATCAGTAGCCAGTAAATATTTTGCCATTACATCCTGGGCTGATATGTTTTATGTTCTGTTCCATGCTTACCTTAATAACCCCACAGCAGCAGTTGACCTTCACCTCCAAAGGACCCACACGCCTTTACTAGTCTCCCTATAATGTACCTTGACAGCTGTGTCATCACACACCATCTCTGCAGACAAGATCTTAACTGCATCCCCTCCTCTTCACGAGCACAGATATGACATCACACTGATGATATCCTCCACCGAGGAGATGCATTTGGCACATTCATTAAAAACTCTTTGTGAGTTCTGGAAGCGATATACTTCTCGTTTACAGATTTTACTCTATTTCACCTTCTGGTACTACTTACAAATTGGCCTACCTTAAAAATATAGGTTCTAGAATCTGTCCAAATCAAAATCGACAGGCACTCCCATTACTGCTCTCAGAGACCCCTTCACTGTAAAGACTTTAGCAACCTCCTTGTCTCCCTCCCAGAGTCTCTGGACCACCCTATGATGGCCATAAATTGCGTATGGGCTTCTGATGCAAAAACAAAAATAAAAACAAAAACAAAAAACAAAACAAACAAACAAACAAAAACAACTGCCCTTGTTGACACCATTAGAGTGCAGATTGCTGGCAACAGACCGGGCTCTCCTAAAAAGAGAGGCTGTCACAAACTCTGAGACTGTAACCTTCCATATCTAGCTATCCATCATTATTCCATGGCTTATGAAAACTGCACCTTACAAGCTTGACCAGGTTACTAAAGCCTTCTTAAATAGGATAGAACCAAATCTGAAGCCACTGGTATATTCTGCCTGTAGGAGGGAGTGACTTCTGCTGTCCTTAGTCCCTTGCCAAATATCATGGTGCTGGAGCAGATCACTTTTCCCCGCACTCGTTAGCTACTTGGTAAGCTCCTTAGAACAGACTGGGTGAATAGCAATCAGTCTGTATACACTACTAATGATATTTCTGCCATCATAATTTATAGAGTTCAGTAGAATACTGCTGCTTATCATCCCTTAACTGGGATGTCCCTGATAGAGGATGGGACCCTAAGTCAGCACATCTGGTGAAAGTTTGGGAACACATCTTAACGTATCATTTGATGATCAAATGGTCCAACCTGCACATTCCTACAAACTCTTGTCTATAGCTTAAGAGAAGGGTTGTCTCCTTCAGCGTAAGGAATTCTGGGAATCTCTTGCCTCACAAATGCCCAAAATATAAATAAAAGTCACAAATGTCCCCACGCAAGGTCATATGACAATACAAGGACTCACTAGGGCTCTACTTATCCCCTTCAGCATTTCAGACATCACTGAACTTCAGTGCCCATGCACACATTTCACTTCTCAAAATACACATTGCTGGGCTCTTGGAAAAGGCATTCAATAGAACTTTCATCTCTCCAGTAGGTCCCAGGCAGCGAGTTTGATTGAGATACCTAGTTGACTTCTCAAAGAACAACTTGGAAAAAAAATAATAACCCACAACTAGGTCTTTATCTCTCTTAATCCAAAACTACTTTTTCTAAGAGACCGAAAAAATTGGACAAAAGACATTTACTGCATTTCTCTTGATATCAGGGATTCTGTTTCTTGAGCTCATTGTTTGCTTAGCCCATCTATGATCCTTGCATTCTGCCAGAACATATACCCCTACACTGCCCCATAACTAAGGGGAGAACTTTACAGAGGTTTCCTCTACCTGAGCCATTCTAAAATTAAGTGGAGATTATTGCCTTCCCAAGTAAGCATCCTCCTCATATAGGCACACCTCTCAGCCTCTTAGGAATAGGACCTCCCAACCCTTAGGACCTTCTCCTAGTCCATAGGTAGAAGGAGAATGGGAGATCAGAAAAAAAATTGGTTAATAAGTATACAAACATACTCATATCAGATGACACACATCAAATGACCACATTTCTGCAACTCATGACATGGTCAGAGCTGGTATTTATAACTGGTATTTATAACTACTTTCTTCTACTCATTGAATATTTTCTTTGCCATGATAGAATGTTTGCAAATTTTTCATGTGTATTCATCGAGAATTTATGAAGGATCATGTACAGTGTTTTCTGCATCACACTTTCATTCCAGATACAACAGAGAGAAACAGATGTTTCCAAACAATTTCATCTATAACATAACCAGGGTTCTATCTTCTAATAGTTAGCATGACCATCTACTCCATGTTTCTACTAATATACAATAATCTTATTGTACTTGACTAATGTCCAGAGTTCTGTTCGACATCTCCTGGGATTAGGAGAATGAACAATAGGATAGGAATTTGAGTTAGGTAGGTAATTTGTTTATATTTTGTTATTTTTAATTTTCCATTTCATTTTGTTCATTGTTTTGTATGTTTGTTTACGTAATCCACCTTTTACTTTTTTCCCTTCACAAAATGTGTGTATAGGGACTTTAAAACTAGGATTCATACCTGAAAATTTGGTCATTATTCATCCACAATACTTTATCCATAATATTGATTCAAACACGTACATTGCGGGAAAAAAAGACAGGCTTCTTTTGCTCTCTTTAGATTTGATGTCTCTCTTTTAGATACTTATTGAGATGGCCACATATGTGCCTCTCATGGCAAATATTTGTCTATTGTTTCCATAAAGATATCAGGGTTTCATTTTAGCTTTAGAAATTAGATTCTAGTCCCACATTTTACACCTTAATCTTTTATTGTCAATTATGATCATTGACACAGATTATGATTTCAAAAATAAATTTTAAAATATTTATCCTAGCTTTTCCTACAGAATATAGCTTTTATATCTTTCCCATGATACTTCCTATGCATGTAATATTTATAGTAAATCACCAAAAATAGTTTCTGAGAGACAACGGAGTAAAGAAAGCTCACAGGATTAGACGTGCTCAGAGAGAACAATGAGCACATAATGCGTTTCTTCTGTCCATATTCAGTACACTCTTGCCAAATTAATCAGGGCCATGTGAAATACTGGTTAACTTAAAGTACAACATAACGTCATGTCTTCTAAAAGAGAAATTGTCTCTGAAACATGAAAGAAAGATTTTCAGTAGAGCAAAATATTAGATAGTTCCTCTCCACGATAATTACAATGTATGATTTACAAAAATCTGTGCCAATATTATTAAAGTAGGTAGCTAACAATGTGAAGGTTTATTTGCCAATTTACCTTTAATTTTTTGTTCTTCACAGGCATAAATTAAGATCAATGTCTCATCATTTAATTGGAAAGGAGAAGATATGATACTGATATGTATGTATGTGATAGTATTTTCATTAAGATTCGAAACACATATATCCTCCTTCCCAAGAATACTTCCTTGACTTTTCCGCCAGTTGTCACGATTATATTGATGATCATTCGAGAAAGCTTTGAAATCCTCTAAAAAAATGGTGCCAGAGGGATATAATGTTTGAATCCATTCTTTAAAAAAATCATGTCATATTATTGTTTTTTTTTTCTTTCACGCACAGAATAGGAGATACAGGATGGACAACTACTGATAAGGTGGGAAGGACCTGACTCAAGTATATTTCTGTAGAGAGACACACGAAAGCTATCACTGTAGTGAGGAGTCTAAGCAGTCAGGGGTAGCATATGAAGGGTAGGGAGAAAAATTGCTTGCCACACAATGATTTTGCAGAGTATTTAATTTTATGTGTGTGTGACGTCAGAGGAATAGTAGAGGAAATATAAAATAATATAGTTTTGTTTATTTTTCTTTATACTATGTGTACGTGTTTTTTTAATTGAAATATAGTTGACGTATTATATTATTTCAGGTGTATAACATAGTGCTTCAACACTTATATACATTATGACATGCTCGCCACTTTAAGTATAGTTACCATCTGTCACCATACAGAGTTATTACAATATATTTTTAAAACAAGGAGAAAGACCTTTGCCTCTGGGTGCAAGTCTACTAGTCCTAAAAACAAGATACCTATAAGACATAAATTGTCTTTCTGCCTGAAAGCATTCTTTCAGTACTAAAATGAAACCAAAAGTTAAACCCCAGATAATTGAATAGTTCAATTCAAGTCCTGTTCTCAAATACAGGTAGCTCTACAGTTAATACCCATTGAGCAGAATAAGAGATGCCCACTATTTTCTTCTGTAGTTTCAAAAAAAGACATTGAAGGTCACTGTTATATTTACTTGAAACATAGAAACAAGTAAAGTAAATGGTTCTGCCTATTCTTTAGAATGCCCTATTATCTGGTTTAGAATGACTATCGATTGGTTCTGACTGTGCTAATAGTTGTTATGTCTTGAAAAATTAATTCTCTGTGACAGAGAATGTTTCCAAAAATGGTATCTCTTTATTCATGCATATTTATTCTTTGAGTGAGGAACTTAGTAACACTATATTAGAACAAATTAATGCTTTAGAAAAAGTCTTTTAATACCGAGGTTCTTTATAATCACAAATACTTTTGACTAGTATTGTTGGTTTTTTGTACATACAAAAATTGGAGAAAAAAATGAATCTATATAAATTCATTGGTTCCTGATCCAGTAAAATTTGGGGAGTTGAGTGATACTTCTATATTAAAAAAATTAAACCTTTTATGATGTGCATGAAAAAAACAGTTCATAGATGAAAGAATTTGTATGAATGCAAAGTATTTTATAAAATACAATTACATGTAGAATTTAAATGGGCACTTAAGTAGCTAAATTCAGATCCACTTTAGAGTTTACAAGTTTTTTCATATACTACCATATTCATCATCATAGCGTCATGACGACATATTTAAGCATCGTTATCCTTTTTATGCAGATGAGATGAAGAAGCCCATGTTATATAGCTTAAAGTGGCAGAACTGGAGTTGAACGCGTGTGTCTTGAAGTCCAAGTAACTTTTCTGAACTGTCTACCAATGACATTCAACACAGCTGTATTGAGCATGTCCATTCTTTGCGCAGTGTCACTCTATATTTGTAGCACAGCAAAGGAGCTGTTCATGGGATAATTGCAGAAACATCTTGTAAAAAATGAAATAAAATGAATGGCACAAGTAGCAAAGAAGCATGAGGTCTATTGGCAGCCTCATACATTGGTCTCCCGAAAAAGAATGCTGTCTATATTGTGAAGCGGTGATTTTTTTCCCTTATAACTAAGGGTGGTTGATGGCGTATTGCTCAACATATCCATTCAAAGGGCAGATTGAGAACACTGATGTATTATCTTTGAGGGACTAGTATTATCCAGTTTGAAAGACCAAAACTTGTTAAGCTGCAATGGTGGAAATCATAAGGAACATAAAGAATTGGCTTGAACTCCTTTATTAGTATTTTTTTATAGCATTCATTCTGTCAGAGGAAAGCCACAAAAGGCACTTCTGTCTGTTCCACTAGCATAAAGTTGTAACATCTAAGAGAAGGGAAAATGTATGTTACTTTCCCCATGTTCAACATAGAAAACTCTGGCGTCCTTATTCATAGTGTGGAAATAAATATTCACTTCAACTACGAATCCAGTCAAAGATTTAGACTCTATGGTTCTTTTGTTTTGTGCTATAAGATTTATTCCTCCAATCTTTGTAGAATCAAACCTATATTCCTTGACAAATACCCAAATGGGTTTTCCTATTTATTTAATTACAGTTCTATGTCCATTACACCTGTCTTATTACATTATTCTATTTATAGGCACTGAGTATTTATTACATAAAACTTGTATGTCTTTACATCTGATATTACTAAATAAAAACAGAAAATGTCCTGCCGACATTTATCTTTATGCTACTGACATATGTTACCCCTACAACCTGTAGTCTACAATTGCCATTTTTGAATTAAAGTCTCCTTCTTCCATTCCATTGTGTTATGTGGATTAATCTGTAATTTGAGGAAGAGACTAATTGGTCATGCGCCATATACCACATTATCTTAGAAAGACCCATACCTGTCTCACATTGTAATCTAAGTTGCTTAGAAATTGTGGTGCTCACTCTCCCATTTTCCTCTAGAAGCAACACATAAATATATTCAGACTACATAAGTAGTATCCTAAACACAAATTGTAGCCATTGACAGAAAAATATACATGTAATTTCAGTTAATTATATTCATTATACCTCATTCCTAACAAGTTGAACACAATTTCAAGCAAATAGCTGTACATAATTTGTATAGTAAAACTTTAAAAAAAAAAAGAGTAGAAGAATTTTTATGTGCACACAAGTTTTTAAAATGGAAAGCCAAAGTATTCTTAGTTTGGCATAGTTTGGAATATAAAATAACGTACACAAAATGTATGGTAGTGAAAAAAAAGCAATTTTGGTGAAATTATTTCCTCAAAATCTTTTTTATTCTGTGCAAAAGTAAACACACGAAAATAATGCATTGTTTTATATATAAGCAGGAGCTCTCAGCTGCTGAAGTAATTTAGAAAACATGGTTTATGAAGCAATTCGAGACACCCATTATGATTAGAATGTTAAAAAAAACCCAGAAAATCCATAAACATTTTAATAAGGGATATTCATGGGCTCATTTAAGAAACAAATTTACAAGAACTTGTTGAGACGTGTTCGCATAAATAATACTCCTTTAAATCTATTAGCAAACCTTAGCAGAGTATGAGACCAAGCTTTAATTAGGTGGACTGGCCTGTGGCCATGGATCAGCTATAGGCCAAGAACTGTGAATCCAAATACACATTCTCTATGTCTGCTTGATTATTCACTGATTTGTTAACAAATGTTTGGGCCAACTATGTTTTGAATCAACCATTAACATACCAGCAATTAAAATATTGTGGTATTGTTGCATATTCCTAAAGTGCAAAGTGTTACTTTCAGTAGTTTTACTTAAAATGCATGTGAGCCTTAACTAAGTGGAGCTTAAGAAAATTGTTGAAACACTTAGTGTTTTTTTTTTTTTAACGTTTATTTATTTTTGAGAGACAAAGAGAGACAGACTGCAAGCGGGGGAGGGGCAGAGAGGGAGACACAGAATCTGAAGCAGGCTCCAGGCTCTGAGCTGTCAGCACAGAGCCTGACGCGGGGCCCGAACCCATGTGCGAGATCATGACCTGAGCCGAAGTCTTATTCATAGCATTCATTTCCAGGATAAAGTTTCTCTTATTTACACTTTATTTAAAATTTTTTAATGTTTATTTATTTTTTGAGAGAGAGACAGAGTGTGAGCAAGGGAGGGGAGGAGAGAGAGGGAGACATTGAATCTGAAGCAGGCTCCAGGCTCTGAGCTGTCAGCACAGAGCCCCATGCGGGGCTGGAACCCACGAACTGCAAGATCATGCCCTGAGCAGAAGTCAAATGTTTAACTGAAACACCCAATCATCCTGAAACAGTTAGTCTTAAGCAAAAACAAAATGAAACAAAATAACCATGGAACTGTCCATATGTTTCATAAAATTCAGGTCCTAGTCTTACCATATGGGTCAATAAATCTTGGGTGATAGGGTAATTTTGACCATTTTAAGAGTAAATATCTGCCTCTGCTATTTTCTTCTTTTCATACTGATAGTAGAGTCTTTTGTTTCTGGTTAGGATGTAGAAAACATCAAGAAACCAACACTGTCTTATTTACCTTTTCACCCAGTCAATGTAACACTTACCTCCTTACACACTGTAGGAATTAAATTATTTCATGTTTAAAAAAAAAGATTTTAAATCAATTTTTAAAGTAGTTGAAGTGAGCTGGTAGGCAATGTTGAAAGAGAAATAACCTGGGATGCCTGGGTGGCTCAGCCGGTTAAGTGGCCGACTTCGGCTCACGTCATGAACTCGCGGTCTGTGAGTTCAAGCCCCACGTCGGGCTCTGTGCTGATGTCTCAGAGGCTGGAGCCTGCTTCAGATTCTGTATCTCCCTCTCTCTCTCTGCCCTTCCGTTGCTCATGCTGTGTCTCTATGTCTCTCAAAAATAAATAAACGTTAAAAAGAATTAAAAAAAAAAAAAAGAAAGAAATAGAAATAACCTTAGGATCCGTGACGTAACAAGGGTTACGTAAGGCAATCCAGCTACATGCATAGTCTGGAAAAGTGATAGAAGCCCAGAATCTGAATCCTTCTTCCCAGGGTCAAATATTGGCTCTCCCACTTATCCATATCAAATGTATTGGATAGTTCTTTTGTGGCTCAGATTCCTTAAGTATACAAAGAAAACAACCACACTATATTCCTACAAGGTTCTTGTGAGAATACCTGAATTAAAATATTAAACACTCAGAGCAGTGTCTGAATATAATCGTTGCTTCTTGTTAACTATTGCTATTAACCCTACTTTGATATAGCAGACAGTACTATATTTTATCCAGAGTTCAACTTCTTCTTTTTTTTTTTTTAACATTTATTCATTTTTTGAGAGAGATGGAGACAAAGCATGAGCTGGGGAGGGGCAGAGAGAGAGGGAGACACAGAATCTGAAGCAGGTTCCAGGCTCTGAGCTGTCAGCACAGTGCCTGATGCGGGACTTGAACTTGCGAGCCATCAGATCATGACCTGAGCCGAAGTCGGACACTCAACCGACTGAGCACCCGGGAGCCCCTTTATCCAGAGTTCAATGTTGTGATTTATCAAAGTTATTTATTCACTGTCTTTTTGGGGGTAAATGACAAAGTATTATTTTTGAGATCCTGATTTTTGATCCTTTTATTTGTACTCCTAGTATTCAGTTTACATATCAGCAAAGTGGGGATTCTACAGTAGCCTATTTCAGATGTTTTATATAGCAAGAGCTACTAAAATATAGAAGACACTTTCCAAATAAAGAAATATATGTCTTCCAGTAAATCAGTAGAGAATTGCATTTAAACATGTGTAACATCATTCATCTGAGTATCTTAAAAGTGCCTTATGGACAAGTATGATTCTGTTTAAGAGCCAGAGAAAATGAGATCTGAAATTACTTTTTCAAAAGGTCAAAAGGCAGAAAGCTAGTCACAGAATTGAGGTTTCTGAATTTCCTACTACAGCAACCTAATCAGTAAGCCTACCTGAGTCTTCCCAAGCCATCCTAATGACCTAGATGGTGAACGGTTAATTTTCCACATGAGTGCATTAGACACAGGGACACTTTACTCTTTCACTTCCTCTGGCTCTTCACTGTCTTTCCACATGATTTCCAAAAAGCCTGGGCCTCTCTTGGATGAGAAAGATTCATGTAAAGCAGAAATAAGCCGAACGACTTCTGCTAGTACGTGATGGAACTGTCTAGGTTTTGGCACAGGCACATGTTTGTTTAGTAAAACCACTCAACAAATAGTTAATGAGCATTAATATGTACTGGTTGCTAGAACAGACAAAAAGAAGTAAAATGAGGGGATAATAGTTGCTTAATTAATGTTTCATAGCAAGCATCTCCAACAATAGACCTGTTTTCATGTGCCAAAGAGTTAATAATCTTGGTAAATATCCACTGACGTATTAGCCCACCAAATGTTGATTGCAGAAAAGTGATTGCATATGCTAACCTTTCACTACTCTACGCTACCATCCCTCATACAGGCCAACATCCCCAAACCTGTCCATCTCCTCTGCTGGGAATCCATGGTGGACTCCTCTTTCTTTGTTATCTCCATTCCAACTAAGGTACTTGTATATCTTTTTTTCACTTACCTTAAACCTTTCCTCAATATTGTCTGTATTTGCTACATTTTCACATCCCTTAGCTCCTTTATTAGAGTTTAGTTCTCTACTTTCAAGCCAATATCAACTCCACTCTTGTCCCAAATCGGCTTTGCACTGAACTTCCAAGTATTTTATACGATATCTACATTTTTCTGTAATTTTAAGCAAAAAGAAACTGGAGCTTTCTAATCCAGAATCAGGTGTGCATCAGCGGATGAACTCTAGAAATCCAGAGATTTCTCAATATTTAAGGTTGAGCTTGTGGACCCCTAGATGACTTCTAGATGGATTACAGATGTGATATAGGTTATGAACTCCCATGAAATTGGGTGCAAAGAATCATGTATGTGTGCTCATACAAATATATATACATATATATAATATACATATATACATACTTGTATATCTCATATATATGTTGATTTGATATATTTTTCCAAAAAATACTTCACAGCTTTCCTCAAGTTATCAACAAAAACTAAGACTCAAAGGAATAAAAGTTTTAAAAGTTATAATGAAAAGAAATAGGTAAATGTATAGGGAAGAGAAACTATCCAAATAAAGAGGGAAGACTTTTAAGAGTGCAAAGATTACAATGTTGATAATACAAACACTGCGGGTTCATCAGATAGGTATTCACTAAAGGAGCTGGAAACCTCTGCGTGAGTAGACAAGTGTAGAGGAGCATTCAAGAAAACCATTTCTATTTCATCATGAGCCATGAGCATAGAGGAAGTTTTGAAAAAGGATGAGCTATGGGATAAGTTCCATCTTTATGATGACTACATCACCAGCCGGTACAAAGCATGTTATACGGATGATTTCGTGTTCACTACAACTTTATAAAACAGGAACAAGAGTGCATTTCATCATCCTGTGTCCACATATGAAAACCCATGCTCAGTGAGGATAAGTAACTTGATAAGATCTTGTGGCTGGTGAGTGGCTGATCCATGATCTAAACCTTGACCTCTGAACACTAACTAGTGCTTGCTGGAGCCTATGGTTGGTTTTGAGATGAAAACAGAAATGAGATTTTCCATCTCATTTAAAAAAGCGATATATGAATAAAATTTTATTAATTTCTCAATTGAATTTAGGTACAGTTTGCTAATAAGAGTCCACATTTTCAATGACTTCTTGCTCTGCTAACTACAACAACCTCCTTCTACAACTGATTTCAAATTTCTAAAATTGCCATTTAATAGCCTATTTTAATCCTTTTCCACTTTCAGATGTTGAAAAGAATTCTTCAGTAATTGGGATTCTTGCTAACTATTGTCTGCTTTACCATGCAGTGGCTTTATAAGATATTCTTATTCAAATGCCAATTAAAGTTCTGATGGAAGATGAAAAATGCTATAATCCATTTTGGGTAAGAATAGATATTAACACCTTTCCCTTTGTGATTATCCACCTTGTCCTTGCTAAATAATATAAAGCTCCTTTCTCTCCCTCTCATATTTAATGAAATGAATTGGAGACAAGTTGCTGACCTTTCAAAAAGAATCTCACTAGAACATTGAGTTAGAAAGCAAATTGAATAAGTAAGCAATTACAAGGGATTATTCTTTGCTTTGGACTTTGATCAATGCGAATGGAATTTGCAGTTGCCACAGATATAGAAGGAGTTGAAATGAGGAATTTGTACTTCTACTGACTTTACAGAATGCTTATGTGTTGGGTGAACTGCAAGACATACTGGCGGTCATAATAGAAACTCTCTAAAAGATAAACTGGATGCTTGAATGACTAAATATTGAATACTTAAAAATCGATCTGTTCAAGATTCTGATCATATATTAATAAATTCAGAATAGAAAACCACAGTGTCCCAGCTCATTGTAAATACCTTTATCTTCTTTGTGATAAACAGACAAATGAGCAAACAAACAAAAACCTCCTCGGGAATTTCACAACAGAAGGTGACCTCATTTTAGATATTATTGTTTTGTGGAAACATTCCCAATATTGATCAAAAGCACTTTCCTGCAGAAAATTATCTTGGGATTTTTCAAACCAGCCTCTAGCTCAATGCACTGCAAATCTCAAGTCACTTCTAGCTTTGCTTAAATCAAATGAACACAGTAGCTTAACCACAATTAATGGGTAATGATGGGATTTATATGCTTAATTTTTTTTTTGCTGTAAAAAAAGGCAAAGGTTATTTCTTGATTTGAATAGTTCATCCTGATATATAGTCAATTTCGCTTGATGCCTTTTAAAAATATTAATATAACTGACGATCATGAGATCATGATGATCATGATGCAAATACAGGTAGCTGTCAACTTACAAACTTGAGCGTGCCATGGGTGAAATCTGAACTTGGCCCTTGTACATGAGGGGAAAGAAAGACTGAAGAAAGAAGGCAGGCCACTCCAGATTGGAAGGCGGTAGTTTAACAAGAAAGGGAATTTACACGCTGGGCAGCAGCAAGGCAAGTACACCTCACCCACCACCAGAATCTTAGAAGTTTATCTAGAGGCCTAAACTGGGTTCACAGAAACCATCCAGATGGTCTCGACAGCACATTTGCTCTCTTAAGACTGCCGTTTTCCCTTGAAAACAGCCCCAACTTGCAAACAGTGGCAGAATGTACATTTCAAGGGCAAGGGAGGGGGCGAGGAGCCTCCAATTGCCTGGGTCCAGCTTGCAGGCCAATAGGCAGTCATGTCATCTTGATGGCTTCCTCCAATAATAGTGATAAAAAAGTTTTTGTGGTGTTAATATTAAGTGTCAGACACTGTCTTATGTTGTGAACTCAATACCCAAACATATATGTTTAATTACTATGACAGATGTAGCTCTGAAAAAATTTTGTAAGTTGTTCTATACCCACATCTAAAAAGGTAACATAGGTTTTTCTGGTTGCCTTGTCGTTTCTGAGTTGTGTCTCCATAAATACATGAGTCAGTAAATGAAATTTTAGAAACTTGTATCAAGATCAGAAAACTCAGGCCTCAAATATGATTTTAAAATATGAATAATAACACCAAGGTCCATGCATGTCCTCAGAATGCCTAAGTATAACAATGACTTGTGTGTCTTTGACAGTATGAACTGACTTCATTTTTATAATATGTATTCTACATAGATACTTCTAAAACTGTGAATTAGAAGACCTTAGACATGTTTTAATAAATTTGAATTCTAAATAAAATATTACTGTAAAATTTTCAGTATGTGGTCTCATAGAATCAACGCGAGATCAGTCATCATTCATGTTTCTCACCTTTCCGTGTATTTCCATGTTCATAATACTACCTTAAGAAGTTAAAGAACATTTCAAGAATATACTAATCTTTAAAAGAATGCATGTTATTATGCAATGAAATGGTGCATATACACTTTGATTTATTTAAGCAATATAAATTTATAATTTATACATATTTAATCCACTTGGTGGTTCATCACATGAAATACTGTGATATCTCTCTAGATGAGAGTTAATTAATTTTAATATGATAATTCTTGGTAGAATTATTTGACATTTTTTAAAAGCCAGCATTGCAGATTATATTCCAATGTAAATCAGGTTGCAATATAAGTCAGTTCTCAGAGGTATAAGTCTAATGCTCCTGTGTAAGTAGCTCAAAAACTGTTAGGTACAAATGTGATACTCCTTATGGTCCTTACAGTTCGGGACCTATAATACTCTACAGTTAATATAATGCAGTACTCACTGGAGCCACGCAAAATTTGGTTTTCATAATTTAAGTTTATGTTATCTTATCAATAGTGACCTGTATGTTCTTAAGAAATTCATTTGCCAAAATGGAATTTTTAAATTAAAGAAATAATCAAAGACAAGCGAATATTTCGTATGTACACAGTCTGAAGAGCACCCCACTAATATTTATATTTTTATGGCCTTCCAGTAAACACGCTTTCCTGAGTGAGGTATTTCAACTAATTTTTTATGCTATTAACCAATGGAATTATCTCCATTAGAATGTAAAATATTTTTTTTCAATTGCTTCTGCTCTGTGTTTTAAAATATTTACAGCTTCCGAAAGGAAATCCGGATACTTAAGTTTAGTGTTTTGCAATTCGTTTTTTAATCATTTAGAGTTGTGCAATCGATTTTTTAATCATACATGTTTTTTGAATAGTGATTATTAATGTTATGGTTTCACGTTACTTAATTGAATTCATGTGAAAATATTTAAATGGTTTTCAAATAGTGGAATTCCTTGTGGTGAACTAAATTTCATAGATAACCATTATAAAATCTGAACAAAATATAGAAACACATACTTGAAGACATTTAAGAGTGAACAAAAACAGAAGCTAGAAGTGAGCTGACCATTTATGAAAAGATGTTATCTCAGGTAAAATTTTGCATTTTTATGATTTAATGCCTTATAATACATCCCAACATTCACAGTGCAAGGTGACTCATATTAACAGACAAAAAAAAAAAAAATCTAACTGCTACTAGAAGAGTGGCAAAGTGGAGGAGGGGGAATCTTGGAAAGACACACCCACAGACAAGTGAGTTCCATAATTGGTGAGTGCCTACACTAAACCCCCGATTATCTCCCTAAAGCGCTAATGCACATGAAAATCACACCGAAATTCTGGAAGTAATGAACTTTTGCAGCTGCTCTGCATCACATGATTGCTAGGTTTTGGTGTTTAAATTCACAAATGTTAATTGCATGCATGTTGGAAATACATTAATGACTTTGAGAGGAAGATAGCAAAATGCAAAGTATCTGCAAAATATCATTCATAATGTCTACTATAAAGTCTAAGATTTTAAAAATGCAAAGATACAAGGAAATATGATCCATAGTCAGGATAAAAAGCAATTCACAAAAATTGACACTGGCATGATGCAGATTAAGTTCTTATTAGTAGAGAAGGACCTTAAACCCACTGTGATAAATTACGCAAAAGCATGAAGGATAAAATATTTTAATGAATAAAAATATAGAAAACTAAACATAAAATGAAAATGGAAAATCAGAAATTCTAGAATAGAAAATGATAACTGAAAATTTAAAATACTTTATTAGCTTAATAGCTTATCCCTATTATAATGGTCCTGTTTATAATTACTACCTCTAATACCTTTACTATACTATTCAGTTTTAGAACAACACAAAATTTTGGGAAATGTGTTTATGGGAACAATCAAGGCCCACGATCCACCTGCTATACTCTGGCTGCCCCTGACATAAAGAAAAAAAATCCCATTTTCATTAAGTTATTGTAGTTAAGGATACCAACTGGATACAAATTTGATACAAATGGAAGAAATAAAACACACAGAGACCAAAAATAGTCAAGAAACAAAAATAATACAAATATAAGCCTGTCATTAGGTTCATAGCAATTACAAATAAATGTAGATACAGTTGTTTACCTGAAGAAGGACACAGTTACTTATTACTGGTTACGATCACACTCAGAGGCCACACACTGTCACCTTCAAACTTGTTCTTTCCTTTTACATCTGTCTTCTTCCTAGGGTTAAGTTCTGCCTGTACCATTTCTAGGTCAGTTCTCTGGAAGCAGTCTCTGACAGGGGGTTTAAGGTCAGGTGATGTATTAAGGAATTGCTCCTAAGAATGACTGGTAAGAGATGGAGAGGATAAGATGGAGAAAGACAGGGAAAACTACGCATGCAATCAAGCTTAGGCAAAGTCCCAGGCTCTGCTTGGGTGAAGCAATGGTTTAATCTGCCAGAAACAATCAACGTATGTTTCCCAAGGCTGCAAAGACCCCGCTGTATTCATTATTGGGAACACTCAGGCCTTCTTCAGAATCTTCTGTGTGGGAAACCTCAACCATCCCTTATGTTAATATTGCTAACCTTTCATAGCCTAAGTTCAATTACATTTTTTATAACAAAAACCCCCATCCATCGGAAATCGTGATATAAAGAGAAAGACATTTCTTCTCAACAAAGAAATCAGTAAAAAATTCATGAAAGCAAAAGGAGGTTTTCCTGCTTAACTAATTATGTGCTGGAAATTGAAAGATCTGATTCCATTAATCCAGTTTTGTCTCACGTATTGGCAACCAATAAACTGTTTTAACTTATTTTCAGTTTTGTTTTGTATATCATAGTTTAAATGTTTATATTAATACACTGTCAATTATTACTTATACGTGTGAATACAAATATTAATACACATAAGTAAGTAAAATCAATATAAATTCACAAATTACAACTTGTCTTGAAAAATATAGAGATAAATCTAGTATCCTTTACTGATAGCAAAATTATATTTTAAATATAAAGATGTTATAAATAACTTGTAAAAAAAGTTAAAGAGAATAAATATTACTTAATTGGAGAGCATTTGATAGCCTTTATTTAAAACCACTTCTTAATCTAAACTATATTTTTGTCGCAACTGAGCCTCAGAAAAGAGTATGAGTTAGTAGTTTCTGGCATTTAAATCAAAATATATATCATAATAGATCAACTTCATTTCTTTGAAGAAAGTATTGAAAATAAATGGAGATTAGTGGGAGATGAGTTAAGAGGTTTTATGTTAATGAATTTATATAATTATTGATATCAAGAGTAGATATTGATATTATTATACTGATATTGATATATTGATAAAACTATATTTCTAAAAATAATGTAACTTTGAGTTGTGAGTGAAAATTGGGCTTCGTAGAAGATAGAAAAGAAGAAATAAAGCAAAGCCAGAGCCTATTTGAGCCTATTTAATAGGTCGCATGGTGATCACGAAGTCCCGGATCAGGCAGGGGCCCTGATGGTGGGGAAAGGGATAAGTTACCCCTCTCGTTATTTCATTTTTACAAATCTTTTCTTCATGACTTGTCCGGAAACTTTCTAGGAGAAGTAAAAATTGCTATTTTCCAAGTTGTATAACTTCCTGTTGTATGTCAGTCGTATAAAAGAGATAAAGTATTCTTTTTGTGACCTCAAACACTTGACCTACATGTGCTTATTCCACAGCCTGAAACAGTATTGGTGCTCAGTAAGTATGATTTCTGTAAAGATGAATAAAGAGCAGAATGGGAAAACTGGGATTTGAGAGTGATTTCATGTGACTTCCTGTCAGTCTCTTAACTATTCTGAGTATTTCATCTCTAACGTGTAAAAGGGGAAAAGGAAAAATAATACCCATATCACATATTATAAAACAAGTAAGATAATTTTCTAAACTACCAAGTAATTAAAAAAATTTAATGCTATTCCTATTACTACAATATTGACTGCAAGAATGTTACACTTGTAGGATTTTATATTTAAAAAGTTACTTAGTGTAATGTATCTTGAAGATTGTTTATTCTTAGGTGTTGTATATATTATAGAATAAAATACTGTGCCAATGTAAGTGAGAGTGAAAATTAAGTTTTAGAAATTTTGCAATGTGAAAAAATAACCCTTTAAATAACTCTTTTTCTATATATAAATATAGTTTATAGGTCTTTTGCCTAATTTAAAACCTACAAGAATATTAGCTTTCACACTTTAATCCTAGAAAGTAACTTGATGGGTAACTGGAAGCAATGAATTAGATTTTTTTAATTCATTACCGTTTTATTGTGGCTTCTCACAAAGTCACTTAGTCTATCTGTATTTCAGTTGTGTTAATTAAAAAAAAGGGACATAATAATTAACTATTAACAAAAAAGTGTGACTTTAACAGAAAGAGTGGTCTAACTATCCAGATTTTAGATTTTTTTTGCAAGTAGCGAAGTGTTATGTAAGCAACAACAATCATTTCATTACAAGGAGAACTGATGAAAAGTGAACTCTTGTCAAAAAATCGCTCAACAGGATTAGTAAGGCACTCTATTAGAACTTTCAAGACACCAACCGGCACATCATTCCTTAAATGAAACTTAATCAGAAACATTCTGGCTTCCTCTCGAAATCAAACAAAAAAAAATCTTAAACATGATAGAGAAATATAAAAAGATTTAAGACATTTGGGTCAAACTTAAATGTCACCAAATCTCTCCTATTTGTCAGGAACATAAAAGATGAAAATGTTCAGATTTTATTTAACTTAAAATAAAAATAACAATCCTTTACCATGTGGAATATTTGCCATTTTACTCTCTATCATTTTAGGGAATAATAGACTCTCAGAACTGGAAGGAGCCTTCGGGTCATCTAGTCCAGCGTGCCTCCGAGCGCCTTAAACCTTTTGTTGTACTTCACTCAAATGTTGGCTTATTTTCCTACCTACTACCCCACACAAATTATTTCAATTCGGAAAAACTCTATTATATATCTATGGCTTATACTGACCTACATTTACTTCCTATAAATGTTTCGCATCTTGGATTTGAAAGAAGCAAGAACAGAAAGAAACGCAGCTACCCAGCATACTGGCTTCTGGTGGATCTGTAACCTTATGTCCTGTTGAGAAAGGAACACAAACGCAATGAGAAAACAAAAACAAAAACAAAAGATGAAGAATTCCAGACAGGTAATTGTTCTCAGTGCTTTCTAAGTCCAACTATAAGAAGCTCTGTAATTAAAAAATAATAAAAAAATAAAAAATAAAGTGTCAGTGAGGAGACAAATATTTAGTATGATTCTAGTATATAGTCCATATGAAGCCAAGTAGAAGGAAAGCACCTTTCTCAACATGTGATATATAGATGGAAAATAAGTGAATTTAGAGAGACAGAACAATCTCGGTGTTTAAATATCTATTGCTTTGTCTCTACACCTACAACCATTTCAATATTATAGCCATTGAGATGTCCCAAGAGAACGGACTGGCATTTGAAATGTTTTTAAAAATCGGCCCCTCTGGACTAAGCCTTTCTTAGTACATTCCCCTATCTTTCAACCTCATGGTGTAAAGCAAATATCAACTGATAAATTAGAACTCAGAGGCAAGGAGTTTCAGGGATACACATGGGAGAGCATGATAATAGGCAATAAGTCACCAGATTCTGAACCTCAGGTCTCTGATGAGAAAATGTTAAGTGCAATAGTGATTATGGTTTTCAGGGGATTAGAGAAGTTGGCACATTCTCCAAGTAGAGACTTGCGCCAAGGGAAAAACAGAGGGGAGGAGTTGCCTACAAGCTGAATTGAGATGCGGATTTCCATTAGCATGATTAATTGAGGGAGAGCTCTCTGGGAAAGAAGATGAGTAAGAAAGGGGAAAATGCTTTTATTATTATTATTATTTATTTTTGTCTCAAAAACATGAGTGGGGAGAGGCAAAGAGAGAGGGGGCAGAGGATCTGAAGCAGATGCTGTGCTGACAGCAGTGAGCCCAACATGGGGCTCTAACTCATGAACCATGAGATCATGTCCTGAGCCAAAGTTGGAGGCTTAAGGGACTGAGCCACCCAGGAGCCCAGGCAGGGGAAAATATTTAAGAAAGAGCATAATCTGAATTGGACGCTAGCCTACACCTGATGCAATGGAGACTCAGGAATACAAATTGCCCCAGGGAGTTGGTCAGACCATAAGGCAAAGAGGCTGCCCTTTTCTTTCCCGGTGTCAGGCCATTATTAACTTAGGACTACCCTGGTGGTCTATGGAAGTTGGGCTTATATCCTATGCAAAAAAAAAAAAAAAAATAGAGAAATTTTAGACAAAGTCAGAGGCATACTAGTCAGGAAAAATGGCATGGAATCTCAAAGGATTGGACTAGATGTGCTTAAATACTTCCAGCTAAAACTCAAGGTTGATGGTTCGGTGCTCAGTACTGATGAGCAGGGCCCACCAGGAGTGAACAGTGTCTACATATGTTCTTCAAATATGCAGAGTTTTAGAGAGACGAGAAATACTGTGGGCGAAAGCCTGACAGTTTTGAAAATCTCTTAACCCATCATTATATTTAATGAATATTTAAATATTATTTTATTCTTTTCAGAATTGCTTCTGACATATTCCTCGAAGATATGAAGATCACACACCTATTGGAAATGTATGTCTTTGGTCTAGTAATTTTTAAGATTTGCCATATTGCCTACTTTTTAACACATTTGACAGAATTCCAGGTTAATCTGGACCAAAATGAAATCACGTGGCACTAATTATTTTAAATTTTAAATATCATAAGATAAAAAATATTAAATCTGGAAGAGGTCTTGAGGATTGCTATATCAAAATTAATTCAGTTGCAAGAATTACAATTGATAGGGAGACAAATTCAAGTGACTTAAAAAATAAAAGGCAGTCGTTGGTCTAGAGGGTGGGTTTCACATATAGTTTTACAGAGAGGTCTACTTATCAACAAGATGATATTTCTATAATTCTTTTGACCTTGCCTTTCTTTGTGCTTTGGCTTTCTTCTAGGGGTGACCTCTCTCTTGGTACTGTTAAAAGCAAGAAAACAGGCTCTGGTCACCAAACTGAGACTTAACAGTTGGAGCCTTGGCTCTCCTAGAAATGGAATCTAGTCAATGAGGAATTGCCTGATCAGCACTAGTTAAATAATCTGCCTGACCCCTGTCATCTCCTGGAAGAAAGTTAACAGCAACAAGCAACCAACCTAATTTTTGTCTAGGATAACTTTCTTGTTTCCACTACTTTCTGCCTATGAAGGCCCTTCATTTTCACACAGCTCCTCAGAACTCCTTTTTTATCTGCTAGATCAAATGCTGCCCAATTTATAAACTGCTGAGCAAAGCCACCTGAGGCTTTAAAATTTATTCAGTTGAATTTTAGCTTTTTAATAGCAGCAAACGTGCCCAACTCAATCCCAGGCATTTTTATGCATATGCAACATTCTTCAACAAATAATGTCTTTTTCCCTAAAATCTGAAGCAGAATATTAAATACTGATTCTGATTTGTCTGGCTTGGGGCTTATGCTGATATATGTGGTCAAGAGAGATTGAGTATACTGATTGACTTTGAAGAGATTCTATACCATGACCATTGAGCCAGTAGCATGGTCAACGCCCTAAGAACTATGCAAATTGTCAGATGTCTAAGGCTATTGGGAAAGAGAAGAAAAAATATGGAAGGCAAATGCATGTCTGCTATATTATCTAGTATGCTTTTGTGTTGATGGATTTGTATAAAGAATCGAAGTAGAACTTAGACACTTAACGGGAATGGAAGACCCTCAGTCCTCCGACTCTGAACTCAGTGCTCTTTCTATCATACCAGATTTTTTCACACTCACTCTACCGATTTCTTCTAAGACTTTCTAATGAAATACCAGATAATATCAATTAGATTTTTAAAATCCTAATAAGAAACGTACTCTGGGGTTCCTGGGTGGCTCAGTCAGTTGAGCACTGACTTTGGCTCAGGTCATGATCTCACGGTCCATGGTTCATGAGTTTGGGTCCCATATCGAGTTCGCTGCTGTCAGCATAGATGTTGCTTTGGATACTCTGCTTCCCTCCCCTGCTCATGCTCTCTCTCTCTCTCTAAAAGAAATAAAACATTTTAAAAAAGTAAAAGAGAGAGAGAGATATGCATCATGAGGCATGTTGTGTTACTCATTCTCTTGTGTTAACGACAGCCCTGTGTTAGAATAATCTTTCGATAGAGTTTTAAAGAAATGTAGACATGTGGGACTCATTGTCACACAATCCAACTTTAGAAATTTAGGTTAGAGAATGAATGTTTATATTATACCAAGTACCCTACAAATAATTACAGAGGTTGTGGTTAAAAACTCCAGCTGTCTGTGTTTGAGTATCGTTTAACACCAAGACACCTTCATCAAGAGATCACATTGATTTTCTATTAAATTCTGGATCTATTCCCTTGAGATGAGTGTTTTATTCAGCAATTATATATTCTTGGGTTTTGATTCAACTCATAGATAACTGTGAGGGCACAGGGCAGTTGTCATTGGACTTCAAATGACAACCACATTACTAACTTCAGCAAAGACATTCTTGGCCACAACTCAGTAACCAAAATCCTCACTCCTCAGAACCAAAGTTAGAGAAAAATTATTCTTTTCTAACAATATTTCTCTAAAATAGAATGTGGGAGAGTAATTTATAAGATTATAGACTTGAAACAGAATGATTATACACTGGAAATTCCTTTCTTCTTGGATGTTTTGAAGGCAGAACAGCTAGAAATATCATGAAACAATAAAACAAAATCAGAGCTTATTCTAAAATATATCACTCGGTTTGGAAAAATAATTGAATTCTAAAATAAAAGTTATAGTTCGGGTGAGATTAAAGACTATAATAAACTGTTCATTGTTAGTTGTTTTGTAAACTTAATATCCTTAGCATTAATCACTTTTTGCTTCAAATTAATAGTAAGGCATGTAGAATTTCAAATATTCACAAAGTATGAACAAAATATTTCATATTGTAGTGTATAGAACTAAAAGAAGGGAAAATCTGTGCTTATCTGAGCACAACTGTCCAAAAAATTATAAACAGAAATAAGCCAATTAATTTCTCTGATAAATTAAAAGATAGACACAAAAGCTTTCACTTAACTGATTAAATTCTCTTTTGTTTTGGTTAGCTAACTGCTTTCAATAAAGTTAAAAGAATTAAATCATCCTAAAAATGTTGAAAGTAACTGACTAGTTCATTAATAAATATTAATTTCATGACTGGAAAGGAAAATAATTTTTTTAATCCACCAAGGACTCTTAGTAAACAAAAGCTTCCATGATTTCGATTAGATGATTTAACATGAGAGAAAGACAGCTCACTCCTAAGCAAAGCTGTGTTTCTGTCATCTACGTCCAGCCTGGGCAGAGTGCCCAGTGTTTTCTGTTTGTTCATTTGGTTTTTTTGTTTGTTTGTTTTGTGGGATTTTTTGGTTTCAAGTTTTTATTTAAATTCCAGTTAGTTAACATACAGCGTAATATTAGTTTTAGATGTAGGATTTAGTGATTCATCACTTACATACAACACCCAACGCTCATCGGAACAAGGGCACCTGTTGACTCCATCACCTCACCCACCTCTCCTCCAGCAACCTTCAGTTTGTTCTTATAGTTAAGAGTCTGTTTTATGGTTTGTCTATTTTCCCCCTATATTCATTTGTTTTGCTTCTTTAATTCTACATATGAATGCAATCATATGGTATTTGTCTTTCTTTGACTGACCTATTTGCTTAGCATAATATACTCTAGCTTCATCCACATCACTGTAAATGGAAAGAGTTCATTCTCTTTGAATGCTGAGTAATAGTCCAGTGTGTGTGTGTGTGTGTGTGTGTGTGTGTGTGTGTGTGTGTGTGTGCGCGCGCGCGCACTACATCTTCTTTGTTCATCAGTTTATGGATATTTGGGCTCTTTCCATAGTCCGGATATTGTTGATAATTCTGCTATAAACATTGGGGTGCATGTATCCCTTTGAACCAGTATTTTTGTGCCCTTTGGGAAATACTTAGTAGTGCAATTGTTGGATGGTAAGATCGTTCTGTTTTTAACTTTTTCAGGAAGCTCCATACTCTGTTTCCCAGAGTAGCTGCATTAGTTTGCATTTTCCCACCAACAATATAAGAGGGTTCTCCTTTCACTTTTCCTCACCAACATATGCTGTTTCCTGTGTTGTTAATTTTAGCCATTCTGACAGATGTGAGATGATATTTTGCTTAAATTTTGATAATTACTTAAATTTTTTATATATGCTTCATAGAATGAGTTTGGAGGTTTTCCTTCCATTTCTAGTTTTTGGAATAGCTTCAAAAGAATAGGTGTTAACTCTTCTTTAAATATTTGCTAGTATTCCCCTGGTAAGCCACCCAGCCCTGGACTTTTGCTTTTTGGTAGATTTTTTATTACAAATTTGATTTCTTTACTGGTATTGGTCTGCACAAATTTTCTATTTCTTCCTATTTCAGTTTTCATAGTTTATGTTTCTAGGACTTTGTCATTTCTTCCAGATTTCCATTTTATTGGCATATAGTTGGTCATAATATTCTCTTATTATTGTTTATATTTCTGCAGTGTCGGTGGTGAATTTTCCTCTTTCATTCTTGATTGTATTTATTTGGGCCGTTTACTTTTTTTTTTTTTTAAATCAAACCGGTTTCTTTATGTTTGTGATTAATTAATTTACATATTGGGGTGCTACCACATCTGGAGCATAAATGTTTACAATTGTTAGATCTTCTCGGCGGATAGACCCTTAATTACGATATAATGCTCTTCTTCATCTCTTGTTACAGTCTTTATTTTAAAATCTAGATTGTCTGAGATACTACTCTTGCTTAAATTTGGTGACCATGCTGTTTTTCCATCTCCACTCCTACACCCAGGCTATTTTCCTTTTAAGGCGAGATCCCAGGCTCTAAAACTGATTGGTTATGCAAACTCAGAGAATTCAACCCATCTGGTTTTCAAGGCCAGACATTATGGGGATGCTATTTTCCCTGTGCGGGCTCCCTAGTGCTTTCCTCTCTCCGACCTCAGGTCCCTTCCTCCTGTGGGCAGCTCCTAAGACCACTGTTTCTGCCCTTCCTAACCTCTCAGATGTGGCTTCTTCTTTAGATTCAGTAGTGGAGTTTCTTCTGCCAGTCTTCAGATTGATCTCTGGTTGATTGACTTGGACGTGTTGGGTGGTATCTAGTTGTGAATGTGGGATGGGTGAGCTTAGGTCCTCTTACTCTGCCATCTTCCCAGCACTCGCTTGAAAGTTTTTAAAAATTTTAATGAAAAATTTAATAAATTGGGTAAAGAGACAATGCATTAATTTTAGACATGATAAACACACACACACATTACTAGGATTGAAACTAAAATAAATTATATTAAAATGTTAACTGTAATACCTGCCTCTGATTTTTCATAATTATTTCCCTTCTTCATATTTCTGTAATTTATTTTCCATGTATTTTTAACAAACACTGCTATAGCTATGACTAATCACAGCAACTATAGCTATCTAACTAACTAACTATACACGAATTGTCCAGATTTGCTATTTCATATTTCAGATAAGTTTAAAGAAACTGGTATAAGAAATTAGTGACAAGATTAATTCAGCCTGCATAGGCTATTTTCTGTTTTTAAGCTACAGTACTTTTCCATTCTCCATGAATTCTTCAATTCAGTAAGAAGGCCTCTGCAGATTTCCTGACAAATTTTTAGATTCATGTCAGCTGTACATTCTGATTTATATACATTTAAATTACTTAAAATCAGTGAAGCAAACACAGTCATGATTGCTAAATGCCAAGTCATAGAAATACAGTATTGTTCCTACTAACTCTTTTCATTTCATATAAAAAAATATATTGATAGAGTTGAGCCAAAGAAATAGAGTTGTTCTAATGCATAGAAGAATTAAGTTGTGGGAGAAGTTAGAGATAGTCTCTGTCCCATGAAGCCCCACAAAGATTATGGCAATGTCTTCTCATTTAATCTTTTCAACTTACTTTTTCCAATGAAAATTATACACATTAATCTTACATTTAGGATAACTACCCCTAACTGAAATCTTTTAAAATATGAGTTATAGTAGCTTTCTAAAAATAACCTTTTTCTTCAGGTTAAAAAATTGAGGCTAGTTAATTTAACAATACAATCATTATAGACACACATAAATACACATTTCATGGGAATGAAGATGTATTTTAGGGTCATCGGACACTGTTCATAATTTCTGACGAGCTAAGGTAAAATTCATTCCATATATCAAAATGTTCTTTATCTGTGAACAGTGGATTTTTCTTTCTTTTTTAAAGTTTATCTATCTATTTTGAAAGAGAGACAGTGGGAAGAATGATGGAGGGGCAGAGAGCAAAGAGAAGAGAGAATCCCAAGCGGGATCCATGCTGGCAGCACAGAGCCTGATGTGGGCTCAATCTCATGAACTGCGATCAAGACCTGAGCAAAGATCAAGAGTCTGCTGCTCAACCAACTGAGTCACCCAGGCACTCCTGGATTTTTTTTTAAATCGTTACAAGGAAAGCATAGTACAAAATGGGACTTAGGCTGTTCATTCCCAAGAGATAATTTCTCAGCCCTTTACTAGTTTATATAAGTCCCAATTATAGGAGTAATAAATTCATAAGACTCTATGATGTTTACTCATCCATGCTTTCTATTTCTTAGTAGTTTCGTTAGAAACAGAAAGATTCCCACCATGCGCCACAGTTTAGAAGGAACAACAAATATAATTGGATGTTGGAAGCTGTTGCTTTCAATAACATTGGTTATAAAGTAAAGCAGGAACTTTGGTATGGTGTGACCCTGTTTTGCCCATGAATATCAATTTTGGATTTTTTCTCTTTATATAGAATTTTTTTAATTTTTTTAACTTTTTTTCATTTTTTTTTTATTTTTGAGAGACATAGAGACAGAGAGTGAGCAAGGAACGGGCAGAGAGAGGGAGATATAGAATCTGAAGCAGGCTCCAGGCTCTGAGCTGTCAGCACAGAGCCCGACGTGAGATCATGACCTGAGCTGAAGTCGGCCGCTTAACCGACAGAGCCACCCAGGCGCCCCTATATAGAAGTTTTAGAAAAATATTGCAAGAGGCAATAAGGGCTATTTCACAAAACAAAATATTTAATTTACCAGGAAAATACAACAAATCTAAATATATATGTACCCAAATATGTGACCTCAAAGTGTACAAAACAAAAATGAATAGAACTACAGAAAAGTAGACAAATTAACAATCATAGTGGGAGACTATGACCATTAATAAACAGTATAATCCAGTGATTGAAGAAAAAGCAGAAAAAACTTAAGGACAAAGAAAGAAGGTTAAATACCTATTATATAAATCCAGTAAAGCATAGTAAGATAAAGACAAAGCAAGTAAAACCATAAAAGTAATAAAGGATAGAGCAAAAATTACTAAAATAGAAAATAAAGAGAGGAATCAATGAGGTCAAATAATAGCTTTTTGAAAAGATCCATAAAATTGATAAGACTTTGGAAAGTCTGATAAGACAAATAAAAACAGAAAGAAGTATTATTACTGATATCAAAAATAAATAAGGAACCTTCAGTGCTTCACCTTACACTCAATAGACAAGAGGAGAATAAGACATTGTGTGCAAATTTACTCCAGCTAATGTACATACGAAACAAACCGACAACTTACATGAAAACTTCTTTCCCTCTAAGAATACTATTATGAAAATGAAATCACAAGTGATATCAAAGGAGAAAATACTTTCAAATCATATATGTGGTAAAGAAATTATATCCAGGGTATGTTATAATTTTTACAATGTGAAAAAATAGAAGAAAAAACAACCAATTTAACAAAAGTTATAACATTTGAATATACATTTAAACAAATACGACACACAAATGGCCAATAAGCACAATAAAGATGCTCACTATTATTAGTCATCACAGAAATGCAAATTAAAACAACAATGAAATAGGACTTTGTTACCCAATAGAATGACTATAATAAAAGTCAGATGTCTGTGTGGGGGGTGAGAGGGGTACCTTCGATGACTCCATTGATGGTGGGTCTGACCCTTGATTTCAACTCAGGTCATGATCTCAGTGTTTGTGGGACTGAGATTCTCTCTCTCCCTCTGTTCCTTTCCCCCGCTCATGTTCTCTTTCTTTCTAAAATAAAATTTTTAAAAAGTCAGATGAGAACAAGTATTGGCAAAAGAGCAGAGGAACTGGAATCCTCATGTAATTCAGATAGGAAGGTAAAATGTAAAAGCTACTTCAAAAAATAATTTGGCATTTTAAAAAAAAATTTCCATATGACCCAACAATTTTACTCCTAAGAATCCGACCAAGAGAAAAGATGTTCTCACAAACACATTAGGTGAATTTATATAGTAGCATTATTTATAATAATCGAAGAAATGAAAAGAATCCAAAAGCTTATCAACTGATAAACAAGAGAGTAAAATGTGGGATCCATACAATAGAATATGATCCAGCAACATATATGAATGAGCCACTGATACTAAACTACTGCTAAGAAACTTTTTGATGTTTTCGTTTATTTTGATGAATGTCAAATCTAACATGCTAAATGAAAGAAGCTAGTAGAAGCAACCCAAATGTCCATCAGCTGATGAATATATAAAAAAAATCTGGTATATCTATTTCATAGAATATTATTTGGTAATAAAAATTAGCAAAGTACTGTATGATAAAATGAAGCTATCACAGAAGATTACACATTTCATATGATTCCATTATATGAAATGTCCAGTATAGGCAAATTTATAGAGTAAGTTATTTATTTTATTATTATTATTATTTTTGTTTATTTATTTATTTTTGTTTTTGAGAGAGAGAGAGAGAGCCAGAGTACCAGTAGGGAGAAAGAGATCATCTTTTTTTAAAATTTTTTAAATGTTTATTAATTTTTGAGAGAGAGAGAGAAGGCATGAGTGGGGGAGGGACAGAGAGAGAAGGAGACACAGAATCTGAAGCAGGTTTCAGGCTCTGAGCTGTCAGCACAGAGCAGGATGCAGGGCTCAAATCCACAAACTGTGAGACCATGACCTGAGCCAAAGTCAGATGCTTGGCCAAATGAGCTACCTAGGTGCCCCAAAAGAGAGAATCTTAAGAAGCAGGCCCCAAGCTCAGTGTGGAACCTGACATGGGGCTTGATCCCACAGTGCTGGGATCCTGTCCTGAGCTGAAATCAAGAGTCAGTTGCTCAAATGGCTGAGACATCCAGGCATCCCTAAAGTAGGTTAAAGTTAGATGTTGCCTAGGACTTGGTAGTGACAGTGATGATGGTGGAGGTTGAGAAGAAAAAATGGAGTGACTTCTAATGGGTATAGGGTTTTTTGGAGGGGCAACACATTTTGAAAATTGATTGTGGTGATAGTTGCACAACTCAGGGCATATACCAACTGAATTGTATACTTTAAATAGGTGAACTATATGATCTGTAAATTACATATCAATAAAACTATCATTAAAATGTTTTACATCATATAATAGTTCTAAATAATATGCAATATGTGTACAGGTAACTTCGTTTCCCATCCTACATTTGTCTGTGGGAAATCAAATCTCTCTGGCTTGTATCTCAACTCAGAATTTCCTGTATTCCAAAATTTCCATATTACATTGGTGGGTTTGTCTCACCCTAATCTCCAACTCCCTCATAGCCCCCTCCTGGAACATCGGGTTAACTCATGCAAAACTAGGTGACTAAGAGAGGCCATTCAGGGTTTCTACTTGGCTTTTTGTTCCTTTGTTATTGTTGTTGTTTATACTTCCTTTTATTCTTTTTATGCTCAGGCAGCTTTCTTTGGCCCTACTGTGCCAAGGAATATCTTAGGGCCTCTGGAACTTATGTCCGTGGATCTCTCTAGTAAGAGCTTATCCAAAAGGCAGACGGTGGTCTTTTCTCTTTATGGCCTAATTTTTTTCAGCTCTGAATAATAAGTACATCACTCATAGCTACAGTTTTCTCTGTGTTGGCCCTGGTATCATTCTGCAAAATTCTGAGTGGGAAATAATACAATGTTATCATTATGAAGACTGTTAAGGCATCTATTTAATATTGTCTCTTTAAGAGATAATGCCTCTTTCCACCTATCTAAAGGGCAGAAACGTTTGAAATTGTTGTGATGAAAACATGTGTAAAGTGACAATGGAGCTAGAGGAAGGATCATTAAACTTAGTCTGAGAGAGGTGAGAACATCACCCAAAGAAGTTTCCAAGAAGACAAAACAGTTGAGCTAAGTCTTGGAAGAGTAAGGCATCTCAGACATATCAACTGAGAGTTGTTGGCCTTTTGAGTTCCACTTGCTTCCTTCATAAAACTGTGTTCTTAGACTCTTAACTTTGTTAACACACTCTTGTTCATTCTATGGTATTCTCCTTGAGGAGATAGGCTCTTGTTCTTTATCTTTCTTTGTGCGAAGTTCTTAATCTTCATGTGCCTGGTCACAGGATTCCCTGTTTTGGTGACTCTATGATGAAAGGGTCTTCATGTATTGATGCCAATAGGCGCAGGGCATGCCAGACATTAAGTTTGGTTCAACCCAGGGAAATTTGAATGACAAAACTGAGCATACATTATGTTTGCACAATAAGCTTCTTTTTTAAGCTGCCCATTATTAGATATAGAATTGATTGCTACTGGATGAAATTTATATTAGCACATGTGGCTGCCATATATATCCTTCTTTTAAAATTATAAATGCAATATAGATGAATTTAGTATAAGATATATCACTATTAGAGCCAACCGTAGAATGTGATGGCTGAAGTGTTCTTCTTTGGATACAGTCATCTTTTGATAAATTAGGACCACATCTCACTGTAGTTATATATTAGCTATGTGCTTTTTGGACATGTTATCTAACCACTTAGAACTTAATGTCCCTGATTTGTTAAAAGAGGATAATTATTCCTATATAATCAGTTTTGTGTCAAGCTTCGGTCAAGAAAACAGAAGCCACCTATGCTACCAGTAGTAGAGATTTAAAAGCTTAAACAATTATTGGAAGGGCTGAGGAAATAAAGATCAAGGAAGCCACTATCACCAAGGAACAGAATAGAAAACCCAGAAATAAACTCACAATTTCATGGTCAATTAATCTTTGACAAAAGAAGATAGGATATGCCAATAGGGAAAAGGCAGTCTCTTCAACAAATGGTGTTGGGAAAACTGGACATTTACATGTAAAAGAATGAAACTGGACCACTTTCTTACATGAAACAGAGACATAACTCAAAATAGATAAAGACCTAAGCACGAGGCATAAAACCATGAAAATCCTACAAGAGAACACAGGCAGCAATTTCTCTGATATCACTTTTCAGTGATAAACACTTTTCTAGATACGTCTTCTGAAGCAAAATAAATGAAAGCAAAAATAAACTATTGGGACTCTAGCAAAGTAAAAAGCTTATGCACAGCAAAGGAAATAATCAACAAAACTAGAAGGTAACCTACCCAATGGGAGAAGATACTTGGAAATGACACATCTGATAAAGTGTTAGTATCCTAAATATATGAAAGAATTTATACAGCTCAACACCCAAAAAACGATAGATCCAATTAAAAATGGCAGAAGACATGAACCAACATATCTCCAAAGAAGACATATAGATGGCCAACAGACACATGGAAAGATGCTCATCATCACTGATTAGTTGGTAAATGCAAATCAAAACCGCAATGAGATATCACCTCACACCTGTCAGAATAGCTAAAATCAAAACCATAAGAAACAACAAATGTTGGTGAGAAAGTAAAGAAAAAAGAACACTTGTACATTGTTGTGGGAATGCAAACTGGTGCAGCCACTGGGAAAGACAGTATGGATCTTCCTCAAAAAGTTATGAATAGCACGAGTCTATGATCCAGCATTCACACTACTATGTTTTTTACCCCAAAAATACAAAAAGTCTAATTAAAAGGAATATATGAACCCTATGTTTATGGCAGCATTATTTACAATAGCCAAATTATAGAAAGAGCCCAAGTGTCCATGGGTAGTAAATGGATAAAACAAATGTGGTATATATACACAATGCAATATTTTTCAGCCATAAGAAGGAATGAAATCTTGCCATTTACAACAACATGGATGAAGCTAGGCCATATAATGCTAAGTGATAGAAGTCAGAGGAAGATAAATACCATATGATCTCACTCATATGTGGAATTTAAGAAACAAAACAAATAAGAAAAGGAAAAAAAGAGGAGGCAGACAAACCAAGAAACAGACTTTTAGTTATAAAGAATGAACGGATGGTTAGCAAAAGAGAGGCGAGTGGGGGGATGGGTGAAATAGGTGATGGGGATTAATGAGTGCACTTATCATGATGAGCACTGAGTAACGTGTAGAATTGTTGAATCACTATATTATACACCTGAAGCTTATATGACCCCATATGTTAACTACACTGGAATTAAAGTGGAAGACTTAATAAAAAATTTTTTTAAATGAAAAAGAAAATAGATTCCTTCTATGTTACCAGTCAGAAAGGTTTTAAAGTTGAAACAATTGTTGAAAGGCTGAGGAACCGAAGGTCAGGGACGCCACCATCACCAATATCAGACAGAAGCACAAAGATAGATGATTAAAAGCAGTTCAGCCCAAAGTCATGGCAAGTTTCAATCTCTCTGGAAAAGCTTCTCTAGATGGTCTCAGCCTATAGCCAGGATGCAGGTTCTTCTCATGAAGCTCATCTGAAAGTTGTATTGAATCTTGTATCTTCCCAGGAAGAGCTGGGGATCTCTAGAGAATATAGTATGTCTTTCCCGCTTGTGATATCTCAGACAGGATTTCTCATTTCAGACTCTAGGTCAGAAGTATATGTACAAGTGAATTCAGTGAAACTTAGTTCCAAGTATTTCTTGAAGCTGAGGAGAATTTAGATGGGACACCTCAGCACTCGTTATTGAGATATTAGATAAGATCAAAATGTAACATTTTGTAGTTCCACATACAGTATATATTTAACAACTGGTGGTTATTATTATGGGTAGAGTTCTAAGGTATTATATCCTCCCAAAGCAACCTAAAGTATACAGACTTACTAATTATACACTGGAAACACTTCCAAAATCCACTCTAACATTTACTGACACTTCTACACCAGTTCTGCATGCCAATTTCTTCCTGTCTTAAATTAAATAGGTAATTTAGAGCTACAGGAAAAATTGTCTCCGTTATGATTTCAGAGTGCTTTCATATATATACATATATACCCAAGGCTTATTCTTTCAACATATTTTAACCACCATTTCTAAGTCATAAAAGGAAAAAAAAAAAGATCTTTCAAGTATGCTGAACTTTAGTAGGAAACTGCATATTAATGGCTACATTTATAATATCTAAGGAAAGTTGAAGAGGGCGTTTTAAATCCACTGCCCCCTAATTCTTTCAATATTTTTAACAGCCCATTTATTCTTCTGTACCATGAGAATTCCATTAATACCCATACATTAAATTATTTCAGTGAAATGTTTAACGTGCTTTTAAAATAAAGGCTGACTTCAACTCTTTTCGAGGGATTGTAGCGGACGTTAAAAATCCAGAATAGAACTGATAATAGAAGACTTCACACAGCACACCTTTAGCAATGCTCTGTAATTAGCAATTTAATTGTAACCTGCACTTCAGAAGATAGCCAGAACCCTGTATTTGACTTACAAATAATAAATTAAGCTCTAATTCCATAGTGAATTCTTGAAACTTACAGAGAACAGACTAGGCTTTCTCTTTTGAATAGATTAATAATATTAGCTACAATTTATACAATGATATGACAGGTAGGGTTTTATGTATGCTGACTAATTTTATGTCCAGAGAACTTATAAAGTATGTACTATTATGATCATGTCCTTCTACTGATGAGAAAACTGAATCAGAGAGAATGGAAATAAAGTACCCAAGGTAAAGAGCAATCAAGCGATGGAACTTATAAGTGAATCCAGTCAATCTGATACTAGAACCAACTTTTCTGAATAGTACGCTTCCACTATAAAAGATAACAGAGCCCCAGAGTCTCATTATCTATGTGAGTATACTTAGGCCATATATCTAGACTATGAGTTAATGATCTAACTCTCATTAGAGAGCTGTCAAAACTATACTATTAAAATATCCTAAGTATATTTAATATCCTTACGTTATATTTAATGTAGACTTAACTTACAATATGGCAATGAGTAATAAAATACAGGAAAGATCAGAGGGGGGAAGAGGAAAGAAAATGGTGAGAGTATATTAGAAACTATTATTTTACTTACACATATCCCTGTTTCCCGAGAGTTTATTTACTAATATTATCAAAAGAAGAATCGAGGGTGACTTAGAATTATTGATGTGTAGATAAGCTGTAACATTGTTCAGCTGACAGGCAGGGTACAGTCAAAGGGCTTAAGAGCTGTGGGCAAGCAACTGGACCTCTGTGATCTTCCAAATTACCAAACTATTTCGATTTATCAATTAATGGGAATACATTGTATATAATTTCTTAGAAAACCAAAGAAAATCTTTATAGAATACCTGACACAATTTTGAGGATTAAAAACATTATATGTTAGCAACAGATGATAGCTTTTCCTTTTCGTGGTATTCAAGCATCTATAGTAACGAACGTGAAATGCGTGACTGATGTGTTAAGTCTAATGAACTGACTTCACCATCTGATATTCAACGTCTACATAGCACTATTATTATATGATAAAAGATAACGCAGGCTAATTAGGATTATCAAGCTCTTGCATAATTTTTTGAATACTAGGGCTCAAACATTAAAGAATTCACTCTTTCGATGCCAATGTAAAGGATAAACTTAAGATATATCTAAAGCGTGATTCATGAAGTTGATTAATGGAATTGGAATGAAGCTTTAATTATATCTAGACTTAATTATATTCAGAGCAGAGAGGATTTTTTTAGGGCAGTGAAACTATTCTGCAAAATGGTAGATATATTTAATTACACATTTGTCAAAACCTATAGAATGGACAAGAGTGAAACATAATGTAAATTATGGACTTTTGAGTGATGATGTGTAATTGTAGGCTCATCAGTTGTAATAAATGTACCACACTGGAAGATGGGGTTGTACATGTGTGAGAACAGGGAGTATATGTGATCTCTGTCCTTACTCCTGTTAACCAAGAATGCCTTTAAAATATAAAGCTTATTAATTAATAAGACAGTACTAATGGAATTGTAGGAAGCTTTAATTACATTTATATTAGCAATTCTTTCTCAATACTTTTTTGTGTATTTTAAATCATAGCATTTTAGAATTAGGAGACTTGCAAGAAACATCTAATTCAGTTTTATTTATTAAGTATGGACTGTAGAGAGAGGGTATTCTTAGAAAGATACCCAAATCAAATATTATAAAGAAATAATTCACCAAGATATTTATATAATTGTTCCGGCTATTCATACCAGACTGTTTTCAGAGATATGTTATTTCTTTGATATTGCAGAATAAACTTTTAATAACTGAATAGAGCACTACTTATTTAACATTTAGGAGGAGGGAGAAAGGAGTTGTGGTAGACTGACTACTTTTTTGTTGTTGTTGTTTATTTGTTTATTTTTGAGAGGTGGGGAAGTGGGAGAGAGAAGGAGAAAGAGAATTCCAAGCAGGCCATCTGCTGTCATTGTAGTGCCCATCATGGGGCTTGATCCCACGAACCCTGGAATTATGACCTGAGCATAAATGAAGAGACACTTAACTGACTGAGCCACCCAGGTGCCCCAGATTGACCTTAATTGCTTGAATTAATGGCGTCTTTGAATTCCCACTCTTTAGAAATGCCTTCATGTGCTAATAGTGGCTTTGACTATATTACTGTAAAATAGACTGAGAAAGAGACTAGGAATTGGAAGACCTCAGTTCTCATTTCTGCTCTATTAGTAGTTGCTGCCATTTAAGGAAATCTCCTGGAGAAGAATGTAAATCTTCTTGATGGTGGCAGACTTATTTTTCTCACTATATGCCTACCTCCTTCTAGCATAGTTTCTGAGATAGGGTAGACACACTTTAAACATCAGGGTCATTGGGAATAGCAATTCCAAGACACGGGTCCCAATTTTACAGAAGTCTGTTGATAGACAATTGAAGTATGTACGCCTTAGAAAAGTGGCTCCTTTCCTTTATTGTACTTAGGTAGCAAATAAATTCCAGAAACAAACAAACAAAAAATATAGGTGGAATTTTTATTCCATCTTTATGGATTCAAGGATTTCAAAACTGTCTCCCTTATTTTTCCCCTCTAGAAAACTTCCTTTTATTTTTCCTATTCTTTCCTTCCCAAAGAAAGCAAATGTGATTTTCCAAATAATCACTGAATAATTAGATATATTAATCACTGGAAACCCAAGGGAGCAATCAGTCACAACTAGATAAGATCTCTTATCTAAGTCAATTTAGCAGTAACTCAGCATCTCCCTGGTTTACACCAGTATATACGATGGATTTTTTTTCTAGCAAAACAAATATCATCAGAATATACCATGAAATGCACTCATTTTTTTGAAAAATAAAAATTTAATTATGTGTTTACATAACACGTGTAGAAATTGCTGTTACGAAAAATACATGAAGAATTTAAAGATTTACTTTAGAAGTTTTAGAATTCTTTGGTAAAAATTAAACCGTTTCACAGTAATAGTTAAATTCGGATGTTAACTTTTTCTAGTATGTGGATTGTGGGAAATAAGCTTCAGAATTCCCTGGACTTGAGCTGATGAGTTAATAAGGCATAAAGAATTAAAAAGCCACAGGATGTACACACCCAAGTTGGGGTAAACAAGATTAGGTAAATAAGATTAGGTAAAGGGGCAAAGGCCCCCAGTATAGGTAAACTGGAATAAAGGCGCCCAGTCTGGGTATACCCAAAGGTATAGGGATAGGGAATCTCAGGATGAAAACATCCAAGATGAGGTAAGCAAGATTAGGTATTCAGGGCAGAAACAACCCCAACTCAGTACTATAGCAGACAGCTGCTTTCACAGGAAGGAAAGACAAAATTAGCTAAACAGGTAAACAGGGCTATAGATGGCTACAGGGGTGAAGCTGCCCAGAGCAGAGCTAATTAGCAAAAGAAAGGTGTCTGGCTGACCCTTAGGTAGCATGCTCTGTCTTTCTTGTCCCCTAGACCAGTCTAGGTAAACAGAGGTGGGACCTCATGTCAGCTGTAAACAACCTTCTGCCTGTCACCAGGATTTTGTTGTGTATTGACCCAAACCCCTAACACCACCTATCTTCAAAACCCCCTTTCTCTCACACCCATGAGTTAATGTTCGCGATTTCATTGTCACCTTGTGCATGCCCGTCACCACATTTGTAAGCTTTCTGATTGAAAGGGAAGACTGGAACTGACTCCATTTTGTTCTGTGTCCTCCATCTTGAGTAACTATAACCCCAGCCTAACCGCCATTCCAGAAAAAAAACACACCTGGCAATCTGCTTAACATGACACTGACCCTTCTCCAGGCACTCTACTAAGACCACGACCATCACCCCACCCATTGCCCCTAGACTCCTATAAAACCCGTGTGCTTTTGAAACTCCCTCTCTCTCTCTCTCTCAACCTGCTGCGTTGGTGCAGGTAGGAGATTGAGCTTGAGCTAGCTCGAATAAAGGCTCTTTGTTCTTGCATCGGACTCGGCTCCCTGGTGGTCTTTGGGGATCATGAATTCTGGGCATAACACTGATCCTAACAAAAATGGAGCAAGGGCCCTTACTTGGGGCTCTTGTCCTCTTCCAGACATTAGCCTCTTTCACATTTTTAATCCTGTATCTGCTTTCTTGCTGACAAGAGAGAACTCCAGTCAGAGTCTAGGTCAGTGGACGAATGCAATGAGATATCATAAATGAAAATGTTATAGATGTACTGTTCTGGAAATACAGAGAAAGAAAAGTAAGTATATGTTTTCTCTGAATCCTTTCCTCACTATTACACTTGCTAGTAACAGGACTTTCTCTTACTCGCAGGTAATAGCTCAGATTTTGGGGGATAATTTCCAGAGAAAAATCCAAGGATGAGATTAACTTTCCAAACAGACTACAAAGAATTTGCCTTAGACTCAACTCAGATCTTCATACTGCTATTGATTGAGAGATGGCTACAATGCTTCCCAGTAATATATGATAATAGCCAGTGACTATAATTGGAGAAGAGTAGTCATGAGTACTCATGATTATTAAGTGGGTCTCAATAATTATTGAGTGGTCAGATTGCAATCTGTATTGTATTTTGCAGAGCTGACAACAAGTGGAGGTCATTCAGAGTCTTCCAGAGCTGTGTTCTCCTATTCATTGTGAATGATATAAAACTCCTAAAATTAAGGAGAAAAGAGTAGAACATAGCATACATGTAGAATCATTGCAATCATGAAAATAAAAGCACTGAAAAAATCAAAGTATTATACAACACATTTAAATAGTTTGTCACTGTGTGACTTTAATTTTATTCTGTTTAAATTCTTACAATTTCCAAACTATCCACGATGCCATTTATAAATTGATATATACCTCCTTCCTTGTTATTCAAGGATCTCAATAAAAAGGTGAGTTTTACCTTTCATTGGGAATGCCATATAAATTGTATTTGAGCTTGTTGGGCTCCTCAACCTTCCTCTATTTTGTCTACTCAGTTTTATTAAGATATAACTTATATAATAAAACATATGAATTTAAAGTATACATATAAATGCGTTTTGAAAATTTTTTTTGCTGAACTGTAACCTATGTAACCATGCAAATGACTAGTACCTAACGAAGATAGAGAATATTGCCTAATGCCAAAAATTTCTGCAATACCTAAAGGAAAAATGTGTGTACAGAGATTTGCGGGCTACTTGAAGGGCTTTGCTCTTCCCTAAAAGTGATATGATAAGCCACTGGAAAGTACTGAGCAGAAAAATAACTTAATTTAACTTGAGGTTTAATATAATCAGGCAGGTTGAATTAAATACCATGATGCTCCCTCTTCCCAGTTTATAGGATTTAGGTCCACTTTGTACTAGAAGAGGAAATTTGTTAGGAATATATAAAGAAAACAAATACTGAGACTTCATGGAAATGTAATTAAAGGTCTTAATTATAGCCACTTGAACAAGCCTTTATGAATAAAATACTTAAATGAAATTTAAAAAATTAAAATATTTTAGTGAGTTTTTCATTCTACCACTTTTTATATATTTAAAACATTTTTAATGTTTACTTATTTTTGAGAGAGAGAGAGGGAGAGACAGATTGTGATCAGGGGAGGGGCAGAGAGAGAGGGAGACCCGGAATCCTAAGCAGGCTCCAGGCTCTGAGCTGTCAGCACAGAGCCTGACATGGGCTTGAACTTATGAACTATGAAATCATGACCTGAGCCAAAGTCAGATGCTTAACTGACTGATCCACACAGGCACCCCCAAAAGGTAGATTCTTAATATTACTTATGCTGAATGCCTTTAAAAGTTAAATCTTGGGGTGCCTAGGTGGCTCAGTCCATTAAGCAGCTGACTTCGGCTCAGGTCATGATCTCACAGGCTGTGAGTTCGAGCCCCACATCGGGCTCTGTGCTGATGGCTCATCAGAGCCTGGAGCCTGCTTCAGATTCTGTGTCTCCCTCTCTCTCTGCCCTTCCCCTGCTCACTCTATGTCTCTCAAAAATAAATAAACGTTAAAAAAAATTAAAAAAAGTTAAATCTTGGTATGCGTTAGAGCAAATGCTTCCCATTTCTGAACAAAATAGAGAATACCGTAATCATCCAGTGAATTATTTTTTCATTGAATATTTACGAGATATAATTAACCTAAATTTAAACATTTTCTTGGGCAAGTCTTCATTTTCCTTTGCATATTCATACTCACAAAAGCCCCTTCTGCTAAAGCTTAGTCTTAGTATCTGGTACCCCAGGGGTCGTCTTCAAAAGATCTCCTAGTGACAGTAATCTAGGGACATTAGGACCTTAGCTACAACCAATTTTAATAAACATATGGCAGTGGTATCAAGAAATCAATTCAAATGATACTGTCATATAGTGAGAAAATACCTTAAGTATTATACCCTGGTTATATAAAAATTTTAAACAGAAATATTAAAAATCTGAAGTTTATTATAAAAATAACATTAACCAATATTGAAAATAAAAGGACAAATAAAGTCTACAGGGAGGTAAACTTTGTTTTTTTTTTTTTCTTTTCAAGTTTTTATTTAAATTCCAGTTAGTTAACAGAAAGTAATATTAGTTTCAGGTGTAGAATCTAGTGATTCATGATGTACATACAACACCCAGTGCTCATCACAAGTGCACTCCTTCATTCCCATCGCCCATTTAGCCCATCCCCACCACCTCTCCAGCAACCCTCAGTTTGTTCTCTATAGTTAAGAGCTCTTATGGTTTACCTCCCTCTCTTTTTTTTCCCCTTCCCTTATGTTCATCTGTTTTATTTCTTAAATTCCACACATGAGTGAAATTGTGTGGTATTTGTCTTTCTCTGACTGACTTATTTTGCTTAGCAAAGTTCTCTCTAGCTCCATCCACGCTGTTGCAAATGGCAATATTTTATTCTTTTTGGGTACTTGTATCCCTTTGAATTAGTATTTTTGAATTTTTTGGGTAAATACTTTGAGGTGTAATTGCTGGATTGTAGGGTGGTTTTATTTATAACTGTTTGATGAAGCTTTATAAGGTTTTCCAGAGTGGCTGTACCAGTTTACATTCCCACCAATAGTGCAGAAGGGTTCCCCCTTTTCCACATCCTTGCCAATACCTGTTGTTTGCCTTATTGAGGTTAGGTATTCTCACAGGTGTGAGGTGATATCTCATTGCAGTTTTGATCTGTATCTCCTCCAGCGAGGTAAACTTGAAAAATATATATAAAAGGTGGTGTGTATCTTCACACAGGTATTTCCAATTCCAGCCCAATTTTTATTACCCCGAGAACTGGAACAAGTCACATAAGTTTTAAGGAAAACTAAATTTAGAAGTAAGTAAGGACCAAGGACATTTAGAATTCAGCTCTACATTTTGAGGTTGTGTGTGATGTCATATCAATAAAAAGATGCCATTAGTGTTACTCAAAGTACCATATCAGTATGGAAATATGATTTAAATCTTCTGATTTTAAATTGTCCTGGCTTCTGCAGTTCCCTTAGCTTTCTTTACTGTGGAAATAACTCCAAATATTTTTCTAACGCTTTGCCATAATTTCTGCATTCCGCAGTCTATAGAAAATCTTGTAGAAAATCCTATAGTTCAGAAAAGAAAGCCATATTTCCAAATAATGTCCACGCGACTTATTATATAAACATTTATTTTATGTTTTAAAATCTGAGAAAAGCGTACTTATATATTCAATTAATTATTCACCAAATATTATTATTATTAAGTGTTGAGCTCTGTGCTAAGATGGGGTGTTGACTATGTATACATCCTAGCCCCTGTCCTTTGGATGATTAAAATTTGGATTTTTTTTAGTTTACTTATTTATTTTGGGCAGAGAGAAAGGGAGAGAGAATCCCAAGCAAGCTACCCACTGTCAATGTAGAGCCAGACATGGAGCTAGGTCTCACTGTGAGATCATGACCTGAGCTGAAATAGAATGAGTAACTTAGTCCCCTTAGCCACCCATGCCCCCGCTAAATAAAAATGTTTTTAGAAACATCCAAATGCACTCATATCTACTGCAGAGTCTTTAGCAGAATAAAATGAAGAATAGTTGTAGAATTTTACCCAGTTTGTACCTTTCATTCTTCCAACAATTTTTTTTTTGGGGGGGATGATTTCAGTGTAATTATTTCTTATTCTGTAATCAAGAGCTATAGTTCCAACCAAGAAAGACTGACTGGTACTGGACCAACAATTACACAATTGTAAAATAGAGACAATATATGAGGAAAATACTGAGGCGTCAAAAAATAGACCAACCTAGACTGCATTCCAGAATAAAAGGGAAATTCACAAGATGAGCCCTGCTCTTGGTCACATTACCTGCATAGGGAAAATTTCCTAACCAACTGATGCCAAGACAGCTAAGTTTAGCAGCAAATATCTGCTCAGGATTGCTAAAGGGGCTGCCACACGGGGCAAGTACGGAGGAGAGAACTGCACGGAGGTTGCGTTCCGGAAGAACCTGTGGGGCTTCTCTCAAGAATCCTTGGCTGAAAATTGAGCTATCCGTGCTCAAGAGGAGAACCTGTGAGAGATAATCCAGAGCAGGCATGGAGGTGAGAGCAAATCAGAGATATTCCAAGTTGAGCAATGCTAGCAGATATTACATTTCCATCCGGAGAGGAGAGAGCTCATTATAAACCTAGGACACTCCAGAGAGAGCAGACAGGAGAGCCTTCAGAGCAAGGATCACATCTCTTCTCTCTGAACCCATGCCCCCACTACGTAAAACCCTGCATTGGGGCGGGGCGCCTGGGTGGCTCAGTTGGTTAAGCCTCCGATTTGGCTCAGGTCATGATCTTACAGTTTATGGGATTGAGGCCCACGTTGGGCTCTGTGCTGAAATCTCAGAGCCTGGAGCCTGCTTTGGATTCTGTGTCTCTCTCTCCCTCTCGCTCTCTGCCCCTCCCCAGCTTTCTCATTCTCTCTCTCTCTCTCTCTAAAATAAATAAATAAACATTTAAAATAAATAGATAGATACATAGATTAAATCATTTAAAAAAATAGCCTGCATCATAGAGCTGTTCCGAGGATGAAATAAGATTATATACAGGAGGATTCGGAAAGAGTGCTAGACAAATACTGAGTCAATAGAAGTGCTTCCCTTCAACTTCATTACGTGTTTGCGTATAACTGTAACCCAGGAGAGAAAGAAACATTCCCCCCACTTGTCCACAGATCATGAAGACTTCTGCCACACAAGTTACTCGCAGGCATTTCGGTTTCACTTTGGCTCTTTGGGATGCTGTAGGGCACTGGTGTCTGTCAGCAGTCATTAGCAAAACCAGGTTCGAAGCACCTTAGATTCTGGGCAGCAAAATCAGCCAAGAGATACCTGCGGTATTTGTCAGGGACATCTGGAAAGTAGGCCAGGGTAGGAGTAGACTTTGTGGGAGTCTATAGGCATGGTTTATTAGCACACGGAAAACATTGCTTGAGGCTAGAGATCCCGTTATATCAGAAGGGGATGCAAACCTTGGAAACATGGTTTATAAATATTAATGTGACTAGATTTAAACCAAGGCTGTGATATCCTGGGGAAATAGACTCCGAGACTTTTTTCAAAATATACTTGGATTTTGAGAAAACCTCCCATTTATGGGAATGTACAGATAACTTCTACTGCCCGCAGTATATTCTGACCTAGACTTTAAACGTAAACCTGATAAATGTGCCTGTTAAGCTTCCAATTATACAGCTACACGTGGAAGACAACACTGTGGTCATGTGACCGCAACAGGAGACACAGTGCTATAATCTAGTATTCCCCTAACTTTTCACAGCGAACCTACTCATCCAAAGCCAATTCTCCCATCCTATGTAATCTTAGAAGTTTAGGGAGGCAAATCTCTTCTTCCAAGCCACTAGGGAGGCATATATTCCATCACACAAAGGCATTAATTCTTCCCCTCTTAACCTATAAGGGTGAAAGCAGTTTGCAAAAGCCACCAATTTACAAGCCCCCCGGCTCCAAGCAAATCTGACTTCTCTGCTAGTACCCTGAAGCTCCCTTTTAATTATGGGCCTTGAGATAGTATCACTGGCAAAGCTGAATTAGCAATCTCTTCCTTAGATTTGCTGTGCTGTGGACTTCCCGTTGCTTCTTTACTGGCTCCACATAGAATTGGAAATCTTGTGGAAATGTCTCCTCTTTGTTTAAGCACGTGAGGCTAGCGTTCCCTCCCTGTCATGCATCAGAACTTGTTTCCATAGCAGCCACTTTGGGGAATGGAAGGGACTTATATGATACTCTTTCTGTAGGTAAAATCTGAAGAATAAAAGCATTAATGTTCACTTGCACAAGAACAAGGATTGCTTGGATACCTTTCTGGAAAGATGGGGACTATGTTCCCTTTGTATAGCAAGGTGCTAAGCCCTTTAAGGCAGGCTTTCATTAGAGCTTTGCTCAGGCTCCACTCTTCTTTCCTGCTAACACCACAATCCTAGGATGGACAGTTGGTAGGCTATGAAGGTGCAGAGAATCCTAACTAAGATCATTCATTTATATTTTTTTTATACTGGAGTCATTCATAGCCTCCAAAACTACTTTCGTCCAAAATTACATATCAGGGCTGCAAAAGAAAACTCTATAGTCTATTAAGGGACCCCTTTCATAGTTTGAAATCCAAGGGGGTGAGTATGGGGGGCAGACTGCAGTCTCACAGCTGTGATCACTCAGATGTAAGGAGTTTGATTCTCTACTAAATTCTCTAATTTTTGAGGCCTCAGATTTGGAGCCACTGCATGGAGTCTGGAATACAGCTCAGTATGAAGTAATATAATATGCTTATGGCAAAACCAAACGAAAAAGCAAGGCTGAATCTTAGTTTGCATAGCCCTCTTGTAATGCGTGCTCAATTCATGGGACTCTTGCTTTCTACCGAATTGCTTACTGAAAGTTGAATATTTTCATCCTATGGCTACAGCCATGACCTGTAGCCCCTCTTAGGTGGGAATCTCTAAGATTAAATTCTCCTCAGAGCCCTGTACTCATAAATTCTAAATGGCTACCAATTGCCATAGGCATATCGAAGTGATCATGACCATCTTTGTGGCCATTACATTGTCCTGTACTCTCCAAGCCATGGCCTAATTGTAGAGGTTCCCAAACTTCACTAGCTCTTGCCTCACATATCTAATGGCCACTACAGTACCTAGATCTCATGTTTTCTAAACTGACAACGTTTAGACCTTTATCTGTTTCTGCTGCCTCATCATTTAAACTCAAATTACCAGGGGCACCTGGGTGTCTTGGTTGGTTGAGCATCCAACTCTTGATTTCTGCTCAGGTCATGATTCCATGGTTGTGGGATCGGGCACCACAACAGGCTCTGTGCTCACAGCACTAAACCTGCTTGGGATTCTCTTTCTCCCTTTCTCTTTGACTCTTCCCCACCTGCGCTCTCTCGCTCTCTCTCTCTCTCTCTCTCTCTCTCTCAAAAATAGATAAATAAACTTAAAAAAATAAATTTGAATTACCATAACCAAAACAAACATAAAACAACTGTCACCAGAACTTAGTAACAAGCCACAATAACTCAGTCATCCAGCCCTCTTACAGGTGCTGTTTGCCAACAGAAACTAATACAAGCCATGAACTCCAGACAAGCCCCTGTGACCCAGTTTTCATAGGTTGGTCCAGTTCAGACACCCTGCTACCCTTCCAGGTGACCTTGAGTACACAATCATCTAATGATGATTACACATTCCAGGTGACCTTGAGTACACAACATCTAATAACAAAAAAAACACGTCTACCAGCATATCCACAGAACGGACTGAGCTATTTAACGGAGGGAAAGAGATGGCACTGATTCCAGGAAACCTTCCTTGTTCCCTTGCTCTGAAAAACTCTAAGTCAGCTTACTTATCAGCCCCTTAATTTTATCTAACCCTGAAAAAACCCATATCATGAGACCTAATTGGGGAGAAAGGGTCTTTAGGATGTGAGATTCCCTTCTTCGTTATCTAGCCATTGAATAAATTACACACTTGCCTTCAAATACTGCTTTGCTGTTTGGCTTTTTGGCGAATGGTACGAGTAGGGAAATAACCTATCACTCTAGGAACAAATTCTGGTGATCTCACCTAGACAGCTTTGGGCCTCCAAAAGCTTGGAGGACCTCCAGTGGCCTCCAAGAGTCACCTGAGTCCTGTCACGTTGTTGGGACCAGAGGAGATCCTCTGGGGATAACTGGCTAGGGGGGTCTCCAAGGGCCATCCTACTTCAAATCCGAGCTTGCCCCTTCTTTGACCACCATCTCCGTGTGACAACGACCTTGGATGAGAGGGAGAGCAATGGACAGAACAGGTTTTCTAGGCGATTGGTAAAAAACTCAAAAGTGGCAACAAGTTCAGGACTCACTCTTGGGAGAGTGAGAGACATCTCCCACTTGAGGTTGGATATGCAGGACAAAGACCATCTGAGAAAGGTGGGGGATTTGGGGCTGGTCCTCAGGGATGCTCCAGGGACATCCGAGAACAATGGTCAAAAGGTTTTCTTGACCTTTTGGGCAATAAGTTTTCTTACTTTTGTTTCTCTTTCACCCTGGCTAACACCTGGTTACATCCTCTTCCTTTCCACTTTTTGTTTGAAGCTCATTGGGGTCCCCTCTCCTTTCTATCTTCTGCTAAGTTTTCACACACCTAAGAGGAAGAAGCTACCAGTTTGATAACAAAATAACAACAAAAACTGAAACCCCCCTCTCCTTACTGCTTTTCCTGACTCTAGTAGCATAATTGTCTTTGAATTCATTCTGGACTTTGATATCTTAATAATCTTTATAAAATGCCATTCCTTTGCTTTAGAAAATTTAGTAGCTCCAAAAGAAGGAAGGAAGGAAGGAAGGAAGGAAGGAAGTTAGGAAGAAAGGAAGAAAGAAAGAAAAAGAGGGACTCTTGGGTGGCTTGGGTGACTTTTGATTTTGGCTCAGGTCATGATCTCAGGGATGGTGAGTTCTAGCCTTCCATGGGGCTCTGTGCTGATAGCATGGAGCCAGCTTGGGAGTCTCTCTCTCTCTCTCTCTCTCTCTCTCTCTCTCTCTGCCCCTTCTGCTCGTGCTCTCTCCCACAATCTCTCAAAATAATAAATAAACATTAAAAAAAGAAAGAAAAAGATGAAAAAGTCAGAATGTGGGGAAGAGCTATCAACTCAAATCAGAAGAATATATACCATATATAATTTAGCATCAAATATGGATCAGCATAGTACTGATAAAGAAATTAAAGAAAGTACTTATTAAAGAAAATAAGCCCATATTGTACAGAAACATTGATGTAAACAAATTAAAGAAAAGACTTAGATAAGAATGAGATTTATCCAAAGAAAGCAAATACAATTCAATGTAGACAATTCATTAACATAAGGCATTACACTAAAAAACTAAAGAAAAGACTGATTATCATCTTAATATATGCAAAAAAGCATTTTTAATGTTCACTATTTGTCATAATCATACTAGAAAATAAAGGAACAAAAATGAACTTCTATAATATGATTTTGTTTTTTTTCACCAAAATCTGTAATGAAGTTTATAATTAATACTAACACGTTTGCTTTATTAAGGCAAATAATAAATAAATGAGAGAGAGGCATTTAATAAGGCAAAGGTGCCTCTATCAGAATTCTTTTCTTATTTAATACTATATTAGAATATTTTGTCAAAAATAAGATAATAGCATGAAAAGAGAGCTACAGTGTGAGTTCGTATGGGAAAAAACAATATTATCATTATTTAGAGCTGATACCTATTTGTAGCCAAAAATAGAGGAAAATAAGCAGACATAGTATTTGTACCAATAAGAGAGGTTGTAGGATGTGTGATTGATATATGAAAACAATTACCATCTCTGTTCCAGAAATAACCAACCTGCAAGAAAATGGTTTAATATATTAAGGTTTTATTTTTAGTTCCAATTCAGGTTATGAATTATGCTCTATTTAAAACTATTTTTAATATAAACAGGATAAGTATGGTGTTAAATTAGGGTAAATGCTCATTATTTTTACAAGTATAACCAGTTAACCTTGCATCATTTGTTAAAAGACTTTCTTTTCCCATTGGATTGCCTGGCCACCTATTTGTGGATAATGTATTTTTTACATTGATCTACATATCTGTCTTTTCACCATTATTAAAGTACTTTAATACCTGCATAAAGTTAAGTCTTTAAATCTGATATCGTGAATCTTTCCATTTTTTTCTTTATTTTAAAAACTGCTATAGTTATTTTCTATTTTTTTTTATTTCTACATACATTTCAGGAAAAACTTGAAAATCTCTGTCAAAAAAGCCTGCTGTAATTTGACTGATATTTGAAAGTATTGGCTAACTAAGAGACAATTGCCATCATAAGGTAGATTGAGTCTTTCAATCCATAAACATGGTATATCTCACAAACTTATTTAAGTCTTTAAAAATACTATCCAACAATGTTTGTATAGAGGTCATTGATGCCTTAGATTTGTTTCTAAACATTTTATGTTTCTGGGCATTACTAAAAGTTGAATTATCTTCTTCATGTTTTTTTCCAATTATTTTCTGCTAATGTGAAAAGCTCTAGCTGACTTTTGTATAGTAACCATGTACCCTCTGATCTTGCTAAATTTGCCTACCAGCTCTTGTTTTATATAGATTTCCTGGGATCATCTAGGAGAATGATTATGTTATCTGCATATCTCTACTATTTTTTCCTTCTACTCTTGATGTTTTAGTTTATCTTTATTGGCTAATTACATATAGCTATCAAACCTAAGAAAATGTGACTAGAAGTGATGAAAATGGGTATTCTTTCTTTTTTATAAAAAGCACGGAGAAATAATGTAGACTTTCACAAATAAGAAAGATGTTGACTGACTGTTTTCTGCATATGTTCTTTATCAGTTTGAGTAAGTTCCCTACTATTGCTAGTTTTTCAGAGGGATTTTGTTTGTTTGTTTTCAGAGGGCTTTTGTTGGCTTGTTTTCAATGGATAGATGTTGAATATATTATGTGATCTTTCTGAATCTGTGACAATGATTATGTAGTACTTCTTTATTTTGTCACTATCATGAATTTTATTGGATTTTCAAATGCTACATAAACTTCACATTATTTGAATAAAACTTGCTTGATTTTGATACATTATTCTTTTTTGTTGAAATTAGATTCACTAATATTTTATTATGTATCCATCTATGTTCATGAGTGTTATTAGTCTATACTTTTCATTTTTTAAAAAAAATTCATTTATTTATTTATTTATTTATTTTAAAATGTTTATTTTTGAGAGAGAGAGAGCACTAAGGGAAGAGGGACAGAGAGAGAGAATCCTAAGCAGGCTCTGCACTGACAACAGAGAACCTGATGTGGGGCTTGAACTCACAAACCTTGAGATCATGACCTGAGCCCAAAGGTAGATGCTTAACTGACTAAGTCACCTGGGTGCCCCTGTGCTTTTCATTTTTGTAATATGGTTGTTAGGTTTTCATGTTAGGGTTATATTGCTCTCAAAAACATTATGCCAATAACCTGAGAAACTAGAAAGAAATGTGCCATTGATTTTCTTTCACAGTTTTCTGAAATAGTTTATATTAGATTAGTATTAACTTTTTCTTCAATATTTAATGCAATTTACTGGTAAACTTAACTGGGAAAAGAGGACTTTCTCATTCATAAAAGCTTTGTCATAAGTTCAATTTATTTTTATAGATATTATGCTTTACAGAATTTGTTTCTTCTTATGTTAATTTTGGTAAGTTGTATTTTTTCAGGAAATGTATACATTTTGTTGAAGTTATCAAATTTTGACATAATATTGCTTGCATTATTATCTTGCTATTGTTTTAATATCTGTCAAATCTGTAGTGAAAATCTCTTGTTTTATTCTTGATATTGAGTTTTTGCATTGTTTCCCTATTTTTCTTTATTGATCTGGATAGGGGTTTGGCAGTGTAGTCAATCTTTTTAAATAACCAGTTTTTGTTTTGCAGATTTTCTCTATTATGTGTATGTTTTCTGTTTCATTGATTACTACTTCTTCTTTATTTCCTTTTTTTTTAACTTAATTGTTCCAACTTTCTTTTTTTTCTTATAACTTGAGATTTTGTTATTTGGGACACACATTATTTATAATTGTTGTTTCTTCTTGACAAACTGCCTCATTTTTAAATTACAAAATATCTACATTAATCTCTGGTAATTCTCTTGGTCTCAGAGTCTTTTTAACCATTGATTAAATAGCTACCCTAGTCCTCTCGTCTGTATATTTGCATGGTTTATAATTTTCCATCAGTCACATTCAACCAATCTGTGTCATTATATTTAAAATGTATCTCCTGTAAGTGGCATATAGTAAGATCCCATTGTTTGTTTATTGAACTCTGCCAATCTCTTCTTTTTAATTGGAGCATTTAGATCATTAACTTTTGGTATACAACAATGGATGTGGTTGGATTTGAGTATACGATTTTCTTCCTTGTGTTCTGTCTTCCCCATTTCTTTTGTTATTATTGTCATTGTTGTTTCCATTTCCATGGCTCTTTTTAGCTTATTTAGAATTTTCTAATTATCTCTTTCTAATTTACTTAGCTTCCTTTTGGCTTTCTTTGTGTTTTTTAGATGCAGCTCTAGAAATTGAAACATTCATACCTAAGATTTTGCAAACTATATAGACTTAATATTGTATCACTTCCCATCAAATATAGAAAGTTTGAAGATAAATGGTTTGTTTTTTTGTTTTTTTTCACTCCCACCAACCATTATGTTATTGTTGTCATGCATAATTAATATACATTTATTTAAAAACTTACCAACAAATATTACATACTTTAAAGATATAAAGAATTATAAGAACTTAAGGAAAAAGTTTTTCATATTTTGTAACAAACTATTTACCATTAATGTTGAAAGTCCAGGTTGCCCACTAGCAATAATGTAAGAAAATTTGATGAAAGTAGAGAAAGAAAAGAAAATTAAATCTAAAATAAGTGGGAAGAATAGTTGAAATGAAATCAATTAAATTAAAACAGAGGAAGAATAGAGAAAATCAGTGCAATTAAAAGATGGCTCCTTAAAAATAAATCTATATTTGAGCTCTAACCAAACTGATCAAGCCAAAGGAGTGGGGAAGGTGGAGAAGACACAATGACCAATGTAAGAAATAAAAGAGGGGGTGACATGTGGACCACACAGGCATTAAAGGGATAATAAGATACAAGGTAATTATTATAACAAATCACCATTAACTTATTGGCTTAGAAGAATAGAAGTAGACTTTCTTACATTTCTGGAGGTTGGAAAATTTCAAATCGGTGTCAGCCACATTACATTCCTTCTGGAGACTCTAAGAAAGTATTTGCTTCCTTGCCGTTTCCATCTTCTACCAGGACCCGCATGCCTTGGCATCTGCTTCCATTTTTATAATGCCTCCTCTCTTGCTGCTTCTGCCATAATATCACCTTCTCCAATTCTGATTCTCTTGACCTTCTCTTTCTCTCATAAGGGTCCTTATGATGACATTGGGCTCGCATGGATAATCCAAAATAATCCCCCATCACAATCCTTCATCTAATCACTTTGGTCAAGTCAATTTTTCCCTGTAAGTTAGTGTAAGATAGAACTAGGATATGGACTTATTTTTGAAAGGGGAAATTTCTGCCTGTTACATAAGAGATTCCACAGAAAAGCAAAACAAACATGTAAGTCTTAAATGATATGCCAATCTTCGCAACCTCTGTGTTCTGTTCTCTCCTGATTTGTCTGTGTAGGCTCTGCAGGGAAAGCTGTGGGATGTGGCCACCCCTGTGTATGGGAAACAGAGTGATTTGGCCTCCACAGCAGCAAAACGGATCATGGACGAAACCTAAACAATGGAGTTCCTGGACAGTGGTGTGGAGGATAAACAGGTGGTGATTATACATCACATGAGGCTGCAAGGCGCAGCATCGCTATTTCTAGTAACAGCACGGACTACTGGAGGAGGTGACCCTAATCTGGGATGTGTGAATAGCTTTTACCAGATGTGGACCTTTTTCAGAGGTGTTTTATCGCTGATTTGCCCCATCTATGGGACACCTTTGTGAACAAATTTCTTGTTTAAAAAATTATTTTAATGTTTATTTATTTTTGTGAGAGATAGAGAGACAGACAGAGTATGAGCAGAAGAGGGTCGGAGAGAGAGGGAGACACAGAATCCGAAGCAGGCTCCAGGCTCTGAGCTGTCAGCACGGAACCTGATGCAGGGCTGGAACTCCCCAACAGTGAGTTCATGACCTGAGCGAAGTCGGATGCTTAATCGACTGAGCCACCCGGGGGCCCTATGAGCAAATTTCTTGATCTTATGCCCTGACTCATGACATCCAAACCTATAGACCTGGTCAAAATTCTACAGAGCATGCCGTGTAGAATTCTACAGAGTCTGCCGTGGCAGACTTCCTTCCTACACATCCCCTCTCTGGAGCAGATCCACAAAGCTTCAGCCACCATCACCGAGCCAGCGGGCAAGTCAGACAATGCTAAGCAATTTACATCTGGCTTTGTGGCCCTGGATGTTGATGCAAGCCTAGAATATGTGCGGGATCTTCAGAGCACTGTGAAGGTCCACATCTTCATCCTAAACCGGCACACTTCCGGAATCCTGGACCGGGGCGCCACGGGGTAGCCCAGGGGTACCATTTCCGCACTGCCTGGACAGAACCGTGCCACGTGTAAGTCAGGCTGCTGCTGGCCTGCAACTCCAGCTCCTGCATTCCAAAATTCCCCTCGATCGAGGGTGCCAAGTTGTCACCCAGGTAGAAACCAGCATCGAGGACATCATCCCCCTCAGCAAACCTGTGAAAGTTTACATAGTGTGCAAACTGAATCAGTCTTTAGAGCAGGCCTAGAAAGGCCTCCCTTCTTAGGCGTCAGAGCCAGAATCTGGGACATTTCACCTGGAAATGATGTGTAGGCATAAGGAGGACTATGAACTTTATAGTCTCATCTGGTATCAAACACAAGATACATTCTTTTGCATTCAAAAACCCAAAACCTTCAAGTCTACACCTCCTTCTCCTGAACCAACCCCCCCCCCCCAACAAACACAATAAAGTTGAGAAACCACCTAGCTGTTCTAGTTCTTGGTCCTTCAAAACAACTATGTGGCTATAGGTTCAATATTTATACCACATGGCTACATTCCTCAAATGTGAAATGAGTAACAGCTTATTGGAGTGTAATCTTGTTTTTTAAAATCAACCATCCGTTTGTCACGGCCAAATGCTTTCACAGCTGTACTTTTTTTTTTTTTTTTTTTACCATGGACAGTTCCCGAATGGCCTTAGCCATCGCTCTCTTGCCAAGAAACTCCTTAACTCAGGAAATAGGTGTGCCAAGGACTACATGAATAGTTGCAGAATGAATCATTTTTATCCCTGAAGGAGGTTCTTAATCTTGCCTGTCATTACCATTAGAACCAAAATAATACATAAGAGCCATACATTAGGACAACAAAGATTATGGAAAAGAGAAATCCAGTGTAAGAAATAAATTAATGTCCCACTACAAAGAGGGGGGGGGGCGGAGAGAGAGAGAGAGAGAAAGAGAGAGAGAGAGAGAGTATTCCACAAACTATTCTGTGTCCATGAATTCAACAAATAGTTGAAATGACTAATTCCACAAAAGATGCAAATTATGAAAACTTCTCGGAAGACATAGGTAACCTGAATAGTCCTATACCTACTAAAGAAAGTGGATTTCTAGTAAAAATCTTTCCATCAAAGAAACTCAGGCCCAGATAATTTTATTGGAAAGATTTTCAAATATTTAATAAAGAATAATACTATATTTTCACACAAAAACTTTCAGAAAAATTGAAGAGTAGGAAAAAAAGAAAAATTGAAAAGAAGGGAATACTTTCTGTCAAATATTATGTGATCACATTAATATCAAAATTAACACAGAAACAACAAAAATAGAAACCATAAGGGCAAAATACTCATGAATTTAGACTTAAAAATGTTTAGCAAAATGTTAGTATACCTATTCTAGCAACACAGAAAAAGAATAACCTTGAAAAATAATATTTTCCATGAATGTTAACATTTCCCAGCATGCTAACAGAAGAAAATGCTATGGTTATATTGATAGATTCAGAAGCATTTGGCAAAATTCAATATTCGTTCATGGTAAAAGTTTTCAGCAGACTAAAGGTAGAATGGAACAATTTTATCTAATGATAAACCATACAACTATCATGATACTTATACTAAAAGGCTAAATCCTTTCTCTCTTAGATTAGAACAAGACTGACATCCAGCATTGTATCCAAAGTTTTAACCAGTTCAAAAGGCAATGAAAAGAAATAAAATTCATCCAGATTAGAAAGGAAGAAACAAAACTGTTTCAATTCACAGATAAAATTGTCTCAGAAAATCCAAAGAATCTGCAATAAATACACATTAGTTGTATGTGAATTTTGCAAGGTTGCAGGGTGCAAGGTAATACAAAAAAATCTACCGCACTTCTATATACTAGCAGCGAAGTACTGAATCCAATTTATAAAGCAAATACAATTTACAAACGTTCTGAAAAATAAAATACTGGGCACGAATTGAACAAAATATGTGTGTGTAAGCTGTGTACTGAAAACTAGAAAGCTATGATGAAAGAAAACAAAAAGGACCTGAAGTTGAAGATAGAAAGCCTGTTAATTGATTTTAAGATTCAATATTATTTCAGTTGCTGTAATCCTAGTCAAAATCCAAAAAGGTTGTGTGTTTTATTTTAAATATCATTTAAATATATATGGTAAGGCAAAATATTGGAAAATAAGCAGATTTGAAGAAGTCATAATAAACTTTTTTCAAAACTTAATGTCCGCCAATCAAGACAGTATTGAAGCTTGAATTAAACTATTTTCTTCTACAGAGTATTTTCCTTTGTTTCTGTCATGGACTTAAACATACTACCAAACAAATTTCTTCATATTTTTTCCTTTGGACTTCTGACTATAAAGATAAGTGGATTTTAACCTCAAATCTAAATGGACATTCATGGTTACAAATGTTCACAGAAGTTCTTCCCCTGCTCTTCCCAGAGCCAAAACTGGACATGCCTGTTCTCCCTATTGTCTAGCTTCACTCACTGAGGATTTTGTGCTTTTGGAGTCTTAGCTCCACTTGGATGCCCCAGTTTAAACATTTTTTTTTTTTCTCTCATAGCCCTGACTTTGTCGTTTGACCTGTTTACTTGGTAAATCCCAGTCTCCAGTAGCCAGGGATAAACTCAATCAACACAAAGGCTGTTTTTGAGCCATTTGATTTTTATGGATTCATAATAAAAAAAAATTATTCTGAAAAACTGCACTAACTTTGCATCATCTCAATTTTAAATACATATATTCCAATAATTTTAGAAGGATTGTAGAAGAGAAGTTTTAGTGTATTTCCAGTTAAATACTGGAAACAAGAATCCAAGCCCTTATTTTTTTAGGAAGGCTAAAATTCCTCTAATATAAATCATATAAGGGGAGAGATAGTGGTGACGTATGTGTTTATGTGTGTGTGTGTATGTGTGTGTGTGCATAAAAGGGTGTGTAAAATTTTCTTCAACAGGTTTTTAATATAATATCCTTTGTCTTATATTTTAAAATTCAGGTCACATTTATTGTTGACTCAAAACACGGGTTTTATATTCTGTAAAGTAACTTTCTCAATGCTTTTCACAACTAAATGCTAAATAATGGTAGAATAATCTTGCTATTGTTCCTCACATCAGAGTAGCTTTTTATTCTTTCAAATATACTTATTATCACTGCAATAAAATCAAGCAATTAGAATATGAAATTCTCTATTCCTGAAGTGAGGTTTATTTTTGAAAGATTTTATACTTGTTAGAAAGTACTGCTCATAAATATTATTTTGGAAAATTATCTCATGTAATGTTAATAAAAAGTAAAGAATGTAATGGGGAAAATGAATGTGTCTTTGAAACCAAATGTGTCATTTTATGAATTAAAAAAAAAAAGTGTGAAATTCCTAATGCTGTGCTTTAGTTTTCGGAGACACGCTTTGCTGTGTTAGAAAAAATACTTAATGTAATGTAACTTCAGCATAAAAAGTATTGCTCATTAACAGGGATTCATCAGAGAAAGAGGCGCTTAGTTTGGGAGAAGCTACGGATTACCTACCTGGGGGACTTGCCTTGACATTTCATTCAAGTATCAAACATACTGTGTTTACTTGTAATGTACATTTATCTGTGTCAATGATGGACTCAATCAGTTTGACAGGCATCATATAATCTAGTCAACAAAATCTAGAAAAAGACTTCAACATGAAATGATATCGTAATGTTTTAAAATGGCACATATCACTCCGTGTGACAGGTGTTTTAAATATCAGGTTATTTATTTTCAAATAAGAAATACATGTAATGTTTTCACATCCAGTGGTAAGACAGTCAGAGTTTCTCTGTCTTCTAAGGTCTGCTTTGGGTTCAGAGTTTAAAGAAAATAGCAGTTACTCATCTTTTCCAACTTCATCCGGGACGTTTTTTCACTTCTTTTTTTTTTTAATCATTTGGCGCCCACTGGTTTGCCTCATACATTCTGACTACATCTTCTCTTGCTCTTTTGGTTGGATCACTGTTTCCACCTTCTCAATATAACTGAATATATTCCTTAATGTATTCCTGAAACTCTCGCTTTGTTTTTTGTTTGTTTGTTTTGCTGATTTTCATTCCCTTTGATTATTTCTAATATCACATTTTGAAGGATGCCTGCCATTTTCATGTATCTAAATCTATCAATAAAAATTCACCTGGCCATACTAGTGTCTTCTTAAAGTTAGAGGATTCAAGACAAAACTCACTACCTTTCTTTCAAAATTTGTTCCACTTAACTGATTTCCTTACCTTTGTTTATTATATCATATTCTTCAAAGGTGTGAAATTTTAAATAATCTTTAATGATAGCTTTTTTTTAAAGAAAAGCTTATTTATTTATTTTGAGAGATAGAGAATACCAACGGGGAGGGATAGAGACAGAGAGAGAGAGAATTCCTTTCAGGCTCTGTGCTGACAGTGCAGAGCCTGATACAGGGCTTGAACGTACAAACTGTGAAATCATGACCTGATTTCAAGAGTCGGATGTTCAACCGACTGAACCACCTAGGCACTCCAATGGTAACTTTTTGCTTATATGGTTCACTTTCCCCATTGAATTAATTATAAAGATATGTTGATTTTATTTCAAGAAAGTCACATGCTACTGTATCATACATTTCCACCGCTCCATCCGAAATGCAGGTCTTCAAATTCTTCCCTTGAGATGCCATCCCTGTGCAATCCATCCTTTCAATAGCATGATCTTTCTAAAGTATCGTTTTAATTATTATCACTTCTCTGTTTAAACATCTATAGTTCTTCATTCCCATATTTATAACACCTAAGTGCAATAGTATAGCATTCAAGATGTTTTTATTTACCAAGATTATCTTCAACTTTTACCTTTGAAATACACTACCTCTCAGCCCAAATTCTACCCTTTGCTATGTCCTTGATGTATATCCACCACTTGATGTAGGTCCATACCCTTATTTTTTCACTCTTTCTGCCTGGAATACACATCAGTAGTTGTACTGGGAATGATGCTTTCATTCCTACCCATTAAAAAGTGTTTGTTTATATTTGTTTAATGGCAAATAACATGTATTATCTCCACATATCTGTTCTGGATATATTAATGAGAGATTATGTTATTTCCTCCTGATCCTAAATAACACTTGATGGAAGAATTATTTCCCACCTTGTCATTTCTAAGTTTCATATTATGGGAACTCTCTGTGCTGATGTCACCTAGAAAAATAGCTTGAATGAAGAAGGGTGTCAAAAGATTAATTAAAATAAGTATCTTTTAGGAAGGAATTCTTGCTTGTGAAATGTCATAGTTGTTTCAAATCTGCTTGGTTTTGCCTTTTTTGTGGAGTTGTTGATTATCGCAGGTGCTTTTCAGTAAAAGAGAAAACATTATAGCCTCTGTGAAGCATTTTGTAGGAAATCTTTAACAAAGAATATCAGCGTTGTTCCCAAGTCTGACTTCCCACCCCTCCTCTTCTTTCTTTGTATGTTAGCATGGCTGAATACTAAATCCTAGCACTTAACAACGTACTACAGGAGTCCTTACATTCTGGAGCCCTGTATTCTCACTCCAACTTAGCTGCTAACAAGCTCTCTAACCTGCGGCAGTCATCCCGCTGTGTGCCTCATTGCCCCAAAAATAAGGGATTTGGCTACATTCTTTCAATCGCCTTCAAATTCAAAACTCTATAATTATTTTTAATTATGAATAGCCATGTTTAAATTTACAACTTACATCAAATTTATAACCAAGAACACAACGATATAATAAGTTCAAAGAATCTTCTCGATCAGGCTACAAGACAGAGTGGTTTATCACCGTCACACGAAAGCTGCAACCTTTTCCAGTTGGGTGGAAGCCACCAAATAAACTGATCTTGCTCAGCCATGGCCAGTGCTGACTCAGGCCTTTAATACAACTACCAAGTATCAATGCACATGTAAGTTATGATTTAGATCTAGCACAACCATTAAATGCCTTTGAAAATGATGACTAGGAGGCATTTCAAGAGGCCAATGCAATTCATTCCTGGAAGAGCTTACGAAGCAAAACTTAATGTCCTTTACTTTCAGTCCTGGTGGAAACTGAGTTTTAAATCTATGTGTAATTAGAACCAAATATTTGATTTTTCTTATAACAATAACCTATTTAGTGATTTGTTTCATGCTATACAGACAGTGATCAGAAACTTTTATGTAAAACCATTTGTACATCCGTTGCAAGCTCTCAAGCTTCCTTGTAAAAGGTTGTGCACACTCTGCTGTAATATGCCAGGTTGGGTGAGTGTGAAACATATCCTGACAGTTTAATTGAAATAACTATTGAGCATGAAGGAAAAACACCTGTTGCAAAGGCAAGTACACAACAACAAAAATCCCTGTTGGATTTTTCAGACAAAGTAGAGAAAATCAGAAGGACTCTTTATTCAATCACAATAAATTAATGCATCAAATGGGAGAAGTGTTATCAGAATTTCGGCATCAGGAATTATTGCTGCAGTACTTACTGACTGTTACTGAGCCTTGGGCAAATTATACTTCCTGATCCTCAGTTGCTTTCTTTGCCTGACTTATAGGAGTGTCATGAGAATCTACTGAGATAGTAGAATATAAACCTTACATATCCTGAAACACTCATCAGTAAGTATCAGCTAAATTCGGAGACATGCGGAAATCAGACACTTCAATTTTTTTTAATGTTAATTTATTTTTGAGAGACATAGAGACAGAGCGTGAGCAGGGGAAGGGCAGAGAGAGAGGGAGATACAGAATCAGAAGCAGGCTCCAGGCTCTGATGAGCCATCAGCACAGAGCCCAACGCGGGGCTCGAACTCACAGACAGTTAGATCATGACCAGAGCTGAAGTCGGCTGCTTAACTGACTGAGCCACCCAGGCACCCCGAAATGAGATACTTCAATACAAATCTGAATTTCTGATTTCTGTAGAAAACCTACAGGGCAGAAGACCTGTATTTCCTTTTCCTACATGGCAAAACGATGCTGGCACTGAGTAACTTGTTGAATAGTTTACTGTAATTTTGTGTTAATGCCACGCAGCAGCCTCATCCTTTTACCACTGGATCCTTAAACACATTTGCTCATGCGATGCCCAGAATAGTTACTCTGAGGAATTTTAATTGTTTACAAGCATATCTCAATACATATATTTAAAAATACCTTAAAATAACCTCATTATCCCCATGTCACTTTTCAAATCTTCATAGTTAGTTGGGGTAGAGATTTTTACTATGAGGTCACTAATTCCATATCTGTTTTTCATTTGGGTCTTTGTATTTTCAGGATAAAGAGCATGTATGTGAGGAAGTAACATATATGTCAAAATCTGATGTTAGTAAATTATCAAGTATAAAGAAACAATTTCAAAAATTCACTCTAGATGGTGATATCTTTCACAAGCGTATTGATTTTAATACTCAAATTTGACTTCACATTAGAAATATTAAACAAATAACTGAAAACTCTTATCATCCTGTCTCTGTTTGACGTCTGTACCTGCCTTATTTACTGTTGTAATTTAGTATAACAAACTCAACTGTGGAAAGTAAAAGTAAATAGTGGAACAAAAGGATCCTTTCAGAATACGAACAAAGTAAGGACAGAATCTTTTATACATTGTGACTGTAATATGTGGCAATCTGTTAGGAACCTTAGAAAGAATGTACCTTTCTCATTGGGCTAATATTAATGAGTTTGAATGTAGTATAACAAGTTGCTTAGAAGCGAGTGAGAGGCGTGAAAAATATCTCTGAAACAGAGAAAGATGTAATGTAGGATATCACTTGTCTCAAAAAGTTAGGAAAATTATATATATTATATTATATACAATACACACATTCACACATACATACACAATATCCCTCAAATGAAATAAAAAATCTTGTAACATTGTTTTTGTCTCGAGAGGTTACTGTGTTTCCAGGGGACTCAAGTGAATGAATTTTTGTTTTCTTTTTTTTAATGTTTTATTTATTTATTTATTTATTTATTATTTGTTTCCCATAAATGGGGAATAGGTAGAGAGAAAGAGGGAGGCACCGAATCCAAACTGGTCTCCAGGCTCTGAGCTGTCAGCACAGAGCCGGATGCGGGGTTTGAACCCACCAACCAACCTTGAGATCATGACCTGAGCCGAGGTGGATGCTTAACTGACTGAGGCACCCAAATACACTTACTGTTTTGTTTTTAATAATCGCCGAATTTTGAACTCTGAGTTTATTACTGTTCCAAAAACAAACAAACAAAGCAAACAAACAAACAAAAACCAAAACCAAACAAAGCGGATGACCTGATTTGATTCAATCACAAATTTCTATCAGTTAAGTGGTCAGCTGAAATTTTAAGCTGGATGAGAAATGTTATTTAATTGCATGATATTTAGCAGCCTTTTATAAAAATAGGTAAATGTAGTCACAGAAAGGGTAATTGCATGTAAGATTATAATAGGTATCCAGAAATAATCGTTTTTAGAGGGTCAGAATAAAATTCTTTGAAAGATCTGGTTGATGAAGTTTTGAGATGCAGTTATTTCCATATTAAATGTCACTTCTTAGCTGAAAATGAATAAGCTTTTTAAAAAATATATTAAGCATAAGTTTTCAAAGAACAAAAATATTTTTGAAACCTTATCATAATGAGCTAATGAAATATTTGTTAAGAATTAGAGAAATAACTATATTATTTGCAAAAAAAAATACTGGAAAATCAATGTATATCTCCCTTGTCTCTACGACATATAAGACTGCTAGAAGAATACAATTTTTCAAAAGTGTTCTCAGATAAACTCTGTATTAAGGTAAGGACTCAGTGTGTGTTATGCTGGATTGAATGTGTTTTAAGCTGTTTTCTGTGATGTCTTGAGAAATCAAACTAGGGGCAATATTCTTTATCTTTGACCAACTCTGTGTGCGTGTGTGTGTGTGTGTGCGTGTGTGTGTGCGTGTGTGTGTGTGTGTGTGTGTGTGTGTGCGTGTGTGTGTGTGTGTGCGTGTGTGTGTGTGTGTGTGTGTGTGTGCGTGTGTGTGTGCGCGCGCACGCACATGCAGGTGCACACCGCGCAGGCGCATGTACTTCCTGATTGGTGGATGGTGACTTTCATCACTTTGGGAGATTATCAGTCATGACTTCCTCAAATAAATCTCTAGTCCAACACATTCTCAACTCTTTAGCACTTCATTACACCTGTTTGACCTTTTCGCTGAACCTTCTATTTTTCTTTCTGTTGTCTACTTTCCTTCCTTTTGTCCTGCTAAGCTTAGATACATTACACTAACTTATCTCACAGATCTCCAATTCTTATTTCGCCTCTGTCAATTATGCTATTAAACTCACCGTTCTTAATTTTAGATGTTATCTTTTTGTAATTAAAAAAAAAAAGAATTACTTCCCTTTTTGCAACTCCAAGTTGAATGGCAAAATTTTCTACCTCGTCTTTTAAGTTTTTCCACATATTAATCATATTGATTTCATAGCTTGTCTCGTGATTTCATCATTTGAACTTCCCAAAGATCTGTTTTTATTATCAGTTTTTGTCTCTCTCCTTCTCTCTCTCGCAGTCTTTATTATTATCTTTTTCTTTTCTGACAGGCTTTTTTATATTGAAACTCAAGCATTATGCATAAAAAAGGTAAAAATAATATGAGTGTCTGCTTTCTATTAATTTTCCTTTTCTATTGATTTTCTATTGATTCTATTTTCCCCCAAAAATGTATGCTTTTCCTTCTGGCATTCAGCTAGCAGAGGAGTTCCATCAATCCGGGATCATTGTAATCCAATTAGAAGTTTAGATGATTGCAATTTCATCCACAGTTTTAGTGCTGGTCTCTTGTTAGTTTGCTCTTACTTCTAGAGAAGCCTCTAGAATAAAACAGCCTACAGAAAAAAAGTGAAATAAAAATAGCCAGGCTCATATCCAGATCTTCCCTCCTTTCCTGAGCTCACCTCTGTAACTCCACACTGTGTTTGAATGATGGATTGTCTGAACTATTTGGTAGGGATTTTCTGTTAATTATTTTCTTGTATTTTGTAATATTTTAAAATATGATTTTATAACTGTAAGTAGATAAAAACAGGCATAATAGAATGTACAAATCAGAGTGGCTTCGCATTCTTGCTGTAACAAGATGGAAATGCAATGCAATAGCACTTTTGTTTAATTTGAAGTATGTAAGAAACACTCAACGTTGGAGCATGTTAACCAACATTTTCCTCAAACCCTTTCTTTGTCTTCCATAAACATACCAATATAATTGTCTAAATGAAGGAATTTTTCATGTATATCAGTACAGATAACTAATTAAAACTAAAAAACATTTTATTAAAGAAAGCATTTTATTTTTTTAATTTAGTTATTTATTTTCAGAAAGAGATAATGACAGAGGGCGAGAGAGAGAATCTCAAGCAGGCTCTGCACTATCAGCACAGAGCCTGATGCGGACCTCAAACCCAAGAACTGTGAGATCATGACCTGAGCCAAAACCAAGAGTCAGATGTTTAACTGACTGAGCCACCCAGGCGCCCCTAAAAAACATTTTAAAATAAACGCTAATGCAGATGCTTTATAGCTCAAATGAATTTTTGTTTTAAATGTCTTTGGAAATAAATTTATCACTTAAATGCATTTTCTCAAAACAGAACAAGAAAAATTTTTAATGTTAATTCTTTCTCTATCATCATCAGAAAAAAAATAGTTGTATAGATTTGAACACACAGATGTATATTTGAAGCCAAAACATAATATATTAATGGAATAATAATAGGCTAATTGATGAAAGAGAAAATTATATCAAGGCATTATGTAGACATAAAGATGCTATCACAATACTTATTAGATATAAGATAAACCTAAAACTTCATTATGGGAACAACAGAATGTATTGTGAAAGAATATAGAAGAAAATTCATGGACTTCACTGAAAATGTATTGTGGAATAAATTTTCACCGCCAGAATGAGCTCTGAATATAGAACTTTAACACTTTTTGAGCCCCAATTAAAATGATCAATTGAAAATCAGTGTCTGTATATATCCTTTGAAATATATCCTTTGATATTCGTGTAATATGTTGAAATATGATTTTGTAACTGTAAGTAGATAAAAATAGGCATAATACAATGTACAAATCAAGTTATTACTGTAACAAGATGAAAATGCAATGCAATAGCACTTTTAAGAACTGTGAGAGAAGAAAATTGTGAACAATCAGAAGTTACCTCAGCGACCAAAAATTAAAAAACCATTCATGGCTTCTAAAGTATTGGAGTATATTTAAGGTAGATGTTTTCATTAAACAATTTCTGGGTAATGTTTTCTGTATTTGGATGATGTATTTTAAAGTGTGTATTGCTGTTTAGTTTTGAGATGTGATCATTCCTATTATTGTAACAAATGATGAAATATTAACAAAGGTAGATTACTTTTTACATATATAACTAATTATTGAATGATAGAAGACACAGAATTTAAAGAGAAAAGAGACCAAAGACAAAGAGGTCCTGAATTTGGGATTAAGTTGATAGAGATGGGCAAATGTACATAAAGGGGGGACACATTGAAGCCCCCCGCACCCTAGGAAAGGATACAACTACTTGTCTCTTTTGAATAAAGCAAAATCCAAAGTTATTTTTGACTATCTGAGAATTGGAAAACATAGAAAATACTACAGTTCATTATAAGTTTTAAATATGCTTATACCTTGCCAATTGATTTAAAAGATAAAAGGAAATCAAATATGCTATTTATGCTAATAATAGCCTAATAAAGTCAGGGCAAAGCAGTAATGTTAAGAAAAAGTAAAATAAGATGACAAAAATTTTAGCCGATATAGCTATAGACATAAATTATCCAAATTCCACCATTAAAAGTCAAAAAGCCTATGCACACTTAAGATAATGATATGCTGTATACTGGCCAAAGCAGGCTCAAAAATCTCAGGATGCTTTATCATGGATCATTAGACAAGTAAATGCCATACTCAGACATAAGGGAAATGAATATTATCAGCTTAATAGTAAATGAAATAGAACTTCTGATTAAAGCCATTAAAACATAAAGAGCACACTATATCATGACAAAAGTGGGGGAGGGAAGAACAAAAAGTGAAACTCATGAGGCAAATCGGATCATAATTATAAAATGACAGATACACAATTGTAAGAGAATTAAATTATCTGTAAATTATCTGACATTTAGACAAAGTGAACAATAAACGAATACAGATACAGAGAATATAAACACAATTTTAAAAATCAGAATTGTAGGTTTAAATTGCGTTTATGTTCTTCGACATGAAGACATTTATATTTCCACCCATCCATAACTTATCACATTAGATCTATATTAGAACTTAAAGTATATTCGTTAGATAAAACACAGGTTACCAGTTAAATTTTAATTTTAGATAATGAGTAATATTTTGTTGCATACTTAATTAGGATGTAAGTTATGAGAATTAAAACGAATTAAAAATAAAGAAATTGCTAACCAAATGAATAATAAGACAAATCATATCCAATATCAGTTAAAAAACACCATCTTGTGCTCGCTTTGGCAGCTCATATACTGAAATTAGAACAATGCAGAGAAGATTAGCATGGCCCGTGCAAGGATGACACACAAATTCGCGAAGTGTTCCATGTTTAAACAAAACAAAACCAACAAAACCACCATCTTAAAAATCAGTTGACTAAAGGAAAAATACAATGAAAACAAAGAACACAATAAGAGATTACTTTTAAATGAGATTTCAACTACAGCATATTTTTGTCTAAATCTTTGGTACACAGAATGCAGTCCATGGGATAGTAGAATCACCATCACCATGAAGCTTATTAGACATGCAGAAACTTAGTCCCAATCCAAACAGGGAATTCAGTATCTACATTGAATATGATTCCCAGATAGACATATAAAAATTTGAGAAACACTTGGAGCATCTGGATGGCTTAGTCGGTTGAGCATCCGACTTCAGCTCAGGTCATGGTCTCACAGTTGTGAGTTTGAGACACTCGTGGGGCTCTGTGCTGACAGCTCAAAGCCTGTAGCCTGCTTCCGATACTGTGTCTCCATCTCTCTCTGCTCCCTCACTGCTCGTGCTCTGTCTCTCTCTCAAAAGTTAATAAATGTTAACAAAATTTTAAAAACTTTGAGAATACTGATCTAGATAGTATAGCCAATTTCGACATAAATTTAAAAAACCATATCCTCAAAGATTTTATTTTTCTTAAAGCTTATTTATTTATATTGAAAGAGAGAGAGAACAAGTGGAAAAGGGGCAGAGAGAGAGGGCAAGAGAGAATCCGATGCCCAACACGGTGCTCGATCTCAGGAACTGGGAGATCATGACTTGAGCCAAAATCAAGAGTTAGACACCAACCCGGTTGAGCCTCTGAAGCATCCCTCGAAGATTTTAAATATCAGGAAAAACCTGATTTTCAGTTTATTTCTAAAGCAGCAACATAGAAACAAAGCAAACATTTGAAGAAGAAAATGAAAGAATAAAGATAATGCATAATTATAATTATTTAAAATAGTAATCATTAAGTAGTAAAAAGATCTAGTAACGGGCCCATTAAAAATGAAGTAACATAAAATGTTGTCAAATCATAATAAGGCAATTATATGTTGAAAATGAAAAGTGGATAGAATAGCCTATTGTAATAATTTAATTTAACCTATAATATGCATAATCAAATCATGTATTTTAACTGAAAATAGTGAAACTATATGCTAACAAACCTGATTTTTTCAAAATATATAACTTAGATTCAATATAAAACATTTATGTAAACACCTCACAAAGTAGAAATGCTTCCAACCATTAAAAAATGAACATGAAATGATTTAACACATATATATGGTCTTATGTTCAATGATGAGTAAAGGTTAGTTCTCTGTCTTCTCTCTTCTATCTTTTCCTTCTCTTTACTTTCATTACCCTCTCCTTTCCATTTTTACCCTTTCTTTCTTTAATATTTTCCCCTTCCATTCCTTTTACTAACTTCTGATGGAAAGGAAACTTATAAAAAATCTACTTGAAGTCTATAGAATTAAAAATTATTTAAAGAGAATGATAAAAACAATTTTAATGTTTACTTATTTTTGAAAGAGAGGGCAAGACAGACAGAGCACAAGTGGGGCAGAAAGAGACACATGCAGAATCCGAAGCAGGCTCCAGGCTCTGAGCTGTCAGCACAGAACCCAATGTGGGGCTCAAACTCACTGACTGCGAGCTCATGACCTGAGCCAAAGTCAGACACTGAACTGACTGAGCCACCCAGGCGCCCCTAAAGAGAATTTTAAAAGATGTTGTGTGACATTGTTGATAGGAATGCAAAGTGGTGCAGCCACTGTGGAAAACACTACGGAGGTTCCTCAAAAGATTAAAAATAGAACTACCGTATGATCCGGTAATCACACACTACTGACTTTGTCCAAAGAATATGAAAATACTAATTTGAAAGAATGTAAGCACCCCTATGTTTATTGTGGCATTATTTACAATAGTCAATATATGGAAGCAGCCCAAGTGCCCATCCATAGATGAATGGATAAAGATGATGTGTATATATATATATATATATATATAATGGGATATTTTTCAGCCATAAAAATATGAAAGTTTGCTATTTGCAAAAACATGGATGGTTCTAGAGATTATAATGCTATGTGAAATAAGTCGGTCACAGAAAGATAAATATCATATAATGCCATATAATAAATACTACTTACGAAACTCCTACGTGGAATTTAAGAAACAAAACAAATGAACAATGACAACAAAAAGAAACAAACCAAAAAACAGACTTTTAATTACAGAGAATAAACTGTAGAGAATTACCAGAGGGGAGATGGGTATGGGAATGGGGCAAACATGTGGAGGGGATGAAGAGTACACTTGTCTTGATGAGCACTGAGTAATATGTAGAATTGTTGAATCACTGCATTATACACCTGAAACTAATATAACAACACTCTATGTTAACTATACTGGAACCAAAATTTTATAAAAGATGAATAAGGTGTTGGGATCTAATGTACAACATGGTGATTATAGTTAACAATACTGTTTTATTATAAGTTGCTATATTATTATTATAAGTTGCTAAAAGAGTAGATCTTTAATGTTCTCACCACAGAAAGGAAATGGTAATTATGGAAGTGATGGAGGTATTAGCTAACAGTACAATGGTAATCATGTTTGAATATATAAGTGTATCAAATCAACAAAAACTTTGTATACCTTAAACTGACACAACACATCCATTATATTTTATTATACTGGAAGTGTTTTTTAAAAGATCATGTTTGACATTTCAAACACAGATTAAAAAACATATTGTAACCTTGAACAGGTTAAACAAAAGGATTAAAAAAATTTTAATGTTTATTATTTTTTTTTTCAAGGAGAGAGAGACAGAGTGTGAGTGGTGGGGAGGCAGAGAGTGAGACAGAATCTGAAGCAGGCTTCAGGCTCTGCACTCTCAGCACAGAACCCGACAAGGGGCCCGACCCACAAGCCCGCAGATCTTGAACTGAGCTGATGTCAGATGCTTAACTGACTGAGCCACTCATTTATCTCTAAATAAAAGGATTGTTTACATGTTTATTTATTTTGAGAGACAGAGCATGAGTGGGGGTAGGGGCAGAGAGTGGGAAAGAGAGAATCCCAAGCAAGTTCCACACTGTCAGCACAATCCCAAAGCGTGGCTTGATCTCACAAACCTGTGAGATCACGACCTGACCCGAAATCAAGAGTCGGTCACTTAACCAACTGAGACACTCAAGCACCCTAGGATTTTTTTTTTCTTTTTCTAAATGAGAAGACCATGAACTCCTATTGATGAGAAGTGGGAGTGAAATGTGAGAACATATAAGGAAAATGCAATTCTGGTTCCCTTCTACCATCAAGAAAACCTTGCCCTGAGAATGTTTCGTGAGAAATTAACCCACCGTTCTCACATTCTGTCCTTTTTTCTACAGACTGTGACTCACAGACTGGAAACCTGTTCAGGCTTCACTCTCACTGACACCAAAATGGTGCAAACCTGATTCTATTTAAAAGATCTGAACATCATGATTCTCCTTGCAGTCTTTCCCTTTATTAGGAGCAAAAGATCACAGTGACTAAACCCATTCAGAGGAGGAAAAGTAGCTCAGAAAGTAGAAGAATAGAAAAAGAATACCAAGGAAAAATTAAAAAGAAGATTCTAGTGCAGAAAAATTGATGTCATAGGGTGTAAGATCCATTGTAGAAAGTTAAGACTTGAGCTAAAATGATTTCTTTTTTTTAAACGGGTTTATTTATTTATTTATTTATTTATTTATTTATTTATTTTTGAGACAGAGAGAGAGAGGAAGGGAGAGCAGGGAAGGGGCAGAGAGAGAAGGGGAAAGAAAGAATCTCAAGAAGGTTCTGTGGGGTCATCATCGAACCCCAACTCAGGGCTCGGTCTCACTAACTCGAGATCATGACCTAAGCCAAAATCAAGAGTAAGATTAACTGACTGAGCCACCCAGGCACCCCTACCTAAAATAATGTCTTATTCCTTAACCATAATCATTCACACCTGCCGGATGAGATGAAACAGTACTTAACTTCTACACAGAAACCACCAGGACCGATTTTTCTAGACATTATAAATGAAAACACCCTTAGACGGTTCCTATGATCTTTTCATCTACTTCAGCCAATGCTATATTTAAATACGTCCTCAATATTCTTCCCAAACGCGTTTTATTCTTCATTCTTGTTAAGCATGTATAAAAGAAAAAAAGAAATTCTATTTACTGGAAATGGGTTACAAATCAAAATAGCTTTCACAACCCTAAGGCTCTGTACAGAGAAGACAACTGGATTTGCAGTTTTGAATGAATTAATTGGTCCCTTTACTCAATGGAACATATGAAGTGCAAATCTCATAGATAAAATAAGGCATATCTATGTTCTAATTTTATCTGTAACACAATTTTAGAGGAGATATTAATCTCTCAAGCTCAGTTTTCTAACTGTTGAAAAAGGATAATAATATTTTCAGTTGAATAGAGTTGTTATGAGTATTTAATAAGCATAAAAGTTTATACTGTGCCTAGGCTATCACATTCATGAAATAAAATTTTATTTTTAATAACAATAGGATTAATGATTGTAATACATTTACTTTTAATTATTAAAATGCAAAAAAATACAGAAAAGTTAAAGAACCTTATCATTTTTTGAATTCCTGTTGTTCAGGCTAAACAACTTTTTAAAATCTTTGTGTATTTGGTTGGGGTTTCATCATTTTTTAATAAAAGTAAAATATGATTCTACAAAATTAAAATACATGGAAGAATAGAAGAATAAAATAAAAACAATATCTGTCGCAACAGAGAAATTGGCACCATTTATCTTAGATGAAGTTTATTGCAAATAGACAGAGATTGAGATACAAGTTTCCATGATTACAAAAGACGTTAGTCAAGTTTAAAATCTAGGTCGGCTATCATCTGAACCTTTTGAAGAAAGTTTATTCTCAGTATTTCTGATTTCTGAGAAGATGTGGTCTTATAATTCCAAGTCGTGATTTTTATTTTTATTTCATAATATAATATCGCTATTAATCGCACTGATGTCAATTGCTGCCTTTGGTTTATAGCCCATCATTTTTGACTACTTGTGTTGCTTTTATGTGTTAATAAAATACCGTTCCCATCTTTAGTAAGTTACCATTTTCTCCTTATAGCCAACAAGCTTGATGCCTAAATTTTAACACTTTCTGAAACAGTTCATTATAATCATCCATAAATATTAAGCACCAGGACAACGGTATGTCTAGTGATACTATATTCAGGGCCATGGATGTTGCCTTCTCAACATTATATATAATACAGAAAAAAACACATATGTTTCCAAAAATCCCTACATTATAATAGATACTCCTGCCTAGTTATGTTTATATAAAATCTATGGAATTGCTCTGAACATTTTTAGAAATTTTAGAATTTCTCCTATCCTTTTGGGCAGGATGATATAATATCATAGCTTACCATCAAACTGACTATGAGTTTATTAAAGACACTATGTACCGAACAAAAACCTGTGAGTGGTTAGCAAAATTTTCTGGATCTCTAAGCTCAATAGAGTCTCACTCATCAGTTTTTAGTATTTTTTGACAAATAATATTAAAATTATTATTTTATATGTAATATAATAAGTCAATTACTAATATAGATCAGTTATTAGAGATTAATATTATCTATCATTTTATTAATATAGTATTTCTTGTTATATATGATATTATATACTAAAAGTATTACATAGATAGATATATAGATATTCTTCCACTTCTAAAAAGTTTGGGGGAGGGAAAGAATACCCAATATATGTTAAATTTTATCAACTGAGAAGACACTTTTGCAAAAGTGCATATTACTGAGACAATTATTGTCACTGTCATCATCATAATCTATAACAACAGTACCAAAATTTAGCCCGTAAGTGGCTCCCCTGGATTCAATGATGTCTTCTCTTCAGAAATATCTCCTAATACAAGCTTCGACTGACAGTAAACTTGGCAAATCTCTGCTTATTTTGGTAACACACTGAATGTAGAATTAGAAAGAGAGGTGAACGGTAGACTCCAGTGAGCCATTATGAACTGGCTCCAGCAAAACACTGCATATAAATAAATGTTTGACTCTAAACCTGATTATATCAAATTACGTAAATATAGAATTCATTTTCATGTTCTTGTAAAAGTGGTTTGAGTTGATTCTTAAGATTCTCTTAAAATAATGGAAACAAATTTAGATTCTGAAAAGCGGTGGTAGAGTTTCCTGTACTACATCTGCTAAGTTGAGGGGTTTTGCATTTCAGGATGCAGGCAAAGTTTGTATTTTGTCACTGGAAATATGTACTGGTTCACTGTTAGGTATAAGCTATAATATGAACCTTGAATACCTATCAATTAGAAGTGCTTTTAAAAGGTGGATAAGGGTGGAGAGAATCATGAAAGAACCTGAAGCAAAGACAAAATAAGATACAAATGGTCCTATATTCAATTCACATCATAAGAATGTAACCTCCAAAATATACTTAAAAAATAGAAATCCCCCAGAAAAATATTACTGTCTTAAACAAAATTTTTCCTTGATGTAAGTATAGAAGATTCTGCAGTCAATGGTAACTTTCCTTTCAATTCCTTAGAATATCATCAGCTTTGAGTTGATATTTTTAGAGCAATAGTGATCACAGTGTAACATTTAGCCCTCAAATTTCACTGACATCTTTTCAAATTATCCAGGAAAATTATTCTCTCAACAATACTAAGATAGTATTTGAAAATGCAGATCTTTGTATTGATAGTACAAAAGCAAGAGTATACATAAGATAGCTGATGTCTTAACACAAATCAAGACAGTGGTGCCCAAATGTACAGAAAGTAATTGCTTTTCCCTGCTGCTCGCACATGGAAAAAAAAATATTTGTTTCACCTAAAATGTCCTTGTAAATATTTTCCTTAACAGAGAAAATGGGAAGTATGGATAAAACACTTTGACTGCCAACCTCAGTATGATGGTTGTATCAGAGACAAACAACTGTACAATTGTATGAATTGTGAGCTCAACCAGCTGTTTGTTATTATTGTTATTAAACACCATTTTATGAGAAAGAACGACTATTGCTATTCAGAATTTGATTTTAAGGAGATATTTTCTCAAAAATGAAGAAACAGGACTTGCTAATTCAAGGAAAACAACTAGCAGTGTGTGTTGCCATTGACCTATTTTTAATATCAAGAGAAACTTTGAAATTTGGAAAATTTTTATCTACCATGATGAGCTTAATAGCTTCTCAATATATGAGTTTTTTTCTGATGAGCTCAATGGTGATATTAACACATGATTTTTATTTTGATTCGGTGAAGTGTGACAACCTTTGGTAAGTTTACGTTGCCAAATGAAATCACTAATTATTTTACAAGAAAAAAATTTAAATCCATTTTAAGTTTGAAATGTACCAATGGAATTTAACAGAATATGAGCTTATCGATATGATTTCAGATTCCAAAATGCAACTGACCTTTAAGAAACTACCATTTATTAAAGTTTGATGTGACATCAAATTACATTATTTGTAACTATCTGATAAGACGATTAAAATATTCCCTTCTATATGTCTATCTTGAGTCTAAATTTTTTTAGTATACTTGAAGCAAACAAAATATCACAACAGATTGAATGAAAAAGCTGCTGTGTAGATCTAGGTGTCTTAAACTCTATATTAAAGAGAAAAGCCATAAGTAATGTCACAATTCTCATGAAAATTATATTTTATTGTGGAAATCGTATAGTATTTTTCATTAAAATGTTATATTTAACAATATTTTAAAGTTTTTCAGTCATAATTTCAAATATGATAAAAATCAGTGGATCTAACCTACAAAATCAAAAACTGTTAGTAATTTTTTTTTAATGTTTATATGTTTTTGAGAGAGAGAGCATGACAAGAGCAGAGAGCAGGGGACAGACAGAAGGTCTGAAGCAGGCTCTGTGCTGACAGCACAGAGTCAGAGGTGGGCTTGAACTCATGAGCCATGAGATTAAGACCTGCGCTGGAGTCACAGGCTCAACCTACTGAGCCATCCAGTAGGTTTGTGATTCTGAATGATTTTTAGAAGTGAATCTTAAACCAGAAGTTTGAGAAAGACTATTTCAAACTATCCCTAAACTGTCAGTTCAACATTGAATAGTTTATCATCGCTGGCTAAGGATATTTTCATGTGCAGCCCCTTTTTTTCATTATTGGCCCCTTCTCTTTATATGCAGATTTTATACATTTTCTAAAATTAGTCAACTTTCAATGAAATTGTTAGTCTGTTCTTGCCCAGTGTAATAACATACTTGCAACCCAAATTCCCCTGCCACTTGCGATGTTGGAATTTGATCTGTACCATTTCTATTGTTTTAATATCTGAAATATCTATATCTATATATAGTCAGATAAAAAGATCATATATTATACCAGGCACAGAGAAAGCATAAAATTAACAAATTACTTTTGATTGATTTAAGATTGGTTTATTGTCATAAAATGGACTATTTAGAAAATCACAAATTCTATCACTCCTTCCAAAGTCAATGTTGTAAGTAGATATATGCATTCATTTTAGGACTTTAGCTTTTTTTTTTTCATGCATGATGGAATAAGTTGAGGCTCATAATGTGCTAATGATCAATGTATTAATTTGAAAACTAGATCTGTACAACTTGCAGGATGAAGTAATAAATGAAATATTAGAGCATTCTGGGCATACTGTCAAGAAACAATTTTAAATACTGAATTTATTTGTTGATTTTCACCGAGTGTAAATGTGTATGAAAGATTAGAATCTTTCTTTTTAACACAAGGAAGCTTATTTATGGAGATTGTGAAGCAATAGGTTTTACTGAATTGACTAGTCTCTAGAACAAGACTTAAAATACATGAGGGTCTCGTTGGGGGAGGGTAAAGCAGGTGAGGGGGATTAAGGAGGACCCTTTCTGCCATGAGCACAGGGTGATGTATGAAGTGTTGAATCACTACACAGTACACCTGAAGCTAAGTAGTGGAGTATGTGCTGGGACTTAAAACGAAATTAACATTTTAGAGATAAAGTGTCCATAATGTAACTTATAAGGATATCTGAGTATATTTTTAATTTGTGCAAATGTGGGCACAAATAAACTATAAAATTTCCAAACCACTCTTTTTATTTGTGCAACAGACATATCTTAAGAATTTTGCAGAAAACATCAGTGTTAATAGTAAGCTACAATGTGATTGTTTTTGTGACTCATTTGTCTATGCTTATAAATGTAATTTATAATGTTAAAAATAAAACTCCAAATGCAATTTAGAAAACAAACCCACATGACTCGATCTATTTATTTCCTGTCAACGTAACTTCCTTGCATAATACAAGTGCAAATAATAAAATAAAATACATGGAAGAATAGAAGAATAAAATAAAAACAATATCTGTCGCAACAGAGAAATTGGCACCATTTATCTTAGATGAAGTTTATTGCAAATAGACAGAGATTGAGATACAAGTTTCCATGATTACAAAAGACGTTAGTCAAGTTTAAAATCTAGGTCGGCTATCATCTGAACCTTTTGAAGAAAGTTTATTATTTATTTATTATTTATTTATTATATTTTTTCCCCCAAGTAGTGGAGATGCAATAGTAGTTATATGAGTAAATTTATAAAACATAATTTCTGTCTGATGATAAAGGATAAAATAATGTAAAAGGTCAATAACTATCATTTTATTAATGCCTTTGAGTAGATTACTTAGTATTTTTAAAGCAGAGTTTTTCTTATGAGAAAATTCCTGGAAAATATAATTTTAACCAGTCTTTTTTTTATGTTTATTTATTTATTTATTTATTTATTTATTTATTTATTTATTTTTGAGAGAGACAGAGAGCGCAAGCAGGAGATGTCTGGCAGGGCAGACAGAGGATCTGAAGTAGGCTCCATGCTGACAACAAACAACCTGAGGCAGGTCAGACTCATGAACCACAAGATCATGGCTTGAGCTGAAGTCGGATGCTCAATGGACTGAGCTACCCAGGTGCCCGTTAACCAGTCTTTTATGCAGATATTCAATAAATATTTACTCAGTTCAAGAACAAGGGGTAAGAACTGGCAGAAAAATAAGTAAGAAATTCTTTCCCACACAGAGTTTAAGACCTAATAAACACAATTCTCTAATTTTTTTCAATAGGTTAAAATCATTTGGATTGGTTCATTTGCATCAAAAGTAAATTCTTCAAAAATACTTTAAAAATCAGTACCTTTTTAAAATGATTTTAGCAAAGTGCTTCTGGACTAATGGGAAAAAAATTCTTTTAACACTGGATAGATTTAGGTCAATAACTATTTTTCTTTTGATATATTTTTAATGTTTCCAAAATAACAAAGTATTTTTCTAGAAAATCCATTATATCTTTCTGTTCACTGAATTTAGTGAATAAAGATAAAAGGTTAAATCCTCTTTGATTTTATATCCCCCTTCTTTTCTTTCTGCCAGAAATGAGTAATTATGAATAAATAATCAAGTTCCAGAAAGAATTATCCTCTGTTCCAATATTCATAACTCTTAAAAATTTTACCATTTTACCCAATTTTTTAAATCACATTTTCTTTTGCCTTGGGTAAAATATACAGGGAGTCAAGTATTGTGTCTAGTCAGTTAATAAAGAATTATTCATTCTAAACTAGCACAAAACAAAATAAAACAAAGTTCCATGAACCTTGAAACGATTTGAAATGATAAAAGGATCACACACTGAGAAGCAAATTCTTAGAATAAGACTTACTTGATATTCGATCTAGCCCTTCTGTATTTAATTCCTATTTGAGGTATAATCCAAATTTCATCCACATGAGGAGCGATAAGACTTGGTTCATGAGTCCAAATTCATTTACTCAGCGAGTATTGGACATTTACAATGCGGCCCAAAGACTGCGAATTAGCCCTGAAAATGTTAATGTGAATCAAATATACTAGTTGCTTGTATTCTGATGGAGAAAAGTAAACATGCATTCTTCAAAATGTATTGACAAGATTTAGGACAGAAAAACAGGATTCCAGCTCTTCAGCAGTTTATTAGTCAGTAAAGAGAGATTTAAACGTGTACAATTATAATATAGTGTGCGAAGCTATTGCAAACAGAAGAGCGTCTAACTTCCATATATTACTTAGGTTTTTAGGGACGGCTTCCCCAGCATTAGAATTTACTTTCTAAATACAAGGAGGCAATAGTGTGAATACAAAGTATTATAATGAATGAGAGAAAGGATTACATGTCTTACGAAAGTGTAAATGCCCAGCACTTTTGGATTAGAGTAAACTTAATCAGACCGCATGGGTGTGAATCCTACCACACAGCTTATTATTCTGTGTGACCATTAGCAATTAGCCATATCATGGATAAGATAAAGAAAACAATAGTCTCAACCTTAAAGGATTATTTTAGAGACAAAGTGAAGTAGTACGTAGTAATTAAAACTGTGGAGCCCTCAGTAATGACTCAATAAAGACTAGCTATCATTAGTGCAATTATTTACATGGGATATCACTTTCAAGTAGGGAAGAAGTAGGTTTATGAAAAAAAAGGCTCAGATATATAGCACCCGAATCTTGGTTTCTAAAACTATCCTCCAATAAAATGAACCCTAGGACTGGGCAGAGATGTACGAGCTGAGCCTAGAGCATTTGTATTGACAGATAATAAGAAGGTGGGCAGAAAGAAAGAAAGAAACCAACAAACAAAAGCCAAATGAAAAAATCCCATAAACACCTCAATGATGCAGGAATATCAAAGAGGTACAGAAGCCAATGGAAAGAATTTCCAATGGTTAAAACAGAGACAATTTGAGCGACAAAATAAGTGATTATTGGATTATAACTCAGGAAGTAAAATCTTTATCCATGAAGCCATAATTACAAAAAAATAAATGAATGGATAGATAATGGGAGAAAAGAGATGATGTTCTTCTTCTTACAATTTATGTAGACACTCTGCCCTCACAAAGTAGAGCATGAACCCCACTTCTTTAGGTATGGACTCTAAATAGTGATTTCTTTATAAAGAATAGAATATGAAAAAAGGGGGAAATAACTTTCAAGTGGTTAAACCTAACGAACACTAGTCAGGGGAACATAAATAGTACTAAGTCATATTGATAATATGTGCTGTTTATATAAGTAGATGAAAATGGCACATTACTGTGGCCTTCTTCCCAGGAACACACTTGAGTCCAATCATGAGAAAAGCATCAGACAGATGCTAGTAGTGGGACTTTCTTAATGTTAAACAAGCCGGCTAAGATGAGATGGGAAACTGCCACCAAACTATTTTCCAAAAAATGCTCATTAGTTGACTCTAATTACATAGCCATTTCTTTTCTGATAAAATGTGAAAGAAGCCCCAATATGCAATATTCATCATCTGACCTAAAAAAAAAAAAAAACAAAAAACAAAAAACGAAAAACAAAACAAAAACAACAAAAAACACTTTGGTTTATGGGAACACACACATTAAAAAAAAAAGTCAGTGGAAAATGAAGAGCATTGAAAATGGGGAACCCAGTTTATTTTTTAAATTTTTTAATGTTTTATTTATTTTTAAGAGAAAGTGAGAGAAAATAGGGGAGGAAGCGAATAGCAGAGAGAGGGAGACAGAGGACCTGAAAATGGGCTCTACACTGACAGTAGAGATTCTGATGCAGGGCTCAAACTCACAAACTATAAGATCATGACCTGAGCTAAAGACAGACTCTCAACCACTGAGCTATCCAGGTGCCCCAGAAAATGGGAACTCAGTTTACAACAAAGCAAAACAAAACAAAAAACAATCAGGAAACATAGACAACAATGTGGACAAATGCAAAAAGGATAACATGCTATAAATTGTCTTTATAATTCCAATCACCTCCTCAGTGTGTGTGTGTCTGTGTGTGTGTGTGTGTGTGGGGGGGGTTTATTTTGTTTTCCATAAACTGACAAGGGGAAATGTGTCTTCAGTATTTTAAAATACTTAAGGATGAATCTTAAAAGCCCAAAGTGAGATGCTTTCATATGTGAGTCACGTGACATATTTCTTTAGCACTCATCACGATGTGAATACTATTCAAAAACTTAAAGGTGACCATTTTTGAATCAATATATTTTTTAACCGAAGTACTAGAATTCCAAACAACAGAAAGGCAGATACTGTTTTGTACTCCTTGAACCCTAAGCTTGTGTCTGTAGATTTTCAATTAACAGTATCTCCATGTGCAATACCTGATATGCAAGCTGTATAGCATATCTTAAGGCTTTTGTGAATTTGAAACGTATTGATACAATGGGCTTTTGAAAATCTGTTGACTGCCTGCTTAAAATCATTTCCAAAAGAGAAACGTTTCTCAAAATATTTTCAGTAAGGAAAGATGAGGTGATGTTAATTCAAAAGCAGGGACTATGTGAAATGTTCTGTTCTCTATCATCTCTTTCAATTCACAAATCTCCTTAATTAGGAAAAGCTCAGGAAATCTCTACCAGCTTCTCTGAAACTTTTATCATACCCTTTTCATAAATCTATTGGACATAATAAGCAACTTATTTTGTAAGTAACAATGTCCAGTGGAACTACGTCCACATCATATACTTTAAGGGATGCTGTTCTAGCACAAACATTACTTTATTAGGAAATAATTAATTAAAAAAAAGAGTTTGAAGCCACTGATCTTGGGTCAGCAATGCCTTTACTAAATCACAACATGGGCAAATCCCTTAAAGCTTGTTCCTTATCCAGGCGATCCTTAATTTATCTTAATACTCTAAAGATATATGGTTTTATCTATTTTCAGAACGGTAAACTCATTAGAAAGAAAAAGTTCCATTTACTCCTCATGTTGTTGGTCCCATGTGTTTCGGCTCTTATGTACCCTTTCATTCTTATTTATTTTTTAAAATCAAGGGTTTTCAGATCAAGATTGCCAACTTCTACTTTAGAAATATGGAACTAACAACAATAAGCATGACCTAATATATCATTGCCATTATATATATATATATATATATAAATCTTAACACCAAATTCTTGGATGAATGCAAACTTAAGAACAAGAAACAAAGTTATATTGAATAAATATATTCGTTGCAATATTTTTCTATTTATCAGCAACCCACTTCATAAAAGACTGATGCCAAGCCAGTTCTTTCTGCTTTTTACTTTAATTTAGCTTAACTAAGGCTTAAATATGATGTTTTATATATTAACCCATTATGCATTTTGGACTCTAACAGAACAGTGTGCCATTGACAGGAAACACTTTAAAAGACGAAAGATTTATACGATCTGAAGAGAAACTAGAGTATTGACAGGAAACATTTTAGATACTGTAGTACTAATTGTAATCTGAACACAGTTTCTCCTCTTCCTCTTCCTAGCGCTTCTCCTCTTCCTCCTTTTTCCCCTCCTCTTTCCTTTCTCATTCTCTTTCCAATACCCTTTTGCCACCTCCTCCTTCTGTTTCTCCTCTTCGTCCCCTGCTTCTCTGTCTCTGTCTCTATTGGGGAAATGATATCTGGTGAGAAAGTCACACATGCAATTTACAGTTTACCTCTTTAAAAATGAAGCTGCTTGGGGCCCCTGGGTGGCTCAGGCCGTTAAGCATCCAATTTCGGTTCAAGTCATGATCTCACGATTGGTGGGTTCAGGCCCCTGTTGTGCTCTGTGCTGGCAGCTCGGACCTTGAAGCCTGCTTCAGATTCTGTGTCTCCTTCTTTCTCTGTCTCTCTGCCCCTCCCCAGCTTGTTCTCTCTCTAAAAAATAAATAAAAAACATTAAAAAAAAATGAAGCCTCTTGCCTTAGACATTCTCTTCTATCCCACAGGCAGGAATGTGTACGTGGAAGTGGACCAGGTTCGACCACCGGGTCAAGGACAACTCTCTATGAAATGGCACAGGAACAAAATTAAAAAAAAAAAAAAAAAAAAAAAAAAAGCAATGTAGGTCCTTGTAGGACCTTACAGGGAAGAACTGGGGTTTTACTTGTAATTGTGCACATGTTCGTATGGGAAGCTTTTCATGGACAGCTATTTGATGATTTGCTTGAGCAAACTGCTTAATTTGAGATTTCTGGGTAACTCTTCCTGTGGGGAGAAAAATACCAGTCTTTTCTAACTGGGTAATGGAGCACTCGGGAAATATACATAAAACAAAACAAAACAAAACAGATTACAAAATGACCTTTATTTTTGGTCGAACTTGACCAAAGAATATGACTTCTACTTCTAAAATCTCTCCCTTGGATAGCTACAGTATTTGTGGGGCTCTGTGCAACATGAAAATGCAGGATGTCTTGTTTAAAAAGAAATTAAGGGAGAAACCTGGGCCTAGTCAGTTGAGTGTTTGACTCTTGATTTTGGTTCAGGTCATGATTTCATGGTTCAGGAGTTTGAGCCCCAGGTCAGCCTTTACGCTGTCAGCACAGAGCCTTCTTGGGATTCTCTCTCCCTCCCTCTCTCTCTCTGCTCCTTCCCTGCTCACTCTCCTCCCTCTCTCTCTCTGTCTCTCAAAATGAATAAATACAAATTTTATAAAAAAGTAAAATAATTTAAGAATTTCAAGATGGTGACATCAGAACATTAAGCCAAGCACTGAGCCCCTCTCATCCCAGGGACCTCTCTGTGCAACTGCGTAGGTCACTCACCCATGAAACTGGCCCTTTCTTACCTTCCGTTATGTACAAATTGTGGAATCCACTAGCCAGGAGATTGTATTTCTAACGCCACCACAAAGAGATTCCTGACTTTCTTCTCGTTTGTCAAATATAGCGCACCCTTGAGCCCAAGAGAGTTTGAAAGGTACCTAGGCCTGGTCTGTGTCCTGACCAAGTGGAGAATCTCTTCTATGAGCTGAAAAGCAAATCATTCAGACAGAACCAGGAAGGTATTAACCCACACACTCATACTGACCCTTTTTCCTTTCTGACCAAGCAAAGTACTTCCCTGGGCAGATGTGAGTAATGGGATGGAGTGTAGCAATTATATTCTCAATATTTCAAAATAAAACAAAAAAAATTTTCTGTGGGCTGGACCGTGTACACTATATATTTTTCTTCTCTACAAAATTTTGTTCACTTACCACATTGAGTTTACCAAGCATTGGTCAACTGGTAATAGAATTCTTCCTTGCCAAGCGTGGGACACAGGGGCTATTTCTGGTCAGCATCAGAGGTGATAGAGTTAAAGTCTTAGTATAGGAGTTAGACAATGGAATCCATTCATTCCTTCCTTGTCTTCAAATTTTCAGTCAACTGAGTAATTTGAATAAAAATTGATAAGAATCAGAGCGGAAGTGAGGGAGGTTGAGGCTGGGCGGCCCGCTGTGGTAGGAGGGGCCGTGAGGTGAGTGAGTCCCGGAGCTGCAGTCTGAGGTAAGACTAGGTCCGAGTGCCGCTCCGGAGGCGGCAGCGCGGCCTCCTGGCCCGACCATCAACGCAGTCTAGTGTCAGTCGCTGTGCGGAGCCCGCGGCTCCTGTTCCCGCGCCAGTTCTCGCGGGAGCCCATGCTGTCGGCCTAGCTTGGCTGTGGGTGGAAGAGCTCAATGCCCAGCGGGTAGTTGCTCGCTGGTCACCCGTCTTTGATGGCTGAGCCATAGCAGAGGCTCCTCAGCCAGCCGGGCTACTTCGGCCGCCTCGCTTCTTCTGGGACCCGAGGGCCGCTAGCGAGAGCTTGGCCGACCTTTGCCCCGTGGGGTCGGGCCGTTGCGGGGGAGGGGAGGCGTGATCCAGGCGAGCTCCCCGCAGCAGCTTCCCCCCACGCGGACTGTAGCTCGGTTCCGGGGTGACGAGAGCAGGCCCTGCCCTGGAGGAGCCCCGAGTCTCCTGCGGGAGAGCCCGTGTGAACAGGCAATGACCGCGGCCTGGAGAGGGGTCATGGGAGCGCGGAGATGCTAAGAACCAACCAGCGTTGCCAGGGAACCGGCGGAAGTCTTCTAGCATAGACACTTGGGACGCGGAGTGGGGTGAAGGCCAGGCCCGTGTTCTCGTTCTTTCATGAACAAACGTCGAAGTGCCCACTGCGGACGAGGCAGGCACTCCGCTGTGCCTGGGGAAGCCTCTGCCCTTCGGCCGACAGCACATTACCCGGGGACCTCATTACTGTTGTGGAAGGACTCCGAAGGAAACGTGGGGTGCTGGGGGAGGGGCCAGTAAGGACCTGGCAGGGAAGGCGAGGCGACGACTGATCTGAGCGCTGAAGAACGATGAGCTTGGTGGAGAAGGCGCCGGTGTTTCAAGCAGTGGAACAGTGCTGCGAGGCGGCAGCGTGGCTGGAGGGTTAGGGGAGCGCAGGAGGTGTGGCTGTGAGGTGTGCAGGGGCCCAGCTGTGGGCCTTGGAGTTTTGTCCAGTGAGCTCGGCCCGATCAGCGCCCTGCAGGCCACTCTGAGTGTAGCTGTGATCCTGTTGGTTATAGCAACCCGGGAGGGAGCCGGTTAAACATAGGGGCAACGTGTCCTAGAAAGATCTCTCTGGCTGTTGTGTTAGGCCCGACTTAGTTTTTGGAAGTAAGTTTGGGGAGGAAGTGGCTGTAGTGCCTGGAGTGAGAAACAGGGAAGCCCTGTTAGGTAAAAAAAAAAAAAAAATTGATAAGAATCAAAACATATTTTTATTTTGCATATTTCTAATAGAGCTGCATTGAAGAGCTTGGTTTGGACCGAAGGCCAAAATCAAGTTTAATACTATTATCCCTCAAAATTAACCTTTGGACTTGTGTGTGGGAAAACTTGGTTCTTCATGGTGGATACTTTTAAAATCAGTCACAATGAAGATCTTATCTCAGACTCTTTGTCCCCAAAATGGCCAAAGAAACAAAGAGATTAATGATTTTAACAAAGAGAAATATGGACAGGCTGACTGAAACCATGTCTTTTGTTATTGGAAAAAGGCAATGAACAATGAATGGCAGACTGGAAAAGTCTCTTTCTATTCGGAAGGCTGAAATTCCAATATTTTATGGGATGGTAGGACTCTGGGGAGAAAGAAAACCAATGACCGTTGAGTACCAAATTGTTTCATCCTTCAGATCTAGCAACTTGGCCAGGTATCTGTGTCCTATGGAAAAAAAGGAGCCCTTGGGTACTTTTTTTCTTTTCCCTTCTTTTCATGTTTTTTCTGGCTGCCATTGTACCATGAAAGTAGCAGCTATAACTAATATCTAAATGATTGAAGCATTATTTCATAAAATAGACTGCAGGCCAGACTTTACTAATATCTGCTCTAGAGCTGTTAAATTAAATGACTTGATTTAATCAACATTTTCTTAGGATTTGTAACACACTCAGTTGTGTATATTTGTCACATTCGGTTTTTGTCAATCATAAAATGCAAATTATCAAATAATAAAACCGTCATACATTTTAAAGAATTGTTTTGCAAAATATTTGATATAAGATTTTGTTCCTTAAGAATTGCCATATAAAGGGGGATAAAGAAAACAACCAAAATCTAGGTTTTCATCACACCAGATATTTGGGCTTAGAAACCATTTAGAAAATGGCTTTAGTCAGAGAAAGAGTTGGTATAATGAATTAGTACATTAACACTAAGAGCAGTAGGTTTCTGACTAAACTATTATTTCTCTTGTCATTTGAAAAACTTGCCATTTACAGACTTGCTTAGGGCTTCATTTTTGAGGCAAATGAAAACAGGATTTAATTCCATGGCTTCCACTGACATTAATGGAATCCATTCATCTACCTGGTCATGCTCTGCTTGGAAATTTACACTTTAAGGCTAATATTTACAACTCTAAGTATGCGCTGTGAGATTGCTTAAAGGAAAAAAAAGCAAATATAAACTGAATTCACAAACTCTTTGATTCTTATTAAAATAATTTTCATGAAAATCTGATGAATTAGTTTCTTATTCATCAGCATCCATTTCCAGGATAAAGTTTCTCTTATTTACACTTTATTTAAATTTTTTTTAATGTTTATTTATTTTTGAGAGAGAGACAGAGTGTGAGCAGGGGAGGGGAGGAGAGAGAGGGAGACACTGAATCTGAAGCAGGCTCCAGGCTCTGAGCTGTCAGCACAGAGGCCGACGCTGGGCTCGAACTCACGAACTGTGAGATCATGACCTGAGCTGAAGTCTGGATGCCTAACCGACCAAACCACCCAGGCACCCTGACACTTTATTTCCTTTTAAATCAAATGAGACAATTGATTCAAAGTCTTCTTTGGTTCCAATCCTCATTCCTCATTCTCAAGAAGAAACACTACTCCTTCAACTTAAAGAATTTGAAATGTACAAAATTTAAGGGACCCTCAAAATTGGGATATATAAATTTCTCTAATATGTCAATTACACAAATGCGTGTCGGAAATATCTTAAAAATAAATATTTTAAATATAGAACTGCATTTTTCATCAAATCTCTGATTTCATATCAAATTAGCAATATTAGCGCAATTTCAAATTAAGTACATATTGTAAGTAGATACCTTTTAAGTAAATAAACAAAAAATTATAACTATAAAATAATGCATGAAATACCATTGAAATTATGTGTCTTTAATAATATTGAGTTGGGAAATGCAGCAATGTAGTTCATTAGTATTAGTTGAATATTGGAAAGGGTCATACCCATCTATTGCCATGTCTTTTGTAGTGCTTTTTAATGAGATTCCCAGTTGATATTGAGCATAACCACGTGATTTACTTTGGCTAATAGTTCATGAGCGCATACAATATAATCAACATTCAAGTACAAACATTAAGAGCCACTGTGTTTCTGTCATCTGCCCTGCAATTGTCCTATACTACAAGATCAGTATGTTCAGTATCAAGGCTGCTCAATTTATAAATCTGATCTACATCCAATTCATTGAATCTGACATATTGTATACGTGGGAAAAAAAAACCCTGCTATTTAGTAGGACACTGGAAACATGAGGCTATTTGTTACTGAAGCATAACACAAGAAAGATTTACTGGTTCATCATCATTTTTAAATGATGAAGTTATGTAAACTGAAGAAAGGAACTCAAGTCATTAACAGCATTAGTAATAATTGCCATTTACTATCTACCCTTATTTGTTTATCCTAGGATTTTCTTGTGATGAGATAGAGGGCTCCCATGTTGCTAAATACTCAGTATTTAACGCACTAAAAAATCTGTGCTGACTAAAAAAATTACATTTTTTCCTACTAGTATTTTGAAGGGTCTCCAACTTAGAATATGTGCTTCACTTGCCTTTGAAGTAGTGCCTTAGGTTGGTAGTTATCTTTATCTGTAACTGTTTTTCCAGAAAGGAAAAGTATTTCATAACAATATTAAAAAAAAGTCAACAATTAGCCACGAAGGAAACATATTCCCTAAAAGGAATGTTCTGATTCTTACTTGTACTTAAATTTCCAATAACAATGATTATAAATTCTCATTCTATAACAAAATAGGGCTTAGATAATCCATCTTTTCTATGCTATTTACAGATGCAGAAATAGGAGTTAAGTGACTTGCTAAAGATTAAGAGTTAACTAGAACCGCACAGAATATTTTATTGCAATGCATAGACCAAGTCTTTCAATCACTCTTCAACCATGTCTATGTGCAATTTTTTTTAAGTTTATTTATTTGAGAGAGAGAGAGAGCATGGACATGTGTAAGCCAGCACGGGAGGGACAGGGAGTGGAGAGAGAGTCCCGGGCAGACTCTGCACCATCGGCCTGATGGTGGGGCTCAAACTCTTGGATGGGAAATCATGACCTGAGCTAAAGACTGGCACTTAACTAACTGAGCCACTCACGTGCCCCTATGTGCAATTCTTTAATGGTATTAGTAATTTTTTTCAATTTGTTTAAATTCTAAAATTTATTTACTTATTGATTGATTGATTGATTTGATTGATTGATTATAAGAATTCTTATCATGAGATTTACCATCTTAACAGACTTTTAGGTGTGTAATGTAATATTGCTACATCTATAGGGACAGTCTGTACAACAGATCTCATCTGTGTAACTGACATTTTATTTACATCGTTTCACAATTCTGCATTTTCTCCTATCCTCAGTCCCTGGAAACTGGCATTCTATTATTTGTTTCTGAGTTTGACTATTTTAGATAACTCATATAAGTGGAATTATGAAATATCTGTCCTTCTATGACTGGCTTATTTTACTTACAATAATGCCCTTAACGTTTTTCCATGTTGTTTTACAGTTGACCAATGTCAAGGAACTTCTAGGAGTTTTAAAGTTTCAAATCTTTAATTTTTTGTTTAAATCTATTTTGACTTGATTTCTGTGTACGGTGTAATATATGGGTCCAGTGTTATTCTTTTGCATATGGACATACAGCTTTTCCAACACCATTTATTGAGAAGATTATCCTTTCCCTATTTTGTATTCTTGACACTCTTGTTTACTATATATGTACGGATTTATTTCTAGTTGTTAATTCTGTTCCTTTGTTCAATATGTATGTTTTTATAATAGTACCATTCTGATTAGATTACTAAACTTGAAATAAGGAAGTGTGAGGCCTCCAGCTTAGCTTTTCTTTCACAGGATTGCTTTAGTTATTCAGGATCTTTGTAGTTCCATACAAATTTTAGAACTTTTTTTCCTACTTCTGTAAAAAAAGGCCATAATGCCATTGGAATTTTGATGGGATTCTCTTAAATCAGTAGATCACTTTGGGTAGTATATGCATTTTAACAATATTAATTCTTCCAATCCATGAACGCAGGGTACCTTTTCATTTATTTGTGTCTTCTAAAATTTTTATAGTTTTCGGGATACAGAAAACTTGCCTCTTTGGGTAAGTTTATTCTTTAATAGTCTCTACTTTGTAATGCAATTGTAAATGGGATTGCTTTGCTAATTATTTTGGCAGTAGAGGAAATAATTTTATTGACTATAAAGGAAGTGAAACCAATACCCTCGAAATAAATATGAAGTAATGAAGAAGAAAGATGGAGGAACAGGAAATAGGCAAGAAAAGACTGATAGAAACGGAGACAGGACGGCACCGGCAAACCTCGTTTATTTTAACACCTCGCAAAAGGAAGAATTATCTTACTAATAACCATAACAATCACCTACAGAGAACTTACTAGGGGTCAAATACCGTTACAATGATTTTACAAATCTCTATGAACCCATCCAACTAGGATGTCAGGTAGGACTTTATTATCACAATCTTATTAATGACTGAAGCAAAAAGGAGAAATTTAAATAAATTTAATAAATGTTAAATTTTTATACACTTAATAAATATTAGAAAGAAGTACCAAAAATGAATTTGTCTAAGACTCTATGGGTCTTAACAATGAGACTACTGGGCTAAGTTCTTTCTTCATAAATGTCCGGAGGCAAAGCCCTTCAAATAATACCCTTTAGAAGCATATCTAAACTTTCATGGTACTAAGTGGTTTTCTCTGCCTCTCTGTCCCTCTGTCTCTTATTTTCTCTTGTACTTAATTGAAGGTGAAGTATCAACACATTTCTACTCAAATTAACATATTCCATTTTTTTTTAATTCCCATTATCTAACATCCAGACTCTGTCAAGATGGCAAACAGAGAGAAGAGTGTAATAAATGAATTGCAGCTATGTATTTATTTTCAATCCATGGCTGATTATAAAGTACAGTAAAACCTTAGATTGTGAGTAACTTGTTCTGGGAGTGTTCCACAGAGGAGCAAACAATTCTAATAAATTTTAACGTGATAAATGAGCAATGTCTTGCGATACCAGTAGTACGTGACACCAAAAGTCACATGACCCCACCTGAGCCAATGATTCTTGAAATTCGCTCTGCTATATAAGAACTTTGGACTACAAGCATATTTCCAGAAGGAATTATGCTCACAAATCAGGTTTACTATTATTTTTTCTTACAAACTTTAATTGAATACACTGGATTCTTTTGGATTATGGATACTTTTCAGTGAGTTGGTATGTGAAAACTGGATGAGTAACTCAAGTTTATATATATTAAGTCATCCTGACTTCGTGTGGCAGGAAGCCATCGTAAATGCACGCAGGCGGTTTGACACATAGACCACAGGAATTGCGCGAAGAAAACTATGAATAACTCTACTGTTCATAAACACTGTCTGAGACATACATCTCCATGACATTTTCTTGAACAAAGAAAAGTCCCTCAGAGACATGAGCTTTTATAAATCCATTAAAATGATATCTTGCAAACTGCTGCCTCCATTTTACAAATACTTGCTCAGTATTCCTGGAGGCTTGCAGTATATTTTTATCTGGCTTCTAGATGTCTGAAATAATTTCTGATATTTTCGAATGCAAGGATCAGGCTTCAATTTTCATTTTATAATTTAGAAGTGAACTTCTTGACTTCATTTCCTTTAAAGAACTTCTTCCTTTGTCCAAATGGCTCCCGAATAATCTGGCACATTATCCGGATGCACTATGATTACATCTCTGAAGGTTGGCCAGGTGTTCACCTCAGTGGACTTCTTGCCTTTTGAACAAACGTCTCTGATTAGTATAGACAGATACGCTAATCACAGACTACATGGCACAGGTGAAAGGTGAACATGAATTTTCTCACAATGTACCTACAACATGTTACATTATCTCTTATTGTTCTCTTAAATTTTACTAACTCATCAAATGTCAATTTATCAGCAAAACACATAAGTCCACAAACTTTAAGTTTGGTAATCATGCCGAGAGATGATTTCACTCAGACTATTTTACAGAGTTTCATTTTACAACTGATGTGTTTCTCTAAAAAAAAAAAAAAAAATCCACCTTAGGTCACAGTTTAAAATGAACAACTGGACAAAATTGTGTGTTAATTTTCCACACTCATGTACAGAAAAAAAATTATCTATTATAAAACTAGAGATATAAAATGGATGACTAACACTTGTTAGAGCCCAGAAATGCATATTCAGTTTTTAATGGGTTCTAATGTACTCCTTTCTTAGAAAATTACTAAAATTACTGAGCAGAAAGGTGTCATCAACTGAAATGCTCACCTAAGTCTCAGCAGACAAAGGGTTGGTGTACATCCATCCGTGTCATAGCTTTGTAATTTTTAAAACCTACAGAAGCCTTTGCAAATTCCAATATTCTTGGTCACAAGGGCTATTCTCAGTTGTGATTCTACGCGACGGTGATGGTATAGTGTGTCTAATATGAATATCCATATATATTTGTTGTGCCATATTATTAGTAGCTTTTTAAAGGTATAATTTATATGCCATAAAAATTTTCCATCATAAAAATATAATTGAGAACTTTCAGATTTGGGACACTTTAGGGGACATCTTCTGTTGGTTATTTGTTTTTCTTGTGCATTTAGCATACTTTCCTGTTTCTTTGGATATCTTATAATTTTTTTTAAACTTGGACATTGTTGATAATATGTTTTAACAATTTTCAGTATCATATTGCTTCCTCTGAGATTTATTCTTAGATTAATCTTGCCTTAGTATTTATCGCTGTCATTATTTTTCTTGTTGTTTCTATTTGTTTAGCCACCCTTCTGAATGATTTCTGTAGATTTTGTATTCTCTGTAGTGTGCAGCCACTGAGACTCCTAATTATTTTCTTTGTTTTTAATATTTGTGGTGTTTTTTAGTTTGTTTTGTTTTGTTTAAGACTGGCTTTGTAGGATTAACTTTGGATTACTGTAATTTGATCAGCTATTAATTGGTCAGATAATTTCCTTAAAAGCCTTGCCTTTTATCTTTTGTCAAAAACATCTCTGTGTGAAGGCACACTTTTGAACTTCAGTCAGTGTCTAAGACAGTTTAGGCTTTGTTTTTTGCTTTACCCACAATCTGTATAATATTCGCTTGTGTTAGAAAGGAAGAAAACAATAATAAATACTATTTACACATACTATTTAAACAATGAAATTTCATTGTGGTACTGATAGTTGTTCATGAAACAAAGCCCCAAGGCTGTACAAGTTAAATTATGAGAGATTAGAAATATTTTATTTTCAAAAGTTCCATCTGTTTTCTCTGCATATGTCTGAAATATTTGTTGTGGTCGTTCCTGACTTCTGGTTAATTTTCACATATTAAAAGTAGGTGAAAGTCTCTTGCTGTACAATAAGACAGCAAACACAGGCTTTGATAACAAAGGGTGCTCTTTCTAATACTAAACGATGTAAGACAAGAAAAACAAAAGAGATAAGTATACAAGAAAAGGTCATTTGAATCCGGAAAATGTGAGGAAATAAAACTCGCTAGAAATGCAACAGAGCCTACTCTTGCTCATGCTTAAGTTTGGTATGGAGTATTCTCTGTGAATTGTGATAGAAAATTAATATCATCATATTGTCATGTGCATGTTAATATATCATTATGCTTATGTAGTTAAGTATACTTAAGCCCAAGCCTGACAAATTATATACAGTTCTCATCCTGTATTGTGACTTCAATCATCAACATTCTCTCTCTGTCTCTAATGTATTGAGATGAACATTTCAATATGTTTATAGACATATTTTTTAATTCTCAATTTTATTTTCTCATTTTATTTTTTCAGTTAGTGATAGGCAGATAACTAAATTAAGTGGACACCTTCAAATCCTCAGCCATAATTCTGATAGTCAAAGTATAAACCTTTATGCATTTTGGTTAACATCGTTTTGAGGGCACTAACCAAAATTACATAATTACATTACCAAACTTTGGATTGCTCACATTTCCTCACAGGTTGCTTGATTTTCTTTTCCTATAAAGTCACTGAACACTTTGCCTCTATTGTGCCCCAAAATGTCCAGAATAATTGAATCCACATACTACTAGTAAGAACCATAGATGCCTTAATTCAGTGAACCCTAGCATATATGACATAACACACACTGAGTAATGCTTTTCAGTTACGGCATGGATATGATCATTTTGCACTTACTTTCCAGATGATGTTAAGACACTGCGTCCTAATAATGCAATTTAGTTATTAAAGTTGGGAAGTTCCTTCTTGGTGCTGAACAATGCCAGTTTGGGAGATGGGATGATGCAAGCAAAATGAAGTTGTCTTCCTTCTCTTCTTGTGGAATTATTTTCAGCTTTTTTTGTTCCATGGTATTGCTAAACCTTCCTGTGTGGACTCTAGAAGTTTCCTGGAGCAGTTTTTATCCATTACACAGATACCTGTGTAATCACTGATCTTTGTAGGAGGGTAGGGATGTGGATACTCCTATGTTACCATTCCCCCCTCCCCCCCAGATTCTGGTTTAACTTTTCTTGAAATAAAAGAAAATAACTCACCTAGGTTCAGACAGTAAGCTATAGAGTAATAAAACATGAGATTGATGTAGAAAAAGGAATATTAGACCACAAGGTAAAAAGAACTAGGCATATGCATGTATATGTTTTTGTATTTACGGAACTATTTAGGTATAACTCATCCAGATATCCAAAATAGAAACATGATATAGAGGTTTTGTCAGATTTGTTTACTGATGTGTTGTTCCCGGGCCCTAAAGAAGGCTTTGAATCTTAATTGATAGTCCACAAATACTAGCTGAATAAAATTAAAAACAAAATGAAACAGGGATAAGACAAGAATTCCTGAAGTCGATCACTTTCATAGTGTTTTTAATACTTAACACGACATCTTTTCCCACCCAAGTTGTTCGCAGAACTATTTTGGAAAGCGTACCCAATGTATTGATAAATATATGCAGTTTGGAATCTAATTATTTTTCAGACCTCAATATGTTTCCTTACGTTTGTATTATAGCCAATGTTTTTGAAGATTTCGGCTGCTCAACGTTCAGTTGGCATTCACGTTTGAGGTTTCATTGGTCATCCGTAGCCTCCTTCCTACTAAGCAAGCTGTGGCTGCTTTTGTGAGAACAGGGGCATAACCCAGTCTCCACCGGTCAGGTGCTCCCACAAGGACTGTGCATCTTCGCAGGTGGGCAAGATGAAGGCGCCTTCGCGGAAGCAGTAGGCTGTCCTGGACCAATAATATGTTGCAGCAGCGGCAGCATCCGAGATAGACTCTTCCTTCTACCGCTGCGGTTAAGTTTCTTAGCTTGGGGCCTAAGGGGCCTGTCAGTTCTGGCGAGGCTTCCAATTTACTCCAGCCTCTCCTGTATTCATCGCTTGCCTAAGTTCACCAGTGTTCTTTTCTGTTGTTTAAACCAATAATATTTTCTAATACATGAAAACAAATTATGGACTACATGTCGTGGAATAGGGGGAAATGTCACCATTTCCACTCACATCGTTATTCAGACAAAAGTTTCACCACTGGTTAAGAAGTCATACTAATTAATGTTAATTAAAATCCATAAGTTCCAGATAAAGTGAAAAGTAGATGAACTACCTAAAGAAAAAACAAAAACAAAAACTGAACATTAGACGACATTTTATCCATTCCTGTGGGTATTGATATATGGGTAGGGAAACCATATTACTTATTTTTTCAAATTAGAACAATTTTGAGAGAGAAAGCAGGCCTCACCAGATATAATATTGTGCAACGAGTTATAAAACAGGATGTATGGCCTATTTAAGTACGTGTAACAATTCTCTTCTCCCAAGTTCTTGCTAAGAGATAGAAAAAATACACTGTATCTTCTTGAGAGTACATGCCCTTACTCCTTACTCATCTTACTCAGTAACTCCACAAGGAAGAATGACTCAACTCATCAGGGAAATTTGGAAAACAAATGACCTCATTGAGCCAGTTCCTCTAGTGAGCTCTGTTTTTTTGTAGATTTTGCTGAAACCCAGGGTAATTCTCCTTTCTTACAAGCACAAAAATCAGGTCCAGTTTCTCCCTTCTAACACCAGGAGATAAAAGGGGCAAACATCTACTAGATTTCAACTTTTTGTTTTTAATGTTTATGTAGTTTTGAGAGAGTGCACACAGGAGAAGGAAGTCGGGGACAGAGGATCCAAAGCAGGCTCTGTGCTGATAGCAGTGAGCCACATGTGGGGCTTGAACTCATGAAGTAGACTGGAACTCATCAACTGCAAGATCACGACTTAAGCTGAAGTCAGATGCTCAACCGACTGAGCCACCCAGGCGTTCCTAGATTTCAACTTTGCAGGGAAACTCTGAGGAAAGGCCAGAGCCCTAGAAATCTTTACAGTGGCGACAGACCCAGGTTAAGATCTCCCACTTGGGTTTGCCAGCAGTAGTGGTGACAATTTGATCCCTCTTTGAACTGCGTGACTATTTTTAAGGGGGTCAAAACGTGAATGTCGATTCAGAGGGGGTCCCCATAACGGCTTCAAAGAACGTTATTGACAAAACTAAGATTTTTGCCGGCAAAACTTGGAAATTAACATTGGTAGTATACTTTTCACTACCTATATTATATGGATTTTTCCAGTTATCACTACTAATTTTACCAGTTACTACCATTTTATCAGTTTTTCCACTAATGTTATTTTGTCCCTGGATCTAGTTCTGATTCGTAAATGATATTTTGTTATCATGACTTCTTAATCTGCTTAATCCATTGTAATGTCTTGGTTTTGCTTTGTCGTCCATGACCTCGGTATTTTTGAAGATAACTGGTCAATTATTTCATAGAATGCCCCTTAATTTTAGTGTAATATTGATCATGATTAGGTTGATATTATATATATATTTTTTAATTTTTTTAACGTTTATTTATTTTTGAGACATAGAGACAGAGCATGAGCAGAAGAAGGGCAGAGAGAGAGGGAGACACAGAATCCAAAGCAGGCTCCAGGCTCTGAGCTGCCAGCACAGAGCCCGACGCGGGGCTTGAACTCACAGACCGCGAGATCATGACCTGAGCTGAAGTCGGCCGGTTAACCGACTGAGCCACCCAGGTGCCCCATTATTATACATTTTTAAACAGAATACTAAAGAAATTACATGGTATTTTTTAAATTTTTTTTTACATTTATTTATTTTGAGAGACAAATAGAGACAGAGCACAATTGGCCAGGGGGGAGGGGGCAGAGAGAGAGAGAATGATACACAGAATCCAAAACAGGCTCCAGGCTCTGAGCTGTCAGCACAGAGCCCTATATGGGGCTTGAACTCACAAGCCTTTGAGCTGTGAGATCATGACCTGAGCCAAAGTAAGATTGTTTTGCTTTGTTTTGTCTTTCAGTGCACTGTTTCAAAGATACATGATAATGTTAGGTCCTATGATGAGGGATGTTAACTTTGATCTCTTAGGTTAGGTGGTGTCTGCCAGGATTCTCTAAAGTTACTATATATTTTTTTGTATTTAATAAATATTTGACTGGGAATACTTTAAATATCATGCAGATACCTGTTTTCATCTGATCTTAACTCTCTAATCATAGGTTTAATTCATGATTTTATCCTGGAATAATATTGCCGTGGTGATCGTCTAATGGTGATTTTCTATTTCCATCAGTTCTTCTACATTTATGAATTAGAAGTTGGCTGTAAAGAATCATTGTTCCTATCTATTATGCATGTTTTTATTCTTATATCCAGGTAAGATATAGTACATATTATGTATATTCAATATCAATAGGGACTAATGGGTATTTATTTTATTTTATGATTATAATCCGTTATTGTCTTTACTCGTTTTGCTACTATGTTATCCAAGATTGGTCAGAAAAATAAATTCCATATTTGAACTTCCTTTGTGTTAGTCATCTTTTGGGCAAATGAAGCTTTTCCTTTAGTGGATACTTTGAGGTGAAAGTGGGGGTGCAGAATTCCCTAAGTATTTTGAAAACTGATTTTCCCCCAAGAGTCTTTGCATTTAAAGGACAATTTGGTTGTATATAAAATACTTTATGCAAAACAACAAGAATTGGTAAGAACGTGGCAGAAAGCGACCCTCATGTACTCTTGGTGGGAATCAAACTGGTGTGGGCACTGTGGAAAACAGTAGAGAAATTTGTCAAATAGTTAAAAATAGAGCTACCTTATGATCCAGTAAGTGTACTACTGGGTATTTACTCAAAAATACAAAAATATTTATTCAAAGGGATACCCCTACGTTTATTGCAGCATTCTTTACGGTAGCCAAATTATGGAAGCAGTCCAAGTGTTCGAAGACTGTTGAATGGATAAAGAAGATGTGGAATACATATGCAATAGAATATTAGTCATAAAAAGAATGACATCTTGCCATTTGCAAAAACATGACTGGAGATAGACAATGTAATAAATGACAAATAGTAAATAAACAAATAATAGACAAATAAATAGACAAATAATAAGTGAAATATGTCAGTCCGGAAAAGAGAAACACCATATGATTTCACTCATATATGAAACTTAAGAAAGAAAACAAAAGAATAAAGGGAAAAAGAGAGAGAGAGAGAGAGAGAAACCAAAAAACAAACTCTTAAAATAGAGAACAAACTGATAGTTACCAGAGGGGAACATGGGGAGGGAGGATGGGTTAAAAAATTGGCATTTTTTTTTCTATTTTACTTTCAGTCGATTTGGTGTTTGGATATTTTTTTTTTTGTCTTGAAGTTATGCTGAGCTCTCTCCATAGTGTTATATTTTTCCTTCCTGTTGTTCTCTACTTTTGGAGAAAATAATCAGAGGCAAAAATTCAGGCAGTCATCATTGTCTTCAGCTATCTGAAAGTCCTTATATGATAACAACTCATCTTTGAATGAGCAAGAAAATCAAATTTTATTAAGGAAAAGGACTTAATAACTTGAGAAATTTAAGACTAGTTGAAAGGGGGATGAAACCTTACCTGTGGAGCAAGATAAGTCGGTGCTCTTCCTACACTGGCTGTACAGCTCCAAGTGTTTGAATGTTTCATACACTTTCCAAACACACTGATAAAAACATAAAAACTTTAAAATACAATTGAAAGGTCTTTCTGTTCCAGGATACTTAACAAAGATAGCTGGAGGAAAACATCAAGTCTAATATCTTTCTTAAGAAGTAACCACAATAGATCAGCTCTATTAGATTGCCCCCAAACTGAACATTCAACATTTAATTTCCTTATAACTAAATCCCTCACTAATAAATTAACTACAAATTGCAGATTGCATGAGCTAAAACTGAGTGAGACAGCTATCTCAACGCTGAAGAAGAAAAAGGCCACAAAATAGCAATGGTCATTTAGAAATGCCATTAACCATTTGCCTACTTAAAAGATCTCAATCCAGTGGGAGAAATGGCATTCTGCTAAGATGGCCATTACATTATTCAAATAGAGAGCATTCAACCCCATCCCAAGACTGTGGCATTTGATATAGTTTGAAAAGTAAACACCAGGGAAAGAGAAAAGGGAAAAGTGGAAATGAGATTGCTCAGTAGAAACAGAGATTGATGGATAATTTACTCTGAAAAACTCCAGACCCTTGGTTCTTATTTGTAACTTATGACTATATACACTCTATCGCTCTCTTTGTAGGAGCATAAGAATTTCAAATGTCTGTACTTAAATCATTTAAATCAATTAACTTTTACTTAGGTCCTTCAGTATGCTAGTTTAGAAGTGAGATGTGAGGATGAATAAGAATCGCTTATTACCCATTTTCTTTCAGAAAGAATTTGAGTGGTATGGCCATGTTCCCGCCTGCAAGAGTCGGCTTGGTATGGGTACCGACTTGTAAACAAGGCAGAGCAGAAAAACTTACAGTGAAGGAAATATGCATGTTACGGAAGCCCAAGGGAGTGATAGAGTAACATCAGCTGGCGAGGTGGCCTTTACATAGGCTGTGTACATAAGATGGACACTTAAGAATAGGTAAGCTTTTAAAGAGAAGAAATCTGGGGCGCCTGGGTGGCTCAGTTGGTTAAGTGTCCAACTTCAGCTCAGGTCGTGATCTCTCAGTCTGTGAGTTCGAGCCCCACGTCGGGCTCTGTGCTGATGGCTCAGAGCCTGGATCCTGCTTTGGATTCTGTGTCTCCTTCTCTCTCTGCCCCTCCTCTGCTCGTGCTCTGTCTCTATCCCTCTCTCTCATAAATAAACATTAAAAAAAAAAATTTAAAAAAAAAAAAGAGAAGAAATCTGTGTGAAGTAATAGTAGAGACAAGGGAGAGCATCAGCAAATAGAAGGAGGAAACTTGTTAAATAATGGTGACTAGTTTGAAATGGCTAAAGTATACAAGGCCTTCATTAGATTGGAAAAACATTTTGATATATGGTTGTGGAGGCTCAGCTGTTAGATTGAAGTATTAGGGTTATGATTTAGGCAATTTGTATCGCACTAAGTTTTCTTAGTATTTTGCCTGGAGCTTTTTTTCCCCATTCTTTTTCCCTTTAGGAATATCATTCTTTAAATCTTTCAACTAATGCATATTGAATGCCTCAACTGTGTTAAACATTGTTCTAGATGATGGGCATAAAGTAATGAGCAAGATAGAAAATGCTGTGGTTTTTGTCGAGCCTTGCCTTTGAGTTGAAGTTACATTAATGATAAATAATAGTAAATAAATAATTTCAGAAAGTGGTAGGGGAAGTAAAAGCAATAAAATACAATCATTGACAAATGAACGATTGGATGGTTTCACTACACTCATGACACATATGGCCATTCATCCCATATTTTACTGTGCCTTTTACTTACGATTTTTTAATTCCTCTGGAAAAGAGACCTTCGATGTTCCTTGGTGAATGCCTATGTCCAATCTTTGCTTCATGTTCCCATGCTTGGATTTTTTTTCAAACTGACATGCCCCAAATTCCAGCCTCAAAGCCCATAATTTTGGGGAGAGGCACATTCTAGGCTTTATGAGTTGAAAGTATTTATTAAAATGTAAGTGTGCCCAACGTGATTGGTGCTTATGGAAATCATAAACCAATATTAAAATCTTTGTAAAAATTGCTTTAACACTAGTATGAGATTGTAGAGAAAGGGAAATAGAAGGACATGTTTGATGGCTCTGGTAGAGAAGAAAGGGTTAGGGTGAGAAAACGAGGCTGAGTGAGTCATTGACTCAAAAAAGTGGCCCCTTGCCATTTTCTCTGGAAAAATCACGGAAGGTATTCATGGATCAGACTATGACGTCTAACGTCTCCTTTCCTCCATGTGTCTCGATGATAATTCCCTTCTTGTTGAGTTTATTGAATTTGTGGAAACCCCTCCCTTGAAATAATTGGGGTTGAAGACTTTAACTCTTATAGATAAAGAACAAATAGGGTCAACACTGACTTTAGGAAAGTTATTATAATTTTATTTTACACAAAAATAAAATAATAAGAATATCATCCTAAGAGAATTAAGTTTAACACACTAAACTTTTTATTTAATAATAGTCTATCCAATATGGTTCTTTTTTTCATTGTTAACATCCAGGTTTCAGAATCTCTGTTATAATTGCAACAAAATACTTGTAAGTCAATATTCGTTGAAGACAAAATACACACTAAGAGAAAATATTTTTCAGACTGGTCCATAAGTAAACATTTCAAAGCCTGACTGGCTTTATGACAATAAATGCTTATTTCTGCCACGCAAGTCCAAACAGCATCATCAGAACAGAGGTATGCATGTCTTACCAAACAGTATTAGGAAGAAAGTGTTCACAACCTAGTTTATTTTTTTCCTTCTTGTCTTTCTTTTAATATCTGCCCTAATTTTAATGGAAAAGATCATATCATCCTTCATTCCTTTTCCATATTCAACCATCAGTTCTCACCTTTTCTGTTTCTCAATTATCCTTAATAGGAAGGCTCACCAGTAGTGGAAATCCCGTTAGGTATGAGATGTACTGTAATTAAGGTGGCACGGTGACAAGGAAGCAGTAAGTCATACTGATTACGAGTATGGATTTTGGACTTGTAAAGACTTGGCTCCATATTAGACTTTCATCACTTACTGTATGATGTTGGATTCATATCCATGATCCTGTCTCCCAATCAGGAAAACAGGAAAGATTCACCTACCTTACGTAATACTGTGAAGAAAAATAAGATAATGCTTAAAAAATACTTAGCATGGTGCCTGGCAAATCTTAAAAAAAATAGGTTATAAAATGAAAAATGTGACCCATGTAGGGTGGAAATTGAAGGAAAGATTTCAATATGGCCATTATGTTCTCAAAGGCTGCAAAATGCACCTAAATTCAACAGAATGATTTTGATTTTACTTCTGTGATATGCAAGATAGCTAAAATCCTTTGAGTAGAAATTATTGCCCATCACAATGCTTCATGTCTGTTTAGTTACCATCAGGAAATGAATATAAGTCTTAGAGTCATTCTGTGAAAAGCTATCACTTTATAACTCTTTGGAAGTGTTGTGTAGCTATTTATGTTTATGCTATGGTAGAGAGCAATTCTTGGCTAGAAAACCAAAAAATGGAAATCAGAGAGTTTGCAAATCGTTAATGTCATATGATGTTGAGCATCTTTTCATATACTTATTTGCCATCTGTATATTTTCTTTGGCAAGGTGTATGTTTAGATCTTTTGCCCCTTTTTTAAATTGGGCCATTTTGTTATTATTGAGTTTTAAATGTTCTTTGTATATTTTGGATACAAGATCTTTATCAGGTACGTGTTTTGCAAATATTTTCTTTCTGTCCATTGCCTGTGTTTTCATTTTCGTAACACTTTCTTTTGCAAGGCAGTTTTTAATCGTTAATGGAGTCTAACTTATCAGTATTCTATTCCATGGTGCTTATGGTGTATCTAAAAACTCTTCACTAAACTCAAGATTTTCTCCTGTTATCTTCTTGAAGTTTTATACTTTTGCATTTTACATTTAGGTCTCCGATCCATTTAAGTTACTTTTTGTGAAAAGTGTCTAAATTCTTTTTTTCCTCCATTGGAAGTTCAGTCATTCTAGTACCATTTGTTGAGAAGACTACCCTTTCTCTGTTGAATGACTTTTGGTCTGATAAAACTCATCAACTAGAGTCTCACAAAAGAATTTCCTTTGAGCGCAGGCTTTTGTTAAGAACACAATGTTCTTAGAACAACTGAAAATGGCTACTTTCAGCTTTCTCATGCTGGAAACATGAAGGTTTTTTTTTGTGTTTGTGTTTGTTTGTTTTTTTTAACCAATCTTTACCCTGATAATCTGCTTGGGTTCCTGGAGGTAAAACTCATTAGTGTGTGTGTGTTTGGCGGGGGGTGTGGGAGGGTGGGGGACTCAGCCTTGCCCACACTGAACAATCCATCAAGTGTTTCTATTGGTCTTGTCCTCAGAGGTAAACTCCTGCTTCTTGGCTCCTACTCCTCATAAGCTATGATTCTTGGTATTTATCTTTCTCTCTCTATTTTTTTTAGGATAGCAGCTTACTCTGTGACCTCAGTTCTCTGATGGATCTAAGAAGAGCTGTAATTTTACAAATGATTTAACTTTTCCTGTTGTAAAGACAGGAGCGATGATGTCCAAGATTTTTACATGCCAGATGGGAAACTAGAATTCTATCTTACATTTGACCATAGACTTGACAACAATGTCCAGGTATGCTTATGTAAATCAGTATACTGGCTTCTAGGTTTTCATATGTACGAAATGATGTTGAACAAGATCGATACTTCCAAGATAGTTTTCTATGATATGTTCATCGATATTCAAATAAAGTGCCATTTGGCTGATAAAACAAAATTGGCACATATTCATTGAGGTCCCTTGAAAAGCAGCTGATGAATAGTGTGTCTCTTCTCTACATGACTTCATTTGAGACGTAAAACAAAGGAGGAGCAAATGGAAGCAAAACGTACTTGTAGAATGTTTGCGGCACAGAATGCTATTCCAGATACAATGAACAAATAGACTTGCCTGAGCAATATTCCCAATTTGGATGAACTCTTCACGTGCCTGGGACAAGCCAGACTGATCTGGGGCAGCAATTTTCTCAGTGACAGAGAATACTGGAGGAATCGTGGCAACTAATTTTTCCCTGTGAGCAGTTTATCTTCAGGAGAAAGAAAGAAAGAGCAGAGGGATGCATTTCACATTCTTGCCCAATCTTACTCACCAAATCTCACTCTACGTCCCTTTGGGACAAAGTGAGTAAAGGCACAGATAGAAGCCAAGAGTGCATTCAAGAAGCTTCTGTTCATACAGAAACTACCGGAGTGGGGGAAAGCCATTCTACTCTGATAACAGAGTTAAGTAACTTTCAAGATTACTGAGCCTTTATTAGGCCAATGTCAACAGAGATTTTCCAAGATAGGCAGGGACAAACTTTGACTTGCCAACCCAGCTCTTCCTATTGTCTACACAGATCTTTCAAACTCGTCATCCACATCCAAGTGCAGACTTGGTTTTCTTACTCCGAATAGAGTATTGGTTTTCTTTTCTTAATTTCTGCCAACATCTTTGATGGGTGATTTCAAAGGATTTTGAAAAATCCTTTTCAAAGGATTTTTTTAGCTCCTTGTAAATCTATAGATGGCAACACGGGCTCAAATGGCAGTGATTGTTGCACCCGAGTTACAACTGTTCTCACTAGACAGTGCAAATACTCTTTATTTTGCCAATTTTCACCAATTACCCAAAGTGATCATAATATTCTTATGTGAGATCTGCCTCATTCATTTACGTATCTGTCTTCTGTAGGCTTTTGGATTTGTGATCACTGCTCTAAACAGAACCAAGCTCGTTTACATTTTAGCTTTTCCATCTAATTTATAGGGAACATCAGTAGCTGGTTTGGGATTGTAAACCTAACAGACCCTGAGCCACCTCTGTTCCTATCTACAAACCTTCCTTCTCCTTACTCCGTATGACAGATCCATTTATTTTGCATCCTGCCTCTTTCTCTGATTTTCACTCTGAGATTGGCCGTGAAACCCTGCTATGCCCTTACACCATCATCCCTGGCACCTGGACCTTGTGTGTATAAATTGTGGCTAAATCTCGGAGTCAGCCAAGTTGGAACCAAGAGCTCCAGAATGAAGGATGTCATGCCTCTATTTTCTAGGTAGACCTATTCGTATCTTCCCTCCCCCCTGCTTAGACTTGATATGATCCCAAGTCACACGTATTTATGGTATAATGTACGTTGCTCATCCTAGGACAGAGGCAGAATATCAGCATGTGAGCTTTAAAAAAAAAAAAAAAAACCAAACCTGATTATACTGCCAAACTAGAGAAACCAGAGCAGATGGGAAGCCAGAGAAATGAAGTATAAATGAAAAGATGAAAATTTTGGCGCTTACTTAGTATCAGGAACTTTTAATAAGCATAAAATAATTCTGGCAGAAGAAAACTTATGTGTTTAAATCAGAGCCTTTACTTTTCATTACAGTTTATATCCATAAAAACAGACAAGAGCAGACTTATCCATGAACAATCCAAATGAAAATTTTAATCTTTTCAACAGTGAAGCTGTTTGTTTATTTATTTATTTATTTATTTATTTATTTATTTATATTTCACGAAGATAATGAGCAGTTAATTTCTACAAATTGCAATAGCACTTATTTATCTATTAACACTTAAATGAAACCAGCCTTTGGTTACCGAATTCCCTCTTGACCATTAAATGACACTTGAATGAGTTTTCTCCAAAGGGGATGAGGTCACAAAGACTGTGATTCAGTGTTGATTCAGTAATCCTTAAAGTGTCTTTAGGCTCTGCTCCTTCTTGAACATTTCTCAACACATGGACGAAAATTCTTCTTTAAAATGTTGTAACATATGACTACTTTCTTACCAAGCAAAGAGAGATGAGGATTGGGTAGAGGTGAAGAGGGCATTCACCCGTCCTAGAAGAAAGAATCCCTACCAAAGCATCTTCCCTGGTCATATTGCTGGGTGGGGCCAGAGATGAGAGGTGTATGTGAAAGCTGGGGCAAGGGCAGGGGTGGGGGCAGAGCACAGCACCATCCTCCCACTGAGAACACTGTCCAGGGAACCAGGAAGTCCCAAACAAAGGCTTCTATCATTTTATGGACTCAGAGACTGGAGGAAATTAAAGGGGGAGAACTAGGTGTGGAAGGATACTGAAAATTGATTCAGAATAAAGTGTTTTCCAACTATAACTAATCTCGCCTTTAAGGAAGCAGAGGTGTCTTAGCGGGGCCTTAGCCAAGGCCCACCATCCCTCTCCCCATCCTTACATAAGGAGGCCTTTAAATGGAGTGGGGGGCTGGGAATGGAGATGTGCATAAGGGTGAGGATTCCTGAAGTCACTTCTCTTCAGAGAGGCAGGGCGCGTCTGCTGTGCAGCAGGCAGCATTCTCCTGTGACACTTGTCAGGTGAACTCTTTCCATGTGAACCATTTTCTTTTTCATCTCTGCGACTCTTCTCAGGCTGTTGCACCCCTCCAGAAAAACCTTTGTCTTCTCTTTCTGATGAGCTCTCGTCTGTTCTTCTGGTCTGCATTTATCTTGTCCATATTTACGTTTTCTGCGGATGTTGAACACTGACCTGAGGCTCAAGGAAGCGGGTTCCTTGCCCTAGGCCTGTGTTTTAGAGAGCCCTGCTCTGGATGGGACCATTCTATAACCAGGGCTCACATCCTCTTGCTTCTGCAGCATCTCCAGTGTGCCTAGAAATCCAGAATCCCATGCCCGAAGCCCCTGACGCAGTGGAGAGCGTGTATGAGCGAAGGCGTAGGGTTTTTGGATGAGGAAGATGGTCTGACGTGTCTGTAGGTCCTTGCTGTGCTAGAGGAAGCCTGGGGTAGTAAAAACGAAAGGGGTTCTGGAATTGGGAGGTCAGGGACTTTTATTACTATCCCACCGAGGTCCCATAGGAAACTCACTGGAGATGAAATAAATGAAATTTACACTTGACTTTCAATATTGACACTTGACAATCAATATTGTCAATACACTTGACACTCAATATTGTCAAAAAGGCCCATGTTTTTGACAGTAGGAACTTAAAAGATGGTTGTATAAAACTTTGTGAGCTTGATTTTTAACTTTTAAATGTGTAGACAATGGTGTGCAGACCTCAATTTGTACTCTTGCCTGAGCCTTGAAAATATTAGCAAATATTAGCAAATGAGTTTGCTAACGTTTCTACAATAGGTATTTTATCCACAATCTTAAAAAGAATGTTTTTTTTTTTTATAAACAGTCTTTAAATTTAACTTTTCTCTACTGTAGTTTCATCATACATTGAATAGTGATGGATTAGTTACTCATCTCCATGGGTCTTCTTATTACTGGGCTAACATGAGAGAAAGTGTTCTTTTCTTTCTTACTTACTTATTTATTTGTTTGTTTGTTTATTTTGACAAAGAGAGAGTGTGAGCAGGGGAGGGGCAGAGAGAGACAGGAAGAGACAGAATCTTAAGCAGGCTCTGCCCTCTCGGCTCAGAGTAAAATGCAGGGCTCGAACACATGAACCGTGAGATCATGACCTGAACCGAAGCCAAGAGATAGTTGTCTAACCAATGGAGCCACCCAGGAAAGTGTTCTTTTCATTGCTGCTCCTTTCTCTACCGCAATGATGGCACCACACACAACTTAGGACCAATACTGAAACTTAAAGAATGTCTTTAATCTTTAGCATTCTGAATCTCATCACCAACAAATGCCCTTATTTTCCAGTGCTTTTAGCTGCACAAATTACCTTGCTCTTCATATTTTACTATTTAGAGAATGCAAACTAATTCCTGAATGTCCACTTGTTACTGAAGTAAAAATATAATGGCGTGTCCCTTCCGGAAATTACTCTCAAGCTCTACACTTCACAACTGGAACAAATCCCTGCCAGGGAAAAGCCTTCAGAATGTGCTGGACTTAAGTGCTCAGCCACAGTGTAGTTCTGCATAGAGGGAGATTATACAAGGTGTACAAGGGTAGTGCTTATAATGATTATAATAATAATACAGCAACTAACAAGATTTATCATTATGTGTTATACAGTATACTGTATATTTTGTGTTAACTGTACGACGTACTATTTGCAGTTACCCTGCAAAGTAGAAATCATTTTTCTATTTAAGTGAGGATATAAACATATAGAAATTAATTAATTTGCCTATATTAACAGTTTCTGAATAACATATCTAGGATCCATACCCAGGTATGTATTATTTAAACTCTATCTTTTATATTAGATTTTCTTAAATTCATCTTTTTGTGGTAAGTAGTACTCTTCCTCCTGAAAATAATTCAAGATAGAAATAGTCATAGAAGAGGCTTTAGAACTTTAGTGAACATAACACTACTATGGGGAATTCTAGGCCCCACCACCAGGGGTTGTGCTGAGGTGGGATGGAGGGGCATATATTTTAACGGTCTAAACTATGCTAGATGATTTTAGTGTCAAAGTTCATGAACTACACTTTGGAAATCTATCACTAGAAGAAAGTAGCCAAGAAAAAAGAAAGAATTTAATTATTTAGACAGTCTTTGCTAGAATGATCCATTTATAGGGCTTTGGTCCATGTACACTGTTATTGTATAACACATAATGATATCTCAGTGCCAGGAGTCCAGTGAGTGTCATAAGCCACTGAAGTGGGGTTGTCACGCCCCACAGATCAGTGTCACTGCAGGCTGGTGGCACTCTGGTCGTTCTCCATGGACATCTCTTACCAGGCAGCAGCGAGACGGGCCTCACGGATGCCCTCGGCTTGCTGGTCTCAAACTTTCCTCTCTGACTTGGTCTTCCCAGCCTCTTTCTCCACCTTGCACGTCTTCGACTTTTGTACCTGTCTTCTAATCTGGGAGTAGAAAAACCTTCTCTACAAGTTTTCATTTGGGTCTATCTGTTGGATGAACCAGTGATTTTTGTTTTGTTTTGTTTTTTGTTTTTTATTTTTTTTAATTAATACCCAAGTATTCAGAGTCTTTATTTTATGGTTCGATAATGGAGTACTAGTTTTACAGTCTAGGAAAGGAGGAAAGAGCAGAGCACAAGTGAATCAGTTTGAGGAGCAATGGCAACCCCTTAAACACAACATCGAAACAGGAAATCTGAGTCCATAAAAGTAACTTGATAATTAGTATCGTACCTTGGATTATATAAAAGATTTTCGTGTGTGAATAGAAAGGGCAGAATACTTTTTAGATGAAGACAGTAAAAAATAGTGGTACATTGGCTATTGGTGACATGGCAAAGGTTTTTGTTCAAAATATTAAGACTTAGAGACCAAGCTAAGGTAGACTGAATGGCGATTTGATTGTTTTAAGTGAAAATAACTGTCAAAAGTTCTGCTTTGTAACTTAAATTTTGTGAAAATTTCTATCTTCCACAATGTTCCTGAATGATCATGCTTAGATCCCACGACTTTGTGAACTTCTGTTGAAACATGATCTATTAAAAATGTTTGCCTCTGTTGCCTGCCAAACTCTAAATGATGAGGAGGAGTTTTGCAAAGGAAATATGACCCAAGTAAAGAGAAAAGGAGCAGCAGCAAATTGAAAAGCAGATGGAAAGGTGTTAAGTGACTTACCCAAAATAAAGAAATCTGAAACCAAAGCTGAGAGTGGCGAACACTCCAATTATAAGATGGCTTACCTGCAGAAACTGGGAAAGTTTCGATAATAACAAATACCAAATAGCTCTGAGAGTGCCAATGGATTTGCAAGCACTTAGCCTAACAGATCCCTTCCCATCAGTCTACATAGCAAAGAAATAACTTACCCTTATTCCAGCAGAAGACTGGCAGCTTCCTCTCTGAAGTTACTGGAACCAAGAAATTGAATTCAGCGACGCCAGCTACTGCTAGAACATGGAAGCAATACTGAAACAGAGGGATTAATTGAAAGACTATGTTCCAATCCTCAAGGCGCACAGCCCTGTCCTGACTTTGCTCTCAGGATGTTGGGGAAGATTCTCTCTCTCTCTCTCAAGCCTGAGCTTGGAGAATTCTCTCAGAGGAATTTATTAGTCCAAGGGAAAAAGAATCTATAGATTTTGAAAGTTGGGCATCGTTCAACAATTTAATGAAAGATTTGTCAAATTAAAGTGCCACCTGCTACTGAGAAATTCTTTCCATAAACGAAGAGTTTCCGATCAGCTTTTCGGTGCTTCATTTTTAACATATTAGACAACGAAAGATTGCCAGATACTTGAGAAAAAATTGGCATGACGGTAATAAAAAACAGTAATAAAAAAGGGAATTAGAAATAAACAGAGCCGGGGTGCCTGGGTGGCTCAGTCGGTTGAGGGTTTGACTCTCACTTTCAGCTCAGATTGTGATCCCAGGGTTGTGAGATCAAGCCCCCTGTTGGACTCCATGCTGAACGTGGAGCCTGCTTAAAATTCTCTCTGTCTCTCCCTCCGCCCCTCTCCCCTGCTTGAGCTCTCTCTGGCTGTCACTCTAAAATTAAAGAAAAGAAAAGAAAAAAAAAAAGAAAAGAAAAGAAAAGAAAGAAAAAAAAGAAAGAAATAACCAATTCTGAACAATAAAAATAAACTTTAACAATGAAAAAATAAGAAGAAATATCTAGTGACATAGACATCCCCTTAACAAAATTTATGTATGCATTTTAAAATGAAAATCTGGGTAACAGCAAATAGTTATTGTATTTAAAACATGAAATACAAAATTAGTACACGGTACCAACACTTGAATAAAAATCCACCAAGCCCTACCAGCATGTTACATAAGAATATGGACAAATAGAAGAACAAGGTTAGCAGTAAACTAGAGCTAAATTAGCTGAGAGCGGCAGTTCCGTGGAGTGGAAATCAAAGACCAGAGGGAGGGTAGGGGAACAGGGGACTGTTAGGTTTTATTTTTTAATAAACTCTGGAAAACTATTTAATTTTTAAAAGTACTCTAATGTTTTATTTAATAATAGGTAACGTTACATTATAAAAATATTTTATTGATCTCTGAAAATTAAAAATCTTCATAATGTGTGTCTATTTCCTGATAAATGAAAAGGAGTGTGTTACATCTGTTTATTATTGTAACTCCGATTCTTACCGCAGTATTTGGATATATCGATTCTCACCAGGATACTGCAGATGACAAAGTTGTATATGGGAGGCATGCAGTACCTAGGATTACTGAGCTTTAAAACCACTGAGCGATTTCAAATGCCACATAATAGCTGTGTGTGCACAATCTTAAAATGCACAGTCTTAGAGTCGGCTCCCTCTAACAGGAACAGGGCTTTGAAACACACATTGAATATATGTTGTATTGTATTTTATGTTAAAGACTTACAGATACAATGTAGAAGAAAATTCTTTCTTAAAACAACAACAAGGATAATGACAACCACCATAAACCCCTAGGATTTCACATAAATCACATGTATAAAAGAGAAACAAGCAAGATTTAGTTTACCAGCATTGTTATTGTAACAGGCTCTTGGACTCCTTTGGTACACTATTAAAACACTTATTAAATGCAGATTTCCGGGAAAGTACAAACAAACCAAAACAAATTTGTTCTCCCCCTTAGGACAGAGCAAGCTCTAAAAAGGGCCTATTTTGTCTGTTTGTGTTTCCGTGTATTCCAGATTTGAGGCCGAGGATGAAAAACCTGATTTAAAAGTGTTTTTCTGTGCTCCATGAAGCTTGCTGATAAATTCCCACAATAAATTTCTTCTTTTGCTTAATAAAAATGTATCCATGACCTTTAAGAATTCAGGATCTTTTCTCTTTAAAGCTTTTATTGCCAACCATCATCAGAAGTGAATAGCATCAACAATTTAGAATTGCGTTGAAGAAAAAAAAATTCATAAAAATAATCCTCAGTGTTTAATAAAGTAAGCACCTTAAGAATGATTTTTAAATGAATACTGGCAATCCTTATAGGACTTTAAGCGTATAATATGTAATCGTACATTGTCTCACTTGATCCTATCAAAATTGTGTGGCAGTAAAGGCAGTCATTTTACTGAGAAAAGTAGCTTAGGTTCATGAAAGTTCCAGAAAATGCTCAATTAACAGGAAGCGAGATCAGTCCAGATTCACAACTTCTTATTCCAAGTCCACTACTGGTTATCTTGAATTCTCTATCTTTTCGTGAGGACAAGTATTAATATCCTATTGATGTTTACCCAGGTGTGAGCGAGGGAGTCTGACTTTTAAATTGAGAATTCTGAGCAGATGCCTACCTGTCTTCAAAAGCTTAGTTTAATTATTTCACTACTCTGGTCATGTGTGACTTCTATGCGTACGTGGGAAGTATACTAGGGAAATCCTGCTCTGTCCCTTGTCCTTCAACTAAGACTTGAGACATAATAATAAAGATAACAACAACAAAATAACAGCGATGATGAGGAGGAGAATTTGGTAGCTAACAATGATCACTTACAATATGATAGGCACTAAATGCTGTACAAAACATACTTAGTCTCTATTATGATCATATGTGATTGGTATTAAAATTATACTCATTGTACAGGCAGGAAAATGAAGACCAGAGGTTAAGCCACTTACCTAAAGACAGACAGAAAAACAATGGAGAAGCTAGGCAATCTGGCTGCGAAAAGACCTATAACTAAAGCTTCTAGTTATGCCTTTGTAACATTGTCTCTTTGGCAAACTCTGGTGCCCATGTAAATCAATTTTTTTCACCATTTGGAAACAACTATCCCTCCCGAAGCTTAATACATCTGTATAAACACCTTCTCACTAATCTTATGTAGCCAGCAAAGTCCTGAACACAAAACACCGCATTAAGCAGTGGTTTTCATACTTTTTAGGTATTTTATTAGGTGATGCCATGTATCCAAATGAAAACTGAATTATTCAGTGAGCAGGACCAAGGTGGCCACAAGTCAGGAAGTAGTTCTGAGCTCTGAGCTACGAACAAGATTCCAGACTTGAAGGTTGTAAAACCACTGGCCTCAGTGGCAAATGGTATCAGGCAAGAGAAAATTAGATGGGCCAAGATCATCACCTCGGTCCTGCTTTGGAAACCAGTTTTGCCAACCACAAACACTTAGGGTCTTAGCCTCCACTTTATTTTTATTTTAAGTTTTTTAATGTTTATTTGTTTTTGACAGAGAGAGACAGAGTGCTAGCTGAGGAGAAGCAGAGAAAGAAGGAGATACAGAATCCGAAGCAGGCTCCAAACTCTGAGCTGTCAGCACAGAGCCCAATGTGGGGCTTGAATTCACGAACCGTGAGATTGTGACCTGAGCCGAAGTCAGACACTTAACCAATTGGGCCACCCAAGTGCCTCGAGTATTCAGTTTATTTTTTTTTTAATTTTTTTTAACATTTATTTATTTTTGAGAGACAGAGAGAGAGACAGAGCGTGAGTGGGGTAGGGGCAGAGAGAGAGGGAGACGCAGAATCCAAAGCGGACTCCAGGCTCTGGGCTGTCAACACAGAACCCGACTCGGGGCTCGAACTCACAAGCCGTGAAATCATGACCTGAGCTGAAGTCACACACCTAACCGAGTGAGTCACCCAGGCGTCCCTCAAGCATTCAGTTTAAAAGCAAAAACACTGTCCCCATCCTCCATACACCTAGATGCCATCCTGCAGAGAAGCCAGGAAGGCATTAGGAAATTGAATTTCTGGAAGACTAAGAATTTTTCCTATTTTTTACTGAATATTAAAAAGAATCTGTTTCCATTGCCAATTTCAAACATGATAATACTGAAAATTGAAACCCTACTCCCTTTAGTAATCTTGTGAGGATTTGAGGCAAAGTTTTGTTTAGTCCAAAACAAAACAAAAGCCTTATGTTTTCATTGAGTACAGAAGGTATAGTTTGAATAAGTTTGTTTAAAAACTCCTAAACTTGTTGGGGCCAGTTCATGGGAGCTGACATTGAACTATACCTCTGCCATCTTCCGAAAGTAGCAATCTCCTTGCCTATGCCTATGCTTTTGTTCACAGGTACTGGTCCACGTGTGTGTCTCTCTCCCACTTGCCTCACCCCTTTCTGTCGATACGAAGTTTAGGTCAATTTAGAACTCTAGCCTCACACCCACGCTTCCTCTCTCTCCTCTCTCTCTTTTCTTTCCAAGTTAGATAATTCTGTAGTTGTCCCAGAAATTGCAGTCACAAAAGAAAATCCTGCAGAGACTGTTTTTATTGGAAAAAAAGAAGTAACCGAAGTCTGAGAAGCAAGTGGGGGAGTCGGGTGAATGACAGAAGAGGAAAAATAAATTTCTGCAATGCGGTCTCAGGAGAACAAGAGACAAAAATGCCAGGGCCTAAAATATTACAGAGAAAGCAAGGGAAGCATGTCAGAAGGTCCTCCTAGACTTTGTTGTGAAGGTTTAATACACAGAATTAAAGGTGGAGATTTCCTGTTTAGTTAAAGGCAAGCCAAAGATGTGAATAAAAGGCTACCCAATATATTTTCCATTTAGAGTTCCAAATTTTTCTGCACGTTGGAGTTCTCACAGCCAGGAGGAGTCTCTTCTATGTAGCCAGCTCCAATTACTCCGTGCCTTTGGAAATATATGCATATGTGCACTGTCAGGAGAACTGGTTCTTTTTATCCCACACACACTTTAACTGAATAAATCCTACTTACCTGGATGTCTTTTCCACCAGTTATAAATGTGTGTAGGTTACTCTCTGCTATCTGTTCTTTATGGCTGCAGCTGCTTCAGATGCTCTGCTCACCTGTTTTTGCTCCTGAAGGCAAATTTGTAAGTGACTAAGTTGTACACATTACACCCTCCTGGTTGGGTCTGTTAATGAAAAAATTGCATCAGGCATGATGAGAAGGCAGAAGCCAATTTTATTCTGGTACTGTTGCCAGTGATACAAAGAAGGCACAGACCGAGTCTGAATACCTAGCTCCCCAGACCTAAAAGGCTAGAGAATTTTTAAAAACTGGGTTGGGGTGGGGGCGGGAGGACTGAGATCCTAGGGCATCTGTATTTTCTAATTGGCCTTACCCAAAGGAAAAGTAAATTTTCTTTTATCTTCATGACAAAAGGTAGTTTTACAACTTGGGAAAAGGCACAGACAGTAAGAAATGGGGGCGCCATCTTCCTTGATGATTACATTTCAAGATAAGGCTCCCAGTTTCTTGAGATGCACAGTCCTGGGTGGTAAAACTTGCGAGACCCTGGAAGAATATTTGCATATATTTTAAAGAGGCAGAGAAAGCATTTATAATTACAAGTTATCTACAGTAAATGCTCTAAGAAAAGGGAATCCAGGGGCCTGGAGTTAGAAAGAAGTATGTCTGAACTTTAGTCAAGCTGAGGGGAGTGTTAAGGCAGTCTTGGTCAAGTCAGTCATAGTCATTGCTGGGGACCCTTGGATGTTTCAGTAGCTCCAAGTGGACTGGAAAGAAGTCATCAGTGCTATGGTACCGACTTTGCTACCACTGTTGCCAACGTCCCATCAAGGCCAACTCCATTCAGTTGTCGAGTGATTATTAATGCCTACCTTGTTGAATGCTCTGTACTCAGCACTGGAAGTTGAAGGTGGTCCTCGTACTCAGACAATATATCTGTCCTTGAACATTCACTGTCATGTTCACCATAAACAAAGATCCTGCCTGGAGGCAATAGAAACATTTTTCTCCCCTCTGCCTTGCCATCAAGGCAAAACCCAAGCAAAAGAGAGAAATGAACAACAAAAACAGAAACAAACAGAGTAGGATAATTAATCTTTACCACTTAGGCAAGTTTTGAACTCATATATGGTACTCTGGGCCATCTAAAAATAAAGTAATTGTAAAGAGCTCTGGAAAGAGAGAGAAAAAAAGAGAATGTATTTTTTCCCCAAATAACTGGAACTATTCTCTGGTACTAAATCTCAACATTAGAGATGCTTATTTCTGTTGTGGACTATTCTCTTGGTCGAAGAAGGAAGGCATCTTTCCCACACTCTTTACACTCATTCAGTGACTGTGAAGCTCTCAACCTTCCCATGTCTACGTATATATTTAAGGTGAAACCATATAGAAGATAATGCTGCAGAAGCTCAGAGGCTAAGAGAAAAGAAGGATCCTTTGGGGGAGAGTGGTGATGCCCAGAGATGAGAGACCAAGAGAAAGAAGGACAACAAAGAGGCAACAAAGAAGCAGTTCTCTTGAATCTTTCCATTGCTGATTTGTCACAATGAACCTACTAGGAAAAATAGCAAACTGATTTGCCCCATTCCCTGGGTCTCAGGTAAGTGCCTCGAGTCAAGGGCTGCACTTTTTTACATTTATGAATATTAAAGGTAGAGCAATGTCTAATTGGGAAGAAGGAAAAGATGAGAGAGGGAGGAAGGAAGAAAGGAAGGATGAGAAACTCTTTGTAGGACACCATTTTTTTTTTTCCCAAATAACAGATCGTGGGATTTCCAGGTCACAGTTTTTTTTTTTTTTTACTTTCCTTTATAGAAAATTTCATTCTCCACAGTATTCTAAGTTTGGCATCAAACCTATTTAATTATTCAGTGTAATCTTCTGAAGTAGATGATATTATTATATCCAATTGTGAGACACAGAATTTCAAACTCCGGGAAAGAGAAACACTTGCCCAAGTCACAAGATAGGAAAGTGAGCAGAGGAGCCAGGAATCAAGAGCAGACAGTCTGGCTCAGCCCCTGGGCTTTCACGTGAGACCCCACTGTCTCACTGGGCACCAGTTTTCTGTATTGAAATGCCAGATGGTGTAAGGTGAGAAAAATAGCCAATCTTAACATTACGTAGGGCCACGATTCTAAAGGATCTTAGTGAATAAGGCCCTCTCTTAGCTTTACTGCTTCTCTCATAGTGGGACACCGCTGACAGAAACCCCCCGCACCTTGGGCACCAGTTGTGATACAAATCCCAAAGCTTAGGTACATCCCCTGAGACGATCAGAGCCCGAGCTGTGAGTAGTTGCAAGGCAGGGGCATAGATTACCTGTGGTTGTTTTCGTATGTTTGCATGCAGTCAAATTCGCTGGAGCTATGCCGAATGTGCAGAGTGAAATGTGACAGCCACGAATCCAGAGAAATGACTGAAGAAGTAAATAAACAAACAAACAAACAAACAAACAAAAATATTGAAATGTGTTGGTAAAAAGTGTTTGCCATATATTTACCGTAGAGGAAATAAGAAGCTAAAAAAATGGATAAAAATGGATAAAGCTAAAATTATGGAGTCAGAAGCACTGATTATAGGAACTGAAATACTGGCTACATGGGAGCAAAGTATACTTATTGTTGTTGGTCTGTCAGACAAATAGACGCCCAGCATGGAGGGCAACGTATTTTCCATCTTGCATCGATTGACTCAGGGGAAGCAAGAGAGGTTACTCTAAATTACCTCTCCAACGCACTCTCTCCAATTCTATTAATGTATTAAGAGGCCACCACCGGAAAGGTAAAGCATCACGGACATTAGTAAGTCATCCTTTTATCATTGGGAGGGTTTGCATGATAATCTCTATCCACAGTTAAGTGACTAGGGAAGAATATGTTATTCACCTGAGAGGGTGATCGGTCAGTTTTTCTGTAAGGATATTCCTTGAGCTAAGTCATGAAGATGAGTCCATATTCATTAGAAATATAGAAATGAGGGAGGGATATGAGGAAAACTAATAAGGATCTAAAGAATTAAAAAATATTTAGGCATGGCTGGATTCAAAAGGTGTATATAATGCTTCTCAGTGATGAGGTTGAAGTGGAAAACAACAATAGCGAGGAGATAAAGAAATGCCAGAACTTATAAGACTTTGGAGATCATATCTACACATGCGTACTGTGCTATAAAAGCAACCTAAAGCCACTAAAGGATTTTACTTTAGGAAGTAGCTTTAAGAGATTTTTATAATATTTTTTAGCTTTTAGAGCAGTGGAGAATACTTGGAAGAGGTGAAAGATTGGAGACAAAAAGACCAGTTAGGAGGTTGTAATAAACTCAGAAAATAAAATAATTTTTAAAAAAATGTAAGATTGTGGTATTCTATCAGTCTGGGTTTGATTATTGTAGCAGAATCACTAAGAAGGATGAATGGAAGGATGCATAGATAGATGGGTACATAGGTAGTTGAGTTAGAGATAAATACACTTAGGTAATTTATTCGAAGGGTCTGTCCTTGCACAATTGTGGCAGCGGGTTAAGAGTCTGAGTAAGACTGCTGTCTCCACGTGACATCCTAGAACTCTAAAGGTATAGGGCAGGCGGTGAGAAAGAGAAAGTAGATAAATGTAGAGAGAATAAGGGTAAACCAGAAATATGAACGTGGGCTGGAACCCGCAAGGACAGACTGGAACCTATTTAAGTGCCTTACTGCTTCCGACTTCATGATGTAGCTGTTTGAAGGAGAAAATAATGCTCTTCCTCATGAACTTCAACAAACCCTTGGATAAGGAGTTGGAGAAAGATCTGAGAGAAGGTGGAGTAATTGATGCTCCAAGCCAATGAGGCAAGCCAGTACATAAATGACAAGATGCATGAGTTATAACACTTTCTGTTCCCCCACTACCGACATTGTAAACATTAAAAAGGTAGATATATATATTTGATTGTTTTTCATTTTGCTTTATAACCTTTAAAATGTCTCTTGTGACGCATGATGGTTGGAATATACAGAGAAGGGAGCTCTGGGAAATGTAGTTTACCCCAGCCAAGGTGAAACACTACCATATCACCAGCGAAACCTGAAATGAAATGGTTTGATGGAGGTAGAATAAGAGTTGGTTTCTGACTGGATATGCATTATGGGATAGAACAATCTTAAAATTGAAACGTGTTAAATTTGGTAGCTGTAATCCAGTACCATGAGATTTCAGGCGTAGATTCTGAAACAAAGATTAAAAAATAAATGGGAATTATCAACAGAAGGTTTTTTTTTTTAACCCCCAGGAATTTGGAAAGCAAAGGATAGAAAAAAGAATATAGCTTTGGAGGAACCATATTGGAGATAGTAATATAACAATAATATTAGTATGGAAGACTTCAGCATTTTATCATGTTTATGGTCTTATGATAGAAGATCCCAGAGCCAGTGAAGATAGACTGGGTAAAATACAGATGAGAAGAGGATAATCTGAAGAAACAGTGATCTACAGATGCCAGGAGAATGTCATGCACGAGTACAAACACAGGTGGACAGACAGGTGCCACCCTAAGGAGGGACACCTTATTTCTCTGAAAAGGAGGGACCAAGAGGTAAGGATAAAGACTATCATAGTTCATTCATCACAACATTCTTGAAGTGTTGAATTTTATACAGGTTTACTGACATTGAAAAAGTAAATGTCTTGCTGTGAATTTTTTCTCACACTGGCTTCATGATACTATCAATTATTTTTGTGTCCACACATTTATACAACTTCTTCAAGTTTTATGCAAAACTGAATTTTTACATGATATTTCCTATATGAAGCAAAGTGTGAAATGACATAATTTAGCAATATGGATATGTGTTCAGTAAAGATTCTTTGTGAGTTGTGTTAGATTCTATTTGCAAACCTATAGTACTTGAATTTATCGACAGATTATCAGTATAAATTTAGAGTTGGTAATATCTAGAGTTCTAGGATTTTCCATCTTAATTCTCTTGAGTAAACTGCATTTATTCCTCTAGCAAAATCTATTAATTAAGTGGTCAGAGTTGGGAAAAAAAACACTTTTGGAGATTTTCTAAAATAAAAAAAGATATATTAACTTATAAAGATATACCCTAAGGGTTGACAGTTAACTTTGATATGCACTCTTTGTTGAAGCAAGTCAGCATTATCTTAAAAATTAAGATCACATTCTTCTTTGCTCAAGAGTAAATGAAATGACGGGGCACCCGGGTGGCTCAGTCCATTGGGCATCTGACTTCAGCTCAGGTCACGAGCTTGCGGTTCAGGAGTTTGGGCCGCGCATTGGACTTTGTGCTGACAGCTCAGAGCCTGGAGCCTGCTTCGGATTCTGTGTCTCCCTTTCTTTCTGCTCCTTCCCTGCTCATACTTTGTTTCTCTCTCTCTCTCTCAGAAATAAATAAACATTAGGAAAAAAAAGTAAATGAAATGACAGGGATGAATAATGTATGCGTTATAAGACCAAGATATTCTCCATTTTTATCCTATTAATAATACATAAAACCTATTGATAATCATGTCGATGTACTTAAAGAAACAGTAAATTTGAAAAAAAAACTAGGAACTTAAAATTTGGGGTTGTAACATACCTACAAAATTGTTATTATCAGAAAAATAATTGTGAATCTTTTCATGGTTTTTATTGAGATAAGATAGCTACAAACGAAATCTTATTCAGTTTTTACTTCAATACTAGCACTTTTGTGATTTTTAAAGAATGTCCATTTATTTATTTTGAGAGAGATAGGGGCACCTGGGTGGTTCAGTTGGTTAAGCGGCCGACTTCGGTCAGGTCATGATCTCAGGGTCTGTGAGTTGGAGCTCTGCGTCGGGCTCTATGCTGATGGCTCAGAGCCTGGAGCCTGCTTCAGATTCTGTATCTCCCTCTCTTTCTGCCCTTCCCCTGCTCATACTCTGTCTCTATGTCTCTCAAAAATAAAGAAACATTAAAAAAATTTATTTTGAGAGAGAAAGAGAAATAGTGTGTACCAGAGGGGGAGGAGTAGAGAGAAAAGGAGAAGGAGAATCCCAAGCAGGCTCTGCACTCAGCATGGAGTCCAATGCAGGGCTCAATCCCATGACCATGAGATCATGACCTGAGCTGAAACTAAGAGTCGAACACTTAACCAATTGAGCCACCCAGGTGCCCTAGCACTTCTCTGATTTAAAAACAAAGCAAAAAGAAGCCAAAATATGAAACTATTAAAAAGTCTTTTTTCTCTTTTTCCCAAATGTACAATTAAGTGAAGCTAACATACATGCTTATTTTAATTTAACAAAGGGGAAAATGCTTGCTAGTCACACCTTAGATGAAACAATTGTTTAGAGAAGTGACCACAAATTCTGTCATGCAAGTAAAAATGAGTTGTACTTAGTCATGTAGAATGATGAGATATTTTCATCAATTCGTTTCTACACTCATAAATTGAAAACATTTTTTACATAAGTTTCCTTTTGTCTTTTACTTTCAAAATTTTCAAATATTGCTCAGGGCATTATTCTTTCTATTGTGCTTTCTTTTGCCTTTTTTTCTTTGACATGTGATTTCTGAGCTATCTTTAATAAAGGAGAAATATTGTTAACATTCTTTAATTTAAGTTCTATCTAAGCCTCTAAGAAAATTTTTCTCTCTAGATAAACATCCCAGTTCTAATAAGTACTTTATAATGTCGCTTATTTTATGAAAGTGTCTTAAAGAAAAAAATGGTTGGTTCATAAATACTGCACATATAAAAATGATATATGCAAAAGAAAATAGTTGATAAACTGATAAAGCAAAACTGACTATTTCGGCGCCCTCAGGAAGCTCATAATGGGAACTATAAGCCATTTCCTTCCAAAAAGATTGTTGATTTATAGGACTCGGGAAAAATATTTTTAACTGAACCTAGAGTCCTCATTTTAGAAACTGAAATTCTATGTTAATTCATCATGGAAATTGCATTTCTATTTCAAATTAGCTGGAGATTTTGCCAGTTACTTGGTGAGTCTAGAGAGACTCTTAAGAAAGTCATCGGTATTGATAAATGTAGGACTGAAGCTGAAGACGAGTCAGGGACATCATTGAGATGTGTTACTGCAGACATCCACCCAACATGTTGTTTATATCCTTAAGTTTGCTTTGACAAAAAAAGGTATACTATTTTACTAATTTGAATACTCAATAACCCTGTTGTTTTAGGACACATTTGTGTTGAGATTTTATGTATACTGTATTCATCATGTAATTTTCATTTCAAAGTTTCTAAGGAAAACTGCTAGCTTAGGAGAAGTGGATCAAAATCCAGACTACCCATTGCAATTGGCCCTTTCCATCCCGGATCTCTAGGTGAAACCCTAACAGTAGACAAAGTACTACGTGTATTCTTTGAAAGATACCAGATTGTGAGATCTGGTTGATGAAGGGACCACAGTACAAAATATTTCCAGAGAAGGCAGTGAGAAAAGGTAGGTACCCCTCTTGGTGCAAGCCAGGCATAGAGGGGTTAGATGCTGGAAGCCTAAACTTGCTGGTATGATCCTGTCTCCATATCCCACTACCCACTCCCTTGAACCCAGGCAGCAAGGGAGTCTTAGCACCAAATGTGTGCTCAGAGGTAGGTTAGGGCCCTGTGAACTTCAGGAGGAATGGAAAAAAGCATATCCATTGCTAATTTTTGTGTTTTGTGTTTTCATATGTTTTAGATTCAGATTACCAATTTATAATAATAATAATAATAATAACAACAACAACAATAATAATACTAATAGCAAAAAAGAAAACTTCTGGGGCACCTGAGTGGCTCAGTCATTCATGATCTCATGGTTCAGCCCAGGTCATGATCTCATGGTTTGTGAGTTCAAGCCCAGCATCAGGCTGTCTGCGGTCAGCATGGAGAGATCAGATCCTCTGTTTCTGTCTTCCTCTGCCTCTCTCCCACTCACGCTCTCCTTCTCTCTCTGAAACATACATAAACATTAAAAAAAGAGAAAAGAAAGGAAAGGAAAAGAAAAGAAAAGAAAAGAAAAGAAAAGAAAAGAAAAGAAAAGAAAAGAAAACTACTGGCCTTTCAGTTGAGTTGCCCTGAATCTAAAGATAAAAGTAGGGGGAGTTGATGTATTTAAAATATTAAATCTAATTATGTGGCATATCCTTAGGCTTATGTGGGTTGTTTTAATTTTTCCAATAATGTTTTGTAGTTTTCATGTCATCCACTTAGAGTCATTCCTGAATTCTTGGTAATTTTGATAAAAGTGGAATGGTTCTTAAAATTAAATTTTCCTTTTTATTGTCGCTGGTATATAAAAATAGATTCGATTAAAAAATATGATCATTTTATGTAATGATAATTTTCCTGTGAAATTGGAAATTTGTTTATGAATTTTAAGAGTTTATCTATGGATTTATTTGGATATGTGAACAAAAGTAAATATTTCCAATACTTATTCACTTACTTTCTTTCTTTTCTTATTGAATTTCCCACATTAATGGAATACTGAACAGAAGTAATGATGCTTGGAAATTCGTTTATGTGTTTATGAAAGATTGATCTTTAGTTTTCCTTTCTTTTGATGTCCCTGTCATATTTATTCTCATTTGCTAACATATGGTAAGATGCATTCCCTTTCTATTTTGCAAATTTTGTGTACAACTGGAATATATTTGTCTTGAAATACTTGTAATATCCTATGAAATAAGTTCTTTTGGTACCCACTTTTAAAATGAGGAAACTGAGGGGCATCTGGGTGGCTCAGTTGGTTAAGTGTCCGACTTCAGCTCAGGTCAAGGTCTCACAGTTTGCGAGTCAGAGACCCTGTATAAGGCTCTGCACTGACAGTGCAAAACCTTCCTGGGATTCTCTCTCTTCTTCTCTCTCTACCCCATTTCTCTCTGTCTCTCTCAAAAATAAATAAATGAATTTAAAAATTTACTAAAAAAAAAAAAGAAAGCATAGAATATACACAAAATGGATTCCTCCACAAAGGTTAGGAATAATAATGTAGATTTGCATAAGGCAGTGTGGATGCATCTCAAATGCATAATTTTGAATAAAATATCAGAAATTGATGAGTTTTGTAACAAGATACAATGTATGTAAGTCAGAAAACTTGTATAAGTAGCCACACTAAATATACATTAAAGAATGGAAACAATTCAAAATAAATGGTTAGAAAGAACTATAAGGACATTCAGTGAACAGTCAAGAAAATGGGATGAGGAATAAAAGGGGAAATAATACAAGAAAATAATACAAGATAAAATAGGGGCTTTATATGAACTGACATTGATTTTTTATGCCCTTTAATTATGGTAAAAACAACTCACCTCTCTACTTTAAAAGCAAAAGAGTTTACAATAGGAAAGAGTTGCCCTACTAGATAAGAAAATGCATTATCAAGGACTATACCAAAACAAAATAAAAACAACCAAAAAGTATAAGTCAATGAAACAAAATAGAGCATGCAGCAGTAAAGAAAAGGTATTATATAAACTTATCATATAACAGAAGAAATATTTAAATACATTATTAAAAAATGGATATCAACAACTAGTCTCCTAATCAGGAAAATAAATAAAATTCTATGACCAACATTTTCTAAGTGTATAAGCATGATATTTATTAATATTATATGAATAAATGAGCTAGGCACAGAGAACTTACATATTTGAACAGCATGGAAGAGCATTTTGTTTCACAATCCATCAAAATGTCAAAAAGAAAATATAAACTAATGACACTCTGCACTATGAAACATCTGAGATGTCATTAAATACATTTGAATACCAATGACCAAAATAAAATTCAGTAATATGATGTTCAAAGTTTTTCTGTCTCTAATTATATCAATACTATTAGAAATAGACAAAGAACATGAAAAAAGAGGCCAATAAAAATAAAAAATGGATAATATCCATATAATTACATCCCTGATCTAATTTATTCAAAGAAACATGAATTTTAAAAAGTGAAATTTCATTTTTGTCCTGTTACATTAGCAAATCTAACAAAATTTGTGGTAATACAAATTTTCTTGAAAGTATTTGAAAGTAGATACTCTCACAACCCATAACTGAAATCATTAGCTAATGCCAATTTGTTGGGATAAAATTTATATCAACAGAAATTAAATATGCATATACCTTTAACTCAATATTTTATTTTTAATAATTAATCTTGTGGATACCATCTGTACGTAGGTTAAAAGCCATTTGAAAAATTGTAATATTGGTCACATTAGCCAAATGTGTTACATAATTATTTTATGCTTCTAAATGGAGAAGCATGTGTCTCTTGAAACAATATACTATTTTCACATTAATCACACATATGCTAATATATACAAATGGAAAAAGCCAGTTACAGAAATAAATATTATAATGTATGCAGAGAGAGAGAATATAAAAAATACCATGGATTTCTGTAGGGAATAGGATGAAAAGGTTGGGCTAACTTTTAGCTGTATCGATTTATTATAAACACTTTACTTTTCATAACTTGCCATTTGTGATTTAAAATGGCAAAAGCATGAACCTTTGCCTCTACTCACGGGTGGGAAGAGAGAGATAGAGAAAGAAGGAAAAATCCAAACAAAATGGCTGAACACGGATCCCTTTCTTTTGCAGCAAGTGCATTATTTGGCTTGATGTTGGTGTAAGCAGTTAGAGGTTGTTCCCTGAGCACCCGGGATGGTGTGGTGTTCCAACAGAGAGTTGTCTGCTGTTTTGTGAGCAGAAGTTGTTAATGCCTGCAAATTGATGCTGTTCTCCAGTCTCGGGTTATAAAGGGAAAGCAGATGTTCATGTGCAACTAACCCAAACACATTGAGAAAGGCTACAGACATTTCCCCATTTCAATTACCATAATTTAATGTCTAGAATACATGCCCAAAAGCTTTTCATGGCAGAAGATCAGCACATCCCCTGTAATGCAAACCAAGTCCCTAAACTCTTCTGTATGCATTGCTCATTTTCAGAGACAAAATCATTACACTGAATAGGAGTTCAAAATGTTCTGAAGTGCTTTTGTTGGTATATTTTCAAAGATTACTAAGGTTTGTTACACAGTAATTTTCATTATAGATTCCTTATAAGAGCTGTTTACCTTCAAACATTTTCAGACTTTGATTTTTGCAATTGCTAATATTGAGCTGAATTTTCTAGGTCATTTCTCAAGTGATTACAATCATGTGTTGCTACCTTGTACTTGCCTTTGCAGGAAGTTGTCATTAAATGTAAGAGGTACCTCCTTTTGAAACATGTAAAATGATTAGCTACTTTTTAAATATGAACATCTTTGTATAAAACAAAACATTTGATTTTTCTAAAATAAAAAATAAAAATATCATTATATTAAAAGAGAAACAAATATTGATCATGGTATGAGCACTAGGTGTGAAAATATGGAAATATTCATAGTGGATTAAATGCAAAAAAAGAAATTTAAAACTGAGTATAATCCATACACATGTATATCCCAAGCCAGCAAAAACATGAATGCTTTAGTATTTCTTATTGGGGGATATTATGAAAAGTTTGTATTTCTCCTTCTTTTTTGTCATCTGTATTTTATAAGTGTTCTGTCAATTTGCATTAAGAAATCATCTAAGTACCTTAGCTGATACAGAAAACATGCTTTGAAATAAAATGTAAAGAAACATAAAACTTAGGCAAAACTTCAAATTTTCTTCTCTAATACTTAAAGCTGTAAAATTGGTTATACTTGAAAAATATTTACTTTTATAAATATATTCTTATATATTTATGTAAGATGTCTATTGCAAAGAAAGAATAACAACAAAATAATCTCACCACTGTAAGAAAGAAATTATGTGAATTATGGATTTTTAAATTTTCTTTCATACATTTTTGTTTTGTATTTATTTGTTGGTCATTGAAACACCTGAGATTTTTAATGAGAAATGAATTAATAGGGAAAATAATCGATTACAAATTTGAGAAGTAAGTCTTATCTCCCTGACCTTGAATTTCTTAATTTGTTTCCTTAACAGTGTTAACTCTCTATACTGTATTCTTCCAGTGAGATTCTACCATGAACATTCATAGAGTGTGCGTGTCTATGCACGCATGAGTGTGTGGGTAAATTGAATAAGTATTTATATAAAGAAACCACTTCTTTATATAAAATAAATGGTGGAATTATATACGGTATTCTCTACTGTTCTTTATCCACAAAATATTTTGTTTTTAATTATTCTATAATTTAAAAGGAGATAAATAGTATATCTATATCTATAAATATAAATATTTTTATTTTTTGAGTTTATATATTTATTTTGAGAGAGAGAGAGAAAGAGCACAAGTTGGGGAGGACACAGAGAGAGAAGAGAGAGAGACTCCAAGTAAGCTGCCAGTGCAGAACCCAGTGTGGGGCTCGAACTCATGAAGCGTGAGATCATGACCTGAGCTGAAATCAAGAGTTGAATGCTTAACCAACTGAGCCACCCAGGCTCCCAAAAGAGATATACTATTTTTAACTGATTGTGTATTGTCTGTTGTGTGGGTCTAGAGTAATCGCTTTAATATTTTCCATATTGTTAGTGGTTTTGTTATTCATTTCCAGGACTTTATGCTTTAAAATATGATCAAATAAAAAGTCCCTTTTCATATATTTGGGTATATTTATTTGATATATTTTTGAAAAGATGATTTCTGGGACAAAATGTGTACACTTAAAAAAGTTTGATACATATTCAAAATTATTCTTCATATATTTTAAACAGTTTATATCAATATTTCGCGGGGCCTTTAACATATCCTTGCTAATAGAACTATCTTTTTATAATTAAACAAACATTTCAAATTAATTAATATTTTAAATGGTTATTTCTTTAATCTTAAGAGACTTATCATCTTTTTATTTGTTTAAAAGTCACTTTCGTTTGTTTTTCTGCATGTGCATATGCGTGCATGGCAGGAGTGAATAGTTTATGTTTTCTGCTCTTTTTTCTATTAGTGTGTTTGATTTAGTTTTTCTCATGAGCTGTAAGAAGTATTTATGGACTAAGGAAATTATTCCTTTGTCAACCATATTCTTTGCAAATATTTATTCCCAGTTTTATGACTCATTTGTCTTTTGACCTGGTTTATATAATTGTGCTCTGATCCCCTTCAAAGGAGAATTGATTGATCCAGCCACTGCTGGGAGTGCTGTCAGTTGACAGAGAGACTTCAACTGTCAGCCCCATCATAGACTGCCTCTGCTTCATTTGCTCTGTGTAAGACAAGCCCTTCCGCAATGGCCATATCCAGTGATGGATTCAGGTTGAGGTATAAAAGGCCCAGTATGGGGTCCCAAAGTGATACAGCTCTGATGGGCCATTTGAGTGGCCTAGGTCCTCACAGAGTCACTGAGACTGCCACTGGGCACATAGTCACTTCTCCCCTTGCCCTCCCTTGCTGTTGCTTCTATTATCTTCCTTCAACCGATATTGAACACGAGGACACTTCATAATCAACCTTCTGCACTCTAAATACCAAATCAGTGTTGGCTGCCCAAAGAGCCCTATCTGTGCCACACACATATACACACACGACAGCATTTACAGAGGTCTGCTTTAATATTCTTTTTTAATCTCATATATGTTCCTTGCAGAGGTAAGTTCATTCCTGATGGAGATCTGTGTCTGTGTATAACACCTTTAATATTTACATATAAATATAAATATTGCTAAATATATCTATAATGTAAATAATACATTATAAAGCATAAGTGTATAATTATATTAAATATATCTGTAAATAATATAGAATATAATTTTGTACATTTAAAATTTTCTAAATGTCATCATACATCACCACATAATTTTTTTCATTCAACATTTTTTTTTTTTTAGATTCAACTCTTGGTAGAAATGGTCTACCTTTTTCCTTTTACCTGCTGTAAGGTATTTCATCATATAAATAAACCCACTCTCACGCTGATGGTCATTTAAGTTATTTTCTGTGTTATACTATCAGGAATATTTTTCCTCATGCCTATGTGCATGAGTTTTCTTGAAGTATACATCACTGGGTGTGGAAATGTTTGTTCTTCAAAGATAGCAATCTTTGATGTTACTAGAGAATTCCAAATTTCTCAGAAATTTTACAAATCTCCTAATTTTAAAAGACGTCCTCCAAATAACTTTTTGCCCCTCCATGAGATGAGCAATTATATGGGAAAATCATCTTCCATTAAGCTAGATGCCAATGGCCCAGTAGGTAGAAGATGAATTGTGACAATAGCCCTATTAACAGTAGTACCTTCCTCCAAGTCTTAGAGGTAGGTCATTTGTAAGCCACCTTTGTAAAGCCTTAACTATTTTATCATCAGTCTTCTAATATTCGCTGCTACCCATCGAAATTTCTTTTTTCCGTTAACCACATCACTCTCATCCTGTAATAAATTTGAGGTTCGGCCGATTTTTTAGAAGCATTGTTAGCTTTTGTATGAGAAAAAGGCTCCAGGCTGTTTTGCTTTAGAAAAGTCTTCAGGCTACAGATCTTGGAGTTCAAGGTATTTCTGCATTTACTATTTTCAATTAAAACAAGGGCACAAACGAACATGTTTAAAATGTGCTTTTTCCAAATTTTAGTTGTGGGAGGATGTGAAAGCTGGGTGTTGCATCTCCTTTCTGTCCTCAGGCTGTAAGTGAGCCTTACTTGCTCCTCATACTTTATCATCGACGAGAGCCTTTAATCTGGGAGTCAAATGTGCCAGGAAACAAGCACTCATGTTGTGTCTGCAGACTCTTCCTATACCGTTTCTTCTTTCTCAGCCATGAACAGCGCTTACTGAACTAAAGCTCTTTCTCCTACTATAACTAATAACCACACAAAAAAATCTAATATCTCTGCCTTGCAGATGCTCTAAAGGAATAGCTTCAGATTGTTCCTTAATGCAGGTTCTGATCCCTTCTGTCAGCAAGCACGCATATTTCTGCACAACTTGGATGCCTCTAAGCTTTCCCTGAACAAGAGCATGAAATGGTAGAGTAAGACACGAGTTTGAATCCTGCTTGTGTGCATTTAGGTACAAATTTTCAACTTTCAATTGCTTTGGCTGTGAAATGACAATATTTTACCCTGTTAGGCTATTTGTGATAATTGACTGGAAAAACTCATGTGGAAATTTCTAAAGGAGTATCTGGAACACAGTAAGCACTTAATAAATGTTAGCATTATTTCTTGTTTTGTTTCCCTTGCATTTTTAAAAGCATTCCTCCTGTACCCTTATTATTTTTTTATTAAAATGTGCTGCCTTCTCTTGTGTCTTTAATGAATAGGAAACTCTGATTTTAAAATATTGAGAATGAATTTAAAATAACAAACTATATGAGAATATTTCAAGTACCCAAGTGCTTTGTTATTAACTATAATAATTCTATTTAGATTATTTATGAATCAAAAATTATTGCATTTTTGAGTTTTACTTATATGGATTGTAGACTTAATATCTAGATTAATATTCTTGGCTTTGTCATATGTCCTACACACTTCTGTTTCTATTCCATGTTGATTATATTTCCCAAAATACTTACCCCCTCACATTTCAGTGCACCTCATCTTGGGTCCAATACTTCACTCACTAACTCCAATAAAGACTTCCAGTTTCCAACATTTTGAGGATTCACCAGATAACTTTATTATGTTTTCCATGACTTCTCTTGAAACACCTTCTTTTAACACATTTTTATCATTCATATTTCAATAGGATTCACGCTTTCTCTTGGCCATTTCAAAGTGGGACAATGCATTAATGACTATTTGATTTATTCCATTTTTGGTAAAGTTTTTGTGACTAATTCAACTTTGTTTTCAGATATCTCCCTCCTTCATAAAATACGAAACACAAAATCCAGATAAGCACCAATATATTCACCTGTGTTGTCGGAAATAAATATTCTTGAGAATGCAGGATAAAATTATGTACAATTTTTTATAAAAGTACATTAGAAAAAGTAAAAACACTTAACACTAAAATTAATCCATAGTTTTTCATCTGAAAGAACTTTGAAAATGAGAAGGGGAGCTAAGCATATATCACATTTGTAGGTAAATGGTTCAAGACGCAAGATGTTTATGTAATATTGAGTATGCCATGGACCTTATTACCATTGCAGAGCATATGTTCCTTGGAAATAAGAGAACATAAACCCACTGTATAGATGAAAATAGCCAAATTTGGAATCACATGAGAGAAATGCTCAACTTCTATACTTTAACGGATCCGTAATGAACCTGCAAACTGAGAGTTAACACCTGTTCTGGATCATTATCACGAGTGAAAGTGCCAGGTGGAGACTTGTTTATACGTGGGGAATGCTATTATTCTTCAAGGTCAGCTGCTAATGTGTATCATTTACATAAATGTTTCTATTAGCCGCCTCATATTAATTTGGGGGAAAAGGTAGTGTGTGACGTATTTGCCAATTTTTTCCACTAGGATAAATTGGGAGAGTTATTTATCCAGAGTCATTGACCAAAAAATGTCCACAGCTTTAACTAGAAAAATACTACCTTGGAGCAAGCTGATGACAGAGAACAAATAATGTCTATCCTTCAGCCTTGTACAGGAGTATATTGGGTGTCCACAACGACAGCAACGAGGGCAACAAGGGTCTTGAAAGAATTGTCTTAGTACTTTTCAGAAGGTCCCAGAGCAACTAAATGGAACTTATTGATCATTCTTCTCTGTGGAACAGGAATATGTGCCAAGTGCATTCTCAAACTATAACACTCAGACTGAAGGTCCATAAACAATGTACACTAAATAGCAATGTGTCCCCCATACATCCCAATGACAAGCTTAAGACAAATGAAGTAATAAATGGGATAGGAAGAAAACAGTGGGTCAAAAAGGAAGGAAGGAAGGAGGAAAGTCAAGTGGTACGTACATTGGAGGTAGTAATACATGTCTGTCTCTTCATATAATAAGTACCCAGAGAACCACTATTCAGATAGGTACATATTGATTATTTCAGAAGCCCGTTAAGCATAAAAATCTGAGGAGTAGTTACCAGTGAGATATAGTTTAATTTTATCAGTTATAGTTTTATCGGTTTATCAGTTTATCAGTTATAATTTTATCAGTTATAGTTTCGTTTTCTCAGTTTTATAGTTCTTTGGGTGCAAGATTGCTTTGTTGCCATCAAGTCTTAACTTTGTTAGAAATATGTTCTCTTCAAAGTAGCCATATTGGAGGTCTTAAAAATTTTGTACTTCAACATAGAGCCACAATCTGAACAAAGCATCTTTATTGGAGAAAGTTTAAAGATTCTTTTGTATATAAAACATTCATTGCAGCTGTAGAATGCTGTCCCTTACTGACGCTCAAAAAGTAAAGAACTATGATGAATATTTATTGAATTAAATGTATTCTTTCTTTTTTTTAATGTTTATTTTTGAGAGAAAGAGAGAGACAGTGTGAGTGGGGGAGAGGGGCAGAGAAAGAGGGAGACACAGAATTTGAGGCAGGCCCCAGACTCTGAGCTGCCAGCACAGAGCCCGATGTGGGGCTTGAACCCACGAACAATAAGAACATGATCTGAGCCAAAGTCAGAAGCTTAACCCACTGAACCACCCAGGAACCGCTCAAATGTCTTCTTTCAAACCCTTTTTACCATGTATTGTTCATTAGCCAACATGACAGACACTTTGAGAGATGTGGATATACAAAATATGATCAGTTATCTCAAGCTACTTGAGCAATAGCAGATCGAAGTTGAAAGTTTTCTTTTTTAATATTTTTTATTTACTGGGCCCCAATCAACATGGTAGAGAAGTAATGGGACTCTAAGTTCCCTACTCTCTCAAACACAGCAGTGTGGAAGCCAGACGACTTGGAATTCCAAGAGTCTGGGCCACAGACTGACAGAGACATCTCCAGGGCCCATGGGGACAACTCGTCAGGTCGTAGGTGGTGACTGCAAACTGGAAGAGATAAAATGGGAGGTGTAGGAATAGGGGGGAGGGATCCCCTTCTTTGGAGGGACAAACGGAAGAGAAAGAGAGGCTGTGGAAGTGTAGGATTGTATTTGGACAAGAGAACGATCACGGACTGGGAATGGAAAAAAATGGAGAAAGATCCAATTTCTAACTGCGGGCCTATCTACCGACTGGGGCCAGCTGCCCTGTTCATGTGCCTGGGGAGGAGAGGAACCAGCCTTGGGCTCAGTAATTAGCTCAGAAGTGCAGTGTGCAGTGGGAGAAAGCAATACCCGCCTGGAATGCTGTGGGAAGAAGGCAAAGAGTTGTTCCAAGGACAAAAGTCCCTGCTTGTGCCTGCCAGCCAGAGACCTGTTGTCGGGTGGCTGGGCAGAGTGGCACTTCACCAGAACCGGAGAGGGCAGTGGGAGATCTTTTAAGACACTGGGGTTTAAATACCATGTTAGGAGGCGCGGGAGACCATGGAGGGAAAAAACTGACCCACTCACATCTTAGCAGCACTGTGAAAACAGCTTGAATAGAGTGGTTGGGACACCCTGTCCAGGTAGAAAAGACTGGAATGCCACCATTTTCTCTCCATCACCTTCTAGGTGAGGCTTCAGGAAATGTATAGCAGTCCCAAGGGGATGTGAGACCCACCTACACCAAATCACGCGCTTCCACACCTGGTAACTGTATATCTAACAGAGCAAGATTGACACTGAATCAGACAGCCCTTCCTCCAGACGAGTGCAGCCATCGGTCCCAAGGCACCCAGTGGATTTGCATTTTCTGATTTAATTCAGAAATCATATATATATACACGTGTATATACACGTGTGTGTGTATGTATGTATATATACATATATATGTGTGTGTATATATATATATGTAAAAGATATATATATAAGATATATAAGATATATATATATCTTTTTTTCTTTCTTTCTTCCTTTGCTTCTGCTTATTTCTTCTCTTCTATAGTCTGGTTATTTGGGTTATTGGTTTGTTTAAGCACACATATTTAATCTATTCTTTTTACACCTCTTCTGTGTCACCTTTATTTTCCTCTCTCTCTGGATTAAGCTGTATAGTTTCTCTGCCCGGTCAAATTTCTTTTCTTTTCTTTTCTTTTCTTTCTTTTTATTTTTCACCTCCCCTGTCAATTCTCTTTTTGTATGGGATAAGGTTTCTTCCATGACCGCTCCCCATTAAAAAAAATTTTCCAGAGTTACTTCAATGAACAGCTCGAAGCACACCTGGTGGAATGTCCAAACCACCACTACGAGTCGGGAGATAAAGCAACCAGAGCCACAACAACAGACAGCATATAACACACTCCAAAAACACCTCCTGAGGGCCCAGGCCCTGGACAGCGTAGGACCCCTTTTTAATATAGTAGCCCTTTTAGGTGCAGGACCCAAAACAAGACATTTAAACACACAAGTGACAGAAAACTAGCCAAAATGACAAAATAGAATTTTCCTCAAAAGAAACTCCAGGAAGAAATAACAGCTAAAGAATTGCTCAAAACAGATATAAACAATATATCTGATCAACAATTTAGAATAATAGTCATAAGATTAATCACTGGGCTTGAAAAAAGCATAGAGGACAGTGGAGAATCTATTGCTGGAGAGATCAAGAAACTAAAAAATAGTCATGACGAATTAAGAAATGCTATAAATGAGATACAAAATAAGCTAGATGCATGACAGCAAGCCTGGAAGATGAAGAGGTGAGTATAAGTAAAATAGAAGACACATTATGGAAAATGATGTAGCTGAGAAAAATAGATATAAAATTCTAGACCTCGAGAGGAGAAATTAGAGAACTAAGTGATTCAGTGAAACATAATAATATCCATATCATAGGAATTCCTGAAAAAGAAGAAAGAGAGAAAAGGGCAGAAGGTTTACTTGAACAAATTATAGCTGAGCACTTCCCTAATCTGGGGAAGGAAGCAGACATCTAAATCCAGGAGGCAGAGAGAATTCCCTTCAGACGTAACGGGAATAGGTCATCTCCACAACATATCATAGTGAAACTGGCAAAGTACAAAGATAAAGAGAGAATTCTGAAAGCAGCTAGGGACAAATGGGCCTTAACCCACAAGGCTAGACACTTAAGGGTAGTAGCAGACCTGTCCACTGAAACTTGTCAGGCCAGAAGGGAGTGGCAGGAGATATTCAATGTGTTGAATAGGAAAAATATGCAGGCAATAATCCAGCAAGGCTGTCATTCAGAATAGAAGGAGAATAAAGGTTTTCCCAACAAACAAAAACTGAAGGAGTTCATGACCACTAAACCAGCCCTGCAAGAGATCCTAACTCTGTGACTGGAATGCTGCAAAGACTACAAAGGACTAGAGACATCACCACAAGCATGAAACCTACAATAACACACTGACGCTGAATCCATATTTTTCGATAATAACACTGAATGTAAATGCACTAAATGCTCCAATCAAAAGACATAGGGTATCAGAATGGATAAAAAGAACAAGATCCATCTATTTGCTCTCTACAAGAGACCGATTTTAGACCTGAGGACACCTTCAGATTGAAAATGAGGGAATGGAGAACCATCTACCATGCTCCTGGAAATCTAAAGAAAGGTGGAGTAGTCACACTTATATAGGGAAAACTAGATTTTAAACTAAAGGCTGTAACAAGAGATGAAGAAGGACATTATATCATAATAATGGGCTCTATCCATTAAGAAGAGATAACAATTATAAATGTTTAAGTCCCCCAGTTTGAGAGCACCCATATATATAAATCAGTTAATCACAAACATAAGCAATCTTATTGATAGGAATACTGTAATTGCAGGTGACTTTAATACTCCACTTACAGCAATGGACAGATCATCTAGGCAGAAAATCAATAAAGAAACAATGGCCCTGAATGATACACTGGACAAGTTGGACTTGACAGCTAATTCATAACTTTTGATCCAAGTGCATATGGAACATCCTCCAAGATAGATCATATACTGGGTCACAAAATAACCCTCAATAAATATAAAGGATTGAGATCATACCATGCATATTTTCGGATCACAACACTATGAAACTTGAAATCAACCACAAAAAAATTTGGAAAGCTTCCAAATGCATGGAGTTTAAAGAACATCCTCCTAAAGAAGGAATGAGTCAACCAGGCAATAAAAGAAGAAATTAGAAAATATAAGTAAGTATAAGTAAAATAGAAGCAAATGAAAATGAAAACACGAGAGTCCAAACCCTTTGGGATGCAGCAAAAGCAGTCCTAAGAGGAAAATACATTGCAATTAGTCCTATCTCAAGAAACAAGAAAAATCCCAAATAAAAAATCTAACAGTATACCTAAAGAAACTAGATGCAGAACAGAAAAGAAACCCCAAAGCCAGAAGAAGAGAAATAATAAAGATTAGAACAGGAATGAACAATATAGAATTCAAAAACAAAATAAAATAAAACTGTAGAACAGATCAATGAATCTAAGAGCTGTTTTTTTTTTTTTGAAAAATAAAAAGATTAATAACTCCCTAGCCAGACTTCTCAAAAGGAAAAGAGCGGACCCAAATAGATAAAATCATGAATGAAAAAGGACAGGTCACAATTAACACCACAGGAATACAAACAATTATTAGAGAATACTATGAAAAATTATATTCCAACAAACTGGACAACCTGGAAGAAATGGAAAAATTCCTAGACAGACACCCATGCACTACCAAAACTCAGGAAGAAATAGAAAATTTAAACAGACCCATAACCAGTGAAAAAATTGAATCAGTTATCAAATATCTTCCAAACAAATAATAATCCTGGGTCAGATGGCTTTCCAGGGAAATTATACCAGACATTTAAAGTGAAAGCTGTTCCAAAAAACAGAAACGGAAGGAAAGTTTCCAGACTCATTCTTTGAAGCCAACATTACCTCAATTCCCAAACCAGACAGAGGCCACACAAAAAGAGAGTTACGGACCAATATCCTTATGAAAAAAGAATTATTCACTATAATCAAATGGGATTCATTCCTGGCCTGTAGATATGGCTCAATATTCACAAATCAATCTATATGATTCATCACATTAATAGAAGAAAAGATAAGAACTATATGATCCTGTCAATAGATGCAGAAAAGCATTTGACAAAATAGAGCATCCTTTCTTAATAAAAACCTTCAAGAAAGTCAGGATATAAGGAACATACATTAACATGATAAAAACCATATATGAAAAGCCCATAGCTAATAATATTCTCAATGGGGACAAACTGAGAGCGTTCCTCCTAAGGTCAGGAACAAGACAGGGATGTTCACTCTTGCCACTGTTGTTAACATAGTGTTGGAAGTCCTAGCCTCAGCACCTAGAAAACAAAATGAAATCAAATGCATCCAAATTGGCAAAGAGGAGTCAAACTTTCACTTTTCAAAGATGACATGATACCTACATGCAAAACCTGAAAAGTACCACCGATAAGCTGCTAGAACTGATTCATGAATTCAGCAAAGTCACAAGATACAAAATCAATGTACATAAATCTGTTGCATTTCTATAAACCAATAACGAAGCTAGAGAAAGAGAAATCAAGAAATCGATCCCATGTACAATTGTACTTAGAACCATTAAATACCTAAGAATAAACCTAATCAAAGATGTAAAAGATTTGTATGCTGAAACCTGTAGAAAACGTATCAAAGAATTTAATGAAGACAAAGATATGAAGAAACATTCCATGCTCATGTATTGGAAGAACAAATATTGTTAAAATATCAATGTTACCCAAATATCAATGTTACACCAGTAGCTGGTGTAGCTACTCTGGAAAACAGTGTGGAGTTTCCTCAAAAAATTAAAAATAGAACTACCCTACAACCCAGCAATAGCACTACTAAAAATTTATCCAAAGGATACAAGAGTGATGATTCATAGGGACACAGGTACCCTAATATTTATAGCCGCACTTTCAACAAGAGCCATATTATAGAAAGAGCTCAAAAGATCAGCAACTGATGAATAAATAAAGACGATGTGGTTTATATATACAACGGATTACTACTTGACAATGAGAAAGAATGAAATCCTGCCATTTGCAACAAGATGGATGCAAATCCTGCCATTTGCAACTAGAGGGTATTATGCTATGTGACATAGGTCACTCAGAGAAAGACAGAGATCATATGCTTTCACTCATATGTGGAAGTTGAGAAACTTAACAGAAGACCGTGGTGGAAGGGAAGGGGAAAAAATAGTTACAAACAGAGACAGAGGGAGGCAAACCATAAGAGACTCTTAAGTACAGAGAAAAAACTGAGGATTGATGGGGGGGAGGTGAAAGGGAGAGTGGAAAATGGGCAATGGGAATCAAGGAGGACACTTGTTGGGATGAGCACTGGGTGTTCGATGAGCTCTGGGTGTAAGCAATAAATCATGAGAATCTACTCCCAAAACCAACAGAACACTGTATACACTGTATGGTAGCTAACTTGACAATAAATTATATTTAAAAATAAAAATAAAAATATGAAAAAATAAAATGCAAACTCTGGCTATATAAAAAATAAATACTTTTTTATTTAAAGAAGAATCTCTAAAGATGTACCGCCATTTAAAACAAAATAAAATAAAATATGCCCACAAAATATCAATTTTCTTTTTTTCTTATTTCTTTTTTTTTTAATTTACATCTAAGTTAGTTAGCATATAGTGCAATAATGGTTTCAGAAGTTGATTCCAGTGATTCATCCCCTATGTATAACACCCCATGCTCATCCCAAAAAAGTATCTCCCTTAATGCCCCTTACCCATTTAGCCCATCCTCCCACCCACAACCTCTTCAGCAACCCTCAGTTTGTTTTCTATATTTAAAAGTCTATAATGTTTTGCCCCCCTCCCTGTTTTCATATTATTGTTTGCTTCCTTTCCCTTATGTTCATCTGTTTTGTATCTTAAATTTCACATATGAGTGAAGTTGTATGATATTTGTCTTTCTCTGACTAATTTAATTTAGCATAATACTCTCTAGTTCCATACATGATGTTGCAAATGCAAGATTTAATTATTTCTGATTGCTGACAAATATTCTATTGCATATTTATACCACATCTTCTTCATCCATTCATCTGTTGATGGACATTAGGGCTCTTTCCGTACTGGGGTTATTGTTGATAGTGCTGATATAAACATTGGGGTGCATGTGCTCCTTTGAAGCAGCACACCTGCATCCCATGGATAAATATCTAGTGAAATTGTTGGGTGGCAGGGATGATCTATTTTTAAATTTTTGAGGAACCTCCATTCTGTTTTCCTCCACTCTGTTTTCCAGAGTGGCTACACCAGTTTGCATTCCCACCAGCAATGCAAAAGAGATCCTCTTTCTCTGCATCCTCGCCAACATCTGTTCATTTTAGCCATTTTGACTGGTGTGAGGTGGTATCTCAAAGTGGTTTTTATTTGTATTTACTTGATGATGAGTGATTTGAGCATTTTTTCATGTGTCAGTTGGCTATCTGGATGCCTTCTTTGGAAAAGTGTCTATTCATGTCTTTTGCCCATTTCTTCACTGGATTATTTGTTTTTCAGGTGCTAAGTCTGATAAGTTCTTTATAGATTTTGGATACTAACCCTTTATCTGATATGTCCTTTACAAATATCTTCTCCCATTATGTCTGTTGGTTTTTAGTTTTTTTATTGTTTCCTTTGCAGTGCAGAAACTTTTTATCTTGATGAGGTAGTTCATTTTTGCTTTTGTTTCCCTTACCTCTGGAGACGTGTCAAGTAAGAAGTTGCTGCAGCTGAGTCAAAGAGATGTTTTCCTGTGTTCTCCTCTAGGATTTTGATGGCTTCCTGTTTTATGTTTTGGTCTTTCATCCATTTCAAGTTTATTTTTGTGTATGGTTTTTATGTATGTCACTGTCCAGTTTTCCCAGTACCATTTGGTGAACAGACTGTCTTTTTTTCCATTGGATATTCTTTCCTGTTTTATCAAAGGTTAGTTGGCAATATGTTTGTGGGTCCATTTCTGGGTTATCTATTCTGTTCCATTGATCTAAGTGTCTGTTTTTGTGCCAGTACCATACTGTCTTGATTATAATAACTGTGTAACACATCTTATAGTGGAGATTGTGATGCCTCCAGCTTTGGTTCTCTTTTCCAGGATTGCTTGGCTATTCAGGGTCTATTCTGGTTCCATACAAATTTTAGGATTGTTTTTCTAACTCTGTGAAAAACACTACCATGTCACTAATATTCTATTATTCTATTGCATTCTGCTTGCATTCTTCAAAACTCTAATGTTTAATACAATTCTGCTTTCTTGTGTTTATTTACTCATTTTCTGAAAGGCTTTCTTATTAAATAGTAAGCTCAATGAAGGTCAGTATTTGCTTATTTACCAATTATTATTAGACCACCGCATAGTGCCAGAAACATAGGATCTCATCAATTACTTGCTTATAAGAATGATTTCTCATGAGGACCTGTAATGTTGTAATGGTTGACCTTGAGATTCAGACTCCTGGCGACCCCAGAGTCTAGAGAAGTCTTTCCCAGTGAATAAACTGAGCTTCGGGAGCCAGAGAAATGTGTTACCAAATTATACCACAAATGAAAAGAACGGCCATGATTCTAGGATTTTATACTCCAATTACACTGGCTAAAAAATTCTAAATTAATTCCAAATTGATTACCAGGGATTAGTGAGAAGTCAAGTAACAGGATAGATAAAGCGATTTCAGTAGATCATAAAATGGTAGGAAAATATGAGGAGAAAAATGCTATAGTACTTGGGTATTAGGCTGGACCATGCGAAATTGCCATTTTTGTTTTCATGAAAACTGGTTGGTAACGGTGTTTTCAAAAAGTTCAACTTACTATGTTATTTCACTCCTTTTCATCACAGCGCCGTTCTTCTCGTTCTGTGGTCCAAGAGAAGAGTGTGATAATGAGATCCACACTGTGACTTTAACAATTAGCTGAAACAAACTAGAGTCTATAGAGTCGTGCGTGTCAAAGGTTTGCGAGGCAGTGCACTGTAAGCCTCAAATATTTGTATATTGATGCCTCTAAAAATGCTTGCAAGGTACTTATAGTAAGGTGGATTTAAATGAGGGTTTGAAGTTAAAAAAAAGTTAAGAAAGAAGAAATTCTATCTCAAAAGTGTTCATTTAAAATATACATATAGAGGGGCACCCGGGTGGCTCAGTCCATTAAGTGTTGGACTCTTGGTTTTGACTCAGGTCATGATCTCACAGTTTGTGGGTTCAAGACCTGCTTTGGGCTCTGCAGCTGGCAGCATGAAGTTGGCTTGGAATTCTCTCTCCCCCTCTCTCTGCTCCTCCACAGCTCATGCTATTTCTTCTTGCTCATAATAAGTACATTAAAAATTAAAAAAAATAAAACAAACATATAGAATATAACATTATATAAACAATATTATATAATATCATTATGTATAATATCATTTATATATTATTGTATATATGTGATATATATAATAGTACAACTGCATGAAATTACACCATTCAGGCTTTCAGTATTGGTTAATTCTGTCATAACCTATTTTGTTTACTATCTATATACAGCAAGAAAAAGTATAAATCTAATCTTCTTTTTAAGACAAGACAACCCATTAAAATAATTAAAAGGAAAAAAATGGGTGCTTGGATGGCTCAGTCGGTTAAAGTGTCCAACTTCAGCTCAGGTCATGATCTTAAAGTTCATGGGTTCGAGCCCCATATCAGGTTCTGTGCTGACAGCTCAGAGCCTAAAGCCTGCTTCAGATTCTGCATCTTCCTGTCTTTCTGCCTCTTGCCTGCTCACACTCTGTCTCTATTTCTCTCTCTAAAAAATAAATAAACATTAAAAAAATTAAGGCAGACAGCCCATATAAAGATAGAAATTTGGGATAATTGTACAAATCACTATTTTTTTAATTTGTTGGGTTGACAGTATTTGAATTGTGTCTGAAAGAATTCTGTAATAAATTTAAATGACTTTTGTAAATTGTCATATATCTCTATCTCACTGCTAAGGGTAGCTAATTACAGGAAAAATAAATGGGGGGGCATAAACTCTGAAAGCACATTTCACTTCATTGAGATGCCTTAAATCTGTTCAGTTGAGAGTATTAATAATTTCTGCCACTTATTATTATGGGTTCTTTTTCACACACAGCTACAAAATCTCAGCAACACATTCTTGTTAAATTACAACACATCCTGCTTCATTTCTTGGACTTGTTTGAAATAAAACTTAAAAAAATGATATATTAGAAATTAGGCATTATCACTATCATACTAGATAGCTCTCTAAATGGATTTTTCTTAATTCGAGGGGAAAATTTTTAGATTTATAGAAATATTGCAAAAAAGAAAGCCACAGAGAGGAAGGAAGACATAACATAAGAGACTCTCAAAGACTAAGAACAAACTGAGGGGAGAGGAGTGTGGGAGGGGGGAGAGGGGGTGATGGGCACAGAGGAGGGCACTTGTTGGGATGAGCATTGGGTGTTGTATAGAAACCAAATTGACAATAAATTATTCAAAAAAAAAGAAACATTGCAAAGACAGTAAAAAGTTCATATATATATATATACCTCATTCAATTTTCCCCCTTGTTTGCACCTTATATTGTTGTGGTACAAACTAAGTTTTGTCAAAATTTATAAACCAGCTCTGGTAATGACTATTAACTAAACTCCAGCCTTTATTTAGATTTTTCTGGTCTTTTCATTAATGTCCTCCTTCTCTTATGGGCTCCAGTCCAGGACACCACATTGTACTTATTAATCATGTCTCACCAGTCTCCTCTGGTCTGTGATGGTTTCTCAGTTTTTCCTTGTTTTTCAAGACTTTGACATTCTTGAGGAGTGCTATCCACACACCCCATAGACTGCCCTCCACTCTAGGTTTGTCTAATATTTATCTCAGTATTCGACGGGGTTATGGTTTTTTAGAAAGAGTATCAAAGAAATGAAGCATCCTTCTCATCTCATCAATGGGGTGTACATGATACCCACATGCATCACTGGTTAAGGTAAGTGTTTGCCAGTTTTCTCCCTTATAAAGTTACTACTTTTCCATTCCTAAATTCGATTCCTTGGGAACACATATTATTTCAATTCACCTCCAAGGGGAAGGAGGATCAAAACAACCTGTCATTATGACACACTTATTTCTAGCAAGCATACCTTGTATCTGGCTTGGAAAAAAATATTCAGGTGCATCTTAATTTCGATATCCTGTGTGTGTGTGTAGATAGATATAAACATAGATATGGGTATAGATATATGTGTATGTATATATGTGTGCGTGAGTGTATACAGACATACACATACATATATATGCATACATTCATACACCTGTGTGTGTACACTGAAATTTGCAGAAATTGGTGCATGGGACAATTGACATAATCCAGTTAGAGTCATTTTTTTTAATTCTTAAGGCTGCCACAGAGAAACAACTATAAATCATTTGTGGGGTATCTATTTTGATTTTACCACAGAATCCAAGAATATTGCATGGAAGTAAATATACATAAACTAAGTTAGAAATATACATCCTCAATTTTCAACTGTGCACTTAAAAGTAGGAAGGAAAAAAAAAAGCTGTTTTTACCTGCTATTAGAAGCATTAAGGCCAAGGATTGCATGAAAAAATCTTTTCTGGAAACCCCTTCCCCAGTGTGAGTCTAATGAGGTCATCTCTCTATACCCATCACCCTGCACACCCATACACATGCTGCACGCACTTTCCACTTTCTTCTGGTGCTTTACTTCACTAAGTAGACTCTGAACTTCTCGAGGATAGGAACAATGTTTTGTTCATCTCTCTATGCACAGGACCTGACACATAGCAAATATTTAATTGTATTTATGCACTGAGTAAAGATAATATCCTATAAAATTACCATTAGAAACATTCAAGACTCTACACCAAAGTAGTGTTTCTGTTTATATTCAATGTCTGTTTATAAATGCATCATACAATTTTATCTTCCTCAAACACAGCTAATAAGCTTGCCACCGCAGCACATCTGATTCTAATAACATCAGCCCTGGATTCTTTTTTTAAGTCTCTGGCAAGGAGGACCGTCTACTCTTCTTCATGTCCCACTGACTTCTTCTAAAGTTGAAGCCTACATTGCAGCCCTCAGCCTGCATCTATTTTAGTTATGCTCCATTATCTGAAAATTAATGCACAGCAAACACATTGGGCTCAATGAATCTACCTTTAGTTTGCTGTGTTCCTCAGCAGGAATCTCATTACCCCTCTGTCTCTGTGAAGTCAGGAACTGCAGGAAGCTTCTGCTGCAGATCAAAGTTCATTCAAGCCTGTTAGCTTGTCTATGTTTGTTCCCGTCTTGAAGAGACGCTGTTGTTTTTATTTCTTTTTCCTTCATGTGCCTTCTACCCACGGAAAATGCTGAGATAAAACACTGAATTTTTTTCTACAGGAGTTTATGTTATATTTTTGTAAGTTGTCCTATGTTAGAATGCTAATAGGGACAAATACTTTTTTTGTGAAATAAAATCGAAAGCTTAATATCTGGTATATAGTAGTTCCTTCAGATCCAGAGTATCAGAAGGCATGAAGATCTTAAATTTTGCATATTTCATCTCACAACTAATGTTTGACCTCCTTCATAACAGTCCAGGTAAAATGGTTTCCTACTACTTAGCTTCTCAAAAATAAAGTCCGGAACATGGACTTAAAGAATATAAGGTGCTGTTCTTATTTTACAAGAAGATAGATCAACAAGATTGTAATGGATACTAAAATATTATATAATTACATGGAGATAAAGCTAAAACATAAAAAATAATTTTCATAATACACCATTAAAAAAGGATAATGGTACGGAAAAAATCAAATGCCAATAATATGGTATGTCATGATGCAACTGTTCCAGGTTTCATCAAACTCTTACAACATTAAGATTAATATATAAATAGTTGGGACTATATATGTATATATTTTTTATTGAAACACATGAACCGACCAGATCTATTGTTATCCCAAATGATGAAGCCACCAAAAGATAGTAGGTTTCAAGAGCAGGGATGCAGATGAATTATAACGAGGTCAGAACCAGGGCCAAAGTGCCATCTAGATCCTAGGGATTGAGGTAACCAAAGTTCACACAGTGACTAAAGGTCAACAGCTCCCAACTTCCTGGCTACATTATTTACATTTCAGTTTTCTGCAAAGCTTGTGTCAGATGTCTACTCTGTTCCAGTCAACATTGTCCAGGAGGTGGGGCCACTTAGCAAAAATAAACCATGGTTTAAGGTACACCATTATGTGTGCAAGGAGAAATTAAGGGCATAATTTTGAGTGGGGGCATATCCTTTCTGAAGTGATTATTACAATACTGAAATTGTAATGGCTGTTGAGGTCTCTGGCTGGCTGGAACATTGGCCCCTTACAGGGTTCCTCTGCTCAAGATAATTTTGGAAGCAATTCCCCCGTCTATGAAACAAGTTATGGTTACCGTTATCTGTTGGAGTCAACCAAATGAGGACTTTGTGGCCACTAGCTTCCATAGATTCTATAGAGAATTGTGCCAACCACAACAAAAGACTTTGCTTCATCAGTCTGCTGAGCCTCCACCACTCACACCACCTTCATTCTCATCAAAGTGGAGTGGTCCCACCATTATTAATATGAGCACTAGCCAAGCAAGGATGTAACAGCTTTTGGCTTCTGTGTCATTGCAGGGGCGATGCTCTGGGATACAGTCATTTCCACTGGCCTCTCTCTCCAGTGCACACATCTCTGGTTATTCATCCTGGCTATTAATATTCTTGTGAAATGCAAGGGAACATCTTCCCTCCCTACCTGATTTCTCTCTTAGGAAGAGGGTATGGCAATGATTTAAAGCAGATGTTGTCATGTTTATATATTCGGCCTTTTATTTATCTGTCTTCATTGTGCCATTATCTTCTAGAACCATTACTATTTCACAACATAGGAAATGGAATGTTTCATACTTTCATATGCTGTATGAATCCACCCTGTTTTATATATATTTTTTATCTGTTGATATCTTTCTCTCCCTTTCTTGATTATTATAAATATTGAAAGAGACAGTGAATATGAAAGTGCTTCAAATCCATCAAGTTACATAATCATAAATATTTATTATAATAAGTTACTGGGAAGCTTGCATCTTCCTTTTTTCATATCTAATCACTCAAATTCTCTTCCTAATATTAAATTAAAATACTTTTGGCCTATCTTGTTGAGAAGCTATTGATAAAACTTCCCTCGGAAACGTGTGTAGGAATCCTCAGATGGGGTAAGTTCTAAGGAGTAGGATCCTCAACATTCTTAGAAATCCAATAAATTATTTACGTTTGGATCCTACTTCTTTATTTCAAATCGTTCTATCAGTGTTCATGCCTCCGAATCAATTGCTAACACAGTAGGCCAGAATAAATGTCTCATTATCCATTTCTTCGAACTAGGCATGGGAAATCACCAACTTAGTCATTCAAGACCTTCAGACATGCAGAGCCCAATAAAAAACCTGGAAAGAGAAAACACAAAATCTGATAATTTATAAATATATTCAATTTAATTAGTAGTACATTCAATCTTTACCATAACATTAGCCAAAACAAAACATAACATTCAATGCTGGCCCGCAAGTGTGAGGTTATCATCCACTATTTGTTGGAAAATAAGTGTATTCAATCTTTTCATGAAGCACTTTACTAATATGTGCCAAAGGCTTCTAAAAAGTTCTCTTTTTTTTGAACTGGTAATTACAGTTGAATAACTTTCTTCTAGGGAAACCAGTCCAAAACTCAGGCAAATATTTATGATAGTGCATTATTTATATAGTAAAAATTTAAGAATGAAATTACATCTTCAACAATAGAGGAATGATTAAACAATCATGTTTAATCCATACAGTGAAATATTGTTCAAACATTAGAATTATGCTTACAGAGCACTTCAATGCGATGGGAGAAATTATCTGGAATAATTGACTTCCCTATCCCCAGTGGAAGCAATCCCCTGACCTCCTGGAGAAGTAATTTATGCCCTCCCAGTAAAAGCAGCTCCCCTCTCCCACTGCAGTGGTGGCAGCTTCTTTCACCCCACTGGGGAGGATTAACCATGCTTTACCTGAGGAAACGGTGAAGGCAATCAGTTACCATGCAAGACAACGCAGACTTTCCATAGCGCCCACCTCCAGCAGTCCTTTTTGCTCCTGGACCATAAGTAGACTGAGGTCATACCAGACCCCTAAAGGTGTGGTACAAAGTGTACTCCAAGAGGAGGTGTGTTACCATACCAAAGAACTACTTGTGTCTTCTAATTCATTCACACAAAAATCCAGGGAACATGTGTGGGAATGCATATTAAGGGTATAGATGACTGGTGGAAGGAACATAAAGTTCTAGGGGCACCTGGGTGGCTGGCTTAGTTGGTTAAGCGTCCAACTTTGACTCTGGTCATGGATCGTGGTTGTGAGTTCAAGCCCCACGTTGGTCTTTGTGCTGACAGCTTGCAGCCTGGAGCCTGTTTTGGATTCTGTGTCTCCCTCTCTCTCTGTTCCTCCCCCACTCATGCTTTGTCTCCCTCTCTCTCTCTCAAAAATAACCATAAAAATATAAAGTTTAATATGGCCAAATGTAGTGATCTGTGCTCACTAACTAGAACTTCTGTATTTAATGTCGAAGTTCTAGAAGTTAGAAAGAGCTCAAACAGTTTATTTGATTGGTTAGCTGAAACATGGCCCGAAAGGTGATCCACGGTGAGCAAATTAGAAATGCCAGATCTGCTCTGGTTTAATGTAGAGGAAGGAATTCAAAGGCTGAGGGACATAAGAACATTAGACAGGATATATCGTTTAAGGGCACTCACCTACGCTGAAAGGTCTAACATACATTTTACCACTACGATAAGAAATAAAGTTGTGAGGGAGGCTCAGTTTTCTTAAAAGGACCTGTGATCACTCTTCTCTGTAGGTCAGACCTCGCAGTAGGAATTGCAGTTATTTAATAGAAAAAAAAAAAAAAAAACGCAAAAGGAGTTATTGAATCTCAGGGCCAGGCGCCAAAGGCAGCACTCAACTGTTAGAGGCAAGGTGGGCATGATTACTGTATTGGATAGTAGAGTCAAAGCTGCAGTCAGAATAGTCTGAAACACCCAGACCCTTGAAGTTGACTAGTTGATCATGGTGTTCGTAGAAGTGAAATAAGACCCATAGAAGCATACAAGTTCTAGGTCAAATAAATAAAAGTCTAACCTGAAAAATAAAACAGTGAGCCATGGTAGCTCATTCAGTTCCAGATTTGAGCCAGCTTATAGACCAAGAATTCTTGAAGAGGGACCATGGTACACTACCAAAAATTTATGATCTTCCTCCCAGTCTTCTCCAAAGAGACATATGGCTTTTTAGCAGGGTAACTGCATTAGAGAAAAGGAAATAATTAGAACTTTGGGCAACTTTTGGACACTAGCTCTGAACTGATATTAATTTTAGGAGACCCAGAATGTCACTAGGGTCCACCACTCAGAGAAGAGGCTTAAGGATGCCTGGTGATCAATGGAGTTTTAGCTAGTTCATCTTGCAGTGGGTCCAGTGGGTTCTCAATCCCACTGGAGATGGTTATCTCTCCAGTTCTGGAATGCGAAGTGTGTCCATTGAAATAGACACACTCAGTAGTTGGCAGAATCTGCACATTGTTTCCCTGTAATTGGAAAGGCCAAGGGGGAGATATTAGAACTGCCTCTACATAAGAAGATCAAAAGCAATGCTGCAATTCTGATTGCAGTATTGAGGGATTTCAGAGATTAGCAACACCATAAAGAAATTGAAAAAATGTAGGGCTGGTGATTTCCAATACATACACATTCAACTTCCCTGCGAGTTCTGTGTAGAGAGGCAAGATGGACCTTGGAAATGACAGTGGATTATAGTAAACTTTACAAGGTAGTGACTCTAATTGCAACTGTTGTACCAAATGTGGATTCACTGTTTGAGCAAATTACCACATCTCTTATTATTTGGTATGCTTTCATTAATTTGACATATGCCTTTTTCTCCATTCCTGTTAATAAATACACCAAACAGTTAAGAAATCCACCAATAGACCTCTCTGAACAGGCAAAAATCATAAAGATATTTGAGTCCTATGAGAAGGTGCATGATAGCGTGACCGCATCTGAGGAAGATTTTAATCGTTAAGTGGATTACGTGGCACATTCTGTGGATGCCAGTTGGCTTCTTTCCTCAGGTACTAGTGTCATCACCCAAAGGCTCTTGAACAAAGCAGAAGGGATGAAGGTTATGGCTGGACTCAGCGACTTGGACTTCCAATTACTGAGTCTGATGTGGCTATGCCCCTGCTGAGGGCTGATCTGTCAGCAGGAGAGACCAGCCTGAGTCCCTGATATGGCACCATTCCCTACATGGTCCCCTGAAGCTCTCTGGTGAAGGATTGATTAAACTGGACCACTGCCATCATGGAAGGGACGGCATTTTGTTTTTACTGGAATAGACACTCTATGTTTGGATCTGCCTTCCCTGAATGCAACGTTTCTGCCAAAATGACCATTGTGGATTTCCAGAACACCTTAACCACATTGTGATATTCCACAAAGCATTACTTCTGATCAAGGAGCTCACTTCACACCAGGAGAATAGTAGCAACAGGGCCAGCTCCTGGAATCACGGATCTCATTATTTCTCCCACTATCTAGGCTTGACAGAATGATGGAATGGCCTCTGAAAGACTGAGTTAAAGTTGTTAATGGGTCCACCTACACCTGTTCCTCAAGAACAACATTTAATCACAAGAATTCCCATCCTTTCATTAGCTGAGGACAAACCTGACATGAATATTTAAGAGAATGGGCAACATAGCAAGGCATACCTTCTAAGAACTGCTATATTTATCAATTCCCTTCATAAATTAGACTACTTACACCAGACAGTCTACTTTCTGTGCTGTACTACTCAGAATAGCATTTAGCAATAAATTAGCCTTTGGTAGAAATCTCCTGTGGGCTTTACTTGTTTGAGCTTTTAATTAAATTGCTGAAAGCAAACAATAATT